>CM076570.1:809643206-810293908 GCA_034641835.2 Pinus albicaulis
ATAGAAAAGAAGTAGTACTGCAAGGGACAATATGAGAAGGGCATCGACACAGAAAACACCTCGGATTACTGGGGAACCTACAACTCAAGCACAACCAGAAATGAATACCAAAATGTGTATTCAGTTGAGTGTAGATCATTACCAGTAGACTAGTAGACTGTTGGAAGAACAACAACACCAGACCAGCGTACAATTAAGTACTTTGTAGAAGTTGCAGGAGGAAATGGTCCGAGTAAGAAGTGACAATGAACGCTTGATGCAGAAGCATGAAAGGATACTTAAGATTCTTTTTGACATATAGAATCAAGGGGTGTTACAACCCAATCCCAATAGGGGTATGTAAGAAGAGAACGAATGAAAACCAAGGACCAAACCATGGACATAATGGATAGGATCCTTTCACAGAGAAGCAACAAGAACAAAGACTATAATGATAGCAGAGTCTGGTAATGTCACACCTCCAAATTTTTTTATTTTTTTTTCCACCCTCTGACTTGAAGTAGGGTTAAGAGATAGTAGGATTCTTAATTAGTTGTAACCGCAACTTTATACAATTTCCATTTCAACATTCTTATGTCCAAGGTCTATTTACAAAATTGGGATAATAAGTATCCCCCCTTTTTGGTACCCTTATATATATGAATATTGGCACTTTACTCTCTTCACTACCTTTGATAACTTGTATACACCTACATATAACTTTAATAACTTATATATATGTATATGACTTTAATAACTTATACATATATATATAATCTTACATAAAATTTCATAAATAGCGACCTACTAATCCACTTGGGACATTTACCTAACTATAATTATATGGATATTAAAATTGAAAACCATAAGCCACGGTCAAAGGAATGTTGTTATATATATATATATCAAAATGGATTATTTACATTTTCTCCCCACGTAAATAGGTACTACGTGGTCTAGTCACTCATATATGATCACGACTGTTGCCCTTTACCAGTCACTAACCTGTAAAGATGTTCGGCTCCGAGAAGCACTTTTGGTCACATCTAACGGCGTCGGGTATCATATGACCACTCCTTTAAACAAACCCTAACCCACTCGAGCTTCTACTACTTGATTTCGTGTTTTTACAGTCATCGATATTGATCTGTTCAAGTTTACTTGTAATTGCCGTTTTTCATCTTATGACAGTGTTGCGTGCAGGAGGAGGAAGGATTTGGTACAAATGAGATCCGTATTTTGGGCTGGGACGTCTGCACGCGTCCCTCCCTCTCTCGCCACAGGTTTACGGGTTCCACATTAACGTGCTTTTGGTTCTGGATCGGAACGGCTCATTTTAAAATCTGTACTACACCTCCTGCGCAAGAAACCCCGGCTCATCGCCAGCTGTAGGAGGGAATAGAAAAGATCATTTCGGTGGCGATACACTTATGAGTTCGTAGGAATTCTGCAGGTCAGGTACATTGACACAATTTTAAATATTATTAAACTTACAGTCGGGTATACTTACTACCGCTTGGTTTGATTCTCAAAATCCTTCTTGGGATTTCGTAAAATGCAGGGCTGCGGAGTGACAATGTAACCCTCCTTGCCCGTATGTTTGGCGATGGGTTTCTAGGGTTTCTAATTCCCATTATTAACCCTTCTTTGCCACAGGAGTCATTGCGTTTCGTTTCACCCCTTGTGTCTGGTTTTTCTTCCGTCAAGTTTTTCGGGGTTTCAGGTTGTTTGTTGGTTTCAGGTATCAGGTTTTCTGATTTACAGAGTGCGATTTCCGTCCTAGAACTACCTAAGGGTTTATTGGAAGGTCGTTTCTTGCCTGCATATCTCCTTCGTGGTAAAGGTCTCTATCTCTCCATTTTATATTACCCTACTCTCTGCGTTTTAATCAGGTTTGTCGACCATTTCTTCTATCTTTGTATGGCAGGGCGTATGGTTCGCTTTTCAGGCTTATATAGCTAGCTTTAACTTTTTGTTACGATTTTCATGGTGTACAGGTTTCCTGTTCACCGATTCGTCCAAAGATGATTGGAGGAGCAGCTATAATTATGTTTACTGAGAGTCTGTTGTAGGAGGTTTTATCATTCGAGATCTGTTCTCTGTTGGTCGCATGACTACTTACCGAGTGTCTGTGTTGTAAATGACCTGCCTGCAACATCGTGTCCTGTAATTATGTACCATTCCTCGCGCACTCTTTCGTTTCCTTCCGGGTTAGGTTGTGTCGACTTCCACCCACATAATGAAATCTTATTTCGTATTTCGTCTTATTTCGTCTTTCATAATGAAATCTACAACGCTGTTATCAGTTCGACGTCTGACTTAACCACGAAATTTAACCAATCATCTGTCCAGCTTCAGCGTTCATAGGCTGCAGGGAATAATTATTCCATATGTCTGTATTAAATTTTTTTTTTTGTTTTTCCTTCATCTGCTAACCCCAACTGTGTCCGCATGGTTTATGGCTCGAAGATTAATGTCGCCTATAGATTTACTGTGTATATCTATGTTTTATCGGTAGGGATATTTATCCCTTGACTTCCCAATCCGGTTTGAATTTTTAATCATTTTAAACATACCGGTAGCTGTGTATTTCGTTTACATTCACCTAATCATATTCGTTGTCATTCTTGTTTAATCGATTGTCTGAGGTGGGTGTAAATCGGAAATCGATTCACCACCAGAATTTAGAAGTTGCGACTGAGCTGTATGCACCAGAGTCGTAATGACTTGACTCGGCGCTCCCATCTACTTCATAGTTGTGCTACAACAGTGATAGAACGATCGTAGCAGAAGTCATCATAGTTCGTAGCTACGTGTATGTTTAATAATGCAGGTTTAAAATTCATATATATATACATCGTCATTTTATTTTGCGGTTATGTACATACCTCGTCATTTTATTTTACAACTGTTCTTTTACGTATCAAGTTTTTTAAAAAGGACTCAACGCCGTGAACGCAGGTCCCATGCAACTACTGAAATTAATCATCGTGGATTCGTATAGTTGACCACTCGTTTATTTCACATAGTGGTATTGTTCATATCTATATTATTTACGAACCCACCGACTTTAATATGGTTTGCCCATTCATTCAACAATTTTTTTTTAATTTTGGTGTTCGCATATATGTCTAGTTCTTGCGTCCAACTCCTAGTTTTTCGTCATGATTCATATATGTACAGTTTGGCGTCCACTCATTAACTATAATCAAAGTTATAACTTGCTATGAGCTCGCGGTACTTTTATTTTTGTTTATATTTCATATAGATATGATTTGTATATATGTTTCCTTTTTAACATATAGGGTTTATATATATATATATATTCACGTTCTTATCTCATATATGTTTCATTTAAGTGTGTGGCTCAATTGAGGTCGATGTTAAAAGTAACTTGTGCTAGTGCTTAATACTTGTTAACATATACATATATTTTTTAAATGCCTATACATGTATTCGATGCTTCATTTGCTGATGTTCATTAAGCCTAGCTTAAATCCATAGTCATAATAATTCATTCAAGGGGTAGAGGTAAATTTAAAATGCAATACACCTTATAATTGCTATGAATGCTATAATAGTCCTGTAGAGTAGAATTACTTATTTATCTAGAAGAATTTCGAATTCCATATTCAAATGTCTTTACTTTCTTTACCTCAGTTCTGCTACAATATTTTCTAATATACTTATGAGCATAGAATATCACCTTGTATCTACATGAGATAAGAAAATATTTCATTATCTGTGGAGGCGAAGTAACTTCAGATTTAAACCGACTTTGGTTTAGAGTTTCTGGGGTTTCTACTCTATGGATTTATGGTCTGCAACTAACCAAAATATGGAAGTTGAAAGCCTTAGGATGGACTCTGGTAAATGTAGTACTAAAATCAATCATACCAGTAAAATTGATTTTATATGTAGCCAATTCATACTATCATAAAACAAATTAACAAGAATTTCAGAACATACCACAATTGCAAATGACCAACCTCCCAACCTTAGAGTCCTCTTTGTCTCCCAGGACTCACCCCCGAGCTGAGATCACCTCCATCACAGATCAACCCCTGATCTGCTTAGGAGCAGCTTATTTAAGCTCATATTTCCCCAAAGCATGTTTCTAATTCTGCGTCCAGAATAGCAGGATGCTTTCTTTCCTGTTTAGCCTAGGCTTCCCATTTTGGGACTTTTTAAAGCTGTTTTATGCTTTTCCTCAGCTTTTCCAGCTTTTCTCACCTCTTCCCAACTACTTTCCTCTTCATTGGGGAAATTTAGATTCCACCTCAAAATCTAAATAAATTTCTTTCAAGGATTTTTGAAAGATTGTGGGGATTTGTTGCCTTATCCATCCTCATGGATTTGGCAAGTGATCTCTAATTCTCATCTTGGTCAAAATGCACAATCATTTTATTTATTTTCTCAATTAAAATATGCAAATACATTCACACCATACTTATCCCTTGGGGTCCACCCCCTTAGGATTTAAGTTCAAATGTCTAACTTTAAAAATTCAACACACAAATTGGGGGTGTTACATATTCCCCCTCTGAAAATAAACACCGTCCTCGGTGTTGTTATTCAACTACTAGAGTTCACTTAAACAAAAATGGATATTTCTCCATCATTTCAGCTTCCCTTTCCCAGGTAGCTTCTTTAGCAGTAAAGTGCTTCCACTGCACTTTTACTCTGGCCACTGTTCTGTTTCTCAATTCAATTTCTTCCCGCTCCAATATTTGAAGCGGTTCTGGCAGAAACTCCCCTTCTGGTTCCACCTGTACAACATTCCAATCAACTATGTGAGAATCATCATGCACATATCTTTTTAGTAATGAAATATGAAACACATCATGCACTCTAACATGGGGTGGTAAGGCCAGCTTGTAAGCCACTGGTCCCACCCTTTCTAAAATTTCAAAAGGCCCACAATATCTAGGTGCAAGTTTTGCACAACTTCCAGCATAAAGTGTACTCTTTTTGGGTTTGATGCGTAAATACACATGATCCCCCACTTTGAATTCTCGGTGCACTCTTTTCTTATCAGCATAGCTTTTCTGGCGATCTTGTGCTGTCTTAATATTTCTTTGTATCTGTTTGACAATTCTTTCCATCTCTTGTAGTGCATCTGGTCCCAACACCAGTTTATCCTCTGGTTGACTCCAGCTCAAGGGAGTCCGGCACTTCCTCCCATAGAGTGCCTCAAACGGACTCATCTTAATAGAGGATTGGTAACTATTATTATAGGCAAACTCAGCTAAATGCAGATACTCTTCCCATTTTGATGGCCTATCCATCACATACATTCTCAGCATATCCTCTAAAATTTGGTTTGTCCTTTCTGTTTGCCCATCAGTTTGAGGGTGATAGGCAGTACTAAAATTCAGCTTAGTACCCATTCCTGCAAACAATCCTTTCCAAAACGCTGTTGTAAACTTAGCATCCCTATCTGAGACAATCACCTTGGGAACTCCATGAAGCCTTACTATCTCCTTTAGGAAAACATTTGCTACTTGAGCTGTTCCAAAGGTAGATTTCACTGGTATAAAGTGGGCAGCTTTTGTGAGAGTGTCTACTACCACCATTACAGAATCATGTTGGCATTTGGTTTTAGGTAGTCCTGTTATAAAATCCATGGAAACTGTATCCCATTTCCACTCTGAAATTGGCAAAGGGTTTAGAAGACCTGCTGGATGTTGATGCTCAACCTTGACCAGTTGACATTCCATACACCTACTTAGATACTCTGCCACATCTCTCTTCATTCCTGGCCAGAACAGCTTCTTTTTCAAGGCTGTTAACATCTTCTGGTATCCTGGATGTCCTGCATAAGGCTGTTTGTGATATTCATCCAAAATTTCCTTTTTTAATGACTCTACATTAGGAATATACAACCTGTTTTTGAAATAGAGTAACCCCTTTTGATTTTTAGTGAAATCAGTCTTATCCCTTTTCTGTAGTTTCACCAAGAGTGCTTCATAGTTGGGATCTTGATTTACTGCTTTTCCCACCAATTCCTCTACCTCCATCTGGGCACTACTCCCCATGCTGTTTAAATTTTGACAAGCATTTCTACTTAATGCATCAGCAACTTTATTCTCCTTCCCCTTGATATGCTTTATGTCCATATCAAATTCACTTAGAAAGGACAGCCATCTGGCTTGTCTTGCATTCAGGTCAGTTTGGGAGAAAAAATATTTGAGGCTAATATGATCAGTCATCAATGTGAACTTCTTCCCCAGCAGATAGTGCCTCCACATTTTTAAAGCATGGATAACAACTGCAAATTCTAAATCATATGCACTGTAATTCTGTTCATGAGTTTTCAGTTTTCTAGATTCATAGGCAATAACCGAATTTTCCTGCAATAGGACTCCTCCTAGCCCTTCTCTGCAAGCGTCTGTACATACAACAAACTCTTTATCAGGATCAACAATTTTTAATATAGGGGCTGAAATAAGTTTTTGTTTCAATTGTTCGAAACTGTTTTGACATTTCTCAGTCCACACGAACTTAACACCCTTCCTTTGTAATGAGGTTATGGGATTTGCTATAGCAGAAAATCTCTCCACAATTCGGCGATAATAGCCTGCAATTCCCATAAATGATCTTACTGCTGAGACATCAGTGGGGACTGGCCATTCTTTAATGGATTTTATCTTTTCAGGGTCAACTGCCAACCCTTTTTCCGAAATAATATGCCCCAGATATTGAATTTTATCTTTATAAAATTCACATTTGCTGAACTTGGCATATAGCTGGTTTTCTTTCAGAGTTTGCAATACTATCTGCAGATGTTCCTTGTGTTCCTCTTTATTTTTGGAGTAGACTAAAATATCATCTATGAATACTAGAACAAACTTATCCAAATACTTATTTAACACACTGTTCATCAGGCACATAAAGGTGGCAGGGGCATTCGTCAAACCAAAAGGTAGGACTACAAATTCGTAATGCCCATACCTGGTTCGAAATGCTATTTTGCTGATGTCTTCTTCTTTAATTCTAAGCTGGTGATAACCAGTCCTTAGGTCAATCTTGGAAAAGACTGAAGCTCCTCTCACTTGATCAAAAAGATCATCAATTCTAGGCAAAGGGTATCTGTTCTTAATGGTTAACTTGTTCAATTGCCGATAGTCAATGCACATTCTAAAAGTTCCATCCTTCTTTTTCACAAATAGAACCGGGGCTCCCCAAGGAGACACACTTGGTCTGATATACCCTTTATCTAACAATTCCTGTAATTGCATTTTCAGTTCCATTAGTTCAGGAGGGCTCATTCGATAAGGTGCTCGGGAAACAGGTGTTGCTCCTGGTACTAGATCGATTGAAAAATCAATCTCTCTTTTGGGGGGAATATGAGGGATTTCCTTGGGAAAGACTTCCTTAAACTCTCTGATGACTGGTATAGCATCCAGTAACTCTTCCTCAGTCTTCTGTTCTATTTCTTCTACATGCACTGCATAGACTTTGTATCCTTTTCTAGCTGTTCTTTTCAATTGTAAGGCTGATATTTGTCTTACTGAAATGGATTTTGGTTTCCCTTTTAGTGTAAAAGGTTTTCCTTCCTCATCCACACAATGCAGGGTTTTATCCCAGCAGTTCATCAGAGCTTTCTTCTTTTCCAGCCAATCCATTCCTATCAGCAGATCATAGGATCCTAATGGAAATATGTTCAAATTTACTTCTGTTGAAAAACCATTTAATTGTATTGCTGTTCTGGGCAATTTATGTGTGACTTTTCTCTTAGTTCCAGTGGCCAGCTGTACCAACCATGACTGCTGAAATTTTTCAGGTTTAATTTTACATTTTTCTACAATTCCAGGACTAATGTAACTCAAAGAAGCAACTGGATCAATCAAAACAGTAACAGGTAGGTCAGAAATCTTACCCTCCATTTCCACCATGGTTGCTTGATGTTCTGCTTGCCGATTTTCCAGGTCACACTTGTGAGAAGCTGGTATATCGTCATGTCATTTACAGCTGTTTGCCTCTCGTTTCTACCCATCATGTGTATATTTTGGTGGGGGCAGTCTCTCATCATATGGGGTTCTCCACAGCCCCAACATTTCAAAGGTTCCTTCATTCTGACTGTCCCTTCCTTTTTATTGTTCCCCTCTACTGGTTTTGAAGCCACTTGGGACTGAGCAGTTTGACTTTCTTTTGGTTTATTGAACTTTTTCCTCTGATGATCTCTACCAAAATTCCTTAAATATGCTAGTTTTGGTCTCTTTCCTTTGAACTCACCCTTGTTCATCCAGCTCTTCCCTTGTTTAGCTTTGCCTTTAAACTGCTGATAGCATAATCTTGCTTTTCTAACAGCTTCATCCATGGTCTTTGGGTTTTCAAACTCTATTTTCTCCTTGTACACAGTAGGCAAACAATTTAAAAACCTTTGAACCTTTGCTTTTTCTTCCCTAATGTAAGGGACATATCTCAGTAAATTGGTAAAATTCGTGACAAACTCATCGATAGTGAGCTGTCCTAGTCTAAGTTCATGGAATTCTTTTGCTTTATCATCATAATAACGTTTGTTCAAATAACGATTTTTGAACTTAACCTGGAAATCTTCCCAAGTAACTGTCTTTTCATCAATGGCATGCACCATTTTTGTCTCTTCCCACCACAGTGTAGCTTTTCCATGTAGCTGGTACACAGCTAATTTGGCTTTCAGATTGCTCTCATATTCATAAACTTGAAAATACTTTATCATGTTCAGCAACCAAGCCTCAGCATCTTCTTCCTTCTCCCCATCATAGGAGGGAGGTTTGATCTTTAGGAACTCCCCCTGCAACTCTCTTTTCTGTTTATGTTGATGTCTAGCAGCCTCATCATCATCAGACTCATCCATCTTTCTCTTTCCGGAACCTTCGCCTTCCTGGCTGTTCCGGGAAGTTAGTTCTCTGATAAGCTTTTCCTACTCCTTACTGGCTGATGACAACATGTCATTCTGACTTCTCAGTTCAGCCAATTCTCATTGCAGCCTGTGCAACATAGCCATTACCGGGGCATTGGGATCTGGAGTTGCAAACTCATCATGCAGATCCACATAAATTCCTTCACCTTCAGCCATTTCAACTGTACACACTCACAACACATATTAGCAAAATTTTATAAAAATTTCAGAAAAACAAAATATGTAAAAATCAGTGAGCACAAAATTGACAGCCCAAATTGTTGTAACTGGTGCTCCGATACCATTTGTCACACCTCCATTTTTTTTTTTTTTTTTTTTTTCCACCCTCTGACTTGAAGTAGGGTTAAGAGATAGTAGGATTCTTAATTAGTTGTAACCGCAACTTTATACAATTTCCATTTCAACATTCTTATGTCCAAGGTCTATTTACAAAATTGGGATAATAAGTATCCCCCCTTTTTGGTACCCTTATATATATGAATATTGGCACTTTACTCTCTTCACTACCTTTGATAACTTGTATACACCTACATATAACTTTAATAACTTATATATATGTATATGACTTTAATAACTTATACATATATATATAATCTTACATAAAATTTCATAAATAGCGACCTACTAATCCACTTGGGACATTTACCTAACTATAATTATATGGATATTAAAATTGAAAACCATAAGCCACGGTCAAAGGAATGTTGTTATATATATATATATCAAAATGGATTATTTACATTTTCTCCCCACGTAAATAGGTACTACGTGGTCTAGTCACTCATATATGATCACGACTGTTGCCCTTTACCAGTCACTAACCTGTAAAGATGTTCGGCTCCGAGAAGCACTTTTGGTCACATCTAACGGCGTCGGGTATCATATGACCACTCCTTTAAACAAACCCTAACCCACTCGAGCTTCTACTACTTGATTTCGTGTTTTTACAGTCATCGATATTGATCTGTTCAAGTTTACTTGTAATTGCCGTTTTTCATCTTATGACAGTGTTGCGTGCAGGAGGAGGAAGGATTTGGTACAAATGAGATCCGTATTTTGGGCTGGGACGTCTGCACGCGTCCCTCCCTCTCTCGCCACAGGTTTACGGGTTCCACATTAACGTGCTTTTGGTTCTGGATCGGAACGGCTCATTTTAAAATCTGTACTACACCTCCTGCGCAAGAAACCCCGGCTCATCGCCAGCTGTAGGAGGGAATAGAAAAGATCATTTCGGTGGCGATACACTTATGAGTTCGTAGGAATTCTGCAGGTCAGGTACATTGACACAATTTTAAATATTATTAAACTTACAGTCAGGTATACTTACTACCGCTTGGTTTGATTCTCAAAATCCTTCTTGGGATTTCGTAAAATGCAGGGCTGCGGAGTGACAATGTAACCCTCCTTGCCCGTACGTTTGGCGATGGGTTTCTAGGGTTTCTAATTCCCATTATTAACCCTTCTTTGCCACAGGAGTCATTGCGTTTCGTTTCGCCCCTTGTGTCTGGTTTTTCTTCCGTCAAGTTTTTCGGGGTTTCAGGTTGTTTGTTGGTTTCAGGTATAAGGTTTTCTGATTTACAGAGTGTGATTTCTGTCCCAGAACTACCTAAGGGTTTATTGGAAGGTCGTTTCTTGCCTGCATATCTCCTTCGTGGTAAAGGTCTCTATCTCTCCATTTTATATTACCCTACTCTCTGCGTTTTAATCAGGTTTGTCGACCATTTCTTCTATCTTTGTATGGCAGGGCGTATGGTTCGCTTTTCAGGCTTATATAGCTAGCTTTAACTTTTTGTTTCGATTTTCCTGGTGTACAGGTTTCCGGTTCACCGATTCGTCAAAAGGTGATTGGAGGAGCAGTTAGGATTATGGTTGCTGAGAGTCTGCTGTAGGAGGGTTTATCGTTCGAGATCCTTGCTCGGTTGGTCGCATGACTACTTACCGAGTTCAAGTTAAATAACCTTGCCCAGAACACTCGGCCATTTTCCTAACTTTACTTCCTCACAGACTCTCTTCGTTCTCTGGTTAGGTTGTGTCGACTTCCACCCACATAATGAAATCTTATTTCGTATTTCGTCTTATTTCGTCTTTCATAATGAAATCTACAACGCTGTTATCAGTTCGACGTCTGACTTAACCACGAAATTTAACCAATCATCTGTCCAGCTTCAGCGTTCATAGGCTGCAGGGAATAATTATTCCATATGTCTGTATTAAATTTTTTTTTTTGTTTTTCCTTCATCTGCTAACCCCAACTGTGTCCGCATGGTTTATGGCTCGAAGATTAATGTCGCCTATAGATTTACTGTGTATATCTATGTTTTATCGGTAGGGATATTTATCCCTTGACTTCCCAATCCGGTTTGAATTTTTAATCATTTTAAACATACCGGTAGCTGTGTATTTCGTTTACATTCACCTAATCATATTCGTTGTCATTCTTGTTTAATCGATTGTCTGAGGTGGGTGTAAATCGGAAATCGATTCACCACCAGAATTTAGAAGTTGCGACTGAGCTGTATGCACCAGAGTCGTAATGACTTGACTCGGCGCTCCCATCTACTTCATAGTTGTGCTACAATAGTGATAGAACGATCGTAGCAGAAGTCATCATAGTTCGTAGCTACGTGTATGTTTAATAATGCAGGTTTAAAATTCATATATATATACATTGTCATTTTATTTTTCGGTTATGTACATACCTCGTCATTTTATTTTACAGCTGTTCTTTTACGTATCAAGTTTTTTAAAAAGGACTCAACGCCGTGAACGCAGGTCCCATGCAACTACTGAAATTAATCATCGTGGATTCGTATAGTTGACCACTCGTTTATTTCACATAGTGGTATTGTTCATATCTATATTATTTACGAACCCACCTAATTTAATATGGTTTGCCCATTCATTCAACAATTTTTATTTTATTTTGGTGTTCGCATATATGTCTAGTTCTTGCATCCAACTCCTAGTTTTTCGTCGTGATTCATATATGTACATTTTGGCGTCCACTCATTAACTATAATCAGAGTTATAACTTGCTATGAGCTCGCGGTACTTTTATTTTTGTTTATATTTCATATAGATATGATTTGTATATATGTTTCCTTTTTAACATATAGGGTTTATATATATATATTCACGTTCTTATCTCATATATGTTTCATTTAAGTGTGTGGCTCAATTGAGGTTGATGTTAAAAGTAACTTGTGCTAGTGCTTAATACTTGTTAACATATACATATATTTGTTAAATGCTTATACATGTATTCGATGCTTCATTTGCTGATGTTCATTAAGCCTAGCTTAAATCCATAGTCATAATAATTCATTCAAGGGGTAGAGGTAAATTTAAAATGCAATACACCCTATAATTGCTATGAATGCTAAAATAGTCCTGTAGAGTAGAAGTTCTCATTTATCTATAAGAAATTCGAATTTCATATTCTGATGTTTTTATTTTCTTTACCTCAGTTCTGCTACAATATTTTCTAATATACTGATGAGCATAGCATATCACCTTGTTTCTACATGAGATAAGAAAATATTTAAGTATCTGTGGAGACGAAGTAACTTCAGATTTAAACCGAATTTGGTTTAGAGTTTCTGGGGTTTCTACTCTATGGATTTATGGTCTGCAACCAACCAGAATCTGGAAGGTGAAAGCCTTTGGATGGACTCTGGTAAATGTAGTACTAAAATAAATCATACAAATTCTCTTAAGTTTTTTTTTTTTTATATGTAGCTAATTCATACCATCATAAAATAGAATAACAAGAATTTCAGAACATACCACAATCTGCAAATGACCAACCTCCCAACCTTAGAGTCCTCTTTGTCTCCCAGAACTCACCCCCGAGCAAGAGATCACTTCCTAGCACAGATCAACCTCTGATCTGCTTAGGAGCAGCTTATTTAAGCTCATAATTCCCCAAAGCATGTTTCTAATTCTGCGTCCAGAATAGCAGGATGCTTTCTTTCCTGTTTAGCCTAGGCTTCCCATTTTGGGACTTTTTTTAAAGCTGTTTTATGCTTTTCCTCAGCTTTTCCAACTTTTCTCACCTCTTCCCAACTACTTTCCTCTTCATTGGGGAAATTTAGATTCCACCTCAAAATCTAAATAAATTTCTTTCAAGGATTTTTGAAAGATTGTGGGGATTTGTTGCCTTATCCATCCTCATGGATTTGGCAAGTGATCTCTAATTCTCATCTTGGTCAAAATGCACAATCATTTTATTTATTTTATCAATTAAAATATGGAAATACATTCACACCATACTTATCCCTTGGGGTCCACCCCCTTAGGATTTAAGTTCAAATGTCTAACTTTAAAAATTCAACACACAAATTGGGGGTGTTACAGGTAATGTATCAGATTAGCAGGAAATTAAGAAGCAAAAAGTGGAGCTACAAGGTGAGTTTCATAAGATAAAACCACCTACATTCGATGGAGAAGTTGAAGAGGTGGTAGAGGCTTGGTTGATAAATATGAATAGGTAATTTCAAGCATACGAGTACAACAACAACATTAAAGCCAGACTGGTCATTTACCAGTTGAGAGAAAAATCCACCCTGTGGTGGGAGGAGGTAAAGAATGTTCACAGCCTTGAAGATCAAGATGTGACATGGGATTCATTCCAACAATATTTTAAAGACAAATATTTAACAGAACGTTTATATGATGAAAAACACAGAGAATTTCATGACTTGAAGCTGGGTCAGATGACTATGGACAAGTATATTACCAATTTCACCTCCCTATTAAGATATGTTCCTTATCTCAGAGATGAAAAGGCTAAGGTTCAAATGTTCCCGAGTAGTCTGCCAACCCACATGAAGGAACAAATTGAATTCGTAAATCCTAGGACCATGGACAAAGCAATTCAGAAGGCAAGAATGTGCTACCAGCAGTCCGAGGCAAAAGGGGAAGTGGGAAAAATATGGAAGCCAAGAAAAGGACAGAAAAATAGTTCAAACTACAAGGGTGCTAGAAGTAACAATTTTAAAAATTATGCGCAAAGTTCATTAAGTAAACAGTTTGGAAAAAATATCAAAGAACCCGATGGCTTGCTGAAGAGAGGCCTACAGAGTTTTCTAGAAAACCTGAGCAAGGAAAAGTGTCCAAACCACCCTTGTAGTGTTGGGGGTGTGGTGAGGCGCATTATTATAAAAATTTCCCACAACAAGGGGAAGTGAAACAATTTCCAATATGCAGGAAGCTTCTACAGTGGGAGATGTGGCTCAAAACATACCTCGAATCAACGCAACATTGGAAGATTGTCAGGTGGACTATTAACTAACAATGATAGAGTTGGAAGGTAAGCTACTAGCCCAGTCTGTTTCTATTTTGGTTGACCCAGGTGTGAGTTTAAGTGATGTAAATCCAAAAATAGTAGAAGTATGTAAATTAAAAGGTCAGAAATTCAGAAATATTTGGCCGGTACAACTAACCACAGGAGCAAAAATAAAAATAAGTCCCAAAATTCCAAAATTTACATTGGAAATTGGAGACCAACAGTTAAACGTGGACCTAAATATACTACCATTAGGGTCCTATGATGTTTTTCTGGGTATGTATTGGACAGAGAAACATTGGACTTTGGTGGACTGCAAAGAAAATATTATATACTACATAATGTATGATGGAATACACAAAGAGATTCAAGGAATGAAGAAACCATTATGGCTGTGTCCTATTACAACATCTCAAATGAATAAATGTATGAGGAAAGGATGTCAGATTTATGTTACCTCGGTAGGATATGCCATTTCCAAGGAGAAGTCCCCTATGATGGAGAATATACTAGTGGTACAAGACTTCATGGATGTATTTCTAGAAGATATACCCGGACTACCCCCAAGAAGAGATATTGATTTCACCATTTATTTAAGGCTAGGAGCATCATCATTTTCGAGGGCTCCTTAGAGAATGAGTGTTCTAGAGCTAACTGAATTAAAAATGCAGTTGCAAGAGTTGTTGGACAAAGGATAGATTCGTCTGGGTGTGTCCCCTTGGCGATCACCACTTCTGTTTTTAAAGAAGAAAGATGGAACCATGCGGATGTGTATGGATTATAGAAAGCTTAATAAATTGACAATAAAAAATAAATATCCTTTACCTTGGATTGATAACCTGTTTGATCAGGTGAAGGAGGCCATAGTATTCTTAAAAATAGACTTAAGGTCTGGATACCACCAGATCTAGATTAAGGATGAAGATATTTATAAGACAGCTTTCCATACCAGGTACATGCAATATGAGTTTGTGGTACTACCCTTCGGGTTAACAAATGCGCCAACAACATTTATGAGGTTAATGCATGGTATATTTCACCCCTTCTTGGATAGCTTTGTGCTAATATTTACTAATTATATTTTAATATATTCTAAGAATGAGGAGGAACATAAGGATCACCTAAGAATAGTGTTGGAACTATTAAGAAAATTCTAGTTGTACTCCAAGTTCAGCAAATGTGATTTCTTCAAAGAGGAGATCCAATACTTGGGCCATGTTATTTCAGCAAAAGGGACAACATTGGACCAAGAGAAGAT
This sequence comes from Pinus albicaulis, assembly GCA_034641835.2. Lineage (NCBI taxonomy): Eukaryota > Viridiplantae > Streptophyta > Pinopsida > Pinales > Pinaceae > Pinus > Pinus albicaulis. The sequence goes on from CM076570.1 coordinate 809,658,639, forward strand.
TAAGAAAATTATGGAATGGTGAATTCCCCACAATGTGGCAGATATATGATCCTTTATGGGATTAGCTGGATACTACCGAAGGTTCATTGAATGGTTTTCCAGGATTTCTTTTCCAATCACATCCTTGCAGAGAAAAGGAAAAATCTTTAAGTGGACTAATGAGTGCTGGAATAGCTTCGAAAAGTTAAATAATTTTATGACCACTACCCCAGTGTTGAGGTAGCTGACCCCAACAAAGGATTTTAGGTTTGCACAGATGCTTCTAAGGAAGGAGTTGGGGCAGTTTTATCATAAGAAGGAAAGGTAGTGGCCTATGAGTCGAGTTAAAAGAGCATGAACAAAGATACTCAACCTATGATCTGGAGTTAACAATAGTGGTACATGTACTCTGGGTATGGAGACGGTACTTGTTGGGAAACGAGTTTGTATTAAAGACTGATTATAGTAGCTTAACTAGTTATTTCAAGAAAGATGATTTAAACTCTACACAGGAAAGATGGAATGCCTTCCTCAGTGAGTTTGATATGGATATTCAACATGTAAAGGGTAAAGAAAACTATGCGGCAGATGCTTTAAGCAGAAAACTCCATTTTGTTTATGAGATTTTCTATAACCAAATCCTGACGAAAACTTACCGATGAAATAGGTAACCCGACCTCAAAACGGGAACTCTAGCCAAAAAACTCTCAAAAAGCATGAAAAAACACCAAAAAAAAAGAAAGTGTGTCTTCCAGAACGCACTTGTTTTTTTTTTAAGGTCAAATTTCAACATTTTCTAAAATTATGCTAAAAACAAAATTGTTTGTTGAAAAAAGGATTGAAAATTGAAAAAACACCCCCCCAAAAAAAAGTGTGTCTTCCAGAACGCACTTCGTTTTTTTTTAAGGTCAAATTTCAACATTTTATAAAATTATGGTAAAAACAAAATTGTTTCTTGGAAAAAAGATTGAAAAAACACCCTCAAAACGAAATTAGTTGATGCTAGAATAACAAAAAAAAAAATTGTGTCATACTTTTGGCATTTTTAAAAATAGAAGTAACATTTTTAAATTTTTAAAATTCAAACATTAAAAAAAAAACCTAAAATTTAAGAAAAAAATAAATTTAAAAAATAAAAACATTTAAAAGCTTAAAATTTAAAAATATATGAAGATAAAAAAAATTAAAATAAAAACAAAGTAAAAATTTTAATTCAATCATTAAAAAAAACACCTAAAATTCAAGGAAATTTTTTTTTAAAAATAAACCAAAAAAAAATTAAGATTAAAATTTCAAAAAATATAGAAATTAAAAAATAAAAATAAAAACAAAATAAAAATATTAAATTAAAAAAAAAAAAAACAAGTTAAAAAAAAGGAAAATATAAAAAATAAAATATAGAAATTAAATTTAAAAAGAAAAAGAAAATGCTTATTAAATTTAAAAAAAGAAAAAAAAAATTAAAACAAATAATTAAATTTAAAGAAATATATTAAATTTTAATTAATTTAAAAATTCAAAATTAAAAAAAAAAAACACTATTCAAATTATAAAGAAAAAAAAAAGAAAAATTAATTAAAAATAAAAAATAAAAATAAACTACAATGAAAATATTAAATTTAAAACAAAATATATTAAAAAAACAAATAAACTATAAAAAATAAATTAAATTTAAATTATAAAAATTAAAATATATATATGAACTTAAATTAAAATAGGTATATACATAAAATTTTATTAAATGAAAAACTTTAAAAACTTGAAATAAAATATTAAATAAAAAAAAAATTTAAAAAAAAAAAATTTAAAAAAATTAAGTTTCATTAAAAAAAAATCTAATTTTAAATACACAATTTTAATTGAAATATAAAAATATAAAAATTTTATGTAATTAACAAAAAAATAAAAATAAAAAGGTAAAATATTTAAAAAAAATATTAAATCCAAATAAATTAAAAATATATATATATAATTTATTGAATTTTATAAAATTTTATTAAAAAACTAAACGTAAAATATATAAAATTATGAAATTAAAAAAAAAAAAAATCAATTAAATACAAAAAAATGGCAAAATTTAATAAAAATTATTAACAAAAAAAAAAATAATAATAAATTTAAAACAAAAAAATAATAAAATTAAAAAAAGTTAAAACAAAATCAAATTTATTTTAAATAATTTAAAAAAAAATAATATTTTAAAAATTAAAAAAAAAATTAAAAATAAAAATAAAAAAATCAATTAAAAAAAAAAACAAATTAAAAAAAATTAATTAAAAAATAAAAATAAAAAATAAAAATGCGGTGGTGGTTGTTGGCCCGCCCGCTGGGCGGCGGTGGCCGGCCGGGCGGCGCCCCGGGGGCGGCCCAGCCGGCCTCCCGGCCCCCGACGGGCGGAGGGGCGATTTTTAATTGATTTTTTTATTTTTAATTTTATTTTTTTTTAAATTTCAAAAAATAATTTTTTTTTTCAAATTTTTTTTTTTTTTTTTAAATTTAATATTTTTATTTAAAATAAAATTCCTTTTTTTTAAAAAAAAATTGTAATATATATATATATACAACTATTTTTTATTTGATTTCATTTATTTTTTTATTTTTTTATTTTTATTTTTAATATTGTTATTTTAATTTGATTTTTTTTTTTAAATTTGAATTTAAAAATATCTAAAATTATTTTTTTAATTCAATTTTTTTATTTTAAATTCAATTTGTTTAATTTCTTTTATATTTAATATTATAGAATAATTATTTTTTTTAATTTAAAATTTAAAAATTATTTATTAAAATTTTTGAATTTTAATTTAATTTAATTGTTTTTCTTACTTTTTTCGTTTATTTAGTTTTTCATTTTAAAAATCTATAAATGGTTTCATTAAAAAAAAAAAAAAACACTAAATTTATGTATATTTGTCTTTTAATTATTTGCACTAGTTTTTTTTCATTTTTCTTGTTTTTTAATGATAGGTTTTTTTTTTTTTTTTTAATTTTTTTTTTCTTTATCTTTTTCAATTTTAATTGGTTTTTTTTTTAATTTGTTTTTTTTGTAAATTTTAAAATTTGTATTTTTTTCCTTATTATTATTATTTTTTTTAATTTAAATTTTTAAATTTAATTTCTTTTTTTAAAATTTTTTTTTTTTCTAAATTTTAATTTTGTAATTTTAATTTTTTAAATTTTTTTTTTTTAAATATATATATATATTTTAATATATTGTTTTTTTTAATAAGTTAGAAAAAAATGTTTTTGATTTTTTTTTTTTTTAATTTTTTTGGTCAATTTTTGTTTTTTTTCTTAAAATTATGTGTTTTTTTTCTTCAAATTTTGTCATTTCCTTTGATATAATTTTCAAATATTTTTGTTTTTTTTTAATTTATTTTTGTTTAAATTTTTTATTTTTATTAGCTATTTTTGTTTTTTTTACATTTTTATTGGGTTTTTTATTGTTTTTATATATTTTTTTTATCTAAGTTTTGTGTTTTATTACCAACATGAAAATCACCACTCTTAAAAAAAAAAGGTTGATGCAGCATCAATACGTTTCAAAATTAGCATGAAAATCACTGCTCTAAAAAAAAAAGGTTGATGCAATATCAATACGTTTCAAAATTAGCATGAAAATCACTGCTCTAAAAAAAAAAGGTTGATGCAGCATCAATACGTTTCAAAATTAGCATGAAAATCATTGCTCTAAAAAAAAAAAAAAAAAAAAATTGATCTTTATCATTACATTTCAAAATTAGCATGAAAATCACTAGCATTTTAAAACAAATATTCATACTTCATAAATAATAAAAATTTCAGAGTGTCGAAAATGTGCACAAGGAAAAAAAAATGGTGATTAAAAAATGTATTTACCACTTTCAAATCGGGTGCTTTTTATGCTAAAAAAAAGTAGGTAACATTGCGGTTACCTATTTCATGATAACATTGTTTTGAATGCAAATTTTTAGATCAAGTAAAAGAGGAAGCACAGAATGATCCTAAATACCAATTTCTATGGAAAAAAATGAAAGAGGCCAGAAAGCAAGGAATCACTTCTAAGTATGGAGTTATTAAAGAAAAAATTCTAACCTTTAGAGAAAAAATATATATACCAAACCATGTGGATCTAAAGGAGATAATCATGAATAAATATCATCGTAGTAATTATGCAGGACGCCCAGGATACCAGAAAATGTTAACCGCAATTGGAAAAATATATTTCTAGCCTGGTATGTGAAGAAACATTATTGAATACTTAAAAAAATATTTGGAGTGTCAACAGGTCAAGGTGGAGCATCGACATCTAGCTGGATTGTTGCAACCCATACCAGTATGTGAATGGAGATGGGAGGTCATATCCCTAGAATTCATTACTAGTTTATGATGATCAAAGTGGAAAAATCACTCCATTATGGTGGGTGATCATGTGTATGTGAGGATCAAAACAAAGAGGGGCACCTTGAGATGAGCCTCTTGTGCCAAGTTGGCTCTTAGGTTCTGCGGACCTTTTCAGATATTGGAAATGGTGGGGCCTGTGGCATATTGATTAGCTTTACCTAGCCACATTCGGGTGCACAATGTGTTTCATGTGTTCATGCTAAAGAGATATGTACACGATCCGAATCATGTAATCCATTGGCAGAACATTACAGTAGGATAGAATTAGAAAAATCCTAACTTGAAAACATAAATTTTTATGTGAATTTGACAGAACAAATTGTTTTTTGCAGGTAGAGTTGGACGACGAGTTCTTGGTCAAACCTCAACGTATACTCGACCGGAGAGAAATCATGCTCTGAAAGCGAGTCATCACCCAGGCTAAAGTGCAGTGGAAGCACTTCAGCTCGGATTAGGATACTTGGGAAGACGAGATATTTTTATGTGAGGCTTACCTAGAGTTATTTCTTGAGTTGGAGTGAAACACTGAGGACAATGTTACTGCCAAGGGGAAGTTGTGATAGCTGAATTAATTATTAACTAGTTGTTAACTAGAAATATGACATTTTAGTGATTATTTTAAAGAAAAACTGCAACATTTATTGTTTTTCTTGAAAAAGGTTATTTTTTGTTTTTATGCAAAATGAAATTAGTTATGGAAAAGCAGTTCCATAAAAAGTAAAAATACCGATGGTAAAAGTATTTCAAGAACTGAGAAGTGGTTGGATAATTTTGAATAGTTAACTGCACCTCTGAGGATAAAAGGTACATCCCAGTGAGGAAAAGGGGTTATGTTCATTAACTAAGGAAGAGAGTGAGAAATTTCCTGAGCTGGTAGAGACCAGTGGAAATCACTCATTGTTCCTGAAAATTTCTGGTATTAACTGGACTTGGGATCCTGAGGTCACAACAGAAAACTCTTTCAACCTGTACCTCTTAGGTGTGGAGCATGGGGGAAAGAGAAGGGCGTAATCGCCTCTCTTGATGGTTGGGTTGACATCATCAGCAGATTACACATTTACATAAGTAACTGTGCATTTCAGCAATTTAAACAGGAATGATATTTTAGAATATGTACACAGGTATGTGTTTAACTAGCTTCAAGGAAAACAATTTTGTGAAGGACAAATGTTTGAAAAGAATGAATTCTGTAGATATTTATGAATTGGAAAATTATTTATGAGTTCTCTAAATTATACGTGAACCCTGCAAATTGTTTCTTAGTTCGGTAAATATCACTGTAAGAAGGAAATGATTATAAGGGAGAACTCTATATGGCCACACTTAAGTAAATACAAGAGTGACTATGTTATCTTGCTACATAAATAGTAAATTTCTTATTAAATTACACTGTAATGATTAAAATCTGTTAAATATAAGTAAAAAAGAATAGCAAGTAAAAGAACAAATATTCTATTGAACAAATGATGTAAATAGTAAAAACTCGAAGCAAGTAGTCGAACTATAGAACTCTGTAATTTCAAACCATTGAGGAGTGAACTGTTGGCTTTGGGTACGAGGTGGAACCTCAACCCAAAACACGTCGTTACTCATACCTAACTATAGTCAGACAAGAATTAGAGGTGGTCTGGTCACCTAAACAAAATATTGATAAAAATCCTATGTTGGTAATCTTAAAAAAATGGAAAGAAAATAACTATGCATGTATAAATATTATCGTTCCCAAAACTAAATAGTACACAGATAATCATCAACATAATAAGCATAATCAAAACCAAGGTACATTTAAAAGAGATACAATGGAGAACAAAAATACATGGACTGGCCAGAGGCTCAGAATTCACAAAGTAAATAGTTAACACGATATTCATATAATGAAAAGTTAATAGTGGGTATATGTATAAAAATAAATGAGATCACAGTCATTAAACCAATATGAATTTCTTTGGAGAATTCCAACACAAGAGTCAAAATGGGAAACCTCATAGAGAACCGTCTGAAAAGTAAAATATGTTCTTACAGTGTTATACTTTCCAAATTATGAAATACATAAACTGAGTCTTGGAACTCCACTAAGACCAAATGGAATGGTTCAGAGGAAAACCCCTCAAAACGACATAAAAATTGCAAGAAATTATATTCATTCTACAAACACTGAAATTCCATGCAAACACAAGAAAGCCAACTTCGACTTTCATATGCTAGAAAGGAACCACTCAACAACTTGACTCGCTCTGTAATCTTGAAGACAAAAGCCAAGTAGGATTAAACTAAATAGTCGGAGAAGAGGAAGAAGTCCTTGTGGATCAAAGCAGTTTCATATAAGAGTACCTGGAAGGGCAGCGTGGTACAATTAGCAGAGGGAAAGCCTCAACACTCAAACCTGCAGAAATATTGGTGGGCATACCTTGCCTTCGGGTAAGAATGTACCTACAATAACAAGCAACTAAATCATTAAGTAATGGCACAACGATAATAAGCCGAGGTTAAAACTCAAAGATTAACCGAGAACGAAAACCCTGAAAACTTATTTACTTGAATTGATAAACCTCCAAATGATATGCCGAGTGCCAAGTTGGAGAATGAAAGACCTATAAAAGAGTCGAGGAAAAAATTCACAAATTAAATGCATAAACTAAGGGTCATATAAGGTAAACAGAAGGTAAAAAAACCTTGTAACAAAATTATAAGTGTTACCTGTGTTATGGAACTGAAATGGTCCGGTATTCCTTTGTTAGTAGCAGTGGCCGGAAAAGCTTTCCAAAATTTCCGAAGAAGTGCAAACAGGATAAAATTATTACTAGCTTGTGGAAAAACACAAAGATATTACCCATTCTTGGGCCACATCCAGGAGCGGTTTACCTTTGCAAGCACCCTCATCAACTGGTTATAGTACTAGCAGGAGGAGGTCGTTGAACCCGCAAGATCAAACCCTCGACGGGTTGCAGACCCAGCTCGTCGCGCAAACAGAGAGGAATGTGGAGAAACAATTAGGATTGTGAGGTATTACCTAGCAAATTACCATCGATGAATCTCACCGTAGATTTCCAAAGGAATTTAACAATGTGCAAGAAGGCATGTGGCCCATTGGAAACATAAACACAAATCCCATAAAATTTAACAACTGGCACGAACAAATAATAAATTTCCAGAACATAACAAAGGGTAGTAGTACAAAACATTTATCGAGACAAGTATTCTAAAAATGTGATGTACATCATAATTTTAAAATCATAATATATATAATGTTTGGTATATGAGTGTAACAGAGATTTAAAAATCCTTCACCTTTAAAATTATGTAAACTAAAATGTGTTAATTAAACCAAACCCAAAACCATATTAGCAAGTTTAGTACCGTGCCGGTATAGAATGACTTTTAGTGTTTAAACATTAAGTTTTAACCTTATGGTAAGAAGTAAATTTTTTATTTTATTTATGTTGTATACTATAAATGTTATAGAATCCGGTGGGAATTTTAGAAAAAGATAGCACCTTCAGACTAAAATGGAACCGTACATTCAGTTTCTCAACCCGAGAAAATAAAATTGAGAAAGAAATATACTTCATCTGCACGGTGGGCACCAAAGCTACCCTGGTTGGTGCTCTTTGATAGAATAAGTATGGCTTTGAGCACATTAATTACATGTTTGTGGGTTTCCTTATCGAGACCCCTCAGCTTTTGTTTGTTTGGTTCACAGAATACTAACTAGTTCTTCGTAGGTTTCTTTCTTGAGAGTCTGTGGGTGTAAGCCTGCCTCAGGAAATTAATAAATTTTTTTGAGATGAAACAATTTGTATGAGTAGAAATTAATGAATATCAATATTATTGATTTGGTCATTGAATTATGATAAGTTTTAATGAAAACAAATTCCAAAAAAATTCAAAATAGTATTTATTATTGAATAATAACTATTAAAAAATATAATTCAAAATAATCCTAAATAATTATATTTATTTAATATTTAATGTTTTTTGGGCCACTGTCATTAATAAATGTAATTTGAAGAAAATTTAACAAGAAAATTATAGACTATTGATTTTGTAAGAATTTACTTTCCAATTACCAATTTATATTAATAATAAGTGCACCAAGGTAAAAGAAAGTAACTTATAAACAACTTTGTATTTAAGTTTTAAATTGAAATATTTTTTTAATGAAATTTATATTTTAATTATTTTTCATTAGATTTAATAAAAAAATATTGTAAAATTAAAAAGATCAAATAATCATTTGAATATCATATAAAAAATTCAATTAAGTTTGTTTCATATGATGATAAGAATGTAAATAAATATTATTCATTAATTGAAGTAATTTTCTAGTTTTTAATAAAATTAAAAAAAGTATTATTTCAAGATAGTATAACAACCTTAAATATAATAATACATAAAGAAATATAATTATTCTTAGTAAAGAATACATAAAATAATGTAATTATAGCATATATTATTATATTTATTATAGATTACCCTAAAAGATTAGTTTAAATTTTAAATTTTAATCATGATTTATTAGGAAAAATAATTAAAAAAAATATTTGTTAATATAATTAAAAGATAAATTAAAAAAATACTTACAATTTTAATTGTTAAAAAAAAAATAACACAGAACTTGGAAGTGAAATTCCAAATCCCATTAAATTTGCATTATTCACAAGTTCACTTGAATAAATAAGCTATTTTTTAAAATTTATATTATTAAATTAATTTAATAAATTTTTATAATTTAAAAAAAAAAAATTATTAAAAAAATGCATTTAACAATAATATATAAAAATATATATATATAAATCAATTATGCAATTTTTACTTTATATAATTTTTTTTTAATTGAATATAAATAAAAAAAATAATCTAATTAAATTAAAAGATTTATGTTTAAATCCTCCAAATTATATTGAGGACTTTTTAAAAAGAGGTAGATATGTCGTAGACCCATTTATGTGTGAATGGATTGCTGAGTTCCTACTTATAATACGTAACAAAAAATTATTAAAATATAATTAGAATGGGTTGGTCACATATTAGTATTCATATTAAATATTTTTATAATATAATTATATGAATGATTTGTTAGGATAATTTCTTTTACTTTGATAATAGACTTAGTTTTAATTCAAAATGTTAAGATTTTCACAATTATTCACATTGTAACTATTAAAAAAAAAAAAAAAATTAGATTTAAATAATTGTTATAAAATACAAGTGAACTCCTAATAAAATTAATAATCATACATAAAACATGTAAAAATTCTATACTCTGAAACACACATAATTAGGACATAACCAGCACCCAAAAAAATATAGCAGTGTAACATCCAACATAAACAAACATAAAATAAATAAATTATTTCTTAGCTTGTTTAATGAGATGTACTTCATATAAGGTAATTACTATTGTTTTAACCACACATATATTGTATTCACACAACTCTCAAACTTTATTGTTAAAGCATTAAGCTTCACCCTTAATCACTTCCCTTATGATAACACAATACATTAGTACATGCTAATGGTTCTAACATTTGGAAAATATTCTCTTCATTTGGTGCACGATACCGTTTACTTTTAAAATCCCAAGAGTAGTTTAATGATTTTGAAACAAATCTCAGACTTGATGTATTCGCATATTAGGATTTGCAATTTTGGTTTCAATAATAAATATCGTGCGTTTTAGCTGTACCCTCGCATTGAATTTGGTTTAAGTGATGTACACTTGTCTATTCGGTTACCATCGGATCTGATGGAAGAGATCTATGGTTGGTAATGCTAGTTGATGGCTTAGGGTATTGACCTCGCCAAACCCTAACTTCTTTGATCATTTGGATGGAGCTCTGCGGCGTTGCTACTCTACAACCCGGTCGCAGCTCCAAACCTTTAGCCCCATTTCCATCCCTTCAGTGGCGTTAATGGTGAGTAAGTTGCAGTCTTCAACTGTTATTATATTCTTTATCGATTATGTGCTTGAGATGTTCACAGTCCTGTCGTTGTTTACTTTGATTTGGGGTTACTTTTTTCCTTTCTCGTTCAATGTAATAGGGTCGTTCCTTTAGGAGGTTGATCTGCTTTGTTTTATAGTTTCTTCTTTGAGATATTTCTCTCTTTCGTTATGTAATAGTCAGCTTGGTTATCCCAGAGTTTTGAAATGCACCATTCCTTCACCGACGACATACTGCTTGGTGTTTTCGTTGCATGTAAGGTGTCTTATCAACGTCCTCTGCTTAGGAGACAATTCCTCCTTTCTCCTTCTCTCGAGGGTATACTTTCTTATCCTCCCTCCTATGTTCTCCGCAGACTTCCGATTCTATTCGAGGTTTTCTTAACGTACGTATGCCCGACTTTTCTATTCAGTGCCTCTACATATCCATTTCCTTTTTCTATTTTTCAACTCACATTCTACATATATTAACATCCTCGTTGGCTTATGTAGGTATGATTCTTCAAGATTTTAGGTGCTTTTGTTCACTGATTTGTCTTTGCCTCTTAACGAAGATATGGGTCTCACCCCGCCTTTGTGCTTTACTCTACAGGTACTGGTTTTCCCACAGAACTCCTCTAAGTTTTAGAGTGGGGACGTTTGTTTGATATCCCTTATGTTTCATACTGATGAAATGTTAAACATTTACTGTTGTGTAAAGAGCTATATATTAGATGTTAGGTGAATAGTTTGTTTATCCAGAGCCGAGCATGCCTCACTTACGACAAGGACTCTGTTACATTGATGGATTATTTAAAGTCTTCAATTCTGATAGTAAATTTCAGATGAATTTTCTCTAGATACTCAGAATATTCTATTAAGTTTACATTTATTATTTGAGACAGTTGATGTATGGTTACTTTGTCCATTTGCATCTATACTTCTTGTTTATTAACTGGGTAATGATGTAAATTCTAACTTATGTTCTTCAATGGAACATTATAAAAAAATTGTTCAGGTTGTTGTGTTTATAGTATATATAAGATTTCAGTTCTTGGATTTCGATAGTGACTCTCTTCTCTATATTATGAATAGCAATTACTGCTTAATTTTTCTTGTAAGTTTGTTGAGTTAAGGGTTTACTAGACCAAACCCAAATCTTGTCCATGTATATCATAAAATGATAGGAACGAACCAACCAGGGATTCATAGCTTTTAACTCTGGAACGTTGGTTAAGGATTTCCTACTCTACTACATAGAAATTCTTGGCTTATTCTTATTTATGTGATAATATATTGGTTTCCTATCTCTCTAGGAATTTTCTATCATTTTATTTCATTATAGCTTCTTTATCAGTCCAGTCCTAATCATTTTTGTTCTATTGTTTTCTCTTCTTTTTCTTTGTCTCTTTATAAATAAAACAATGTTAACTTTCAATTCACAACCCTTAGGAATAGGAACTACACACCTCACTTCCTAAATTTATCATCATTGTATCAACCGATGAGTTGAGAAACTTAATTATAACAATATGCTTTTATTTCAAGAAAGAAAGGTATTCAATTTTACACTGCAACTCTTAGAGAAATATAATGTAACTGAAATTTATTCAACATAATAGAAATTAAACAATAAACAATTACCATTAGAAATATTAACCATAATAAAAATTTTAACTGAAAGGTGACTTAAAATATCTTAGGAACTGTATCAAAATACACCTTTTTCTAGTTAGACAAACTCAAGAAATTCCCTTATCTGAAATTGACTAATGTTGTCCTCCCTACCGTGGATGAGGAAAATACGTCCTCATATCCCCCCGTGCTCCATACCTTAGACAAGTAGGTTGACAAAGAATCTCGAAGAGATTTCGAGACCCCAAGTCCAATCTTCCTTCCAGGGAATTCATGATTGTTGAGAGTATTTCCACTGGTCACCACCAGTGCCTAAAATTCACACTCTCTCCTCTTTTCCTTCTTTTAGCCACCAAAAGATCAAAACCCTTCTTCCTCCCTCGGATGTACCTTTATCCTCAGAGGAAGGGGTAACTAGCTTAACCATTTTTTTTCAACCACCTCTCAGTTCTTGGAATGCTTTTTACCATCAGTATTTTTTACTTTTCCTCTTTTATGGAACCAATTTCCATAACTAGATTTTTATTTACCTTTAATTCAAAAAACAATTAATTTATGTTTGTTAAGTAATTCCTAACAAAGAAATAAGTGTCTTTGTTTCTTTAAGAAAATAACATAACAATTAATTGGCATTTAAACCAATTTTCACAACTTCCCCCCCTGGAAGTAAACATTGTCCTCGGTGTTTCGCTCCAGCTTAGCTAACAGTTTTGGGTATGCCTCCCGAACAAATCCTTCATCTTTCCATGTAGCCTCGTCCAAGTTGAAATGCTTCCATTGCACTTTAACCTAGGTGATGGCTCTCCTTTGTAGAATGATTTCTCTCCGATTGAGTATACGCTGAGGTTCAACCAGAAACTTTCCATTTGGCTTGACCTACAGTCAACAAAATTCTGAGTTTTTTTTTTTTTTTTGCTCATTTAGACTAATCCTAATCTTCCCATTTTTTCTCCTCCCATCCCACCCACAGGTTTTGAACCGGTGACCTTGCAGAACGGACTGCCTTAAGAGTGCACCCCATCACCGACTGCTCTACACCACATGGGCTAAAAAAATTCTGAGTTAATCTCTAATAGAGTTTAGTAATTCTAGTTAGGATTTTTAATATTAACCTACATAAATAATTTTCCAATGGATTACATGCTCTGAGTCATGTACATATTGCTTTAATAGAGATATATGGAACACATTGTGCACTGGAATATGGGTGGGAAAGGCTAATCGGTATGCCACCAGTCCCACCCTTTCCAATATCTGGAAGGGTCCACAGGACCGAGGAGCCAACTTGGCACAAGAGGCCCATCTTAGTGTGCTCTTATTTGGTTTAATCCTTACATACACATGATCGCCCACTCCAAATTCGTAATAAGTACTTTTCTTATCTGCATATACTTTCTGTCGATCTTGAGCTGCCTTCAAATTTTGCCTAATCTTTCTTACTTTTGATTCCAGTTCAACTAACATTTCCGGTCCAAGCATTAACTTGGTTTCGAGGCTACTCCAATTGATAGGTGTATGACATTGTCATCCATACAAGGTTTTGAAGGGACTCATCTTCATATATTCTTGATAACCATTTTTGTAAGAAAACTCTAACAAATGTAGATATGCTTCCCATATTGCTGGTTGTTGCATTACGTACATGCGTAACATATCCTATAGAATTTGATTCACCCGATTAGTTTGTCCATCCATTTTTGGATGATAGGAGGTGTTGAAATTAATTTGAGTTCCCAGACATGTAAACAAGGTCTTCCAGAATTTTGAAGTAAACTTCAAATCTCTGTCTGATATAATAGTCTTTGGAATGCCATGCAGTCGAAAGATTTCTCTCATAAAGATGTTTGTGATCTGCATTGTTTTGTAGGTAGACTATACCAGTGTAAAATGTGCTACCTTGCTCCATCGATCAACCACCACCATAATGAGGTCATTGTGCTTCTTTGATTTTGGTAAACCCATGATGAAGTCTGGAGATATAACTTCCCACTTCCACTCTGGTACCAGTATGGGCTGCAACAGTCCCACTGCATGTTGATGTTCCACCTTCACCTACTGACACTCCAGACACTTGTTTAAATATTCTGCAATGTCTTTTCGCATACCAGGCCAGAAGTAATTCTTTGTCATTGCTGTTAGCATATTCTGATACCCTAGGTGTCCTGAATAATTGCTTTGGTGGTATGCATTCAAAATCATTTCCTTAAAAACCATTCAATTTTGAATATACATCTTTTCCTTAAAGGTTAATAATTGATCCTTTCTAATTCCATAATCGAAAGGTTTTTCTTTCCTTTTGGCCTCCTCTACTTGCTGCCATATAAATTGGTATTCAGGATCCTCTTCGACTTCTTCTTTTATTTAGTATAAGAACTTACATTCAATGTGGTTGTAGTAAAGCTCATAAACTCCATGAAAATTTCTACTCAAAGCATTTGCCACCCTATTTTCCTTACCTTTCACATGCTACATATCAATGTCAAACTCGCTTAGAAAGGAATTCCACCTTGTCTGGCGAGAGTTGAGATCAACTTGCTTAAAGTAGATTGTTAGGCTACTAGGCTACTACTATTTTGACCAAGATGAGAATTAGAGATCACTTGCGAAATCCATGAGGATGGATAAGGCAACAAATCCCCAAAATCTTTCAAAAATCCTTGAAAGAAATTAATTTAGATTTGAGGAGGAATCTAAATTTCCCCAATGAAGAGGAAAGTAGTTGGGAAGAGGTGAGAAAAGCTGGAAAAGCTGAGTAAAAGCTTAAAACATCTTTAAAGAGTCCCAAAATGGGAAGCCTAGGCTAAACAGGAAAGAATGCATCCTGCTATTCTGGACGCAGAATTAGAAACATGATTTGGGGAAATATGAGCTTAAATAAGCTGCTCCTAAGCAGATCAGAGGTTGATCTGTGATGGAGGTGATCTCAGCTCGAGGGTGAGTTCTGGGAGACAAAGAGGACTCTAAGGTTGGGAGGTTGGTCAAGTGCAGTAGTGGTATGTTCCTGAAATTTTGTTCATTTTGATGTATTATGGTATGAATTGGCTACATATAAAACTTAAGGGAATTTGTATGATTGATTTTGGTACTACATTTAACAGAGTCCATCCTAAGGCATTCACCTTCCAGATTCTGTTTAGTTGTAGACCAGAAATCCATAGAGTAGAAACCACAGAAACTCTAAACCAAGGTTGGTTTAAATCTGAAGTTACTTAGTCTCCACAGATAATTAAATATTATCTTGTTTCCTGTAGATATAAATGTGATATTTTATGCTCTTAGGTATGCTAGAAAAATATTGTAGCAGAACTGAAGTTTACATGGTACAAAACCAAAAGGAAGAAAGTAAGATATTAGAATATGACATTCGAAATTGTGCTAGAAAAAGAGTAATTCTACTCTATATGATTTTTATAACATTTATAAGTGTATATATTGCATTTCTAAATCTATCCTTACTCCTTGAAAACAAATATCATAGCAAAAGACTTAATTTATAATTAAGGTCCTCTAGTCAAGCACTATTGAATACATATAGGTATACATCAAAAGAAAAATAGACTTTAAGAGCAAGGACTCTAGAACATGTATTTTGAATTCTTATTAAACCCAAAAGTAAATCTACACTATAGAAGGGTTATAACACTCATAGCAATTATAGGGTATTTTGTATTTTAAATTCACCTCTAACCCTTGAAATAAATATTATGGCAATGGAGTTAATCTATGCTGAATGTATACCGTCAATTGAACTATCGAATACCTATATATGAATTTAACCAAAAATATATATATATATTAACAAGTATCGAGAACTACACAATTAGGTCCTTTTTAACCTCGACTAAAAATGAGCCATATATATACATGAATTATATATGTCACAAGGGCGATATAAATACAAATCCTATATTTAAACCATATATGTTAAGAAGGAAACATAAGTATGAAACATATATATATATATATATATATGAACATATATGTCAAAAAGGGGACATAAACACGAAGCAATGAAATATATATGATCTTTACAGCTAATTGAACAAACGTATAGTCAAACTAAATTAATGCGTGGTAATTAATTAAAAAGACTATGTCTTTGGCTTATGTTAAACGAATCCATCGGACTGTACCGACAATTATAAACCACGACACCTTGGGGATCTTTCAACGTTAAATAAAACGAACAGAGGTGAAAGATAAAATGATAATACGATGCGGAAAAAAACAGTTGTAACCATAATTATTACGCAACAGCATGGAGACTTTCACTGTTCTAACAATAATTATTACGAGATAGCGTGTAGCTATAAGGGGCCGACTATATGGTTCCACACTGTATATTAGTTTCTGTGCAAAATATTTGGATTTATTTGATATGCAGTAAGATATAATGTTAAAATAACATAGAGACGCAACCTTACCTCCGGTCACAAAAGAGCGCTGTCATTATTATTACACCTATCTGATCACAGAGTTAAATCTTGTTAGTGCACAGAGACTATCGATGAAAGAGTTTGATTCATTAGCCATTCTGCCCATAGAATGAAATGAAACAAACCGAAATATAGTGAGTGGAACTAGTCATTGACGCCCTTGACCACAATCATGAGGGAGACAGTTTAAAAAAAAAACATCTGACAGTAGACACGTTATTAAAACCGAGTTCCTTCAGTTGCTCAGAATATATTGACTGAGGAATATTAAAAGGCCAAAACAACTGTACGATGGGGAACAGTATTGACAGGAATAGCAACTCTGAATCTTTCACCGCGGCAATGGGCTTGACACGCCTATGAAAATGGAAAAATTGGGATGGTTGGCAACCGTAGCCACATTATGCCAGCTCACGAAAAAATAAATTTTCGGCTTTGCATACGGATACTTGATACTTTGTTTAGCCAGAACATGGGGATAAATATCTGAAGAGTTGGTGTATAGAGCAAAGAACAAGAAACCGTCCTGGCCTTCTTTGTGGTGGAATGAGGAAATGGAAAATAAAAGTATTAACGGTGGCGCTGGGTAAATGCACCCGCAGAATGGGTACTACTTGTGCTGATTAATCTGGAGAATCGACCCACGACGTAATTTGTTTGATCAAAATTCTTCGCAATCTCATGAGATGAACCCAATTACACTAATTAACAATAAAACTGCCAGCAACATCATTAGGCCTCAACAGAGTGAAATCGTCGTAAGAATAGCTGGTAATAAGCAACAAAATGAAATTTACTAGACAGAAAAGAGATGAAGAACATGTTCTACGTAGAAGGAAATCCATAAATAGCTGAATGCGAAAGAGGAATAGCCAGGCAAGGTGGTTGGCTGTAGAGTGCGAGCCGGCTATGTAAGTTTAGAAACCCTTAACTCAGCAAGACCTGAAACCATGAAATGAAGGAGACGAACAGTAATGCGGTTCGGGGCAGTGAAAGGTTAATAATGAAAACCAAACCCTAAGACGAAATCGCTAAACGTACTGGCAAAATCCTGTTCAAGGATTTTCTCAGGTACACTCCGGCGAACTCGAGTTTTTACGAAATCCCGAAGGGGATTTCAAAGATCAACGCTGAGCCGCAACCTTGGTACCCTTCTGTCAGTTTAAGATTATTTTAATTCTGTTCAGAGTACCTGGGAGGCGGGCTGCCGGCGAATTCATGAGAGGTTTCTCATCGAAAAGACCTTCCCTCTTTCCCTCTCCAGCTGTTGGTGAAACGCGTTCTCAGTACAGGAGCTGTTGTGAAAATTGTGAAATGAGTTGTCACAGTCATGAAACCGAAATATGTCAACTGGATGCTTGTGGCGATCTCTGTTTGTACCAGTTCTTATGGGTAGGCACGCAACGCGGTCGCGCCAATGAGCCCGTCATCTACATAAAACCAGAACCCGAAATCGTTAATACGTGCGAGTATAGGTGGCGGAGTATGATGAGAAGCATGTGATGCAGGTTTTGACAAGACAATTGTGTCGAGCATTAAAGTATTGATAACCAACGAGTGATAAAATCGGCCTCATCACAGACGAGCAGCCACATGCAAGGTGATAGGTTAGCAAACCATGATAAGCATGATAGTAAATGTGCGGGTAGGTTTTATCATATATAACTATTATATGATATATCCGGTCTATTAGAAAAGGATACTACATGTGGCCAGCAAATATATAGGCGTAAGGACCCAATAAAAACATTAAAGGGGTTATTTTAATTATATGTAATATATGGTGGCGCTTCCAATTAATTATATAAAAGGTTTTGGACATATATATGTTATATATAAATATAGGTGCTATATATATATACATATGCTCATTGAATTAATCTTTGCCAAAGGCTATATATGCAAGATTAGTTATACAAAAGGTTTTGGATCTATATATGTTATATATAAATATAGGTGCTATATATATACATATGCTCATTAAAGTAATATTGTCAAAGGCTATATATGCAAGTAGTATATGTGGTATATATAGATATAAGTGGAAAATCTATCATATAAGTAAGGCTTGTATACTACTACCAAAAGAGAGGAATATTGAATCTTATTTAGAACAAAATGAAAAAAACTTATAGGAGATGGGTTTAAGGTATTCAGAGGGAATACCAATGAGGTATATTGGATATTATTAAATAATAACAGGACCCCAGTATATAGAAAAAAAAAAAAAAAAAAAAAATTCCTTAAACTGGAGGTGTGACAAATGGTATCGGAGCCCAAGTGCAAAAACTGGGCTGTTGTTATTGTGCTCACTAAATTCTGAATGTATTGAACATTATAGAGATTTTTTTTTTTTTTTTGTCTTACTAATCAAATGTATGAGTGTGTACAGTGGTGCTAAAATCGCTGAAGAGGGAGGAATTTATGTGGATCTGCGTGATGAGTTTGCTACTCCAGATCCCAATGCCCCGGTAATGGCTATGTTGCACAGGCTGCAACGAGAATTGGCTGAACTAAGAAGCCAAAATGACATGTTGTCATCAGCCAGTAAAGAGCAGGAAAAGCTCATCAGAGAGCTAACTTCCCGGAATAGCCAGGAAGGCGAAGGTTCTGGAAAAAGAAAGATGGATGAGTCTGAGGATGAGGATGCAGCTAGAAATCAACATAAGCAGAAAAGAGAATTGCAGGGAGAATTTAGAAAGATCAAACCTCCCTCCTATGATGGGGAGAAGGAAGAGGATGCTGAAGCTTGGTTGTTGAACATGATCAAGTATTTCCAAGTATATGAATATGAGAGCAATCTGAAGGCTAGATTAGCTGTGTATCAGCTACAAGGAAAGGCTACACTGTGGTGGGAAGAGACAAAAATAGTGCATGCCATTGATGAAAAGACAGTTACTTGGGAAGATTTTCAGACTAAGTTCAAAAGTCGTTATTTGAATGAATGTTATTATGATGATAAAGCAAAAGAATTCCATGAACTTAGACTAGGACAACTCACTATTGATGAATTTGTCACTAAGTTTACCAATTTACTGAGATATGTTCCTTACATTAGGGAAGAAAAAGCAAAGGTTCAAAGGTTTTTGAATTGCTTACCTACTGTGTACAAAGAGAAAATTGAGTTTGACAACCCAAAGAAAATGGATGAAGATGTTAGAAAAGCAAGATTATGCTATCAGCAGTTTAAAGGTAAAGCTGAACAAGGGAAGAGCTGGCTGAACAAGGGTGAGTTCAAAGGTAAAAGACCAAAACCAGCATATCTAAGAAATTTTGGTAGAGATCATCAGAGGAAAAAATTCAATAAACCAAAAGAAAGCCAAACTGCTCAATCCCAAGTGGCTTCAAAACAAGTAGAAGGGAATAATAAAAAGGAAGGGACAGTCAGAATGAAGGAACCTTTGAAGTGTTGGGGCTGTGGAGAACCCCATATGATGAGGGATTGCCCCCATCGAAATATACACATGATCAGCAGAGAGCGAGAGGCAACAACAGTAAATGACATAGCCAGAAATATACCAACTATCAGTGCAGCCTTGGAAAATCGGCAAGCAGAACATCAAGCAACCATGGTAGAAATGGAGGGTAAGATTTCTGACCTACCTATTACTGTTTTGATTGATCCAGGTGCTTCTTTGAGTTACATTAGTCTTGGAATTGTAGAAAAATGTAAAATTAAACCTGAAAAATTTCAGCAGTCATGGTTGGTACAGCTGGCCACTGGAACTAAGAGAAAAGTCACACATAAATTGCCCAAAATAGCAATACAATTAAATGGCTTTGCAACAGAAGTAAATTTGAACATATTGCCATTAGGATCCTATGATCTACTGATAGGAATGGATTGGCTGGAAAAGAAGAAAGCTCTAATGAACTGTTGGGATAAAACCCTGCATTGTGTGGATGAAGAAGGGAAACCTTTTACACTAAAAGGGAAACCAAAATCCATTTCAGTAAGACAAATATCAGCCTTACAATTGAAAAGAACAGCTAGAAAAGGATACCAAGTCTATGCTGTACATGTGGAAGAAATGGAACAGAGAACTGAAGAAAATCTGCTGAGTGAATTACCTGTGGTAAGAGAATTTAAAGAAGTTTTTCCAGATGAGATTTCTCATCTTCCCCCCAAAAGAGAAATTGATTTTTCCATAGATTTGGTGCCCGGAGCTACACCAGTTTCCCGAGCCCCCTATCGGATGAGTCCGCCAGAACTTATGGAGCTAAAGATGCAGCTGCAAGAATTATTGGATAAAGGTTATATTAGACCAAGTGTGTCTCCGTGGGGAGCACCTGTTTTATTTGTTAAAAAGAAGGATGGAACTTTTAGGATGTGCATTGATTATCGTCAACTGAACAAGTTGACCATTAAGAATAGATATCCACTTCCTAGAATTGATGATCTGTTTGATCAAGTGAGAGGGGCCTCAGTATTTTCCAAGATAGACCTAAGGACTGGGTATCACCAGCTCAGAATTAAAGAAGAAGACATCAGCAAAACAACATTTCGAACCAGGTATGGGCATTACGAATTTGTGGTCCTACCTTTTGGTTTGACGAATGCCCCCGCCACATTTATGTGCCTGATGAACAGTGTGTTGAATAAGTATTTGGATAAATTTGTTCTTGTGTTCATAGATGATATCTTAGTTTACTCCAAAAATGAGGACGAACATAAGGAACATCTGAGAATAGTGTTGCAGACTTTAAAAGAAAACCAGCTATATGCCAAGTTCAGCAAATGTGAATTTTATAAAGATAAAATTCAATATCTGGGCCATATTATTTCTGAAAAAGGGTTGGCAGTTGACCCTGAAAAGATAAAAGCCATTAAAGAATGGCCAGTCCCCACTGATGTCTCAGCAGTAAGATCATTCATGGGAATTGCAGGCTATTATCGCAGATTTGTGGAGAGATTTTCTGCTATAGAAAATCCCATAACCTCATTACAAAGGAAGGGTGTTAAGTTCGTGTGGACTGAGAAATGTCAAAACAGTTTCGAACAATTAAAACAAAAACTTATTTCAGCTCCTATATTAAAAATTGTTGATCCTGATAAAGAGTTTGTGGTATGTACAGATGCTTGCAGAGAGGGGCTGGGAGGAGTCCTATTGCAGGAAAATTCAGTTATTGCCTATGAATCTAGAAAACTGAAAAGTCATGAACAGAATTACAGTGCATATGATTTAGAATTTGCAGCTATTATCCATGCTCTGAAAATGTGGCGGCACTATCTTCTGGGGAAAAAGTTCACATTGATGACTGATCATATTAGCCTCAAATACTTCTTTTCCCAAACTGACCTGAATGCAAGACAAGCCAGATGGCTGTCTTTTTTAAGTGAATTTGAGATGGACATAAAGCATATCAAAGGGAAGGAGAATAAAGTTGCTGATGCATTAAGTAGAAATGCTTGTCAAAATTTAAACAGCATGGGGAGTAGTGCCCATATGGAGGTAGAGGAATTGGTGGGAAAAGCAGCAACTCAAGATCCCAACTATGAAGCACTCTTGGTGAAACTATAGACAAGGGATAAAACTGATTTCACTAAAAACCAAAAAGGGCTGCTCTATTACAAAAACAGGTTGTATATTCCAAATATAGAGTCATTGAAAAGAGAAATTTTAGATGAATACCACAAACAGCCCTATGCAGGACATCCAGGATACCAAAAGATGTTAACAGCCTTGAAGAAGAAGTTGTTCTGGCCAAGAATGAAGAGAGATGTGGCAGAATATTTAAGTAGATGTATGGAGTGTCAACTAGTCAAAGTTGAGCATCAACACCCAACAGGGCTTTTAAATCCCCTGCCAATTGCAAAATGGAAATGGGACACAGTTTCCATGGATTTTATAACAGGACTACCTAAAACCAAATACCAACATGATTCTGTAATGGTGGTAGTAGACACTTTAACCAAAGCTGCCCACTTTGATTCAGTAATGGTGGTAGTAGACACTTTAACCAAGGCTGCTCACTTTATACCAGTGAAATCTACTTTCAGAACAGCTCAAGTAGCAAATGTTTTTCTTAAGGAGGTAGTAAGGCTTCATGGAGTTCCCAAAGTAATTGTTTCAGATCGAGATGCTAAGTTTACAGCAGCATTTTGGAAAGGATTGTTTGGAGGGATGGGTACTAAACTGAATTTTAGTACTGCCTATCACCCTCAAACTGACGGGCAAACAGAAAGAACGAATCAAATTTTAGAGGATATGTTGAGAATGTATGTGATGGATAGACCATCAAAGTGGGAGGAATATCTGCATTTAGCTGAATTTGCCTATAATAATAGCTACCAATCTTCTATTAAGATGAGTCCGTTTGAGGCACTCTATGGGAGAAAGTGTCGTACTCCCTTGAGCTGGAGTCAACCAGAGGATAAACTGGTGTTGGGACCAGATGCACTACAAGAGATGGAAAGAATTGTTAAACAAATACAGAGAAATATCAAGACAGCACAAGATCGACAGAAGAGCTATGCTGATAAGAAATGAGTGCACCGAGAATTCAAAGTGGGGGATCATGTGTATTTGCACATCAAACCCAAAAAGAGCACACTTTATGCAGGAAGTTGTGCAAAACTGGCTCCTAGATATTGTGGGCCTTTCGAAGTTTTAGAAAGGGTGGGACCAGTGGCTTACAAGCTGGCCTTACCCCCCCATGTTAGAGTGCATAATGTGTTTCATATTTCATTATTAAAAAAAATATGTGCATGATGCTTCTCACATAGTTGATTGGAATGTTGTACAGGTGGAACCAAAAGGGGAGTTTCTGCCAGAACCGCTTCAAATATTGGAGCGGGAAGAAATTGAAATGAGAAACAGAACGGTAGCCAGAGTAAAAGTGCAGTGGAAGCACTTTACTGCTGAAGAAGCTACCTGGGAAAGGGAAGCTGAAATGATGGAGAAATATCCGTTTTTGTTTAAATGAACTCTAGTAGTTGAATAACAACACCAAGGACGGTGTTTATTTTCAGAGGGGGAATATGTAACAACCCCAATTTGTGTGTTGAATTTTTTAAAGTTAGACATTTGAACTCAAATCCTAAGGGGGTGGACCCCAAAGGATGAATATGGTGTGAATGTATTTGCATATTTTATTTGAGGAAATAAATCAAATGATTGTGCATTTTGACCAAGTTGAAATTGAATCATACCAAATCATGAGGATGGATGGTAACAAATCACAAATCTTGCAAAATCATGAAAATTATTTAATTGTGGAGGAATCAATTTTGATAAAAGAAGGAAAGTAGTTGGGAAAGAGAGTGGAAAAAATTTGGAAAAATTTGGGAAAAGCTTAAAACGACTTTAAAAAAGTTCCCAAAATGGGAAGCCTAGCATAAACAGGAAAGAAAGCATCCTGCTATTCTGGACGTAGAATTAGAAACATGCTTTGGGGAAATATGAGCTTAAATAAGCTGCTCCTAAGCAGATCAGAGGTTGATCTGGGATGGACGTGATCTTAGCTCGGGGGTGAGTTCTGGGAGACAAAGAGGACTCTAAGGTTGGGAGGTTGGTCAATTGCAGTAGTGGTATGTTCCTGAAATTTTGTTCATTTTGATGTATTATGGTATGAATTGGCTACATATAAAACTTAAGGGAATTTGTATGATTGATTTTGGTACTGCATTTAACAGAGTCCATCCTAAGGCATTCACCTTCCAGATTCTGTTTAGTTGTAGACCAGAAATCCATAGAGTAGAAACCCCAGAAACTCTAAACCAAGGTTGGTTTAAATCTGAAGTTACTTAGTCTCCACAGATAAATAAATATTATCTTGTTTCCTGTAGATACAAATGTGATATTTATGCTCATATGTATGCTAGAAAAATATTGTAGCAGAACTGAAGTTTACATGGTACAAAACCAAAAGGAAGAAAGTAAGATGTTAGAATATGACCTTCGAAATTGTGCTGGAAAAAGAGTAATTCTACTCTATATGATTTTTATAAAATTTATAAGTGTATATATTGCATTTCCAAATCTATCCTTACTCCTTGAAAACAAATATCATAGCAAAAGACTTAATTTATAATTAAGGTCCTCTAGTCAAGCACTATTGAATACATATAGGTATACCTCAAAAGAAAAATAGAATTTAAGAGCAAGGACTCTAGAACATGTATTTTGAATTCTTATTAAACCACAAAGTAAATCTACACTATAGAAGGGTTATAGCACTCATAGCAATTATAGGGTATTTTTTATTTTAAATTCATCTCTAACCCTTGAAATAAATATTATGGCAATGGAGTTAATCTATGCTGAATGTATACCATCAATTGAACTATCGAATACCTATATATGCATTAAAAAAAATATATATATTAACAAGTATCGAGAACTACACAATTAGGTCCTTTTTAACCTCGACTACAAATGAGCTATATATATATACATGAATTATATATGTCACAAGGACGATATAAATACAAATCCTATATTTTAACCATGTATGTTAAGAAGGAAACATAAGTATGAAACATATATATATATTAACATATATGTCAAAAAGGGGACAGAAACACGAATCAATGAAATATATATGATCTCTACAGCTAATGGAACGAACGTATAGCAAACTAAACCAATGCGTGGTGATTAATTAAAAAGACTATGTCTTTGGCTTATGTTAAACAAATCCATCGGACTGTACCGACAATTATAAACCACGGCACCTTGGGGATCTTTCAACGTTAAATAAAACGAATAGAGGTGAAAGATAAAACGAGAATACGATGCGGAAAAAAAATAGTTCTAACCATAATTATTACGCAACAACGTGGAGACTTTCACTGTTCTAACAATAATTATTTCGAGATACCGTGTAGCTATAAGGAGCCGACTATATGGTTCCACACTGTATATTAGTTTCTGTGCAAAATAATTGGATTTCGTTGATATGCAGTGATATATAATGTTAAAATCATAGAGAGACGCAACCTTACCTCCGTTCGCAAAAGAACGCTGTCATTATTATTACACCTATCTGATCACAGAGTTAAATTTTGTTAGTTCACAGAGTGTATCGATGAAAGAGTTCGATTCATTAGCCATTCTGCCCGTAGAATGAAACAAAACAAACCGAAATATAGTGAGTGGAATTGGTCATTGATGCCCTTGACCACAGTCACGGGGGAGACAGTTTAAAAAAAAAAACATCTGACAGTAGACACGCTATTAAAACCGAGTTCCTTTAGTTGCTCAGAATATATTGACTAAGGAATATTAAACGGCCAAAACAACTGTACGATGGGGCACAGTATTGACAGGAATAGCAACTCTGAATCTTTCCTGCAACCCCAGAGGCCGAACCCCAGCACAGTTACGAGAGTAGGAAAAATTGGGATAGTTGGCAACCGTAGCCACGTTCACATCGCTCCTGAAAAAAAAAAAAATCGATACAAAGCCTGCATACCAGATCGCCAGAAATGCTGGTTAGCCGAACATAGGGATAAATATCTAGAGTCGGTATATAGAACAAGAACAAGAAACCAAATGCAGCCGCACCATGAACAGATAGAGGAAATGGCAAATAAAAGTATTAACAGGCTGGTTCTAGGGTAAATGCACCAGGGAGATAGGGTACTCGCCATGGATAAAATCTGGAGATACGACCACGACCTTGCGGCTGGCTGATCAACATTCTTCACCTATCATCAGGATGAACCCCGAACACGTTAATTAACAATCTGAAGCCTGCAACGCATCCGTGAAACAACCAGTAAGTGTGTCGTAAGAATAGCTGGTATAAAGCAACAAAATGAAATTTACTAGACAGAAAAGAAATGACGAACATATTCTACGTAGAAGGAAATCCATAAACAGTTGAATGCGGAGGAGGAATAGCCAGGTAAGGTGGTTAGCTGTAGAGTGCGAGCCGGCTATGCAAGTTCAGAAACCCTTAACTCAGCAAGACCTGAAACAATGAAATGAAGGAGACGAACAGTAATGAGGTTCGGGGCAGTGAAAGGTTAATAATGAAAACCAAACCCTAAGACGAAATCGCTAAACGTACTGGTAAAATCCTGTTCAAGGATTTGCTCAGGTACACTCCGGCGAACTCGAGTTTTTACGAAATCCCGAAGGGGATTTCAAGGATCAACGCTGAGCCGCGACCTTGGTACCCTTCTGTCAGTTTAATATTATTTTAATCCTGTTCAGAGTACCTGGGAGGCGGGCTGCCGGCGAATTCAGGAGAGGTTTCTCATCGAAAAGACCTTCCCCCTTTCCCTCTCCAGCTGTTGGTGAAACGCGTTCTCAGTACAGAAGCTGTTGTGAAAATTTTGAAAGGAGTTGTCACAGTCATGAACCCGAACTACGTCACCGGAAGCTTGTACCAGTTCTTATGGGTGGGCACGCAACGCGGTCGCGCCAATGAACCGTCATCTACAAAACAAAACCGGAACCCGAGATCGTTAATACGTGCGAGTATAGGTGGCGTAGTATGAGCTAGGGTGCAGTCTAGGGTTTTGACCGAACCATGGTCATGTGAACGTGGTATTATTAACCAACCCGAGTGATAAAATCGGCTTACTCATACGGACGAACGGCCACAATACCAGAGTTACAATAGGTTAGCAAACCATAAATCGCGCAATGGTAAACGTGCAGGTAGGTTTTATCATATATAACTATTATATGATATATCCAATCTATTACAAAGGATACTACATGTGACCGATATATGCGTAAGGACCCAATGGAAATATTAATGGGGTTATTTTAAATTATATGTAATATGTATATGGTGGCGCTTCCAATTAATTATACAAAAGGTTTTGGACCTATATATGTTATATATAAATATAGGTGCTATATATATATACATATGCTCATTGAATTAATATTTCCCAAGGCTATATATGCAAGATTAATTATATAAAAGGTTTTGGACATATATATGTTATATATAAATATAGGTGCTATATATATATACATATGCTCATTAAATTAATATTGCCAAAGGCTATATATGCAAGTAGTATATGTGGTATATATAGATATAAGTGGAATATGTATCATATAAGTAAGGCTTGTATACTACTATCAAAAGAGAGGAATGTTGAATTTTATTCAGAACAAAGGAAAAAAAAAAAAACTGATAGAAGATGGGTTTAAGGTATTCAGGGGGAATACCAATGAGGTATATTGGATATTATTAAATAATAACAGGACCCCATGATATAGAGAGGAAAAAAAAAAAAAAAAAAAAATTCCTTAAACTGGAGGTGTTACATTTCACATGCTACATATCAATGTCAAACTCGCTTAGAAAGGAATTCCACCTTGCCTCGCGAGAGTTGAGATCAACTTGCTTAAAGTAGATTGTTAGGATACTATGGTCAGTTTTTAGTACAAATATCTTTCCAAGAAAATAGTGCCTCCATACTCAGAGCACATGCACTACCGCTGTTAGCTCTAAATCATAAGTTGAGTATCATTGTTCAGGCTCTTTTAACGTTCGTGATTCATATGCAACCACTCTTCCTTCTTGGGACATGATTGCCCCAACTCCTTATTTACATGCATACGTACAAACTTCGAATTATTTATTGGGATCAACTAACCTCAACATCAGGGTAGTGGTTAACCAAAATTTTTAACTCTTCAATTTTTTTTTGCCACTCATTAGTCCATTTAAATAATTTTCCCTTCCTCTGTAAGGAGGTAATTGGAAAAGCAGTCTTTGAGAATCCTTCAATGAAAAGTTGGTAATATCCAGCCAATCCCATAAAGGATTGGATGTCTGCCACATTTTGGGGAACACACCATTCCATAACTGTCATATTTTTCTCTAGATCAACATTTATTCCCTCAACAGAAACAACATGGCCTAGGTACTGGATTTATTCCTTGAAAAAGTCACATTTGCTGAAATTAGCATACAACTGATGTTTTTGTAACATATCTAGCACTATTCTCAAGTGTTCCTAATGCTCTTCCACATTATTCAAATATATTAAGATATTTTCAATAAATATTAGCACAAAATTGTCCAAAAAGGGGTGAAATATACCATGCATCAGACTCATAAATGTTGCTGGTGCATTAGTCAATCCAAATGGTAGCACCAAAAATTCATAATGCATGTACCTTGTATAAAGAGAAGTTTTGTGGATATATTTGTCCTTTATTTGGTTCTGGTGATATCCTGATCTTAATTCTATCTTTGAAAATACAATGGCCCCCTTTACCTGATCAAACAGATCATCAATCCGAGGTAGTGGGTATTTATTTTTGACTATCAATTTATTCAGATATCGATAGTCCATGCACATTCGCATGGTTTCATATTTTTTTCTTCATGAACAACACTAGTGCTCCCCAAGGGGACACAATTGATTGGATATACCCTTTATCCAACAATTCTTGTAGCTGCATCTTTAGTTCAGAAAATTCTAGTACACTCATTCAGTAAGGTTCCCTTGAAATCGATGATGCTCTTAGCATCAACTTGATAGTAAAATCAATGTCCCTTCTTGATGGTAAACCTGGTACATCTTCTAGAAGCGCGTCCATGAAATTTTGCACTATAGGTATGTTTTCCATCATTGGATTCTTTTCCTTTGAATTAGTAAAGCCCACTTGAATGGAGCATAACTAACGCAGTTGTAAAGGCTTCTTGATTCCTTATATCTCCGTACGTGTTTCATCATGCATTCTGTAATATATAATCTTCTCTTCACAATCCACCAATGTACATTTATTCTAAAACCAATTCATTCCCAATAACACATCATAAGATCCCAAAGTCAATACATTTAAATCTACAATTAACTGTTGTTCGCTAATTTCCAGTGTACAGTTCAGAATTTTGGCACAAACTTTCCTCTTTTCTCTAGTGGCTAGCCGTACCAGCCATGGATTTTTGAATTTCTGACTTTGTAATTTACATATTTCTACTAATTTGGGATTTACATAACTTAAACTTTCACCTGGGTCAACCAAAATAGAAACAGGCTACGAAAGTAGCATACCTTCCAACTATATCATTATTGGTTGGTAATCTTTCTGACAATCTTCCAATGCTACATTAATTCTGGGTATGTTTCGAGCTACATCTCCCACAGTAGAAGCTTCATGTATATTAGCAATTGTTTCTCTTCTTCCCCACTGTGAATAGTTCCTATAATAGTGAGGCTCACCACACCCCCAACACTGTAAGTGTGGTTTTAGATTTTGTCCTTGCTCAGGTGTAACACCCCCAATTCATGTGTTTTAATTTCAAAGTAGACATTTGAACTTTAATCATAAGGGGAGTGGACCCCAAAGGATAAACATTTTGTGAATGTAATTAAAAATTTAATTGAGGAAATGAAAAAAAATAATGTCGTGCAGATTTGACCAAAATGAGAATTGTGAGATCACTTGCTAAATCCATGAGGATGGATGAGGCAAATATTTCCCCACAATCTTTCAAAAATCCTTGAAAGAAATTAAATTTAAATTTAGATTTTTGAGGAAAAATCTGAATTTTCCCAATGATGAGGAAAGTAGCTGGGAAGAGGTAAAAAGCTGGAAAAGCTGAGGAAAAACATAAAACAACTTTAAAGAATCCCTAAATTGGGAAGCCTAGGTAAACAGGAAGAAAAGCATCCTGATATTCTGGACGCAGAATTAGAAACATGCTTTGGGGAATAATAGCTTAAATAAGCTGCTCTTGTACAGATTAGAGGTTGATCTGTTTCAAGGAGAATATCTCAGCTCAGGGGTGAGTTCTGGGAGACAAAAGGGACTCTAAGGTTGGGAGGTTGGTCAATTGCATGAGTGGTATGTCTCTAAAATTATTGATGTTCTATTTCCTATAGTATGAATTGGCTACATATAAAATTTGACTGTTTATTAGAATATCAATTCTACATTTAACAGAATTGATCATAAGGAAATAATCCATGAACTTCTGTATAGTTGTAGAATTGGAGTGGTGAAGTAGAATCCAACAGAGTCTTTAAACCAGTGATTGGTTTAAATTTGAGAATACTTATTATTTTGTTTCACAGGAAAATTTATGAAATTGTTTTAATCTGCTTCTGTTTCCTAGCATAATTCTAATATATATATACATGAGAGAGAAATCCAAGTTCCTGTATTATATTGGAAAATAGTATGAAATGAATGGTAAGCTTACATTGTGCATGAGAGAGCAGAAGGAGAGACTTTACAAACTGACTACAGGGCCAACATACCATTCACATGTAATTAGAAAATTTATGGTCAAGAGAGTTGTATGTAAGCAACACATGTTATAGCAGAGGAAAGCAACTGAAAATTTACAAAAGACTGATCATAGACAAGTAACTTATGAAACCATTCTAATATTATAGCATAGTAAGTAAATACAAAGGACAGTTGAGTAAATATCCACATGCATGTTCATTGAACTATTTGTATTCTAGTTTTCGTGATAATCCTAATCAAGAGGGTAAATTTGTAGATTATGCACCCCAATGTCCTCTAAACATACAGACAGAAATGCAGGTGCATTCATCCCTGTAGACAATTTGGGATACATATTCTGTGTAAAGACATAACAAATTAATTCCTCAAGTATCTGCATAGAACTACAATGTCATTCTGTTATAAATGATCATCTCACTTATTAAACTGGAGGAAGAAATTTAGAAAGTTTTGACTCACAAGAATACTATTGATTTCATGATGACATTTAAAATTTACCATCACAAGAACCAATGTTCTCCTGGAATAGGAAACTTGATATTACAGTACATTATTCACTCTAATGTCACCATAGTATGAATATAGTTACCAATTACATGACTGAAAGTCTAGAGGTAATAAACTACCCAGAAGGAACAGTAGGGGTAACATATATATATATATATATATATATATATATATATATATATATATATATATATATATAAACAAAGAAAATTTAATTGCCAAAAGTTAAGTATTACTTTCAGTCAAGTCAGAACAAGCAAAGAGAGGGTACTGCTGGAGCGTACTCATAAGAACAATAACCGAAATCAAAAGTGGGTATTATGAAAACCCAGAAATGACTGGTGTATATGTGAATATATGGTAGCTAATTTCGAAACACCTGTATAAAGTCCCCTCGAACAGAGCTCCACAAATATTCCTGTGAAAGTGGGGATTTATTTATAGTTATAAAAAAATAATTGCAATTGTATCATTTCAATATTTCATGGCAAATATAAACTGGGTATAATTTAAGAGTTAAGAACGATATGCTCTCGAGGTCAGTTCGATTAATACCGACCGCAATGAGTGAGTAAACAATTTTTACTAAGGAGCCATGTATCTCTCGCAAGTGCGAAGGAGAGCACGAAATTACCCAAGAAAAGAAAAAACAACCATCAATGAAACGTTGAGGACAGAGAAAAATTATAACGTGAATCAAGTCAAACGATAACTGAGGAAGGCGTAGTACCTGGAGAGGGAGAAGCCCCTACTCCCTTATCACTCTACCACAGAATTGTCATAAATAGAGGGTTACATGCAAGAATCGACTAAAACCTAGAAACCTCCAGAGAACGAACAAATAGAAAATTAATTCTATGCTTGGTCAAACAACAAAGTTTCAAATCAGAGGGCCGATGGCGTAGAATCCTTACGGCACTGAATAAATGCACGCGAAATCAATTTCATCTGAGAAGCGGATTGGGCTACGAAGCCATGAGAGCCTGCGTACAACCTTACTGCTGAGATGGCGCATCAGAATCTCCAAGGCTAGGTAGGAAAACCCAAGTTAATCAAGTTCCTGGAAAGGCGAATGTATATTCTCTGAACAAAAAAAAAAATAGAGCCCTTCGTTATAATTATTCCAATAGCAGAAGACTATAATACCAAATCGTAGAGCTGGCATGAAGAGAAACGTGAAGCTCTAGATCGAAAATGGCAACCTGAGAACTGACAAAAAAATATAGAGAGTGAAAGTCTACAAGCTCTGGCAAAAGGAACTTACCGAGGAAATTGTTATCAGGAATAAGGTGAAGAAATGAAACGAATCACTCCCGCGGCCATGGCGTTGTCACGCACGGTCCAGAAACAAACCAAACGCAGGGGGAGGTAAAAGAACCGTCGAACCAAGACCAAGTTGATTTATAACAGTGTGCCATGAACCACAACAATAAACCCTAATAGCCAGATGCAATCCAAGTCGTCCACCTGGCGAGATCCACGTGGTGAAGCCACAGATCGAGTAGTTAAGAGGTAAGGTACCCACTCTGGTCCAAAATTAATATGACAAGCAACGAATTGAATGCAGGTCGATGTGGCCATACTGTGGAAAATTGCTTTGGGAACGAGGCGGAACGAAGCCAGTATTACGTGGAACCAACACCACGTGATCACAACTGAACGAGACCCTCTACCACCCATACGACGAGCGTTAAAACCTTATGGTGGTTCACCGTGGAAGACAGAGGGGCGTCGTCCTTCAAATCATCATTTCACAAAATTCCAACTGGGAGATTACGTGAAGTTACATTTAATACGCCCAAAATTCACATAAATAAATGATAAGACGTGGAGGAGAATGAAGTACGAATACCAGACTTTCATAGTGGGTAATTCAAATTTTGCAAAGGTTATGTTATTATTAACAAAGGATAAGGTTGGATCGTATACGTTCATGAAACTATATTAACATGGAATACACATAAAACCAAATTGAAATCCCTTCTATATCATTTGATTAAGAGTCCAAAGGTTATGATATAAAACTAAGAGTTGTATGGAAGTGGGGTAATATAATAAGGACATTTGGTTAATGTCGAATGTAATTATAATTAATATAATTATAATGATATAAAATGAAGAGTTTTATGGAAGTGAGGTAATATAATAAGGACATTGGTTATGTCAGAGGTAATTATAATTAATATAATTATAATTATTACCAACCAAGTAAATTACGATATGGAAAGATAAAGTGGGGATGTGAATAGAAATTGAAAGTTAATCATAGTGTAAACCTGCAATGAAATAACATAATGCCTCTTTCGCATTAACTGGAAACGACGCAACCAAACAGAAAAAAATAAAAATAAATAAATAAATAAATAAAAAATAAAAATTGAGAATTGGGAGGTGTGACAAATGGTATCAGAGCCCACGTTACAAAACTGGGCTGGTGACATTGTGCTCACTGTTGCTGTGTATTCACTGTATAAAGTTAATTCTGTGGAAAGAAAAAAAAAAATTATTGTATTTTTTTTTTTATTTCACTGATCTGTGTTGAGTGTGTACAGTGGTGCTGAAATGGAAGAAGGTGGCGAAATTTATGTTGATCTGCGTGATGAGGAAAATGCACCAGATCCAAATGCACCCATGATGGCTATGTTGCGGGAATTGCAGCAAGAGATGGCTGAGATAAAAAGCCAGAATGACAGATTGTCATTAGCCAGTGAGGAGCAGGAAAAGCTCATCAGGGAATTAACTTCGCGGAACAGCTAGGAAGGCGAAGGTTCCGGAAAGAGGAAAACTGATGAGTCTGAAGATGAAGATGCAGTAAGGCATCAATAAAAACAGAAAAAGGAATTACAGGGGGAATTCCGGAAAATCAAGCCTCCCTCCTATGATGGGGAGAAGGAGGAGGATGCAAAAGCTTGGTTATTGAACATGATCACGTACTTTCAGGTTTATGAATATGATAGCAATATGAAGGCCATATTAGCTGTTTATCAGCTACAAGCCAAGGCTACCTTGTGGTGGGAGGAGATGAAAATGGTGCATGCCATTGATGAAAAGACAGTGACCTGGGAAGACTTTCAGGTTAAGTTCAAGAACCGCTACCTAAATGAACGTTACTATGATGATAAAGCAAAATAATTTCATGAACTTAGACTAGGACAGCTCACTATAGATGAGTTTGTTACTAAGTTTACAAATCTGTTGAGATATGTACCCTACATAAGGGAAGAGAAGGCAAAAGTTCAAAGATTTCTAAATTTCTTGCCTGCTGTATACAAAGAGAAAATCCAGTTTGACAAACCAAAAACAATGGACGAAGCTGTTAGAAAAGCCAGATTATGTTACCAACAGTTCAAAGGAAAATCCGAACAAGAGAAAAGCTGGGTAAATAAAAATGAGTTCAAAGGGAGGAAACATAAACCAACCTATTTGAAAAATTTTGGCAGAGACCATCAGCGGAAAAAGTTCAATAAACCCAAAGAAAGCCAAACTGCTCAGTCACAAGTAGCTTCCAAAAAAATAGATGGAGACAGTAAAAAGGAAGGGACAATAAAAATGAGAGAACGCCTAAAATATTGGGGCTATGGAGAACCCCATCTTTTGAGGGACTGTTCGCATCGAAACATTCATATGCTCATGAGGGATCGGGAAGCGACAACAGTAAACGATATAGCCAGAAATATACCAACTATTAGTGCAGCCCTAGAAAATCGGCAAGCAGAACATCAAGCAACCATGGTGGAAATGGAGGGTAAGATTTCTGACCTACCTGTTACTGTTCTGATTGATCCAGGTGCTTCTTTGAGTTACATTAGTCCGAAGATTGTAGAAAAATGTAACTTAAAAACTGAAAAATTTTAACAGTCATGGCTGGTACAGCTGGCCACTGGAACTAAGAGAAAGGTAGCACATAAACTGCCCAGAACATAAATCAAATTAAATGAGCTTCAAACAGAAGTAAATTTGAACATTCTTCCCTTAGGGTCATATGATTTATTGATAGGAATGGACTGGCTGGAAAAGAAGAAAGCCTTGATGAACTGCTGGGATAAGACTTTGCATTGTGTAGATGAGGAAGGGAAACCTTTTATTCTCAAAGGGAAACAAAAACCTATTTCTGTAAGACAGATTTCAGCGTTGCAATTAAAAAGAATAGCTAGAAAAGGATACCAAGTTTATGCAGTGCATGTGGAAGAAACATAACAGAAAACTGAAGAGGAATTACTGGATGCGGTACCAGTAATAAGAGAATTCAAGGAATTTTTCCCAAAGGAAATCCCTCATCTTCCCCCCAAAAGAGAGATTGATTTCTCAATCAATCTGGTGCCGGGAGCAACGCCTGTCTCCCGAGCGCCTTATCGAATGAGTCCTCCTGAAATGATGGAACTGAAAATGCAATTGCAAGAACTATTAGATAAAGCGTATATCAGACCGAGTGTATCTCCTTGGGGAGCATCGGTGCTGTTAGTGAAAAAGAAAGATGGAACCTTTAGGATGTGCATTGATTATCGTCAACTGAATAAGTTGACCATTAAAAATAGATACCCTTTGCCTAGAATTGATGATCTTTTTGATCAAGTGAGAGGGGCTTCAGTATTTTCGAAAATTGACTTAAGAACTGGTTATCACCAGCTTAGAATTAAAGAAGAAGACATCAACAAAACAACCTTTCGAACCAGGTATGGTCACTACGAATTTGTAATCCTACCTTTTGGTTTGACAAATGCCCCTGCCACATTTATGTGCCTAATGAACAGTGTGTTAAACAAGTACTTGGATAAATTTGTCCTTGTGTTCATAGATGATATATTAGTTTACTCAAAAAGTGAGGAGGAACATAAAGAACACTTGAGGATAGTATTGCAAACTCTAAAGGAAAATCAACTATATGCCAAGTTTAGCAAATGTGAGTTTTATAAAGATAAGATCCAATACTTGGGTCATATTATTTCTGAACAAGGCCTTGCGGTTGACCCTGAAAAGATAAAGGCTATAAGAGAATGGCCTGTACCAGCTGATGTTTCAGCAGTAAGATCATTCATGGGGATTGCAGGCTATTATCGCAGATTTGTAGAAAGATTTTCTACCATAGCACATCCCATCACATCATTACAAAAGAAAGGTGTCAAGTTTGAATGGACTGAAAAATGTCAAAACAGTTTTGACCAATTAAAACTGAAACTTACTACAGCCCCTATACTGAAAATTGCAGATCCTGATAAAGAATTTGTGGTATGTAGGGATGCCTGTAGAGAAGGATTGGGAGGATTCCTTTTGCAGGAAAATTCAGTTATTGCCTATGAATCTAGGAAACTGAAGATACATGAACAAAATTACAGTGCCTATGATTTAGAATTAGCAGCTGTTATCCATGCTTTGAAAATGTGGCGGCACTATCTTCTCGGAAAGAAATTTACATTGATGACTGATCATATTAGTCTCAAATATTTCTTTTCCCAAACTGATTTGAATGCCAGACAAGCCAGATGGCTGTCCTTTTTAAGTGAATTTGATATGGAGATAAAACATATTAGAGGGAAAGAAAATAAATTTGATGATGCCTTGAGCAGAAATGCATGTCAGAATATCAATAGTATTGGAAGCAATGCTCAGATGGATGTAGAAGAGTTGGTGAATCAGGTAGCAAACCAAGACCCAAATTATGAAACACTTATGGTAAAATTACAGAAAAAGGAGAAAAGTGATTTCACTCAAAATCAAAAAGGGTTGATCTGTTATAAAAATAGATTGTATATTCCAAATGTAGAATCCTTAAAAAGGGAAATTTTGGATGAGTACCACAAACAACCATATGCAGGACATCCAGGATATCAGAAAATGTTAACAGCCCTGAAAAAGAAGTTGTTCTAGCCAGGAATGAAGAGAGATGTAGCAGAATACTTAAGTAGATGCATGGAATGTCAACTAGTCAAAGTTGAACATCAGCATCCTGTTGGCCTTTTAAACCCTTTACCGATTTCAGAATGGAAATGGGACACAGTTTCCATGGATTTCATAACAGGGTTACCCAAAACCAAATACCAGCATGATTATGTAATGGTAGTAGTAGACACTCTAACCAAAGCTGCTCACTTTATACCAGTGAAATCTACCTTTGGGACAGCTCAAGTAGCAAATGTGTTCCTGAAGGAGGTAGTGAGACTCCATGGGGTTCCGAAGGTGATTGTTTCTGATAGAGATGCTAAGTTTACAGCAGCCTTTTGGAAAGGGTTGTTTGGAGGTATGGGCACTAAATTGAATTTTAGTACTGCTTACCACCCTCAGACCGATGGCCAAACGGAAAGAACTAATCAAATTTTGGAGGATATGCTGAGAATGTATGTAATGGATAGACCCTCAAAGTGGGAAGATTACTTGCATTTAGTTGAATTTTCCTATAATAACAGCTACCAATCCTCCATCAAAATGAGTCCGTTTGAGGCACTGTATGGAAGGAAGTGTCGTACTCCTTTGAGCTGGAGTCAGCCAGAAGATAAACTAATGTTGGGACCAGATGCTTTACAGGAAATGGAAAGAATTGTCAAACAGATACAAAGAAACATAAAGACAGCACAAGATCGCCAGAAGAATTATGCTGATAAGAAAAGAGTGCACCGAGAATTTAAAGTGGGGGAGCATGTGTATTTGCGTATTAAACCAAAAAAGAGTACCCTTTATGCGGGAAGTTGTGCAAAACTAGCCCCTAGATACTGTGGTCCTTTCGAAGTATTAGAAAGGGTGGGACCAGTGGCTTACAAGCTGGCCTTACCACCCCATGTTAGAGTTCATGATGTATTTCATGTTTCGTTATTGAAAAGATATGTGCATGATGCTTCTCACATAGTTGATTGGAATGTTGTACAGGTGGAACCAGAAGGAGAGTTTCTGCCAGAACCGCTACAAATATTGGAGCGGGAAGAAATTGAATTGAGAAGCAGAACAGTAGCAAGAGTAAAGGTGCAGTGGAAGCACTTTACTGCTGAAGAAGCTACCTGGGAAAGAGAAGCTAAAATGATGGAAAAATATCCATTTTTATTTGCAAAATGAACTCTAGTAGTTGAATAACAACACCGAGGATGGTGTTTATTTTCAGAGGGGGAATATGTAACACCCCCAATTCATGTGTTTGAATTTCAAAGTTAGACATTTGAACTTTAATCCTAAGGGGAGTGGACCCCAAAGGATAAATATTTTGTGAATGTAATTAAAAATTTAATTGAGGAAATGAATAAAATGATGTGGTGCAGATTGACCAAAATGAGATTTATGAGGTCACTTGCTAAATCCATGAGGATGGAAGAGGCAAATATTTCCCCACAATCTTTCAAAAATCCTTGAAAGAAATTAATTTTTAAATTTAGATTTTTGAGGAAAAATCTGAATTTCCCCAATGATGAGGAAAGTAGTTGGGAAGAGGTAAAAAGCTGGAAAAGCTGAGGAAAAGCATAAAACAACTTTAAAGAGTCCCTAAATTGGGAAGCCTAGGAAAACAGGAAGAAAAGCATCCTGAGATTCTGGACGCAGAATTAGAAACATGCTTTGGGGAACAATAGCTTAAATAAGCTGCTCTTGTACAGATTAGATGTGGATCTGTAAAAAGGAGAAGATCTCAGCTCGGGGGTGAGTTCTGGGAGACAAAAGGACTCTAAGGTTGGGAGGTTGGTCAATTTCATGAGTGGTATGTCTCTAAAATTTATTGATGTTCTATTTCATATAGTATGAATTGGCTACATATAAAAATTTGACTGTATATTAGAATATCAATTCTACATTTAACAGAACTGATCATAAGGAAATTATCCATGAAATTCTGTATAGTTGTAGAATTAGAGTGGTGAAGTAGAATCCAACAGAGTCTCTAAACCAGTGATTGGTTTAAATCTGAGGATACTTATTTTTTTCCACATGAAAAATTATGAATTTGTTTTAATCTGCTTCTGTTTCCTAGCATGATTCTAATATATACATACATGAGAGAGAAAGTAAATTTCCTGTATTATATTGGAAAATAGTAGGAAATGAATTGTAACTTACATTGTGCATGAGAGAACAGAAGGAGAGACTCTATAAACTGACTTCAGGGCCAATATACCATTCACATGTAATCAGAAAATTAATGGTCAAGAAAGTTATATGTAAGCAACACATGCTATAGCAGAGGAACGTAACTGATAAATTACAAAATACTGATCATATATAGGTAACTTATGAAACCATTCTAATATTATAGCATAGAAAGTAAATACAAAAGATAGTTGAGTAAATATCCAACATGCAGGTTCACCCCAGTCTGACATATTGAATTATATGTATTCTAGTTTTCGTGATAATCCCAATCAAGAGGGTAAATTTGTAGATTATGCACCCCAATGTCCTCTAAACATACAGATAGAAATGCAGGTGCATTCATCCCTGTAGACAATTTGGGATACATATTCTGTGTAAAGACATAACAAATTTATTCCTCAAGTATCTGCATAGAACTACAATGTCATTCTGTTATAAATAATCATCTCACTTATTAAACTGGAGGAAGAAATTTAGAAAGTTTTGACTCACAATAATACTATTGATTTCATGCTGACATTTCAAATTTACCATCACAAGAACCAATGTTCTCCTGGAATAGGAAACTTGATATTACAGTACATTATTCACTCTAATGTCACCATAGTATGAATATAGTTACCAATTACATGACTGAAAGTATAGAGGCAATAAACTACCCAGAAGGAACAGTAGGGGTAACACACACATATATATATATATATATATATAAACAAAGACAGAAATTTAATTGCCAAAATTTAAGTATTTCTTTCAGTCAAGTCAAAACGAGCAAAGAGAGGGTACTGCTGGAGCATACTCTTAAGAACAATAACCGAAATCAAAATTAGGTATTATGAAAACCCAGAAATGACTGGTGTATATGTGAATATATGGTACAATTTTGAAACAACCTTATAAAGTCCCCTGAACAGAGCTCCATAAATATTCAGAGTGGGGATTTACTTATAGTTATAAAAATAATTACAATTGTATCATTTCAATATTTCATGGAAAAATATAAACCCTATACCCAGGAGCGAAGAATGAATTCCTTCTGACAGAGTTCGGTTAATACCGACCTGCAATGAGCGAGTAAACAATTGTTAATATTTTAAGGGAGCCACGTATCTCTGCAAGTGCGAAGGAGAGCACGACAATTACCTGCAAGAAAAGAAAAACAACCATCAATGAAATCAAGTCAAACGATAACTGAGGAAGGCGTAGTACCTGAAGAGGGAGAAGCCCTACTCCCTTATCACTCTGCCACAGATAACCATAGAATTGTCATGAATAAAGCGTTACATGCAAGAATCGACTAAAACCTAGAAACCTCCAGAGAACGAACAAATAGAAAATTAATTCTATGCTTGGTCAAACAACAAAGGTTCAAATCAGAGGGCCGAGGGCGTAGAATCCTTACGGCACTGAATAAATGCATGCGAAATCAATTTCATCTGAGAAGCGGATTGGGCTACGAAGACTTGAGAGCCTGCGTACAACCTTACTGCTGAGATGGCGCATCAGAATCTCCAAGGCTAGGTAGGAAAACCCAAGTTAATCAAGTTCCTGGAAAGGCGAATGTATATTCTCTGAAAAAAAAAAAATAGAGCCCTTCGTTATAATTATTCCAATAGCAGAAGACTATAATACCAAATCGTAGAGCTGGCATGAAGAGAACGTGAAGCTCTAGATCGAAAATGGAAGCCTGAGAACTGACAAAAAAATGTAGAGAGCGAAAGTCTACAAGCTCTGGCAAAAGGAACTTACCGAGGAAATTGTTATCAGGAATAAGGCGAAGAAATGAAACGAATCACTCCCACGGCCATGGCGTTGTCACGCACGGTCCAGAAACAAAACAAACGCAGGGGGAGGTAAAAGAACCGCCAAACCAAGACCAAGTTGATTTATAACAGTGTGCCATGAACCACAACAATAAACCCTAATAGCCAGATGCAATCCAAGTCGTCCACCTGGCGAGATCCGTGTGGTGAAGCCACGGATCGAGTAGTTAAGAGGTAAGGTACCCACTCTAGTCCAAAATTAATATGACAAGCAACGAATTGAATGCAGGTCGATCTGGCCATACTGTGGAAAATCGCTTTGGAAATGAGGCGGAACGAAGCCAGTATTACGTGGAACCAACACCACGTGATCACAACTGAACGAGACCCTCTACCACCCATACGACGAGCGTTAAAACCTTATGGTGGTTCACCGTGGAAGACAGAGGGGCGTCGTCCTTCAAATCATCATTTCACAAAATTCCAACTGGGAGATTACGTGGAGTTACATTTAATACGCCCAAAATTCACATAAATAAATGATAAGACGTGGAGGAGAATGAAGTACGAATACCAGACTAGCATAGTGGGTAATTCAAATTTCGCAAAGGTTATGTTATTATTAACAAAGGATAAGGTTGGATCGTATACGTTCATGAAACTATATTAACATGGAATACACATAAAACCAAATCGAAATCCCCTCTATATCATTTGATTAAGAGTCCAAAGGTTATGATATAAAACAAAGAGTTGTATGGAAGTGGGGTAATATAATAAGGACATTTGGTTAATTTCAAATGTAATTATAATTAATATAATTATAATGATATAAAATGAAGAGTTTTATGGAAGTGAGGTAATATAATAAGGACATTGGTTATGTCGGAGGTAATTATAATTAATATAATTATAATTATTACCAATCAAGTAAATTACGATATGGAAAGATAAAGTGGGGATGTGAATAGAAATTGAAAGGTAATCATAGTGTAAACCTACAATGAAATAACAGAATGCCTCTTTCGCATTAAATGGAAACGATGCAACCAAAAAAAAATAAAAAAAAATAAATAAATAAAATAAAAAATTTGAGAATTGGGAGGTATGAAATCAGGCTTGTTGGAAGCCTCTGTGGGCTTCTCTTTCGTAGGCCATCGGGTTCTTTGGTGGTTCCTTCCAAGCTTTTTACTTATTGAACTTCTTGCATAAGTCTTAAAATTGTTGATTTTACCATTTTTCAATTTTTAGCTACTTCTCAGCCCTTTTTTGGGATGCCAATTTTTCCCCATCTCTCCTTCTACCTTGGATTGCTGGTAACAAATTCTTGCTTTTTGAATTTCCTCATCCATGGTCTTTGGATTCACGAACTCAATTCATTATTTCATGCAGGTCGGAAAACTTCTTAGGAACCGCTGCACCTTAACCTTTTCGTCGCTTAGATAATGAACGTACCTGAGTAAGGAGGTGAAATTCATTATGTATTCGTCCATCATCATTTGACACAATTGTAAATTGTTAAATTATATATAATTCTCATCATAAAAGCATTTAGTTAGGTACTTTTCCTTCAAATATTGCTTAAATGCATCCCATGTCACGTCGTGATCTTCTATACTACAGACATTCTTAATTTCCTCCCACCATAGAGTGGCCTTCTCTCTCAACTGATAAATGGCTAGCCTAGCCTTAATATTGTTTTTATATTCGTAGACTTGAAAGTACTTATTCATATTTATTAGCCATGCTTCAGCCACCTCCTCCACCTCTCCATCGAACATGGGTGGTTTAACTTCTTGAACTCACCTTGTAGTTCCACTTTTTGTTTCTTAATTTCTTGTTGTTCTGACACATTACTAGACTTGGCCTCATTGTAGTTTCTATTTTTGTTACTTCACTTTAAATGGATTCTTTCCATTCTGTCAGTGGTTTGAACTCTTTTTTGTCATTCAATTTCCTCCTACATGTCTCTATCAGGACTGGGTTGTATCAATCCCTGATTCTGTTTTTCCGAAAGACTCTTAAGTATCCTTCTTTCTCTTGCGTTAAGTGCTTGTTTTTAGTCCTGACCCAGAACATTTCCTCTAGTATCTTCTCCACAATGCTTAGCAGAATACTGGTATGATGTTGTTTTTCCTCCAGCAGTCTAATAGTTTGCTAGTGATCATATACACTCAGCTGAATCCACATCTCAGGATTCATTTCTGACTGTGGTTGGGGTGTAGGTTCTCCCATGTGTAGGGGTATTTGTTGCGTTGACCCCATCCTCATATCGCCTCCTAATGTGATATTTTGTTGCTCTCTTTGTGCATCATTCAACACAATTTGTCATATTAGGTGACCTCTAAGGTCCTAGCATATGAATGCTTCTCTAATACCACTTGTAACATCTAACATAAACCAACATAAAAAAAAATAAAAAATAAATAAATAAATAAATAAAATCTTACCTCGTTTAATGAGATGTACCTCATATAAGGTAATTACTATTTTTTTAACCACACATATATTGTATTCACACACTAGCTCTCAAACTTTATTGTTAAAGCATTTAGACTCACTCTTAATGACTACCCTTATGATAACACAATACATTAATACTTGTTAATTGTTCTAACGTTTGGAAAATATTCTCTTCATTTGGTGCACTCTATTGTTTAATTTTAAAATCCCGAGAGTACTTAAATGATTTTAAAACAAATCTCAGACTTTATGTATTCGCATATTGGGGTTCACAATTTTGGTTTCAATAATTAATATCATGCGGTTTAGCTGTACCCTCGCATCGAATTTGGTTTAAGTGATGCACACTTATCTCTCTGGTTACCGTCGGATACGATGGAAGAGATCTACGGTTGGGAATGCTTGTTAATGGTTTAGGGAATTGACCCCTTTGAACCCTAATTACTTTGATCATTTGGATAGAGCTCTATGGCATTTCTACTGTACAA
Source organism: Pinus albicaulis (assembly GCA_034641835.2). Taxonomy (NCBI): domain Eukaryota; kingdom Viridiplantae; phylum Streptophyta; class Pinopsida; order Pinales; family Pinaceae; genus Pinus; species Pinus albicaulis. The sequence continues at coordinate 809,702,454 of CM076570.1, forward strand.
CCTAGCTACAGCTCCAAAACTTTAGCCTCATTTCCATCCCTTCCGTGGTGTTAATGGTGAGTAAGTGGTAGTATTAAAAGTTACGATATTATTTATTGATTATGTGCTTGATATGTTCATGGTCTAGTCGTTGTTTACCTTGATTTGGGGTTATGATTTTCCTTTCTCATTCAATGTAACAGGGTCGTTCCTTTAGGCAGTTTATCTGCTTTGTTTTATAGTTTCTTCTTTGAGATTTTTCTCGCTTTTGTTATGTAACAATCGGCTGGGTTATCCCGGAGTTGTGCGATGCACCATGCCTTCACCAACGACATACTGCTTGGTGTTTTTCATTGTAGGTAAGTTGTCTTAGAAACCTCCTCTACTCAGGAAACAACTCCTCCATTCTCCTGCTCTCGATGGTATTTTTTCTTATCATCCCTCCTATATTTTTAGCAGAGTTCATATTCTATCCTAGGTTTTCTTAACACAGGTATGCCAGGGTTTTATATTCACTGTCTCTACATATCCATTTCCTTTTTTCTCTTTTTCAACTTACATTCTACATATCTTAACATCCTCGTTGGCTTGTGCAGGTATGTTTATTCAAGGTTTTAGGTTATTTTGTTCCTTGCTCTGTCTCTACCTCTTAATAAAGATATGGGTCTCACCCCACCTTCATGATTTCCTCTACAAGTACCGGGTTTCCCACAGAACTTCTCTAAGATTTAGGGCAGCAACATTTGTTGATAGCCATTATGTTTCATAGTGATCAATTGTTAAACATTTATTGTTGTATAAAGAGATATAGTTTGGATGTTAGGTGAATGATTTTTTTATCCAGAGTCGAGCCTGCCTCACTTATGGCAAGGACTCTGCTGCATTTATGGCTTATTTAAATTATTTTGTTTTGATAGTAAATTCCAAATGAGTTTGCTCTAGATACTCTGGTTATTCTATTAAATTTACATTTATTGTTTGACACAGTTGATGTATGGTCGCCCTGTCCATTTGTGTCTCTACTTCTTGTTCATTAATTGTGTAACGATGTAACTTATGTTCCTCATTGTCAAATCATAAAAGAATTCTTTAGGTTGTTGTGGTTACAGTATATATAATATTTCATTTCTTGTCTTTCGACAATGACTCTCGTCTCTATATTATGAATACCAATTACTGCTTAATTTTCCTTGTAAGTTTTTTGAGTTAAGGGTTGATCAGACCAAACCCAAATCCTGTCTATTTATATCATAGAATGATAGGAACGACCCAACCTAGGATTCAGAGCTTTCAAATCTGAAACCTGGGTTAAGGATTTCCTACTCTACTATGTACAAGTGCTTGGCTTATTCTTATTTATGTGATAATACCTTGGTTGCATATTTCTCTAGGAATTTTCTGTCATTTTATTTCATTATGGCTTCTTTATCAGTCCAGTCCTAATCATTTCTGTTCTACATTTGAAATTAAGTCCAAAGGGGAGCGGACCCCAATGGATAATTATTTGGTGGACGTAGTTAATTATTTATTTATGAAAAATAAATAAAAGGATTATGTGTGCACTATGACCAAAGCAGATTTTGAGATCACTTGCCTAATCCATGAGGTTATGGAAAGAGGTTAAGACTTTCCCCAAAATCTTTCAAAAATCCTTGAAAGAAATTATTTCTAATTTAGATTTTTGAGGAAAGTAGTTGGGAAGAGGTAAAAAGCTGGAAAAGCTGGAAAAGCAGAAAGCAGCTTTAAAGTCCCTAAATAAGGGAAGCCTAGGCAAACAGGAATAAAAGCATCCGGAAATTCTGGACGCAGAATTGGAAACAGGCTTTGGGGAGTGCATAGCTTAAATAAGCTGCTCCAGAACAGATTGAGGGTGGTCTGTCCTTGGAGGATCTCAGCTCGGGGGTGAGTTCTGGAGATAGAAGAACTCTAAGGTTGGGAGGACTGGTCATAGTATCGTTATGCATGCATAATTTTGGAAATTAATTTCAATCGGTATGAAGTATATCAAGGTTATAAGAATTTTTGTGTTATAATTTCTTCTGCCAATTTAAGGTTGAATGTTTGTTCAATACCTCATGCAGTTGCAAACTAGATCTAATAGCTGAGAATCCAGTATGTTCATAGCAGGAAAGAAAAATTAAGTAGGGACGGATGGTTGGCTCTGGGAATAAATACCTTGTAGTAACAAAGTTAGAGATGATAGATCATCTGAATAATAACAAATGTAAGGGTGTAGCTTGCTATCTTTTAAATGAAGTTTTAGTTGTTGTATTGTATAAACAGAAATTTTAATAAAACTATAAACAGGAACATCAAGTACAAAACAACTAAACCTGTCATAGACGTGTTGATGGCAATAAAATAGTCATACTGTAGTGACAAGAATTGTAGAATTAAGAAGTGAAACGGTTCTATTTCATGGAAGGTTACATATAGGAAATCAGTAATTAAATCCTAACTACGTAACTAGGAGCTACAATTAGTAAGTATAAACTATCGAATTTGGTTTCAGTACTTCCATTTGATGATAGAAAAATATATATATTTTATATTCCCAAGGAAAGATTCCAATATTCAAATATAAGGAAAGAGTCCTCTCAAAACTCTAATTATGTGGGATAAAATTATGTGTAAGAGAAAAGTAAAAGCATATTTAAAATGCTGGAAAAGAGCAACTATCCCACTTCAATATAAATTGCTCTAAAGTAGTTGCAGCAAAGAGTTAGAAGAATCTATGTAGATGTAGATGTCTATGTATATACCTATACATATATGTGTAAACTCTATAATTATAGACGCTGGAAAGTCTATAAAGCTTTCTGACCGAAAAGTTAGAGAAGAAGGAATATTGATCTGTTAGAGTTGGATAAAACTCTGAAGAACAAATCTGAGAAATACAAATGAGTATATGTTAATATATACATATAAATATCAGTCGACTGGGTTGACTGATAGTGATTGAGGTCAAGCCAAAATTCTTCTGCGAATTCTTATAATAACAAGAGTGTTAAATACCTGATAAAAGTATGAATGTGTAATTGATAAAAAAAATAAAAATAAAAATAAAAATTCAAGTGGTATCAGGTGCATAAAAGTAGAGTATTTCTAAGTTAATGTTAATGGATAAAAAGCTGAGTATGAGAGACGTGACAAATGGTATCAGAGCATTAGCTAAAACACTGGGCAAATCATGTGCTCACACAGAAATATAGGCTGCTGAAAAAAAGAAGTAAGCAAAATTTCAGAAAATTTTAATTTCACCTTCCTCCTATGATGAGAATCATAGGATTATACTATTGTTGGTTGTGAAAGAAGTTGTAAAATGAAAAATCCATGATTAAATAGTGATATAAGATTTAACCATGGTGATAAAAGAGATTATGGGTAAAGTGGTAAGAATTGCCCAAAATCTTAATTCCATAAATGGGAAATTATGGAGTATAATTAAAATACCAGATCCACATAAACAAAAGGGAAAAAAAATCTTTCCTTAGAGGACTGTTGAAATTGAAATTTAAATATGTTCTTATCAGTAAATAAACCGAGTGAAGAAAGTAAAGTTGTGGACAATTGAAGTACCTCAAAATGCGATACTTCATAGAGTAATTATGATGAGTTAGATATCTCATAGTAAATTGATATTTCTGAATTATTAGTGTTCCATAATTCTGTTAGAAAGTGACACCTTTTATTAGAAATAAATTATAAACATAAGGTGACATTCAGAAATATAATACTTAGATACTTTGTACGCAGCATCACACAGTTATATATTTATGTAACAGGTACAGCAGAACTGTAACTATTAGAGATATGTGCATATAAGAATTGTGTCTTTATGCTTAAAGTAGAAATGGAAATAAATGGAAAAAAAAAGGGGCTATCAGATGCAATTCCTAGAAGGCTATTGTATAATACTAAATGAGGAATCATCAATTATAGTTCCATTTTTTATTCAATATTCCTATATGACCTAAATATAACAGAAAATTAGTACCCAACCAAAACAAACAGAAAATTTAGGAGATATAATTGCCTATTTTAAGTGTTGTTATATATTGTATAATAGTGGTGCAATAGAAAATTTGAGTAAATATGGAGAGAAGAGACATTATGGTTTTGAAATCATATTGAATAATCTATGCATAAAATAGGAGAGTTAAAAAGGTCATGTTGGAAGTATGTGTAATTAAATTCTGGATCACCCTGATGTATTAAGTGCATAAAAATAGTCGGAATTAGAAGCAAAGGTAAAATAAATTTAGTTCTGAAATATACATCCACTTTCTAATGAAAAAGGTACCATGATAGAAACTTTTCCAAGATAACCATTAATTGGGAAAATTGATACAGGGGTTGTTAAAACTATATAGTTGAACAAATCAATGCAGTCCTGAAGTATAGTTAGAGTAGAGAAGTATAAAAAAAAATAACCATATAGACAGATTTACTCAATTGAACGAGTATAGTTGTGTGTATATATATAACCTTGAAATTCTATTGTATGTTATGGAATACAAAGAATAGTGGATAAAATTTTATACCACCACTTAGTGAATACCATGGATTTGCGCTCAAAAATTTATTTTCTTGTTGAAGAAATTTTCTCCTCAGGTATATTAGTATATATCTTAAAGATTTACAAATTTAGAAGAGAAATTTACACAATTCTACTTAATATTTCAAATGACTTGAGGATGCAATACTTCTAGAAAACTAGGTGCATTATAATACCTAACTAAGAAATATCAGTACTCTCGTACTTGTGAACCTTAGGCTGGTATTCATCCTAAACTTTACAGCCAACTTAAATGTAAATAATCAGTAAGAACCCAATTATGAATGTAGATGTGGAAATACTACAGCAGAGCTAAATTCGCGTTGGTATACCGGATATTACCTACAAACCACCAAGAAATTCATGGTAAGAAGAATATATATATATATATATATATATATATATGAAGAATTGATACTGAAAAAGATATAATAGGGAAGAAGGCTAACTGACCTGAATAGAATGTAACTGAAGAATAGGTCACCACTCTTCAAAATCCTTCTAACATCGGTCACAACTTCAGGGAAGGAGTGGTTTAAATGTGCCAATGTGCCTTCTGAATTGAAAAAGGGTAGAGGTTCACATTGCATATAAATGACCGAACAAACAAACAGTTACAACTTAAAAAAAAATAAAAAATAAAAATCTATTTCTGTAAAGATTAGAATTCTAACAAATTTTGATAAAAGGAAATGCTTATCTCGGTGTTGATACTCTCAGTAAATAAATAATTAACCAATGAAGGCTCATTGGTCCTGCAAACTAGAAAGGAAATGCTTGGGAATTCTAGTAAGATATACATGAACGATAAGCTGAAAATAGTGGAACTGTTGAATTTTTAGGAGGAGCAGGAGTTCATTCTTAAAATATCTTTCTCAAATTCATAGAGGAAATATCAATCAATATTATACATTTGAGAGTATTAATCTATGGATTACTAAGCTTCGAAAATCCATAGCTGGGGAAAAATAACAAAAATAGGGGAATCGAAATTTTTGGGAAATTTCTTATTCCTTGTTTTTCCACAATAGCCGAGATGTATTCTTGAACGTAAATATATGTTCCCGCATATAAAAAGGGGAATCCAAGAAATAAATATAAAGAAAATAAAAATCCCAATGGATAATGGTGAATACTGCAAACTGAAAAAGAAAAAAAAAAGAAAAAATGCAAAACGCAACATCTTAAGAAAATCTAACCCCATAACCCGTAAGGGAAGAGTGTATTGGATGCACTAGATTCTTTAAAATCACCGAATTTCATATCGAATATGAATGTGTGGAAGAGGTCTATTGAACTCCGGGAACTTTTATTTGTTGTAAAGAAAATAACGCAAACTATTTTAAGAGGAAATATCAAACTGGATTATTGTGAAAAATCATGTTTACCATCTTAGACCGGGATGGTTCCAACGCTCCTGAGCATAGCAAAGGCGCAGTGCATAGAAATGGCCAGAAGTTGCATGCTCAAATGGGATCGCAAAAGCAAAAACGAAAAATTATATACCCTAGAAAAAAAACAAACCTAAAGAGGAACGCTTTGGCGACCGTCCACTTGGCATTAGATCCGAGGCCATCCCTCAGATCAATACTTGGAAAGTTGGACGAATTGAACTGTGTAAAGTACAAAAATATCAACACAGTCATATCCTGTGCAGTGAATCACAAGGAAATCTCATCAATGAAAAAAACCTTAGATATCAAATCTCCCAGCTCGTCAGTAGGTACAGAGTTATGGCGAATCACTTAGCGAATCACTTTCCGGTAGGTTCTTAATTACTGAGGTGTACAAAGATACAAGTACATAGGTAATGGCGGTCGAATGGAGGCCGTACGGTTTTAAAAACCATGGGAAAGTAAAGCCATATTTAAAACCATCGGCATGGTAAACCATGATGGTATGTGAAATTAATGTCATCTTAAAGATGAGTTCGTCCTACAGCTACGTTAAGTGTACTAACGTATAACCCGTTTCAATAAATCACATCTAGCTTGGATTTGGTAAGGGAACAGCGGTGTAAAAAAAAAAGAAACATCAACATCATCGTGAAAGAGTATGGCTTAATATCTCGAATCTCCTGTTACATCAAAGATGGCCACGTATTGTACTCGTTTGGGGGGCGGCAAAGGTTTAGTAATAAATGTCACCACTTGCGAGAAGGTGTGATAAGCCATCTTTATAACTAGTTCAAAATTATTTAATTGATTTCAACCTTATAGTTGATGGAAAATACCATTGTTAAAATAAGTGGAAGTATTAAGTTAAAACACAGGTGGAATAAGTTTGAACCGAAAAAAAAAAAAATTTACAGTTAAATTAATTGGGTTGTATTATATAACCTCTTATTGAGTGATAGTATTTAGGCGGTTAACACTATCTACAATAAGAAACCTTATTAAATAGGAAAAGAAGTCGTAGACTGGGGAAATAGACGTGTTGGAAGAAATTACCATTTTCACGGTTATAAAGTAAATTGATGTAGTAAGAATTTATACCTAGACATTGTGGTTAAAATGCCGAACTGTACATGTCGGATATGTGTAAATAAATTTTGATTAAGTTGGGTATAACTTTACTTGTGTAATTTAAATATGTTAAATATAATTAAATTCATTTGGTAAGGAGTAGAGTAAACCTCTTATCATTGAAAGAATATACTTATATATATGTGACAATCACAAAATAAATATAGAAGCGGATAGGCTATGATTAATGCCTTTATTAGGGTGTAGTGGACAAAGATACTATGGTGGGAATATAATAAATAATATTTACATTTACTAACGTCAACTAAGTGAATATAAATATTTTACTTACAATAAATAAATCATATGATAGATAAAAAAAAAAGAAGAAGCGAAATGAGAGTTACAAATATTATAACCGTGGATCCATTGTTTTAATTATAAAGATAACGTATGGACTCTTTGAAACAGAAACCAAGTATGTTATAAATTTAAAATAATAGATATTAGTCAAAGAGGAAAAGGTTGACAGTTAGAACCATTACCTGTTGGTAAGGAAATTTGAAAATGACATATATATTATTAAACAAGAATATGTTTATGACTTTGCATGGGGGAGAATATATATATATATTATAGTTACTTATGAAAAAGAAAAGAAAACAAGGTTTCAACACTTACGAAATATGAATGGATTATTCATATAAGGTGGTGATAAAAGTAAAGACTATATTCAGGGCATCAATATTGGTGTATTAAAAGACTTGTAATACAGTCATATCCAAGTGTGACTAATGAGATTATAAAAATAAAATGTAAGTAGAAAAATTAAATGAAAGTGTAATCTTACGATATCTCAAAGAGACTAGATTAGAAAAAATTTTATACCCACAAGATTAAGGGAGAAGCACAAATTCACTAGGAAAATTTTTTAAAGTGAATTCACCTTAAAAGTTTATAAGTAAAGTGGGATGCCATATTTGACCATATGGCTGGAATATTTTTCTCTAATTATGGTTAAAGGAGTAAGAAACATTATTGTGGTAGATTAGGAGTTAAAAGGGAAAAATTGGATGTTGGTATTTGGTAAAGTTACCAGGATAAATTCCAAGTCATGTAAAATTAAGTCCTGACTAAAGTATATGGAAATAAGCCTATTTTAGTTCATGAACATGGAAAATAATGAAGTGCTAAGCTTAAATACGAGTTATAAATACGGTCTAAATAGTTGGTTAAATAATTGATTGGGTTAGTAATTGTGGATCATTTCATATTAAATAGTGTAATGTGGACCCATTACATTGAGTTATGAATGAATCAATGAAGGGATAAATCAAAATTTTCCCAAGAGAGTTAGCTAAAGTAGAATTGAAAATCTAACAATTGTTTTTTTTTTAAATCCATGGGAAAATAATTATGAAAATTATCATGCATGGATAAGAATCCAATGGAGCACAATTATTTTTCTCAATATGTTATAATCCATTTATCAAGTGAAGCATGGTTTTTGGTTGTAAGTTGTCTTTATCATAAACCATGTGTTGTTTATATAAACCATGGGTTGATTTCTAATGATTAGTAAAATTCACATATAGGTATAATTGGTGAATCATCATTGGAATTAGTAAAGCATGAACTTACAATTAAAAGTAAATGTACAAGTTCTGGTGCCAAATTCATTTTTGATGTATTCTTGGGAATGTAACGTATAATAGTAATAGATATATATCACTATAAAAGAAATATGTACGCACACTATAAAATTTTGCTGGTGTAAATTTTATTAAATTTAATTTCCCTGAGTCTTAAATTCAAGGACAAGATAATAGTGTGAAATCACACAACTACAAATTGGGAGAAAGGAGGATGAGTTGTATTTGGATTTGGGTGTAGGGGATCCAAATTTATTCACGTAAGTTTTGAACTAGTGGATAAAATTGAGGAAAGGGTAAACATAACCATGAATATGATACAATTGTTTTCTTTCATTCATAAATACTAATGAAAAGTTGTAAATTTGTTTAGCCAAGTGTGTAACAGGAAATTTTACACTCCGGAAATAAGGAAAAAAAGGTGAAAGTAAATGCAGATAAAGCACCTGGAAAAAATTCAAGAAAAGCCGAATTGGACCAAGTTTGCGTGAGGAGAAAATCTCACTGAAAAAAAAAAAAAAACAAGAAAGGATAAGTAGTGTACTAAAAGTGCACTAAACAATTATGAACTTGAACGGCTTGACTAATAACTGAATTTCTTGAAATTATTGAAATTCAGAGTGTTGTGATGGATTATCAATTATATGTATCTGATATTACTTACATAAATTGGTATGAATTGTGGACAGAGAAAAAGGAATAAAAGATTTTCCAGACAGACTTCTTGCAAAGAAGTAGGAAGAAAATCAATTGCATAAGGCATCAATAAATAGAGTGGAAGCAAGGGGGGTACTCTGCCGGAAAGTGAGCAAGGACGAAGAAGAAATCTTCATCAAAGTTGAAAAAAATCAACGTTAAAGTGTAACACCGAGGAAGGTGTTGGAGAGGGTGAAACTAGTGGCTTATAAACTGGCCTTACCACTTGCATATTAAATTTCATTTCATGATGTATTTCATGTCTCCTTATTGGGAAAAAAAAAATTGTGTATATGATGCTTCTCACATTATGGATTGAAATGTGATCCAGGTGGAACCAGAAGAGGAATTCCTTCCATAGCCGCTTCAAATCTTGGAGCGGGAAGAGATTGAAGTGCGAAATCGAACAATAGTTAGAGTAAAGGTGCAGTGGGAGCACTTTACTGCTGAAGAAGCTACATGGAAAAGAGAAGCTGAGATGATAGAAGAGCATCCATCTTTATTTTCAAAATGAACTATAGTAGTTAGTTGTTAACACCGAGGACGGTGTTTGTTTTCAGAGGGGGAATATGTAACACCCCCAAGTTCTATGCTTTTCAAATTAGACATTTGAAATTAAGTCCAAAGGGGAGCGGACCCCAATGGATAATTATTTGGTGGACGTAGTTAATTATTTATTTATGAAAAATAAAAAAAAAAGGTTTATGTGTGCACTATGACCAAAGGAGATTTTGAGATCACTTGCCTAATCCATGAGGTTATGGAAAGAGGTTAAGACTTTCCCCAAAATCTTTCAAAAATCCTTGAAAGAAATTATTTCTAATTTAGATTTTTGAGGAAAAATCTAAATTCCCCAATGATGAGGAAAGTAGTTGGGAAGAGGTAAAAAGCTGGAAAAGCAGAAAGCAGCTTTAAAGTCCCTAAATAAGGGAAGCCTAGGCAAACATGAATAAAAGCATCCTGAAATTCTGGAGGCAGAATGGGAAATAGGCTTTGGGGAGTGCATAACTTAAATAAGCTTCTCCAGAACAGATTGAGGGTGGTCTGTCATTGGAGGATCTCAGCTCGGGGGTGAGTTCTAGAGAGAGAAGAACTCTAAGGTTGGGAGGACTGGTCATAGTATCGGTATGCATGAATAATTTTGGAAATTAATTTCAATCGGTATGAAGTATATCAAGGTTATAAGAATTTTTGTGTTATAATTTCTTCTGCCAATTTAAGGTTGAATGTTTGTTCAATACCTCATGCAGTTGCAAACTAGATCTAATAGCTGAGAATCCAGTATGTTCATAGCAGGAAAGAAAAATTAAGTAGGGACGGATGGTTGGCTCTGGGAATAAATACCTTGCAGTAATAAAGTTAGAGATGATAGATCATCTGAATAATAACAAATGTAAGGGTGTAGCTTGCTGTCTTTTAAATGAAGTTTTAGTTGTTGTATTGTATAAACATAAATTTTAATAAAACTATAAACAGGAACATCAAGTACAAAACAACTAAACCTGTCACCTGTCATAGACGTGTTGATGGCAATAAAATAGTCATACTGCAGTGACAAGAATTGTAGAATTAAGAAGTGAAACGGTTCTATTTCATGGAAGGTTACATATAGGAAATCAGCAATTAAATCCTAACTACGTAACTAGGAGCTACAATTAGTAAGTATAAACTATCAAATTTGGTTTCAGTACTTCCATTTGATGACAGAAAAATATATATATTTTATATTCCCAAGGAAAGATTCCAATATTCAAATATAAGGAAAGAGTCCTCTCAAAACTCTAATTATGTGGGATAAAATTATGTGTAAGAGAAAAGTAAAAGCATATTTAAAATGCTGGAAAAGAGAAACTATCCCCCTTCAATATAAATTGCTCTAAAGTAGTTGCAGCAAAGAGTTAGAAGAATCTATGTAGATGTAGATGTCTATGTATATACCTATACATAGATGTGGAAACTCTATAATTATAGACGCTGGAAATTCTATAAAGCTTTCTAACCGAAAAGTTAGAGAAGAAGGCATATTGATCTGTTAGAGTTGGATAAAACTCTGAAGAAAAAATCTGAGAAATACAAATGAGTATATGTTAATATATACATATAAATATCAGTCGACTGGGTTGACTGATAGGGATTTAGGTCAAGCCAAAATTCTCCTGCGAATTCTTATAATAACAAGAGTGTTAAATACCTGATAAAAGTATGAATGTGTAATTGATAAAAAAAAATAAAAATAAAAATAAAAATTTAAGTGGTATCAGGTGCATAAAAGTAGAGTATTTCTGAGTTAATGTTAATGGATAAAAAGTTGAGTATGAGAGACGTGACACTTTGTGTGTATAAATAAAAAATTGTTAACTTTCTATTCATAGCCCCCATGAATAGGAACTAAACACCTCACTTAATAAATTTATCATCATTGTATCAACCAATGAGTTGAGAAACTTAATTATAACAATATACATTTATTTCAAGAAAGAAAGGTATTCAAGTTTACACTGTGGCTCTTAGAGAAATATAATATAACTGAAATTTATTCAGCATAATAGAAATTCAACAAAAAACAATCACCATTAGAAATATTCACCATAACAAAGATTTTAACTAAAAGGTGACTGAAAATATCTTAGGAACTGTATCAAAATACACCTCTATCTAGTTAGCAGAACTGAACAAATTCCCTTATCTGAAATTGATTGATGTTGTCCTCCCTAACGTGTATGAGGTGATTACATCCTCATATACCCCCATTCTCCAAACCTAAGACAAGTAAGTTGACAAATAATCTGGAAGAGATCTCAGGATCCCAACTCAAATCTTCTTTCCAGGGAATTCAATATTACTGAGAGTATTTCCACTGGTCACCACCAGCTTCGGAAATTCACACCCTCTCCTATTTTCCTTCTCTTAGCCACCAACAGATGAGGACCCCTCTTCCTCAATGGGATGTACCTTTATCCTCAGAGGAAGGGGTAACTAACTGAATTTTTTCTGTTCAACCACCTCTCAGTTCTTGGAATACTTTTTTCCATCAGTCTTTTTCACTTTTCCTCTTTTATGGAACCATTTTCCATAAATAAATTTGTATTTACCTGTAATTCAAAACACAATTAATTTATGTTTGTTAAGTAATTCCTAAAAAATAAATAAATGTCTTAGTTTGTTTAGAAAAATAACATAACAATTAATTGGCATCTAAACCCACAGTCACAAGAAGAAAGCATTTAAACCTTATAATATAAAAAAATAAAATTAATGAAGAATGAACTTCATACAACAATATATATAAAAGCGTATTTAAATTTATTTTTAAAGAGTAACACATAATTTATATGGAGTGTTATGCTACACATGTTTATACCCTTAGCTTTAGCGAATTACAATCAGTCCATAAAGTATACTAGCCCTTCTATGTGTTTGTGTTTGCATTTAGGGAAGTTTGTTTAAAAATAATTACAAATTGAAATAAATAGATATGTATTTACAAAACAAATAGACATTTAAAGACTCCAAACAAATAAAAACTCAAAAGGCACAAATATAATATTAAAAACAACGTACATTACTGCAAACAAAATAGAATATGGCGCTTGATTATTCCATTGCATAAAACAAAAGAATAGGGCGCCCGATTATTCCAATGTAGAAAAAATTCTTATTAAACCTAACCAAAACCAAGCCCAGATCTAGATAGCAGTAGTCTAGTTGCCTTGATTTACAATGGAGACCATTTCAACCTTGTATATAAAGAAGGAAAATGAATGGAAATTGTACTTCATACAACTATATATACAAATGTTTATTTAAAATTATTTGAAGTGTAATGTATAGGCCATATATATAGTCCAATAATTTCGGTTTTTTTTCTGGTATAATTTCTCTAAATTATGGCAAGAATTTATTGAAAATATAAATTTGATGGATATCCTTGCACAATCGAAGTTCTCTAGGAGTTTTTTAAGGTGCTGAATCCATATATATAGTCAAAAAAACCAAAATAACTCAAATCAAGATTTTACTTCAATTTTTTTCACCGAATTCCAACACCTAAAACTCCAAAAAGGTGCACTATAAACAACTCCTATATATTAGCAAAGTTATATAAACACAAAAAATTACAATATATTAAAGATTCTATTAATTGTGTTAGTTAAATAGTATCTAAAATATTTCAAATTCAGTTATATCATACTGTTAATATAAATATATATTTTTATTATATTTTTTTAAAATTTTATTTAACAAAATTTCTATGTATAATAAACTATTTCAGATAAATCACATTCATGATGTTCAGGTAGTCGCCTTTGGAACCACAGAATGTGGTGCATAATTTTGTAAATTGAATTTTTACATTTTATTTTATTATATAAAATTATAACTAATTATATTATATACAATACATAGTTAGTCAAGAAAGTGATAGCCATTTAATAAATTTAACGATGTTATTAATATTTTTATTTACAAATAATTTTAATATCAAATTAAAAAAAAAAAAAAAACTGAAATTATATATGAATTGATAATTAATATTATTTTTATAGAATGGTGATGGTATGTGGCTACCATTAAGTACATAATGAATTTCCTTGACTCCGCCCAAAAAATGAGATTTTTTAATATTTTTTGATAGTTCGAATTGAGTCTACTCTATGATCTATGATGTGATTTTCTGGAAACTTTTATCTAAAAATACATATTTACTATTAATAACATTTTTTTAGATCTAATTTGTCTAAAATATTGCAGGAATTCATTGAAATCACAAGTTTGATGGGAAAAATTTGCACAATCTAAGTGCAATAGGAGTTTCTCTAAATATATATATATATATATAGTCAAAAAACCAGTTTAAATAACACAAACCAAGATATCATCTCAAATGTTTCCATGGGATTCTAGGGAGAAAATCAAGAAGAAACTCCAAAAATTAGCATTAAAGACAAATCCATTATTTAAAACTTACACAATGGAATGAAAAAAATTTAATGCCTAAATTATAGTGTTTTTGTGTGGTTTTGAAGTGTTTTGTTGGTCTTTTTGTGGTTTTTTATGTTTCTTTATGTGTTTTAAGGGTGTTTTGGGGGGTTTCTTGTGGGTTTCATGGTGGTTTTCATGGTTTATTTGTGTTCTTTTTGTATGACTAGTTTTTATTTCAAATTAATTTATTTTATTTTATAAGAAAAAATAAATAAAAGAGACAAATGAATAACAAACCTATCTTAGCTCGTGCCTCTGGGACATTGGCAGGGTTGTAGGGTAGTTGGGTTGTGCTCTTCCACCTTCGAGAATTACTCAGTCAAGCATTAAAGCCTCCATTAATCTTTAAACCCTCAGTCGAGCTAGGAAACCATCGATCGTACTCCTCCTCCCTTATAGCATGTGCTAGATGAGATGCATAAATGATTCAGGTTTTTGAAAAGTGTTAACATCTTGATTGCGCGCTAGGTATCAATCGAGCTCTATAGTTTGATCAAGTCCTAATTCTCAATTGATATCTAACACTTGATCAAGCCTCTAGCTCATTTGAGGGTTTAATAATAGTTTGATTGAGGGTTTTTTTTAACCCTTGATTAGGCTATCTCTTAACCCTCAAGAATCTTGGTGGATTACATAAACTATCACGATCGAGATCCATTTTTTTACCTAAAGGTGCCCTCCCTTTTCAAAAAGGTGTAACCTAGCTTAATGTACTCACCTTTTGATGCAGGAGCATGAGGCTTAGAGAAAAAGGCTTCATTAATTATTCCAAAAATCCAATAAAATTTACAAGCAAAGGTGTTAGTACCTTTGGCTATCAATTTACAGTTGTACTAGATAGGGTTGAACTAGTATCTAGGAAGATTGAACTGTTTTAGATTAGATTCAGTATATTTAGCCTTCATTTCATAGATTTAGCGAAGATATTATGTAATTAGGATTTTTTCTAAATTATTAGAATTCAATCTTTAAGAGGAGGTCGACTGTTATGTAAACAAACTATAAATGTAACCTCTAAGAAGGAGGAAATCGAATTGGGCTGTAGAAGATTTGATTGAGAGGGTTTTGTCTCTGTTTTAATAAAATTTCAAAATTTATTATCTGTTGTTGCTTGGAAAATTATTCAAGGGTTTCATCTCTTTGAAAATCCATTTGATTTATATATTCTGTGTGAAGGAGAAATTGAGTGTATTAACTTCTGTGTAAAAGATTAAGAGGAAATTGAATGAATTCCAGTTTCTTTGCTTGAGATTTGGCAGTGATAATTGGTCTATATTTATTAAGTTACATAATAGAAAGGGAGGCTTCCAATAGGAATTGAAGTTAAACATGTAATCCAGTGAAAATCTATGTTTAAACTCAATCGAAAATGAAAGTTTGCAACTAAGCGATTTTCGAGAAACCAGTCACTGTTGTTGCACAGTTTTTGGCGTGCGAATGGTTTTATTTCAATGGAAAACGATTAAATCAAATCACAACACGTCACGGTTGCAATATCACCGATTTCGTGTGACTTTTGGTTGATAAGTCACTGGGGTTAATTGAACACGATAACCGTCTGATTGTAAACGTTGGAGATCCAACGGTATTCGCACTCGAAGTTGCGTGGAGATTTAACAAAAGGTATGGACCTGATGATTATTTCAATAGAGATTTGTTAAAAAATTTAAAGTCCGAAGCCCATTCCGAAGACTTTTAAACATTGTTTAAAAGTAAAGAATTACATTTCCGAAGGTCTTTAAACATTGCATAAAAGTGAGTTATTATGTTTATAAAGGATAAAAGGGAATTTTTCTTCCGCATATCATTTTTTTAAATTAATCAAGAAGATTTCATAAAATTTTATGACCGAGAGTGGAAATAAGAAATTTGAACAAATTCCTCCTGAATTAGAAAACATTGTAAAAAAGTTTGAGAAACTCTCCTTAACGCCTGCACCCACATTGCAATCATTTATGGTATCAGAGCAGTCTTCAGAGCATATTTCAGGCACTAAACAAGCTTCCAAAAGTCAGAAAAAGAAACCCAACATGGCTTTCAGAATTGGTAGAGGTGGTGTTGGTAGAAGAAGAGGTACGCTAGTTGCAAATGCTAAAGTACAAGAGACTATGTAGTAAATGATGAGCTTACTCCTAATATGATATTCTTTAAATCAACAGAGATATCCTTAAGATATCAGTGAACCTGAAGTTGAAGAAGAAGAAGAAGGAAATGATGAGCTTACTCCTAAGATGAGATTCTTTAAATCAGTTTTAGGATCTACATCCAAACCTAGACTTGAAGTATCAAATTTTGCAGGAGGATTGAATCCAGAAGAGTTGATAGATTGGATCAATGAAACAAATAAATGCTTTGATTATGAAGAGATGGGTGAATAAAAGAGAGTTAAGTTTGATGTCACAAGGTTGAAAGGACATGCAGCACTTTGGTGGGATGGAGTGCAAGCGGAAAGATGGAGAGTTGGTAAGCAACCAATCAAGAATTGGAACAGAATGGTAGCAAAGCTAAGAGGTAAGTTTTTTCGTAGTGATTATCAACTTTCATTATTTCGACAAATGCAGAATCTTAGACAAAGATTAATGATAGTAAAGAATACACAGAATAATTTTACAAAGTGAGCATAAGATTAGGAGAAATTCAAGATACAACAGAGAAGATTTCCAGGTACATAAATGGTCTCAGAATGGAGATTCAAGATGAGATAAGTATATTGTCTCCTAAAACAGTAAAAGAGGCTTACCAGATGGCCTTAAAAGCTGAAGAAAAACTCATAAGAAAGCAATCTGCCAAAGGAAGAGGAAGTCAAAGTGGTAGAGGAAGATCTACAACACCAATAGATGGAGCTAGTAGTAGCTCACCTCAGTATTCACCCACAAAAGGTGATACAAGTGGCAGAAGGAGTCCTTACAGAGGAAGAGGAGGCAAAAACCGAGGAAGAGAAGTCAGATGTTACAGATGTAAAAATTAGGATATAGAGCCTATGAGTGTCCAGAGAATGTGAGGACAAACCAGAGAAATGCAATTGTTTCTCAAACTGAAGAAGAAGCAGCAATGTTGCATGAAACAGAGAAAGAAATTGTGCCAGAAAAAGGAGAATCTTTGGTGGTTAACAGAGTTTTGTTAAAACAAATAAAGGAAGTTGTTGAACCAACACAGAGAAAGACGTTGTTTAGAAGTGTGTGAAAATTTGAAGGGAAATATTGTCAATATGTAATTTATAATGGCAGTACAGATAATTTGGTCTCTACAGAGGTGATAGAGAAGTTGAAATTGAAGACAAGGGAACATCCAACACCCTACAAGGTGTCATGGCTTCAGAAGGGACATCAACTGATAGTAAAGGAACAATTTGAAATAGAATTGCAAATGGGAAGTTACAAATATAAAATCATGTGTGATGTGATGCCTATGGATGTGTGTCACATATTGCTAGGTAGACCTTGGCAGTATGACAGAGCAGCAATACATGATGGAAAGAGAAACACTTACCAGTTTTTCAAAGATGGTATGAATCAAACATTGTTACCTATGGAAGAAGAAGATGCATCAAGTAAAAAGTCTGATCCAAAGGCTTTATTGTTGAGTGAAAAAGAATACTTGCAGCAGATTGAAGATGATGAGGTAAATTTTTGTTTAGTTTGTAAACCTAAGGTAGTATTTACATCTACTAAAATTTCTGATTTGCCAATTGAAATTCAAGAAATGTTGGAGAAATATTGTGATATTATTGTGGATGATTTGCCTGATGAATTACCACTTGTAAGAAGAATCAGCCACCAGATAGATTTGATTCCAGGATCAAATTTGCCAAGGAAAGCAGCTTACAGAATGACTCCTATAGAAAATGAAGAAATCATAAAGCAAGTGCAGGAATTGGTTGACAAAGGTTTGGTCAGAGAATTTTTGGGTCCTTGTGCAGTACCTATAGTATTAAGTCCGAAGAAATATGGAGGATGGAGAATGTGCACTGATTCAAAAGAAATTAACAAGATAACAATCATGTATAGATTTCCTATACCTAGAATTGAAGATTTGATGGATTGTTTGAGTGGAGCAAGATATTTTTCAAAACTAGATTTGAAAAGTGGGTATCATCAAATTAGAATAAGGGAAGGATATGAATGGAAAACAACCATTAAAAAAAATGAGGGAATGTATGAATGGATGGTAATGCCTTTTGGTTTATCAAATGCAACTAGTATATTTATGAGGCTTATGAATAAAGTATTGAAGGAATTTATTGGTAAATTTGCAATAGTATATCTGGATGATATATTAATTTACAACAAAACAAAGGAAGAACACCTGAGACATCTTAATTATGTCTTAAGGAAGTTACATCAAGATAATTTACTGATAAATTTAAAGAAATGTTCATTCATGAAAGAATAATTAGTATATCTAGGTTTTGTTGTTTCTGCTGAAGGATTAAAAATGGATCCAGAGAAGATAAAGGAAATTGTGGAGTGGCCTTCACCTAAAATTGTTTTTGAGGTAAGAAGTTTTCATGGTCTTGCTAGTTTTTATAGAAAATTCATAAGGAATTTTAGTAAGATCAATGCACCTATCATTGAAACCATAAAGAAGGACAAACAACCACTTAAGTGGACTATTGAAGCTGAAAGGAATTTTCAGTACTTGAAGAAAAAGATAACTGAGAAACTTGTCTTAGTTTTGCCTAATTTTAATAAACCATTTCAAGTAAAATGTGATGCGAGTGGGGAGGCTATTGGAGCTTTATTAAGTCAAGAAGATAGACCTGTAGCATATTTTAGTGAGAAGCTGAATGAGACAAGGAGGAAGTACTCTTGTTATGACAAGGAATTTTATGCAATTGTACAGTCATTGAAGAAGTGGAGACATTATTTAATGTCTAAAAAATTTGTGCTATATTCAAATAATCATGCTTCACAAAATATTATGCAACAGCCTAAATTAAATCAAAAACATGCAAAATGGGTTGAATATCTTCAAATTTCAACTTTGTATTAAAGCATATAATTGGTCAAGCAAACAAGGTAGCTGATGCCTTGAGTAGGAAAGGCATTCTTGTTCAAGAAAGTAAAATTGAAGCGTTAGGTTTTGATTTTCTTAAAGAACTCTATAAGACAGATTTTGATTTCAAAGAAGCATTTGAAGCATGTTGTAATCCTGTTTTGATAGACAGAAGTCAGTGGTTAGATTATTTCTTGCAAGAGGGTTTACTGTTCAAAAGAAATCAGTTGTGCATACCAAATTGTTCTATGAGAGAAAATTTAATCAGGGAAAAACATAGTGGTGGACTTGCTGGACATTTTGGTGTTGATAAGACTTATGAGAAGCGAAGTAATTTTTATTTTTGGCCAAAGATGAGATCTGAAGTGAAAAAGTATGTGAATAATTGTAGAATTTGTCAATATGCAAAAGGGAAAAGTCAAAATGCAGGTTTGTACATTCCATTACCTATTCTAGACAGACCCTGAGATATGGTAATTATGGATTTTGTTTTAGGATTGCCTAAGACACAGAGAGTAAATGATACAATTTATGTTGTAGTTGACAGGTTTTCAAAAATGGCACATTTTATTCCATGTTATAAAACCAGTGATGCTACTCATGTTGCAAATTTGTTTTTCAAGGAAATTTTCAAATTACATGGGTTACCTAGAAGTATTGTCTCTGATAGAGACACCAAATTTGTTGCATTTTTGGAGGACATTGTGGAAGAAGCTTGGTACTACACTAAGTTTTAGCTCAGCTTATCACCCTCAGACTGATGGGAAAACTGAAGTAGTGAACAGGAGTTTGGGTAATATTTTGAGAAGTCTTGCAGGGGAACATCCTAAACCGTGGGATCATATTTTACCACGGGTAGAGTATGCATATAATGATTCACCTAACAGAAGTATAGGACAGAGTCCATTCCATATAGTTTATGGAATGCACCCAAGAGGAGTATCTGAATTGAGGAACTTGGGAAAAGAAGAAATGAGAAGTGTTGAAGGAGAAGATTTTTCTTCATAGATTCAAGCATTAAATGAATAGGTAAAGTAGTAGCTACAAGACAACAGCATCAAGTACAAAAACATAGCAGATTTGAGAAAAAGAGAAGCTAATTTTGAATTTGGTGATTTGGTTTTAGCACACTTGAGGAAAGAAAGATTTCCAAAGAGGGAGTATAACAAATTAAAATTCATAAAGATAGGACCATGCAGGATATTGAGAAATTTTTCTACAAATGCTTATGAAATTGAATTACCATCTGATATTGGAATATCTCCAATATTCAATGTTGTTGATTTGTATAGATATGAAGATAGTGGCACATATGACAGACCAGAATACAGATAAAATATTGACTGGGTAAAACAATTACCCACAGTAAAGACATTATAGCTAGAGAGGATCTTAGACAAGAAAGTGTTTAAGAATACTAGAGGACAATAATATTTTCAATATTTGATCAAGTGGAGGGATCAGCCAATTGAAGATGCTACCTAGATGATAGAAACCATGCTGTAGAAATTGTGCAGTTCTGTGGAGGAGCTCATAAACAGGAGCCCATGAATATTTTTGTCCTCAGGAGTTTGATGTAGGAGCATGAGAATTATAGACAAAAGGCTTCATTAATTATTCCAAAAATCCAAAAAAAATTACAAGCAAAGGTGTTAGTACCTTTAGCTGTCAATTTACAGTTGTACTAGATAGGGTTGAACTAGTATCTAGGAAGATTGAACTGTTTTAGATTAGATTCAGTATATTTAGCCTTCAGTTTAAAGATTTAGGGAATATATTATGTAATTGGGATTTTTTCTAAATTAGGAGAATTCAATCCTCAAGAGGAGGTCGAATGTTATGTAAAAAAAATATAAATGTAACCTCGGAGAAGGAGGAAATCGAATTGGGCTGTAGAAGATTTGATTGAGAGGGTTTTGCCTCCGTTTTAATTAAATTTCAGAATTTATTATCTATTGTTCTTGGAAAATTTCCAGAGGGTTTCATCTCTCCGAAAATCCATTTGATTTATATATTTTGTGTGTAGGAGAAATTGAGTGTATTAACTTCTGTGTAAAAGATTCAGAGGAAATTGAATGAATTCTAGTTTCTTTTCTTATGATTGGGCAGTGATAATTGGTCTATATTTATTAATTTACATAGTAGAAAGGGAGGTTTCCAAGAGGAATTGAAGTTAAACCTATAGTCTAGTGAAAATCTGTGTTTAAATGCAATCAAAAATGAAAGTTTGCAACTAAGCGGTTTTTGAGAAACCGGTCACTGTTGTCGCACATGCGAGTGCTTTTATTTCAATCAAATGCGATCAAATCAAATCACGACACGTAATGGTGGCAATACCATTGATTTCGTGTGACTTTTATTTGATAAGTCGCCGCGGTTAATTGAATGCGATAATCGTCCGATCGTAAACGTCGGAGATCCAATGGTATTCGCACCCGAAGTTGCGTGGAGATTTAACAAAAGGTATGGACCCGATGATTATTTCAATAGAAATTTATTAAATATTTTAAAGTCTGAAGCCCATTCCGATGACTTTTTAAAATTGTTTAAAAGTAAAGAATTACATTTCCGAAGGTATTTAAAAATTGCATAAAAGTGAGTTATTATGTTTATAAAGGATAAAAGGGAATTTTGCTTCTGCATATAATTTTTTTAAATTAATCAAGTAGATTTCATAAAATTTGATGACTGAGAGTGGAAATAAGGAATTGGAACAAATTCCTCCTGAATTATAAAACATTGTAACAAATTTTGAGCAACTCTCCTTAACGCCTGCACCCACACTGCCATCACCTTTTAACATGCATTTGTTTCCATCTATACTTATCCTTATCCTTCCATCTAGCACAACATGACTCTCTAGTGATGTTGTTTCCTAGTTGCAGTGTCTTTTTCAAGAATTCTAGAAGGTTACAAGCACTTAAATTGGCTCGATTGAGATCCATTTTGGTACCGAAATGTGCCCTCCCTTTTCCAAAAACAATAACCTAGCTTCATGTACTCACCTTTTAACAAGAATTTTTTTCTATCTATGCTTATCCTTATCTTTCTATCTGGCATAACATTTCTCTCTAGTGATATTGTTTCCTAGTTACAGTGTTTTTTTCGATAATTCTAAAAGGTTACAATTGTGATGACTGCTATGTTCCCATTTTTTCAACCCCTTATATTCAAGTTCTTAACAATTTTTCGGACCAAAAAGGAGCCCAAAATATTCACATTCTATTTCCCATAATATTTATAAGAGAGAAAAATAAACATTTCTTAATTATAATAACATTTATTTACATAAGTCCAATAAGCTTAGTCTTGGCCCCACAACCATTGTTTTCAATTTCAAGATTTACAAGTTACATAAAGTATTAAATTATATAAAAAATTATTTTGCATGACTTATTAAAATCTCTAAAAGAAAATAACAAATAGACCCATTTTATAAAAATTGAGAGAGTGTGCTAAAACTAAAGAAACTACATGAAACTCTCAAAATCAAATAAAAAAACAACTATTTCACATACCTAAACAAGAAATGTGAGTTCGACTTTTATATAGAATACCAATGGCCCATGGGTGTAAACATTTCATGTTAGTCTCAACCTTTAACCTTTAGATTTCAATGTTTATGATTTATAAGTGCATACAATGTAGGATTGCATGGTGTCACTGAAGAAAATATGTTTCTTTTTCTAATAGATCCAAATATCTATTGCCTCAATCACACCATGTGACTCTACATTATACACACTTATAAATCATAAACATTGAAGCATAAATATTAAAGGTTAATACTAACATTAGATGTCTCGAGTGAAGTATGGAAGAGATGTTTTGTTGTCTTATCTTATCATGTCCTATCATGTTATGTAAGCGTTGGTGGATTTTAAGGTTTCGAATACCCATGGTTTTTCCCATGGTATGATTTTTTATTGTAGCCTATTTAAGGACATAAAATTATAATGAAAAATTCCTTAATTTTTAAAGAATTATTTAGTTAATGAGAAACAACTGCAATAGGGTTTTCTAAAACTAACAGTATCATTGGATAGAAGAATTCAATCTCATTAATTAATTTCTTATTTTTTATGTTTGACTACCATGATATTTCACTCTGTAGATGTACGTTTTTACCAGAAATACCATAAGTGGCTGTAAGTAACCATAAGTGACCAAATGGAGGAAGCAGAATTTTACTTCAGGTGAAGAGGTTGATGCTACCATTTACAGACACCTAGTGGATTCATTGATGTATATTGTGAAAACACAACCAGATATGTGTTATGCATTCAACGAGTTGAGCTAGGCTATGGTTAGGCTGAATAAATTGTATTGGATGGAATCAAATCATCTGTTATGGTATCTAAGAGGAACTACCGAGTATGGATTATGCTACATACAGACACAGGAAGTGAAGCTGTCTCGATTCATAGATGCAGATTAGGTAGGGAGTGCATCTGACTGGAAGAGTACATCATGTGAAATGTTCAATATTGGGTTTGCAATAATTTCCTGGTACAACTAGAAGTAGAGTTACATGGCGCTCAACTCGACATAAGCTAAATACATGGATGCAAGTCAAGTAACATGGGAGGCGATGCAGATGAGAAAGGTACTTGTGGGACTATTTGGTGAGGATATGGATCCAATAGTGATATCTGTTTATAATCAGAGTTGCAATAAGTTGTTTTAGAATCCAGTATTTCACGATTGATCCAAGGATAACGATATATGGTTTCATAATTTAAGAAAACATGTGCAGAGGATTCTAATGTTTCTACAATACATTTGGACATAGGAAAAAGATGTTGACATATTGACAAAGGATTTTCTCAAAAGGGAAGTATGAATTCAATAGGTGCAAGATAGGGGTGATTGAAAATATATTTTTTGCTAAGAGAGGGTGTTGAGAACTGTCACAAGAAAGTCTCAATTTGACTTTGGCTTGGTGAAATTGATAAATTTCAAGTTTCCACACTTGAAAACAACTTGGAGGTAGTTAATAGTGCTGACATGTCTCTTGTCACTCAGTTAACTCAGTAAAATTGACTTAGAGGGCTTGGAGTTCAGTTATGCATGTGTGATTGCTAATTTGTAATAATCCAGTTCAGTTATTTCTAGTTGTATTTAGTTAAAATAGTTCTAATAGTGGATTGAACTAGTTGGAGGTGAGTTGTGTAGTGTGACAACCGTCTAACTCAGTGATCCTCTAGGTAACTCACAATCAACCAAAAATAGTTAGTGCATGCAAAGAATTAGAGTTCCTCAATTGTGATAGAGATTCCAAGGCATTGTAACATCACTTGTAGAGCAGTATTGAGTGTACAAGTGTTGCATGCAGTTAGAGATTCAACCGTGGGAATTGTTGAATCAATTGGAGGAAAAATCCAAAAAAATAGGGGCATAATTCATCGATATTCGCGCAAGGAAATAGGGGATCAAGCAGAGGTAAAAATTGACTAAATCTGGGTCATATCTTCTCATAGAGCAGAGAGAAAGGTTATTCACTTGTAGGTTGTGCTCAAAGTGAGAAAGAAATTTTAATACATTCTCTATTCATCTAATTAATACAAGAATACTTAAGGGGTTTTTACTAGTTTATTTCCTATGATAAATTTGTGTACTTGCGTATTTTATTTATGCATGTTTATGAATGTGGTTCTAAATTGTCAATTAATTTCCACAAAAAATTAGAGTAGAATTGTTTCTCTTGATTTATATTAATTTCTTGAGTTTTTGTGATTCTATCACCATATTTATACATGCATTCCTCGTATAATTTTTTTAGCTAAAGGACTTAGCATATTGAGTTTTTTCACATAACATAATGAAGACAACCTACTCAACAAGGTAGAGAAGAAAATAACTCTAATTGTGGTGGCACTATATTTGGAACCTAATATATATTTGTAAAATAGAATCCATGTATATAGTGGATATTAATAAAAAGAGTATTAAATTGGGATATATTAAAAATGTTGAATTGGGAAGGATAGAAAAAAAAATGGTCTTTAATAACTACATGAGAAAAAAAGGGAATTTGATCATGGATTGTGACTATTCAAAATAGGTGTGGCTAGATGTGGAGGACCTAATAAGATTTATAAATATGTTAATATGGGATTTTATTGGAGTAGGTTTATTACGAAAAATGCATTACTTATTAACATTTGCAGTTGGGAATGGAATACTAGGTCATTTACCATATGAAATAGAAAATAACCCAGTAGGGGATGTGGCTATTGAATGAACTCGTAAGATATTTCCCAAGGATTTTTAAATAGGAAATCCCTAGGGAATTTTATTGTACGTAGATGGGGAAAGATATTATTCTTAATCATCTCTTAACTTTAAGGTAGGATTGAGAGAAAGATAAAATAATTATACAAAATTAATAGAAATAAAACTAATATTGTTGTTAGAAAATTGAAAAAGGATATGATTCTCATATTATTTTCATATGTGAAAAAAATGAACAAACATGTTAAAATATTTCTCTAGAATTTGAGTTGGAGGAGGTTAAAGATTTAAGCCGATGTTTCAGCCATCACACAATTCAATCAACATGTGTGTAGGTTTACAAGAAGAGAATATTGAGATTGATGGTAGGTGTACAAGGGGAGAATATTGAAAGTGATGGTAGCTGTACAAGTAGAGAATATTGAAAGTGATGGTATAATCAA
Source organism: Pinus albicaulis (assembly GCA_034641835.2). Classification (NCBI taxonomy): domain Eukaryota; kingdom Viridiplantae; phylum Streptophyta; class Pinopsida; order Pinales; family Pinaceae; genus Pinus; species Pinus albicaulis. The sequence continues at coordinate 809,728,459 of CM076570.1, forward strand.
TGTTGAAAGTATGATGGAGCATGGCACTTCGATGATAAAAGAAAGAGGAGTTGAGTAAGTTATGAATATTATAACCTTTTTCTTATGAAGTAGTGAAAGAAGTGTGAAATTCTCTTTTATGATGTTTTTAACAATTGAAATCATATTATTCTTTCTATTTCTAGATATTAAAACAGTATATGGTATATATAGTCATGGAAAGATATTATCTCTGTAAAAAAATATAGAAAAAATTACAAAATTATATCTATTTTTTTAATTAATTAAACATGTAAATATATAATTTTATAATTTCAATAAATAAATTTGTAATTCTCGGAAAAGGACTTGAAACAAAGCTATTACACATGTTACTTCAAGAAATTGTAGATAGTGATATAAGGAAAAAAAACAGTCAAAGAGACTTATTTTAAAAGTATGAAAAAATGTGTATCCATTAACAAAAAATTTCAAGCTTGTGACACTATGCCTTATTTTAAAAGTACGACAAAATTTCTATCCATTAATAAAAATTTCAAACGTGTGACACTATGGCTGATTAAAATTCCATAACGTAAATTTGATTTACATTTGCACAGCTAGACAATGAAATATATTTTTACCAACTTTTTAAATATAAAGAAAACATGTCTTTATTTTCTTTATTTCCTTATCTGAATTCAGATCCACATGAAACTAGGAATTAGTTGGCGAGCTTTATTTCTTGGGCTATCCGCCATTTAATGCAGTGTGGTAGAATCAGTTGGAGAGCTTTATTTCCTAGGATATCTTCCATTTAATGCGGCGTGGAATATATTTCCCACCGTTAGATTTAAACGAATTTAAATCTAACGATGGGCAGTATATGGGACACCACATTAACTGGCAGATAGCCCAGAAAATAAGATTTTTTGAATCACTTGGGAATTTTAGAAAAATATAGCACCTTCACATCTAATGATGGAATCGTAAGAAGCTTCCAGCTAAAAATGGAATCGTAGCAACTCTAGAAAATAATATTGAGAAAGGAATATACTTCATCTACATGGTGGGCACCATGCCCATAAACGTTAGAATATTTACCATAATTTTTTATTTTTTTTCTATTGTTTAATTTATAATTCTAATACATGAATATAGCTATTATAACATTTACTTTTGCATATAGTGGGGGTACCTTACGGATAACACTATAATCAGATCAATATCTTACTTATTTCATTAATTATTGGGCTAATGATTCAATGGATATTTAATATGGTTTTCATGCCAACTCACCGCAACAACAATCCTCGAGGCAATGAACTGTTGGTACATGCTTTTAATTGCTTTAATATTTGTTACTCTCACCTGAAATTAATGTCGTACACAAGGCATTCATGCAACAGACAGGTGGGGCTTCTCTCAGCCGTTGGATCTTCGGCTGATCCACGAATGAATATGGTTAAGAGGTGGTTAGGGTGTAACCCTACCCTCCCAAACCCTAATTGTTTTCATTTTTCTCCTTGCCCTTCGCCATCTCTGCACTCTTTTCTAGTTCAGTTTCGACTTTCTAGTATGTTGCACAATGTTGAGGTAATGAGTTTTTTGTTCCATCTAGGCCACCCAACTACGACACACCTCGTTCTGCATATTTACAGTGCTCTGTCATGGTTTTCCCATAATGTTGAGGTGCTTTATTCTGTATTTCAGCGATGGTGGCTTCGCTCGACCTAATACTCCAAATGTTCCTTCGCGCTGTCATTTCCATACTGTGGTCTTGCATGCTCTATAGGAAACTAGTCAACTTCGCTCAAGCCTACTCAGGTAAATCTCAGGGTTTGACGAAGGTTTAATGGAATCCTTTCTTGCGTATTTGTTTCTGTTCTGATATTTTCTACAGTTCTTAAACTGGGTTCTTCTCCTTTCAAGGTGATCATCTCACGTCTGCTTTATTTTATGACATAAGACCTGAAAGGAATTTCCACATCTGAGTATTACTGTCATCATGTTATTTTCTAGAAAAAATTGAGAAGGTTTTGATGTAATGCATTCTGTCTATGGTTGTGGAATTTAACATATTCTAAACCATACCGTTTACAGCTTGGCTAGCTCAATCTCCACCAACCTTAGGTGTTTTCTTCTTGCATGTCTAGGTACTCGACTCCTCTGTTGTCTCTATCGCGACCATCCTAGTTATTTTTTAACTGTTAAAGTTTTAGTATGAGGCTCTGTAATTTTACTCTCTATCAAAGATATTTAACTTTTGATTGTAACTTCTAGCCCACCATGGCTTACAAAGAAGATATTTTTTGTTTGACTATAAATTTTGGATATGGAGGGCTAAGAACCCATTTTGGTTTCTCGATTGACAGTATGATTTCCTATTTGGGTATTTTTTCATATATTTCATTTTCTGGCTCTGCCCTATGTAATGTCAAATATGTAATTTTAAATATTGACCCATGAGGTAACTCTATTTATGGTGAGTAATTAATTTAATGTTTATTAGGTCTATGACTGTAAAATATTTACTATTATTTTACTCTGTATATACAATTGTATTACTATAGTCTCTCCTACAAAGGTATTGAATGTTTTTTCCATATTCATGTGTATCTTGATGACAGGATTTACACCCTCTAGATTTTTCTCTATATATTATATTTGGTTCTGTTAATTTTTATTTTGCAAAGTTACATAGAAGGAACATAATCTGGAAGTGTATATAAATATATCACAATTTTCCATGTTCATATTTTCTTGCCATGTTCCTTCAGGAAGGTTAATATATATTTATTTACTTTCAATACAGGTTATACTCTAAGAGTTATATTCTTATTTTTGTTCCTATTTGGTATTACACGATACTGTGAATTTACTATCATATTTTAACTGTACATCCAACAATTTCCTCTTTCTTTCCCTTTATCATAAATCTTCCTTCGCAGGTGTCCGAACCATATATAAATAAAGAGAGTTCCTTCCCACACCCTATGTTCGTTTATATCTAGTCCACTTAAGGTTAGACTATTCTGTCTGGAGTTTATTCTCTGGATGGAACTAATTGTTCCATCGGTTATTTTCTTTCTTTCATAGTTTCCAAAATTAATAATTAAATTATTCGAATTCCATTATTAAGACCTTCCATTGCATATTGGGGGCACAATTTTCTCTCACAAAAATACTCTGATGTAGAGAAAGAGGGTTAGAGTTTATCATGAATTAGATAATTTATATCTAACTAGTACATTGCTAATGATTAATTCATCACATAATTTATTACATCTAAACTGACACACACAAAAATAATTTCCAGAAATAAAGTACTTATAACAAAAAAAGGAACACTTTATGATATTCTTTTCAGGTTCATAGTACCTACCTCAATAAAAAGAGTTGATGGTTTCCTTCCAACCATGAGAGATGTTATGGCATCCTCTACTCCCCCCGTGCTCCTCATCATAGTATGATTGCTTAGCAGTTTTCTTTGGGGAGAGAGACCTCAAGACCATCGTCCAGTATCTTCTTCCATTTCAGGTTTTTATCATAGTTCCACTCGCTCCAACCAGCTCTGGACACTCTCACCTTTCAACTATCTTGCTGTCTTTTTCCTTTTTGATAGAACCCCTTTTCCTGATCAAGATTTTCTTGTCATTCCAATAGGAAAGGTAGTTGTCAAGTAACTTCTTTTAATATAACCACTCTGGTAACTTGGACATTTAACCATCAGTTTATGGATACCAATCCATAATTAATATTTATATATAAAAAAATAAAATTAAACTTTTGTTCATAATTTTTTTAATATACACATAAAGCCAGTTTAGCTTTAAAAAAATCAAATGTATTAATTTAAAAAATATAACAACTCAAATCCATGTGGTATATCTTCCCCCTCTCGAGATAAACACCATCCTCGATGTTTTACTCCATTTCAGTGAATAATTATGGATAGGCCTCATGCATGAATCCTTCATCTTCCCAGGTAGCCTCCTCTAGGCAAAACTACTTCCATTGGACTTTAAATTGAGTGATGGCTCCCCTCCGGAGCATTATTTTTCTATGATCGAGAGTATGTTGAGGGTATACCAAAAAATCGTTGTCTAGTTCTACCTGCATCGAGAAAAGTTTTGAATTAGTAAAACTACTAATTATATTCTCAAGACTCTTATATTTCAATTCAATCTTACCTGAATTTCTTCCCAATGTGTTATGTGCTTTGGGTCATGCACATATATTTTCAATAGGGACGCGTGAAACACATTTTTCCCCCGAATGTGTCCTGGTAAAGCTAGTCGATAGATCATTTTTCCCACTCTTTCCAAGATTTGGAAAGGTCCGCAAAACAGGGGGGGGGGGACTTGGTGCAAGTGGTCCACCTTAGGGTGATATTCTTGGGTCTAATTCTCACATAAACATGATCACCCACTTCAAATTATCGGTAGGTTATCTTCCGATCTGCATACACTTTATACCAATATTGGGAAACTTTTAGATTTTTACTGATTTTCTTCACTTCCTGTTCCATCTCAGCCAACATTTCAGGCCCAAGAATTAGCTTCGTCTCTTGACTACTTCAGTGAATGGGTGTTTGACACTACCTGCCATATAATGCTTCAAAAGAACTCATCCTAAGGGATTATTGGTATCTACTATTGTAGGAAAAATCCACAAGGTGTAAATAGTCTTCCTACTTCGTAGGTTTTTTCATTACATACATTCATAACATATCCTCCAAAATCTGATTTACTCTTTTATTCTGACCATATTTTTATGGATGGTACACAGTACTGAATTAAATTTGTGTGCCCAGGCCAATAAATAGTGCCTTCCAAAAAGCGGAGGTGAAATTTATATCTCTGTCTGAGATGATTTTTTTTTGTTATGTCGTGTAATCTAAACACTTCTCTCATAAATATATCAAAAATTTGTACAGTTTTATAAGTTGACTGTATTGGAAGAAAGTGACCTGCCTTTCTCAATCGATCGACTACCACCATTATTGAGTCATTGTGTTACTTTGTTTTTGGTAGGCCTGTGATAAAATCTAACAATATAAATTCCCACTTCCATTTTGGCACAGGAATAGGTTGCAATATCCTTGTTGCGTGTTGATGCTCCACCTTGACCTTTCGACATTCCAAATATTTAGTCAAATATTTAGCAATATTTTTATGCATTCCTAACCAAAAGTAATCTTTTCTGATTGTTGTTAACAATTTCTGATAACTAGGGTGTCCAGAATAAGCACTTCGATGATATGCATTTAAGATCAATTCCTTCAAACTCATTTGATTACAAATTTAGACTTTCCCTCAAAATGTCAACAATTGTTCATTGTTGATCTTCTACTCAATTTTCTTTCCTCATTCTTTTTCTTTTTGTGTTTGCTGACATAGGAATTGATATTCTCGATCATGTTCCGCAACCTCCTTCAATTGTTCTCGGAACTTAAATTTTGCCTCGTTAAAATGGAGTTCATACACATAGTGTAATTTACTACTTAAAGCATCAGCGACACGATTTTCTTTTCCCTTAACATATTGAATTTCAAAATGAAATTTGCTTAAGAATGCGTTCCACCTAGCTTGACAAGAATTTAAATGAGTTTGTTTAAAATATTTGGTTAAACTATTGTGATCAGTTTTTAATACAAATTTTTTTCCCAATAGATAGTGCCTCTATACGTTCAATGCATGCACTACTGCAGTCAACTCTAGATCATATGCAGAATACCGTTGTTCATGATATTTCAACTTCGTAGACTCATAAGCCACAACTTTTCCATCTTGTGTCAATACAACTCCCACTCCCTATTTGCAAGCATCAGTGCAAACTTCAAATTATTTGTTTGGATTGAGGACCTTTAGTACAAGGGTTGTAGTCAACAATTGTTTTAACTGCTCAAAGATAGTTTGGCACTCACTAATCAACTTAAACACTCTTCCTTTTTGTTGTAATGAGGTTATAGGAAAAGAAATATTATATAACCCCTTAATAAAACACCGATAATAGCCAGCAAACCACATGAAAGATCGTATGTCTGCTACATTATTAGGCACTCTACATTCCATGATAGTTCTTATTTTTTCAGGATCTACTCCTATACCTTCACCAAAAACAAAATGACCTAAATATTGAAGCTGCTCTTTATAAAAATCACACTTTCCGAACTTAGCATAAATTTGATGGTATCTCAACATTATTAACACTATTTTTAAGTGTTATTTATGCTCATCCATAGTTTTTGAGTAGATAATTATGTTGTAAATAAATATTAAAACAAGCTTATCCAAAAATGGATGAAAGGTGCCATGCATTATACTCATGAATGTTGTTGGTGCATTGGTTAAACCAAATCGTAAGACCAAGAATTCATAGTTCCCATATCGGGTACATAAATTTGTCTTATATATGTCTTCATCCTTTATCCGTATTTTATGGTACCCAAATCTCATATCTATTATTGAGAATAAAGTTGTGCCTTTCACCTGATCAAGTAAATTGTCTATCTGTGGAAACGGGTATTTTTTCTTCACAGTTAGCTTGTTAAGCTATTTATTATCCATACAAATTCGCATAGTACCATATTTCTTCTTCGCGAAAAGTACTGGTACCCCCCAAGGAGACACACTACGATGGATATATCCCTTATCTAGCAATTCTTGTTCATTTTCATCTCAGTAAACTCAGGTACAATCATTTGATATGGTGCACGTGATATTGGTGCTACTGTTGGCATTAATCTAATTGTGAATTCGATGTCCCATTTTGGAGGTAAGCTCGGTATATTTTCTGGAAATGCCTCCAGATAACCTTGTACCACTGGTATTTTCTCCATCATAGGGGTCTTGTCTTTAGAATTATAAAATCCCACCTAAATGGCATAAAAAATACAACCTTTTCGGATGCATTTTCGCAACTGAGATGCAGTAATAGGACACAGTTGAAGTGCTTTCTTAATCCCTTGATATTCTCGACGTGTTCCATCTTCTGATTTGTAATAAATGATTTTCTTTTTGCAGTCTACCAGTGACTAGTAAACTTCCATCCAATCCATTCCCAGCAAAATTTCATAAGAGCCTAAAGGTAGGATGTTCAATTCAACATTTATGTGCTAACTTCCAAATTATAGCGGACAGTTGGAAACTTTAGCATTAACTCTTCTCTTGGCCCCTGTGACCAATTGCACCAGCCAGGGGTTTTTAAACTTCTGGATCTACAAATCACACTTCTCTACTATCCTCGGATTTACATAACTTAGACTAGCACCTCGATCAACCAAAATTGAAACAGTTTGGGAGTACGACTTACCTTCTAGGTCAATCATGGTTGGTTAATAATCTGCCTACCGGTCCTCAAGCGCTACATTAATTCTTGGTATATTTTGTGCCACGTACCCTACTGTATATGCCTCTTGCAAGTTAGCAGCAATCTCATTCTTCCCATGGTGAGGGCAGTTCTTATAGTAGTGCTCTTCACTGCATCCCCAACATTGGAATGGCAGTTTTTAGTTCTATCCATGATCAGGTCTACTAGAAGCTTCCGTGGGTCACTCATCAGCTGGCCACTTGGTATTTTGATGAATTCTTCCATGTTGTCTATTTGCTATATTTATGGTATTATTTTTATAATTTCCATATCTACTGCTTCTGGAATTGGAATTATTTTTCTGTACCCTCTTTGGTGGCCAATTCCTACCAGCTTCTCCTTTCGCCTTGTACTGTTGGTAACACATAAGTTCCTTTCGTATCACTTTGTCCATGCTTTTTGGATTGACAAAATAAATTCTTGTCTTCATACGGGAACATAAGATACTCAAGAATTGTTGTACTTTTATTTTTTCATCTTTCAGGTATGGTACGCATCTTGATAGGGAAGTAAATTTTGTAATGAATTCATCCATTATCAGTTGTCCCAATCTCAAATCGTTCAATTATAGAGACTTTTCATCATAAAGGTGCTCAGTTAAATATTTTTCCTTAAAATACTACTGGAATTCATCCCACGTCACATTCTGGTTTTCGATTCCTCATACTATTTTAACTTCCTCCCACCATAATGTGGTTTTTCCCCACAGCTGATAGATAGCCAAGTGAGCTTTCAGTTTACTATCATATTCATAGACCTGAAAGTATTTATTCATTTTAATTATCCATACCTCCATTACATCTTTTTCCTCTGCATCAAATGTAAGTGGTTTCAATTTTCAGAATTCACCTTGAAACTCCACTTTCTGTTTTTTCATCTGTTGTTGATCTGAGAAATTTCCTGAGTCGGCTTCATTATAATTTTGGTTCTTATTACTCCATTGGGTGTGGCTACTTTTCATTTTATCATTAGTTTGTTGTTGTTCTTCACCCTCTTCTCGAGTATTTATTTTGGGGTTGGACTGAGTTGTTCCTTGATTTTATCTATCTGAAATACTTTAAAGAATGCTTTCTTATTCTTGGATCAACTTCTCATTATCACTCCTCACCTAAACCATCCCTTCTTGCAATTTTTGTACAATACTCACTAATATATTGGTCTATCGTTGTTGTTCTTCGAGTACTCTTTTGGTTTTTTGATGTTTTTGGGAGCCTGATGTATGGAGCCTTTCCTCATTGTACTATTTCAAATTATTCTTCTTCCTTTTGTGTAGATTTTACACATCAATTTTTTATTTAGGTGAGCCAACTGGGTCTCAGAGTGTGAATGCTGCTCTGATGCCGCGTGTAACGTCTACCCATAAACGTTAGAATATTTACCAAAGAAAAAAAACTCTTACTATTTAATTTATAATTATAATACATGAATATAGTTACTATAACATTTACTCTTGCATATACTTGTAATAATTATTTACCTTTACATGTCAATTCGACAACCTACTTTTACCTTTGGAATCCTTGGGGATTAACTCCCTAGGTTGAGTTCCACAAATGGATTCTACCAATCCCATGGTAGTCTATGCATATAAATACATTGTAATCTCATTAATCATATACTAAGGGTACCTTATGAATAAAATTATAATCAAATAGATATCTTACTTAATTCATTAATTATTGGACTGATGATTCGACAATGGATATTTAATATGGTTGTTGTGCCAACTGGCCACAAAAACAATCCTTGAGATGATGAATTGTTGTTACATGTTTTTAATTGTTTTAATATTTGTTACTCCCCCCTCAGATTAATGTCATACATGAGGCATTCATTCAATAGATAGATGGGCTTCTCTCAAATCTTGGATATTTGGCTAATCCATGGTTGAATATGGTTAAGAGGTGGTTAGGGTGTAACCCTACCCCTGTAAACCCTAATTGTTTTCATTTTTCTCCCAGTGCTCTGCCAGCTTTGCACTATCGTTTGGTTCATTTTGGCTTTCTGGTATGCTTCACAATGTCAAGGTAATGATTTTATCTTCTTGTCTAGGTCGCTGAACTACGACACACCTTGTTCTACAGATCTCTACGTTGCTCTGTCGTGGTTTTACCCTAACTCTAAGGTGATTTACTCTGTATTGAAGCCATGGTGGATTTCCTTCTGCCACTGTAATACTTCAATTGTTCCTCCACGTAGTCATTCCCATAATGTGGTCATGTATACTCTGGAGGAAACTGTTTGACTTCGCTTAAGCCTACTCAGGTAAATCACAAGGTTTTGCAGAGGGTTAATGGAGTCCTTTCTTGCATATTCATTTTGTTCTAATTATTTCTAAAGTCCTTAAAAAATTTTCTTCTCCTTTTAGGGTATATCATCTCACGACTTTTTTCCTTTATGAGGTAAGACCTAACCCAAATTTCCGCATCTAAGTATTAATGTCATCACATTATTTTCTGGAAAATGTTGAGAAGGTTTTGATGTAACGTATGTTGTCTATGGTTGTGGCGGGTAACATATTTCAAACCCTATCCGTTACATCTCGGTTAGCTCCGTTTCCACCAACCTAAGCTATTTTCCTCTTGAATTTCCAGGTACTTGACTTCTCTGGTGTTTTTTTTTGACACCATCCCAGTTCTTTTTGAATTGTTACAGTTTTAGCATGGGGATCTATAATTTTACTGTCTCTTTCAAAGATATTTAAATTTTGACTGTAAGTCCTAGCCCACTGTGTCTTACAGAGAAGAAAATTGTTTGTTTGACTATGAATTTTGGATATGGAGGGTTGATAACCCATTTTGGTTTCTCAGTTGATAGTACCAGTTCCTATTTGGGTCTTGTTGAATATATTTCATTTTCTGGCTCGGCCCTCCGTAATGTCAAATCTATAATTTTAAATATTGACCAATGAAGTGACTCTGTTTATAGTGAGTAATGAAATTTTTGTTTATTGGGTCTATGGCGCAATGACTTCTTCATTGTGAATGTAAAATATTTATTTTTATTTTACTACGTATATACAATTGTATTATTATAGTCTCTCCTATGAAGGTAGTGAATGGTTTTTCCAGATTCATGTGAAGCTTGTTGAAATGATTTTCACCCTCCAGAGTTTTATCTTTATATTCTATTTCGTTCTGTTAATTTTTATTTTTCAATGTTACAATAGAAGGAACATAATCCGAAGTGTATATAAATATATATCACAATTTTCCATGTTCATATTTTCTTGCTAGGTTGTTCCTTCAGGAAGGTTAATCTATATTTCTTTCCTTTCAATACAGGTTATACTCTAAGATTTATATTCTTATTTTTGTTCCTGTTTCGTATTACATGATATTGTGAAGTTATTGTCATAGTTTAACTGTTACATCAAACAATTTTCTCTTTCTTTCCTTTTATAATAAATCTTCGTGGAGAGGTGTCCGGACCATCTATAAATAGATGATTCCTTCCCAAACTCTCATTTTGTGTATATATAGTCCACTTAAGGAAAAATTATTTTGTCTCGAGTTTATCCTCTGGATGTAACTAAATTTTCCATCGATTATTTAATTACTTTCATAGCTTACAAACTTAGTAACTAAATTATTTGAATTCCATTATTAAGACTTTCCCTTACAGATTAGGGGCACAATTTTCTCTAACGGATATACTCTAGTCTGGAGCAAGAGGGTTATAGTTTAACGTGAATTAGATAATTTATATCTAACTAGTACATTTCTAATGATTAATTCATCACGGAATTTATTTCATTCTAAAATTAGACACACAAATTGTTTCCAGAAATAAAGTACTTATAACAAACAAAGGAACACTTTATGATATTCCTTTTAGGTTCATAGTACCTAATTCAATAAACATAGCTGATGGTTTCCTCCCAAGCGTGAGAAAGGCTATTACGTCCAATGCTCCTCCTATCATCCTCATTAGAGTATGATTGCTTAGTTGTTTGCTCTACAGAGAGAGAACTCAAGACAGTCGTCGAGTATCTTCTTCCATTTCAGGTTTTTATCAGATTTCCATTGGCTCTAAATAGCTTTGGACACTCTAGCCTTTTAGCTATCTTGTTGTCATTTTCCTTGTGCACATAACCCTTTTTCCTCATGAGGATTTTAATTTTATTCCTAGGGGAAAGGTAAATCGCAAGTAACTGCTTTTAATTTAACCACTCTAGTAACTTGGACACTTAACCATTAGTTTATGGAGACTATTTCATAATTAATCTTTATATATAAAAGAACAAAATTATACTTCTTTTCATAATTTTCTTTTAATTGAACCACTCTAGTAATTTGGACACTCAATGATTAGTTTATGGAAACTATTTCATAATTAATCTTTATATATAAAAAAATAAAATTATACTTATGTTCATAATTTGTTTATTATACGCATTAAGCTAGTTTAACTTTAAACAAGTCAAATGTATCAATTTAAATAACATAACAACTTATTTAACAACTTAAATCTAAGTGTTACATAGAATAACTTTAGCTTTTAACACATTGATTACATGTTTGTGTGTTTCATTATTGAGACCCCTCACGGTTTGTGTTTCTAAGAGAATACTAACTAGTTCTTCGTAGGTTTCTTTCTTGAGAAACCTCTATGAGCCTAAGCTTGCCTCAAGAAACTAATAATTTTTTTTAGATGAATCAATTTGTATTAATAGAAAGTAATCAATATCAATATTATTTCTTTAGTCAACAAATTAATAAATTTTTTTTATGAATCAATTTGTATTAAAAGAGTAATAAATATCAACATTATTTATTTGGTCATTTATATATATAAGAAAACAAAAAAATTAATAAAAAAGAAAGTCAAAATTATTATATAATATTTGTATTGATTATTGATTATTAACCATTAAAAAAACATATTTCAAAATAACCCTAAAATACTTATATTTATTTAATATTTAATGTTTTTTATCCACTATTGAGTCTGTAGGAATTTACTTCCCAATCACAAATTTATATTAATAATAAGTGCACCAAGGTTAAATAAAATAACATACGCAATTTTATAAATTTTGGTTTTAAATTGAATTAATCTTTTAATAGTATTTATATTTTTAATTATCGATCATTAGATTTAATAAATAAATATTGTAAAAAATAAAAAATTAGATATGATAGTCATTTGAACCTCATATAAATAATTCAATTAAATTTTTATTAGATGATAATAAATATGTAAATAAATATTATATAAATAATTTAATTAAATTTGTGTTAGATGATAATAAATATGTAAATAAATATTATTCCTAAATTGAAATAATTTTGTAGTTTTTAATAAAGTTAAGATAATTATGGTTAGGATAATATAACAACATCAAATATAATAATACATAGAGAAATGTAATTATTATGATTAAAGAATAAATAAGATAATGTAATTATAAAATATATTATTATATTTATTATAGATAAAATTGAAGGATTAGTTTCTTGAGAGGATGGTTTATAAATTTTAAATTTTAATAAAAATATATTGGGAAAAAAATGTAAATTTAATTAGAAGATAAATTAAAAAATACTTTTTTTATTGTTAAAGAAAGAAATAACATTGAGCTTGGAAATGAAATTCCAAATCCCATTACATTATTCGCAAGGGCACATGCATAAATAAATTATTTTCAAAAATTTATATTATTAAATTAATTTTATAAATTTTTATAATTATAAAAAAAATTAATTATGAAAAATTGTATTTACTAATTATATATATATATATATATATATATATATATATATATATATATATATATGCAATTGTTAATTTATATAATTTTTTTTTCAGTATAAATATTTTTTATTTTTTTAAAATCCGTATAAACAAAATAAATTTGATATAGATTAGATTAAAAGATTTATGTTAGGTAAATTTCTTGTTATTTTGAAACTACCACTAAAATGTGGTAACTAGTTTTATTTTTAAATATAAATAAAATGAGTTTTATTTTTAAATATAAATAAAATGAGGATATTTCATAACATTTTATTTTTAACGTAAAATGAAAGTCAATTAGTTGAGCCCTAAGTAGTTGGGACAATTGAGTTGGGACACTTGACACTTATAACCATCTCCCTCCAAATTTAAATTTAAAGGCAATCAAGGAAATCTGGAGAAGGGATGGGGCTGGTTTTTCTTCCTCGAATTCTCTTGAGAGAAAAAGGGTCTTAGAATAGAGAAGACAAAATTTTATTTAAGGCATCTCAAGAAGGGAAGGGGTTGGTTTTTCTTCCTCGATTTCTCTTGAGAGAAAGAGGGTCTTATAATAGAGAAGACAAAATTTTATTTAAGGCAAGACGTTGCCTGTGAGAAGTGTTGATGTTAGTATGATTCTTTCGTTGTAAAAGATCAATTTAGCTATGCATAACAAATAGCCCTAACATCGATTATGGCTACCAAATATCTTTAAACCTGCAATTAGGTGATCCAAATAATGTTGCACAAATCCAGATCTAAGCATAAAAGACATTAAGCAGATAAAATACAATATGGCTCCATGCATCCAATAGACAAGACAAGAACAATGTGTTTAAAATAATGTTTTATATTATATTAAAGAATGGAGCACCTGAGAGGAAAACAAGAAAGGTGTTTTCCGGTTCTCCTCAATGGGATGGGTTCTTGAAAGTCCTCAGCGTTTCAGATCTAAAATTCCTCTCTCTTATTGTGATAGAAAACCCTGACAAACATAGAACTCAATGGGAGCTCACAAGGCAAAAATGGAAAATGGTGACCAAGAGTAGATCCAGTGTGATATAATGCAATGAAGGTGACTAATGAATGGGGAAAACCCTTCTATTTATAACAAAATATTGGGGTGTTCTAGAACTCGGTGCATGAATAAAATATTATTAACCAAATTCTAGAATCAACCTTTAGGAATATTTTATTATATTTGTTGGAGGGAAAAGGTCTTTTGACTTGGGTCAATTCCTTTATTTATAAACAATAAATAAATGATTTATTTATTATTTTAGGGAGATGGTGGGAATATAATTAAATAAATAATGATTTATTTAATTATTTAAAAATGATTTAGTCAAATTTAACTAGGAATATTATTTAAATAATGATTTAAATAACTTATTCCTAGGAAATAATCAAATAAATAATGATTTATTTAATTAATTTCCTTGTTTTGGGTTAAATATGACTGGGAAATATAAACAAATGTTATTTCACATGGTGAAAGCAATTTTACTTAGGGTAAAATTGGTCTTACATGGTGTACTTGGGTTCATCTAATGATAATAGGTTAGATGACCAAAAAATGGTGTAACAGATTGCCCCCCAATGTACGAGTGTTAGGAGAAAATCGTATGACCGAAGTACATTGTAAGAACTCAATCACTAGACATCAAGAGGGAAGTCAGAGAGAGAAATGTAAGGTAGTCTAATGTGCTAAAGGACTAGACCTTGAGGAGACGAGACTTACAGGTGCAACAAGTCTCTAGTTTATGAAGTGGTACATGTGCTAAAGGTGGCGGGGGAGGCATATCTATGCCCGCCGAGACAAAGTACAAAGAATAGGAAGTCCAGTAAAAAAGGAACCGAACTATGAAGAATATGCTAGCATAAATAGAAGCCAGAAAAATAAAATGATGAATCCCACATACATGCGGTGCCTGGAATAATCATCAGGACTTATACAATAATATTTGAGTACATGAGATAAAAATACACCCAAATGCCCCCTACACATGGGGAAGGGCTCGCAAAATCTGACTGATACATGCAAATCGAAGAGGCACTGCAAGCAGCTGAGGCCAATATCATCAAATGGGAGGAGCTGCATCTAGGGTTGAAATGAAGAAGTCATCCGGGCATGTGGGGGGCTACCTGTAGGGCCACCCCCTCATGAGGGTTGAGACATCTCACACACACCCAGGAATCACCAATAGTTGTTGCTGCATCACTAGACTATCAAGTATACGGATCACGATCATGCTGAAAGGAGCTCGAACCAAGGTACACAACCCTCTAGACCTGTCTTCTGGAGTAAATGAGTTGACGTCGACAGAAGGAGGTCTGCCATAGGTGAGGCAATAAGGAATCCCCAACTAAGGCACAAGAGAAAATAGTAGAGCGAAGAACAGATGGACAGTAATGATGATAATGGAATGGGGGATGATCCAAAGGCGACCATAAAAAATATGAGTACAAAATGGTATCTCATGACAGAAATTGACACAAAGAGGAATGAGTATAGAGGCAAGGTGGTGCCCCCAATGAAATGTGTTGTAAGTGAGAAAATCCAATTTTGAGGAGAGGTGAAGTAAGGCTTCGTGGACAACAGGTGTCCTGGTGAAGTAGCAAAATGTGAAACAAACATATGTTGGCTATCTAGAAGAAAATAAAACATGCATTTCGAATTGAAAATGCTAAGGGTAATATCTCTTAAGATAGAGTGTATTGCGAGGATTAGGAAGGATGTGGCCTTCAAAGTCCTCTAAAAGATATGCCCCCTTACCAAGGTCTTTACTGATAATGTAAGGACCTAGCCATAATGAGTTGAATTTCCCATGACCGAGGGTATCGTGGGCCTGGTCATATACTAGTACAAGGTCACCTTCATGGAAGGTACGAGGGTGGACTTTTCGGTCATACTGAGCTTTGGTGCGCTTTTTGGTCACTTCAATGGTTTGTAATGCAACACAACGGTCTTAAGAGGCATGCTCGAGCATGATAAGTCATTGCTCTAGAGGTTGGGTATCAGGGAGAAGTTTGACGGCCAAGTGAAGGGAAGGGATTTCACACTCGATGGGTAAGACTGCCTCCTTGCCAAAGACAAGGTGGAAAGGAGTGAAACCAGTGGCGGTTTAGCAGAAGTACGATAAGCCCACAAAGCAGGGAAGAGCATGAGATGCCAATTGGTTTTGTGCTTATTCACCGTTCGTTGAAGCATAGTCTTAAGAATTTTGTTGACCGCTTCAACTTGGCCGTTACCTTGGGGGTAATAGGAAGATGAATAGTGGTGCTCAAATCCCAATAAGGAGGATAGCTCATGCCAAATCTGATCTTCAAAATGTCGACCATGGTCCGAGACTAACTGTTTTGGAACTCTGAATTGAGCAATGACATGGTTAAAGAAAAAGAGGGCTGCAGTGGCTACCGTATT
The DNA here is from genome assembly GCA_034641835.2 of Pinus albicaulis. Lineage (NCBI taxonomy): Eukaryota > Viridiplantae > Streptophyta > Pinopsida > Pinales > Pinaceae > Pinus > Pinus albicaulis. The sequence continues at coordinate 809,744,933 of CM076570.1, forward strand.
GTTGAATGTGGGCATTTCTTCGGCCCATTTAGTGAAATAGTCAATCGCCACTATGATATATTTATGGTTACCAGCAGAGGGTCGTCGACATTCCATAAAGTCGATGGCCCATTTACAAAAAGGACCAGATGTGACGACGGGATGGAGAGGAGCGAGAGGAGATCGCGCCTTGGGGGCGAAGTGTTGGCAATTGGAACAGTGTTTGACTGCTTCAATGCAATCAGTGAAGAGAGAAGGCCAAAAATATCCAACACGCATGATTTTTTGGGCGGTAGCGAGACCGGAGAGGTGGCCACCATAGGCGCCGCTATGACAGGCATTGAGGACTTGCTCGGTTTCAGCGTGTGTGAGGCAACGAAAAAGGACACTATCTACTCCACGACGATAAAGGTCATCGCTGATTAGAAGGTAGCGAGAGGCTTGGTGTCGGATATGTCGTCGAGCATCGCGATCAAGATGAAGGGCGAACTTTTGGGTTCGCAAGTAAGTAAGGATGTCACCGTACCAAGGGTCGTCGGTGGTGATGGAAAACAAATGTTCATCGGGAAGAGCATCATTAATAGGAGTATCTTGCATCCTTGTAGGCAAATCAGAAATGAGTTCAGCGAGGACTAAACCTTTCTTACTTTTTGGGGTGACAAATTCAAGGTCGAATTCTTAGAGGATAATGACCCAACGAGCATACTTCCCACTGAGGATGCAGCGACTCAATAGGAAAGCCATGGGGTTGGAATCAGTCACAACCTTGGTGGAATGCATGAGGATATAATGACGCAGTTTTTGGACCGAGAACACGACAACTAGTGCTAATTTTTCTTCATGCGAGTAGGACACAGGTGGCCCGGCAAGTTTCTTACTGACATAATAGATCACATGTTTGATACCGTTATCATTTTCCTGAATAAGGACACCAGCAACCGAATAGGTGGAAGCAGAGATCTATAGGATGAAATCTCGGTCAAAGTCAGGGGGACAGATCAAGGGAGAGGATGTGAGAGCATGCTTGAGGGCATCAAAAGACTCTTGAGCATATGTATCCCAGACAAATGGGGTGTGAGAGCGAAGAAGTCTAAGGAATCTATGTGCAGTAGTGGCATAGTCAGGAACGAATCGGCGAAGAAAATTAGCTTTGCCTTGGAGACTTTGTAGCTGGCGTAGGGTACGAGGCATAGGAAGTTCAAGAATGGCTTGAACCTTCAAAGGGTCGAGAGTTATCCCATCTTTGGGCATGATGAAGCCGAGGAGATGACCGGCGAGAACACAGAAGACACATTTCAATGGATTAAGGCGAATGTTATACTTGTGACATCGGAGAAAAATGGTACGCAGGTCATGAAGGTGTTGCGCCCGATGTTTGGAACGTGCAGTAAGGTCGTCTAAATAGGCAAGGATAATATGAGCTAAGTCATGGAAACAATAAGACATGGCTCGTTGAAAGGTGGCGCCGATGTTTTTAAGGCCAAATGGCATGACTCGGTATGCAAAAGTGCCCCACGGACTAATGAACGCGGTTTTAAGTTGATCAACACGACGGATAACAATTTGGCTGTATCTGGAGAAGCCATCCATAAAGGAGAGAATATCGTGCCCCACACACTCATCAATGATTTGGTCAATAAATGGTGTGGGGAAGTTGTCTTTGGGACAAGCTTTGTTCAGATCACGAAAGTCAGTGCAAACACGAATGGTGCCTTGTTTTTTGAGGACGGGAACTGGGTTAGACACCCAAGTGGTATATTCGATGGGGTAAATGAAACCAGCCTGCCGGAGCTTATCGATTTCAGCTTTGATGGCTTCTCATCTAGAAGGATGAATGGGTATCAACTTTTGACAGACCGGAATGGCATCAGGCCATGTGTCGATGTGATGTTTGACAATGGCAGGATCGAGTCTGGGCATTTCTGAGTAGGACCAGGCGAAAATATCACGGAATTCTTTGAAGATTTTGGTGTAGGCTTCAATTTCGTCCGAAGTGCATTGGGCACCCATGGTGATATTTTCTTCAATACCTGGTTTGACAGAAATGTCTATTTTGATAGTAGGAGAGATATTAGCCATATTGCCTTCTTCGAAAGCGTCAGGTGCAGGGATGGGGTTTTTGAACCAATCAACTTGATCGGGAATGAAGTCTTTAGATTCGAGGGCATATTGGTCATGAGATTGGTGTGGTAGGAAGTATGCACGATGGTGCATATCGTCCCATGGGAAATCAGGTGCGGTCATGGCTTCCATGATGTCTTCATCAGTTTGAAAAATGGGAAGAGTGGGTGGAATAGGAGGATCTGAGGAGGTAGAAATATGAGACACCTGATTTTTAGGGGGAAGGCTCACATGTGTGTCAGCATGAGGGGTGACAGCGGAGCGAACAGATGAGTGGGTAGGTGAACCATCGGGGGAAGGCACTAAGGGATCGGTTGCCGGGAAACGCGGGGATGAGGAAAGGTAGAAAAGAGTGGCTGAAGGTTCGGTCATGTCAGTATCAGGATGAGGAATGGAAATCGGGGGAGACATGGGGTATGGTGTTGGGGAAGAATGATGATGGGCAAGCGCGGCTTCGAATTGGTAGTATGCGGCTAAAGAATCGCGATACTCATCAAGGCGGGGGCAAAGATGGGTATAATGTCCATGGAAATCACACAAAGAACAAGGGTGATTGGTGCGCAAGTGTTTAAGTTTAGGAAGATAATTGGGTATGGTGACATAGACTTCAGGAATAGTAGATTCTGGAAACATTTCATTGACCATGGTTTTGAGATGTGGTAATTCAGGGCAAGTATGGGTAGCATGTCCAACAACATCGCACAGGTCACATTGGATGGGATGCTTTGGAGGTCGAGGAGGGGCAGAAGTTGTCAGGGCAGCTTTGTCCTTAGATTCCCCCTTGCAAGCTTTGCTAGTGGATCCTGACATGGTCGCCACAGGGGGTGGTTCCTGATGAGGGGACTGAGGTACAGGTGCAGCGGGAGAAGCCATGGGTATCGGTTGAACTGGGGTCAAAGCAAGATAAGGTTTGAGTTGGCCAGGTAGGGTAGTGACTGAGGGGTCTAGGTACCAGACGGGTATACCCAAGGTTAAGTTGGGGAGGGATAGGGTAGCCAAGATAGGGACAGAATGAGCACCAGGAGGAGGAGCAAGAAAGGAATCTGACCAACAGGGAAATGGCCAGGAGGAATGTTCGGGGAAGGAGATTTCGAAGGGAGAAGGTGAGATATCGGGGGCGAAGGGCTAGGAGCTGGTGGGGTTGGGTGAGGGTGCGTTTGCTGACTAGCCAAAGTGTGCTGTGTAAGGTTAGCCCAAGAAGATTGCATCATGCAAACGTTCGCCATGTTAGGATCGAGTACGGGAGGAGGGTCTAAAAAGGTTCTAATCAAGGAGGAGTCTTTATAGATGCCAGGGGAAACACTAGTCAAATAATCAACAATAGGCTTATTGGTGACAGTAGAGATGGTGGACTCAGGGGAGGTCTGAGATTTTGGTTCATGATTAGTCAACTGGTCAATCATGACAATTTTGCCATTATGAGGGAAGAACATCTTGTGGTGGACTACGGATGGGACAACAGACATGGGATAGGTGTAACTACGCCCCAAAATAATGTTTTAGTCAAGAGGGGCGTCGATAAGATCAACATCGACACAAATAGTCTTGCCCACAAGGGTGATAGGACAATTATGGAATAGGCCAATGGGCTGGGAGGCATGGCCATCCCACCCACGAAGGGTGATTGTGGAAGGGGCCAGCTCAGGGGGTCCGAGTTGTTTCCAAACCAAAGCGGACATCACACAGGTAGATGCCCCCTCGTCAATAATACATCAAGCGACATGATTTTGATTGGGATTTGGAAAGCAACCGAAGGAGGAAGAGGGGGATGGTCTGACTGACGGGCATCGAAAATAATCAATTGGTCATCAAAGCAAGATCTATAGGACCCACAAGTTAGATAAGAGAGCCTTCTTTCCTTTAAGGACATGACTCCGGAGGAGTTCTAGTGTTGAATGGCGTAGGAGATCGTCGCATCATCTACTATACTGTACGAATGGGCAGCCCAACCAGAGGTAGCATTTCGGTGTAATGGGCTCTTAGGAGTCTTGGTATTAACCTTAGCTTTTGGCGGAGGGATTTTCAAGGGACCATTGGGTGTCGACAGAGGCTCTGTAAGACCTGAAGAAGGGGACTCGGAGACAGGCGGAGCGGGAGGCGTGGAAGACTGACAGGACCGAGTTGGAAGGTTGAGGTCAACTGTGAGAGGCTAATTAGAGGCCATCATGAGAATCTGGTAATCAGAATAACCATAAGGGGAAAGTTGAGTGGTTATCGGGGCATGAGGTGGTTGACTGGCCACGAATCCTTGTTGAGGGCAAGGATCGGTAAACACAACGGGTTGAGAAGTAGCTGGATTGGGAGGGACAGTAGGGGAGGAGTGTTGTCCCTGCACAGTGGCCTGAGATTCCCACATCTACCACATTTGGGGTAATAAGGGACAATCGTGAGTGTAATGACCATAAACACCGCAACACGAACAGGGCTTATTGGTGCAAAGCGACCTGTCCGTCTTGGGCTGGGAGCCCTGTGGCTGGTTGGTAGTGGTAGATTCAATACTAGAAGGATTGGATCCACGATTACCAGAATCGGATTGAGTGCCTTTCCTCTTTCTTTGAGAAGGAAGAAGATTAGTTGCCCCCTACTGTGCAAATACTTGCCCTGGAGGGGGTAGTAAGTGCAGTTACGGGGGTGGAGAAGGCAAGGGAGTGGGACGTCCAAATGCTGGAGGAGCTGGGACACCAAACTGTGGGTACGGATAAGGGGTAGGATGGGCAACATTGAAGTAATCAGGAGTGTGGGAAAAAAGAGGAGGTATGTTGTATCCTGGATATATGCTACCTAGAGGGGGGAACGTGCCGAAGGGGCTGGCCCCTCCTGGAGGGAAACCATAGCCCAGAGGAGGTTGAGCAGAGGTGTGTGACAGGGCTCCAACGATACCGTCGGCAGAGTGAGATGCCCCCGAGGCATTAGGGCCACCGGGTTTGGGGAGGTCAGGAAGGACGGTATAAACATAACCAGATTGGGCATAGATAAGGTCATATTTCAAGGCTATTTGGAGGGCGGCTTCTTTGGTTTGGGGAAAATGGGAGGCGACATCTTTGCCAATGGGAGGTAAGAGAGAGCGAAGGAACCAGTCCATGTAAACCCGATCTTCAAAGGGGGGAGCGCGACACAAGCTCCGTCTTCGCCGCCATTCCTGGACATGAGCGGAAAGGCGGGTCGAAGAGGATTGATGGAAAGAAGTTAAGAGTTCAATGCCAGTGTCGTATCAGAGAGGGAGATGGAAATAGGATAAAAAGGCTTGGGCAATGGTCGCAAAGGTGGTATGGGAAGAGGTGGCTTGATCAAAATACCATTTGGAAGCTTCGCCGGTAAGCGTGCGTTGGAACAAACGAAGACGGATGGAGTCATCGGTGATGGAATTGGAGGAACACCACATGTGGAAAGATCAGATATGGTTAGAGGGATCTTCACTAGCAAGGCCTTCGAACTTTGGAATGTCAGAGGGGAGCTTGGTTGGCATAGCAGGCCAACTAACATCGTGGCGAATAGGATCATTAATTAGCTGATTGGAAGCCGTGAGCAGGCATATATAAGGGAGCAACGGGGCAGTCAAGGTAGGTCCCGTAGTGGTTCCACTCAGAAGCGGACCTAGCGAGAACTGCCAGGCTAGGTCCTAAACTAGACATGGTGGAAGGTAAGAGAGGGAGAACCCGAAGGTGGCAGGGGGAGAACTCGAAAAATCGAGGGAAGAGTTGGAGTGCGGACTGCAGAGGACTTGATTTTTCATGACGATGGGAAGGGAGGAAGCTGACCGACGGCAACCGAGGATGAAGGCCAAGAAGTCTTCGGGAGAGGTGCCTTGGGGGCGCAATGATGACAGGAAGAAGGAAACCGACAAGGGCAGGAAGGGACAAAATCAAGTGAGGTCAAGGGCAGAAAGGTGTAGTGACAATTGATTTTAAAGTCTTTTCTAGACGGTGTTAACTAGGCGCTTCTTCACTTAGGGTCAGTGTGTGGCGTGTGTTAATTTTAATTGTTTAAACCCAGACGTTTTGAGAGTAAAAGAAAAAGTGTGCTGTGTAACTAAAAATAAATCTGCAGTAAATAAAACTGAAAGAACAGAAAATTAATAGCTACCAATGCATCAATCTAACCTAAGAAGGCGGGTCTCTCAAAAAGAGTCTATAAGAGGGAAAAAACTTAAGCAAAGAATGCTGAAAAGAGGCCAATAGATCTAAGGTTGGGAGAGACGGGGATCTAAAGGAGAAATCTGCTGAAAAGAGGTGCAGAGAACAGTAAAGAGGCAGAGGCAAGGTTGCTGCGAAAAAGGAGGAGATCAGCTAAAAATATAAGGGACAAGGAGGCGGCCCTAGAAATGAACCTAAACAAAACTATATGAGGTTATTTGAAAGGGAGAAGAGCTGATCTAAAGGAATCTGAAAATGAGGTATCAGATCTGGAAGAAAAAAGGCTGAAACCCTGGAAATGCAGACTTCTGAAATAGAAAAACTCTCCCACAAAAAGTGGAGGGTAATAGAGCCCTAAGGGGCAAGATTCCCACTTAGTTGAGTGAAACAGATAAGAAACATGTCAAAATGGGTGGAGACAGAGGCTGGAAAACCCTGACAGAAGCTTCAGACAAACCCAGAAAAAGTGCTGGAAAATTGCAGAAAAAAGCCTGTGTGTTCAATTGCTGGTACCAGATCAGATGAAGTAAAAGTACGACCAAGGCCAGGTCACTTTTTGGGCCGATAAGTGCGACTGCAGATCTGGGTCTTGTTGCAGTACTCTGTAAAAGTTGTCGCCCTTCACCGTGGTCGATGGTTCCTCCACAATTAGTAATAAGGTAAGAAACACACGTATTAAAGAAAATTTGATTCTTTCGTCGTAAAAAATCACTTTAGCTACGCATAAAAAATAGCCCTAACATCGATTATGGCTGCCAAACAACTTTAAATCTGCAATTAGATGATCCAAATATTGCTGCACAAATTCAAATCTAAGCATAAAAGACATTAAGTAGATAAAATACAATATGGCTCCATGCATCCAATAGACAAGACAAGAACAATGTGTTTAAAAGAATTTTTTATATTATATTAAAGAATGGGGCACCTGAGAGGAAAAAAAGAAATATGTTTTCTGGTTCTCCTCAATGGGATGGGTTCTTGAAATTCATCAGCGTTTCAGATCTAAAATTCCTCTCTCTTATTGTGGTAGAAAACCCAGACAAACATAGAACTCAATGGGAGCTCACAAGGCAAAAAGAGAAAATGGTGACCAAGAGTAGATCCAGTGCGATCTAATGCAATGGAGGTGACTAATGAATGGGGAAAACCCTTCTATTTATAACAAAATATTGAGTTAGTCTAGATATTGGTGCATAGTTAAAATATTATTAACCAAATCAAGATCCAACTTTTAGGAATATTTTATTATATTTGTTGGAGGGAAAAGGACTTTTGACTTGGGTCAATTCCTTTATTTATAAACAATAAACAAATGATTTATTTATTATTTTAGGGATATGGTGGGAATATAATTAAATAAATAGTGATTTATTTAATTATTAAAAATGATTTAGTCAAATTTAACTAGGAATATTATTTAAATAATGATTTGAATAACTTATTCCTAGGAAATAATTAAATAAATAATGATTTATTTAATTAATTTCCTTGTTTTGGGTTAAATATGACTAGGAAATATAGACAAATGTTATTTTACATGGTGAAAGCAATTTTTCTTAGGGTAAAATTGATCTTACATGGTGTACTTGGGTTCATCTAATGATAATGAGTTTGATGACCAAACATATGGTGTAACAGCTGAGCTCGACAGAGTGAGCCAATGGAGAAAGAGGGTCCTAAAACAGAGAAGATAAAATTTTATTTAAGGCAAGACATTTCCTAGGAGAACTGATGAGGTGGATAGGGTGAGCCAATGGAGTAATATTTCATAAAAATTGATGGCTGGTCTGGAGTTTCCTTGCCAAGGTGAAGTTTTGTATCAGTTCGCAGATTTCTCATGACCCAGAGATTAGTGGGGAGGAGTGGTAGTGTAACTGCAGAGCTAGATAGGGTGAGCCAATGGAGTAATCGCTATTAAAAATTGACTGGAGTCCCGTTGCCAAGGTGAATTTGTGTGTCAATTGACAGATTTATCACGAGCCGGAGCTTCGTGGGGAGAAGTGGTAGTTTAAGCCCTTCTCATGGTTGGGAGGTTAACCAAGATCAATAGGAATTGTTACCATGGGGACTGGTAAGTGTGGAAATGTGCTCCCTCCTATTCCTTTGTTTAGATTGCTTGATTAAGTAAAATGTTGACATATGTTTGAATATAGACTATTATTGAATGTTTGAGTATAGAATATTAAACAAAAATAGTTGGTTAATTGAATGGATAAATGTAACATATATTTAAATATGTTTTTTGGTTTACATTATCTTCTCTCACTGAAAAGTGAACTAGTAGTTGAACTCAATAGTAGGGTACTTTGATATAACGAGAGAATTATAACCTGTGTTTTTCCATATGAGTTTTACTTGAAACCACGAAGACCGCAATATGTAAAATAATCATGGCTTCAGAGAATTAGTGCGTAGGTGAATACTTGGTTAAGTGATTACGGTAACCAGCACAGAAGACAATATTAGTTGGAGTATTTGAATTGTTGACCATAAGCTAAAACAACTTAGTTTCTTTACCCAATCAAACAAGAGAAAGATCTGTAGTTAGTCAAAGTACACTATAGTCATGCTAGGCCCCATGGTACTCGAACAATTAGCTGAGGGGCTCAACTATTCCTTCTAAAAGTAATTAAAATAGAAAATAACCTACAACAAATTGAATGTCTAAGCCTGATAGTAATTCTTGGCAAAACCAAATGATAATTAGTTTAACCAAGATGGTATGTAAACTATTACTGGCCACGATAGGAAAACAAAAAAAGATAGGACAGTGTACACCTTAGCATGCATAACAAAATTTATTTATGCTACACTTACTCGTACAAATAAAACTAGGAAAAATGTATTGCTGAAGAATGAAATAGAAAAATGTGCAGATATATATATAGATATATATATATATATATATATATATATATATATATATATATATATATATATATATATATATATTCCAAACAGTTGGAGTAAGACCATTCAGACACACCCGAGTATACATGAAGAAGCCAAGTGAGACTTGGAAGACAATAAATATAAATGCTATATTTTGCACAATATTTGTAATGAAAACTAACAATAATTGAAAGTCATTTTTGGATTTAACACAATAAAAAATAGTATGAGCAAGTTCATAAACGCATTGTGGCTATTTCCTCAATAACCCTTAGGTTTTCTGGATCATCACTCTAGTCAAACAACCCACTGTCTAAAATTTTAAAAAATTTTAGACATGACATCAAGTCACAACAATTTCATATGGCCTCAGACCCATTAAAACCCTTAGGAATTTTATACAACACAGATGTATCAATCATTGCCAAAGCCAAGATGCGGTATTCATAACCCAAGAAAGAAAAACCTAACTGTCATGGTGAAATGGTTGCAGGGGTATAGAGCGATAGCAACAACCTGCAAGGACCAAGCACCGCTTGGTAAACAAAAAGAAATAAGCGTTGAACCACAAAAATAAAATTGGGCATTAAATCCAAAAGTCTACTTGTTTTTTGATGGAGTGAATCTTGTGTTCGAGCAATGAAACTGCACGAAAATACCCTGAAACCCCATCACAAAAAAAAAAGGACAAACAATAAGATATGGTGCAAAGAAGACATAACTTGATTTAGAAAAAATAAATATATATTTAGAAGAGAATGCAACCCTTAGGCAGTCGAGTGTGATACCTGTTGGTGGAGAAGAAAATATAATTCTCCATTGGAAAGTATTCGGCTGCAGGAAGCACTAGTAAATTGTGAAGGAAGGAAAGTCGTGATGAAGTCAAACTTGCTAACAGACGAAATTGAGAGAACCCTAATTGAACCCTTCGATCAGTAGCGCAACGAACTCTATTGTGCAAATGATAGAGTAATTATAGAATGACTGTGGAAGTTATTGTAAGAAGCTCACCATTTAATCTCCACCGTCCAATGAGATGGACAAACATATAAACAGCGCGAGTGCATCGAGAATGTGCCAACAAATCTCTATCATACCTTTTCCACCATTCGAGGAGGAAGAATGAAGGGCTCAGATCACATAGGATAGGCAACATCAAATTGATAAAGAACGATAATGTTCCAGTTATAAGAACCATTCGCAGTAGTACTACATTGCCTTAAAAGGAATTTAATAAGTTTTAAACAACATTGAATCGGTATAAATATAAACCTAAGTTGTATTTAAGCTCTAAACCTTAATGTATAGCTACAAGCTGTTAATGTAATATCAGATGGGGCATATGTATAATTACATTCATTTAATTCTGATTTGAATGTGAACCTGAGCTCTATAATTCCTAAGTTTAAGAATGCTCATTTACATTATCGTCGCACATGTTTGATATTCTATGAATACAATGTGCCAATAATGTCATGTATTATGGATATATGTAGATATGAATATACAAAACAAAAAATTGTTATATAACTAAGTCATATGTAAACATGTTACATGTTCCCCGAAATGGAATACAATGTGCCGTTAATGTCATGTATTACGGATATATGTAGATATGAATATACAAAACAAAAAATGGTTTGTTATATAACTAAGCCGTAGGTAAACATGTTACATGTTTTCGAAAACTAACAGGGAATGTGAAATTTCCGAGAATTGAGAGATCCAAGTGAATTATGTAAGAATTGAGAAATCCGGTCCAAATCTCGAAACAGACTGTTGAGTTCCTCTATAATACCTAAAAAAAAAAATTATAATATAATTAGAATTATTAAAGCACATTGGTATTCATATTAAATATTCTTATAATATAATTTTATGAATAATTTGTTAAGATAAGTTTTTTATCTTGATAACACATTTAGTTTAATAAAAAATTAAAAAAAGAAAAATAATTAAAAAATTTATAATTTTTCTAATAAAATACAATTGAACTCTTGAGAAAATAAATAATCATACATAAAAATATGTAAAAATTATATACTTGAATACATATAACTATAACTAGTACCTCAAACAAAATATAACAGAAAGCATTTAAACGTTATAATATAAAATTTACATCTAACTCGCGATAAAGTCAATAATCATACTTACAACATGTAAAAATTCTATACCCTGAACACATATAACTAGCGGCCCCAAAAATACAGCAGAAAGCATTTAAACCTTATAATATAAAAAGGAAAATTAATGAATAATGAACTTCATACAACGATCTATATAAGTGTAATTAAAATTACTTTTAAAGAGTAACACATAAGTTATATGGATTGTTAAGCTACATATGTTTATACCATTAGCTTTAGCGAATTACAACCAGTCCATAAAGTATACTAGCCTTGCCATATGCTTGCGTTTGCATTTAAGGAAACTTGTTTAAAAACAATTAAAAATTGAAATAAATAGATATGTATTTATAAATTGAAATAAATAGATAGGCATTTAAAGACTCCAAGAAAGAAAAAATAAAAAGAAACAAGCATAATATTAAAAACAACGTACCATTACTGCAAAGACGAAAGAATATGGCGCCGGATTATTCCATTGCAGAAACCTTTCTTATTAACCCTGACCAAAACCAAATTCAGATCAAGATAACAGCAGTCTAGTTGCCCTGATTTATAACGGAAACCATTTCAACCTTATTTAGGCCATTTCGAAAACAAATCACGACTATGAGATAAAAACCAGTAATGATGACCGGAAGCCCTAAATAAAGAAAGAAATGTTGAAAAGACAAGTATAATATTAAAAAGAGCGTAACATTACTGCAAACACAAAGCAGTATGGCGCGCGATTATTTCATGGCAGAAACATTTCATATTAATCGAGGCCGTAGTCAGATCTGGATTTTGAAATTAGCCATAGCAAGATCTGGATAATAGTGGCCCTGGCCGCCGCCAGAACCAGAGCCGGAGTTAGATCTGGAACCCGAAGTGCTAGAGGAAGTGGAAGCCGAAGCGTTTCCATTGCCGGAAGAACCAGGGGAGCTGGAGGCATTACAATTTGCTGAGGCCGAGGAACCGCCTTTTGAAACGGATTGATGACCACCAGAACCAGAGGCTGAGGAATTACAAGTAGCACTAGCACTAACTCCACCATTGCCAGTCCCTTTGCCGCGACCATGACCTTGACCTTGCAGGGAAAGCAAATGCTCTTCATTCAACAATCTTCCAACCCTGCAGTCAACACCGTTTAGAACACACAGTGCGAAGAGAACCACAAAAAGAAACAGGAATGCCACAGATGATATACGCGCCATGGTAATTTTCGAAGCACACAAGCAACTTGAGTCACTTAAACACCGTATCAGCAACTTAAATACTGTGTATTGTGAAGGTAGCGAGGGCAGCTATTTTATAGCTTTGCAAGTAAACATTGGCTGGTTAGAGATTATCTCCATTGCCCATCGTATTCGACCACGTTACGTGACGAAATAATACTCGATTTTTATTTTATTGATTACTTTGACCACGTCACCTAAACAATTACATTGGAATAATAAATTTGACTACATCATACTATCATACACTGTCCGTCCATTACATAAATTTGACTACATAACATTCAAGAAAGGTTTAACTACATCACGTAAAATACCTCGAACAAATAATAGTGTCAAATCACTTGTTAAATAATTTAAAAAACGGTGGATTATTTTTTATTGGTTTGGTTCACACCAAGGTATGAATTTTTTTGAAATGGAAGGTGTGAGTTGTATTATTTGTGCGATTTTAGGGTATTTTAGAATTTTTTAAATGTATTATTTTTCTATATATATATATATAGATATAGATATATATATATTAGTAAATTCATATAAACACGATAAATTACAATATATTAAAGTTTATATTAATTATAATAATTAAACAATATCTAAAGGATATCAAATTCAATTATATTAAATTGATAATATAACTATATATTTTTGTAATATTTTTCTAAAATTTTATTTAATAAAATTTCTATTAATAAAAAATTATTTCAAATAAATCACATAAAATTCAGTTATATTATATGGTTAATACAATTATATATTTTTATAATATTTTTTTTTTTAAATTTTATTTTCTAAAATTTCTATTAACAAAAAACTATTTGAGATAAATCACATTCATGATTTTCAGATAGTCACTTTTGGAACCACAGAATGTGGTGAATAATTTTTTAAATTGATTTTTGACATTTTCTTTTATTAAATAAAATGACAACTAATTATATTAAATAGACAGTCAAGAATATGATACCAATAATATAACAAATTGAACCGTATTATTAATAATTTTATTTTAAAAAAAATTAATATGAGATTAAAATAAAAATGAAATTATATATGGGTTCATAATTAATAAATATTTTATACAATGGTGATGATATGTTAGCATATATCGAAGAAACAGGTTAATTTTGTCCTTTCTTTAAGCTAGGTAAAAAAAAAAACTTTTAATACTTTTATTTTAAAAATTTAGTAATTGAAAGAGCCAATTTTAATTATATATTCATAATTAATAACAAATTTTCTGGATTTAATTTTTTTTAATTATTGTACGAATTCATTGAAATCACAAGTTTGATAGGTAAATTTTGCAGAATCTAAGTTTACCATTTTAAATAAAACAAATCAAAATATCACCTGAAATTTTCCATATGATTTCGACTAGAAAACCAAGAAAAAACTCCGAAAAATAGCATTAAAGTCAACTCCATTATTTAAAACTTATACAATGGAATGAAAAAAATAAAATAAAACTTAAATTATAGTGTTTTTCTGTGCTTTTGAAGTATTTTCTTAGTGTTTTTTTTTTAGTTTTTTATTTTTCTTTGTGTGGTTTTCAAGGGTTTTTTTTAGGGTTTCCTGTGGGTTTCATGGTCATTTAGGTGGTTTATTTTTGTTCTTTTTGTGTGACTGGTTTTTATTTCAAATTAATTTATTTTATTTTGTAAGAAAATTAAATAAAAGAGACAAATGAATCAAAAACCTATCTTAGCTTGAGCCTCTGGGACATTGGAAGGGTTGCTGGGTAGTTGGGTTGAGGTCCTCCATGATCGATATTTCCTTGTTCAAGCATTAAAGCCTTAGTGTAACATCCCTCACTTCTCCATGATTTATTTATTTATTTATTTATTTTTATTTTTATTTTTTAATTTTTTTTTTTCTGAAATCATCAACATTTCTGGACTGAAGAACTCAATTCTATTCCCTAATCAATACCAAGGTATTCAGAGTTGCCTTTCTAATTTGATTCCCATACTCTTTTGCACTAAACATAATTCCTATGTTTAACATGCTTATCATTTTCTAGATTGGGGTTATGAACTATTGAATTTTAATCCTTACATATTCCCTTTTATTTCTTATATACAAATATTCACCACATATAAACACATGTATATCGTCCACCAAATAAAATATAAATATCTCTATAACCATGTAATTTCCACCATCTATATTTAATATAGACCACCTTTATATAACGATCACAATGGTTATATATGCGATGATGCGTTTTCGTTTGATTTGAGCTATCCTTTACTTTGGTTTTTGTTGTAAGGGATTTACGTATTCAATTATTCTTGTCATGATGGTACTTCTAAAACCGAATGAGGTGTCATTCTCCATATGGCAGTGTGATCGAAGTAGGACTTATAACTTTATCGTTTCCATTAATGCGTTGATATGGAGTACATCTTCGGTACTGTATCATATCTCTGTTGATGATCTCGAAGTTGCGTCGCATTGATAACCTTCTGATTCTTGTACGCAGAATTTAACTTTATGCGTTTATGCGTATACACCAACTCGGGATTTAATATATTTTATAGCCCTGGAATTTACGGCTTTGATTGTATATTAAATAGTTTGATGTACTGGTACGTTTGGCGTGTATGGAACTAGTATTGAGATCCCACCGTCACATTGTCGACGATCCGTGTGAGAGTCTCGCGATGTATGCCAGTTGTATGGTTAGATTTTGCTAGGGTTTTCCTTTTTCTATGTTTATAAGGGTAAGTATTAACCTGGGTTCGTTTCTCTACTCGAGCCTTCAGTTCTCACTTTCATTCTTGTTTTGCTATCGAGTGGTTTTTTTGCTCGCCCTCCGAGCATTAATGGCATCGTGCCGGCTCTGTGGCCCTCCATTTGTGATACTCCGATGTAAGATAAGTTTTGTCTGCACTTGTAAGTTATTTCTTCTTTGTATTATGGTGCCGGATTATGTATCAAGTCGTTTTGATTTCTCTTTCACGATACCCTATTTTTTTTTCTTATAACCATTCTCCTCATTACATTTTATGAAGGTCCGTCGCCTATGGCTTTCGTGCTATGAGGGTCATTTTTATTTTTTTATGTATCCGTGGGAAAACGAATCGAATTACGTCGTTCAGCAACTGGGGTATCGTTCCTTGTTTACAATTGCTTTTTTTTTTCCTACTAAGTAGAATTTCATCATTCTACTTCGTTCTTTAACATTCTTATTTCTTAGTACGCCTGTCCCGAACCGAATATCCACCTCTCCTGATGGTGGAATCTATGAGCAGGCAACGTTCTCTACGTTTCCTACCTCCTATTGTTACCTGCGATGAATATAAGTTGGAATGGACTTCTTATCGACGATTGGAAATTTTCCCAGGTATGATTTCTCTTCTGCCCTGAGAATTTGATTTCTCCTCGACCCTGATAATTTCTCTTTGCATTAACTTCGTTTAATTATCTCGTCAGACTTGCTAATTTATCTCATGTTTCAGTTATGGCCTGTCGAAATTCAGATTGAAACCCTTATGGTCGTTCATATCACAGGTAATAAATAAATTTTGTTTTGGTTTCAATATCGTTCCTTCCACAGTTACGATTTCCCTTTTTTTTTTGTTGATATAGCAACTACTGACCTCTTTACACCATCCATCACGTTATTTCTACACAGGTAATTACTGGTTTCTGGCTTCGTCTACACATTCCCTACGAGTTCATACGTTGTTCCTTTAAAGCATCTATAATTATTTCTCATGGATACAGGTCGGTATTCCCTTCGGCTAAGGGTGCATTCGTCGCCATACGACTCATTTTGCAGTTTGACTTGTGTCAGTCCATGGATGACGTCTCTGAATCCAAAGGGATTCATATCATTGTTCTAAAATTTCTTTTTCTAATTTTCATTGGACTTTATATAATTTAACGTTGGTAAAAACTTGCCTATATGCTGGCGATATGAACCTTCTTTCATGCTATAATTATTTCCCATTGATTTCTTTCCATTTGGATACTGCTGTGTACAATTTTTCAGTTCGATAGTTCAGACCCTACATATTCGAGAGTGGAAGTCATTCCTACTATCGTTACTTGGTTAATTTTGAACTCTCTCTTTCTCTCAGGACCAAAATTTACAATCTTCAGTATAGAATTTGTTTTTCCAATAGTATATGGCTTTGTTAAAGTCATATTTTTAATGCTCCTGTACTATTTCATTCGCTTCTGTTTTGAGGATTGGTATAACTCCCGCTCTTTAAATTTTGTTGATGGGAATGATTATATAAAATTTCAGTCATCATCTCCCTATATTTTTTTGTTTTGTTGGAGATTAATTCTGTGTATATAATGGATTTTCATGTCTAATAAACCATGTTCATTAATACTGTAACTCCAAGTAAGTTACATGCTTTTGTTTTCCATACAGGTAGTTGTACTACATATTGAGTATACATATGTTTGGCAATCTTAGAATAAATGAAATTCTGTGATTGACTTTATAATTACACTGGTAACATATTCAGATTATTATTAATTTTTTTCAATATATTCTAACTATTCCTGGTACTATATATTGTTTTTTTTTCTTCTGCTTTATCTCTCTTTCACATTTTTCTTTTTATAATCCAATTAAAGATATATATATATATATATATATATATATATATATATATAGTTGCTACCTAGTTGCCTTTTTCAATAGTTAGAATTTAATTTATGAAACAGAAGCAGATTAAAGTTAATTTAAAATCATCCTTGAGAAATATGTATTCTCAGATTTAAACCAGTTATGGTTTAGAGATTCTGATGAATTCTTTCCAATCGCTGTGATCCCTACAACTATACAGAAATTGAAGGCAAATTCTGCTAAGATTTCTGTTAAATGTATGGAATGTTATCACACACAACATTCATAGAAAATACTTTCACATTACAGGGAATATAAACTTACACCTACACAGAAAATGCTTTCACATTACATGGAATATAAAGTTACAACTACACAGAAAATACTTTCACATTTCAGGCAATATAAACTTACACCTACAACTTATAACAGGAGAAAAATATAACTGAACTGTTCATACCACTTTAGCAGATGACCAATCCACCCAACCTTAGAATTCGTTTCTCTCCAGAATTCACCCCCGATCTAAGATCCCTCCTTCCACAGATCAACCTCTAATCTGTTTAGGAGCAGCTTATTTAAGCTGTTATTCTCCAAAGTCTGTTTCTAATTCTGCGTCCAGAATATCAGGATGCTTTTCTTCCTGTTTTCCTAGGCTTCCCATTTTAGGGAATTTTTAAAGCTGCTTTATGCTTTTCCCAGCTTTTTACCTCTTCCCAACTACTCTCCACATTATTGGGGAAACTAGATTTTCCTCAAAATCAAATTTAGAAATTCTTTCAAGGATTTTTGAAAGATTGTGGGGAAAGTATTTGCCTTTATCCATCCTCATGGATTTAGCAAGTGATCTCATAATTCTCATTTTGGTCAATCTGCACAAAGTCATTTTATTAATTTTCTCAATTTAAATATTTAATTACATCCACAAAATACTTATCCTTTTGGGTCCACTCCCCTTAGGATTAAAGTTCAATTGTCTAGTTTTAAATTTCAAATGCATAAACTAGGGGTGTTACATATTCCCCCTCTGAAAGAAAACACCGTCCTCGGTGTTGTTATTTAACTACTAGAGTTCATTTTTCAAACAAAAATGGATATCTTTCCATCATTTCAGCTTCTCTTTCCCAGGTAGCTTCTTCAGCAGTAAATTTCTTCCACTGCACCTTTACTCTTGCTACCGTTCTGTTCCTCAATTCAATTTCTTCCCGCTCCAAGATTTGAAGCGGTTCTGGCAGAAACTCCCCTTCTGGTTCCACCTGTACCACATTCCAATCCACTATGTGGAAGCATCATGTATATATATTTTTAATAATGAAACATGAAACACATCATGAACTCTAACATGAGGTGGTAAGGCCAGCTTGTAAGCCACTGGTCCCACCCTTTCTAATACTTCGAAAGGACCACAATATCTAGGAGCTAGTTTTGCACAACTTCCCGCATAAAGTGTGCTCTTTTTGGGTTTAATACGCAAGTACACATGCTCCCCCACTTTGAATTCTCGATGCACTCTTTTCTTATCAGCATAATTTTTCTGGCGATCTTGTGCTCTCTTGATGTTTCTTTGTATCTGTTTAACAATTATTTCCATCTCTTGTAAAGCATCTGGTCCCAACATTAGTTTATCTTTGAGCTAGCTCCAGCTCAAAGGAGTACGACACTTTCTTCCATACAGTGCCTCAAATGGAATTATCTTGATGGAGGATTGGTAGATGTTATTATAAGAAAATTAAGCTAAATGCAAGTAGTCTTGCCATTTTTATGGCCTATCCATCACATACATTCTCAGCATATCCTCCAAAATCTGATTAGTTCTCTCTGTCTGCCCATCGGTCTGAGGGTGATAGGCAGTACTAAAATTCAACTTAGTGCCCATACCTCCAAATAGCCCTTTCCAAAAAGCGGCTGTGAACTTAACATCTCGATCTGAAACAATCACCTTTGGGACCCCATGTAATCTTACTATCTCTTTTAGAAACACATCTGCTACTTGGTCTGTCCCAAAAGTAGACTTCACTGGTATAAAATGTGCAGCTTTTGTTAAAGTGTCTACTACCACCATCACTGAATCATGTTGGTATTTAGTTTTGGGTAGCCCTGTTATAAAATCTATAGAAACTGTGTCCCATTTCCATTCTGCAATCGGCAAAGGGTTTAGAAGACCAGCAGGATGTTGATGTTCAGCTTTAACTAGTTGACACTCCATGCATCTAGCTAGGTATTCTACCACATCTCTTTTCATTCTTGGCCAAAACAACTTCTTTTTCAAATCTGTTAACAATTTATGATATCCAGGATGCCCTGCATATGGCTGTTTGTGATATTCATCTACAATCTCCCTTTTTATAGTTTCTACATTGGGGATATACAATCTATTTTTGTAGCAGACCAGTCCTTTTTTATTTTGAGTAAAATCAGTTTTCTCCTTTTTCTGTAGTTTTACCAGAAGTGTTTCATAATTTGGGTCCTGATTTGCTGCCTTATTCACCAATTCTTCTATATCTATCTGAGCACTACTTCCAATATTATTGATATGCTGACAAGCATTTCTGCTCAATGCATCAACAATTTTATTTTCTTTCCCCTTGATATGTTTTATGTCCATGTCGAACTCACTTAGAAAAGGCAGCCATCTGGCTTGTCTTGCATTCAAATCAGTTTGGGAAAAGAAGTATTTAAGACTAATATGATCAGTCATCAAGGTAATTTTTTTCCCAAGGAGATAGTGTCGCCACATCTTCAAGGCATGAATGACAGCAGCTAACTCTAAATCATATGCACTATAGTTCTGTTCATGTATCTTCAGCTTCCTAGATTCATATGCAATGACTGAATTTTCCTGCAAAAGAACTCCTCCCAACCCCTCTCTACAGGCATCTGTACATACTACAAATTCTTTATTAGGATCTGCAATCTTCAGTATAGGGGCTGTAGTAAGTTTTAGTTTTAATTGGTCAAAATTATTTTGGCATTTTTCAGTCCACTCAAATTTGACACCCTTCCTTTGTAATGAAGTTATGGGATGTGCTATAACAGAAAGTCTCTCCACAAATCTGCGATAATAGCCTGCAATCCCCATGAATAATCTCGCTGCTGAAACATCAGTTGGGACAGGCCATTCTTTAATGGATTTTATCTTTTCAGGGTCAACAGCCAGCCCTTGTTCAGAAATAATATGGCCTAAGTATTGGATCTTGTCTTTATAAAATTCACACTTGCTGAACTTGGCATATAACTGGTTTTCCTTCAAAGTTTGCAATACTATCCTCAAATTTTCTTTATGTTCCTCCTCACTGTTTGAATAGACTAAAATATCGTCTATGAACACAAGTACCAATTTATCTAAGTACTTATTTAACACACTGTTCATTAGGCAGATAAATGTGGTAGGGGCATTTGTCAAACCAAAAGGTAGGACTACAAATTCGTAGTGACCATACCTGGTTCGAAAAGTTGTTTTGCTGATGTCTTCTTCTTTTATTCTGAGCTGGTGATAACCAGTCCTTAAATCAATCTTCGAAAATACTGAAGCTCCTCTCACTTGGTCAAAATGATCATCAATTCTAGGTAAAGGGTATCTATTCTTAATGGTCAACTTATTCAATTGACGATAATCAATGCACATCCGAAAGGTTCCATCTTTCTTTTTCACGAACAGTACCGGTGCTCCCCAAGGAGACACTCGGTCTGATATAACCTTTATCTAACAGTTCTTGCAATTGCATTTTCAGTTCCATAAGTTCAGGGGGACACATTCGATAAGGGGCTCGGGAGACAGGTGTTGCTCCTGGCACCAGATCGATTGAGAAGTCAATCTCTCTTTTGGGGGAAGATGAGGGATTTCATCTGGAAAGACTTCCTTAAACTCTCTTACTACTGGTATAGCATCCAACAATTCTTCTTCAGTTTTCTGTTCTGTTTCTTCCACATGTACTGCATAAACTTGGTATCCTTTTCTAGCGGTTCGTTTTAATTGCAGTGCTGATATTTGTCTTACAGAGATAGGTTTTGGCTTTCCCTTGAGAATAAAAGGTTTCCCTTCTTCATTTACACAATGCAGGGTCTTGTCCCAACAGTTCATCATAGCCTTCTTCTTTTCCAACCAGTCCATTCCTATCAACAAGTCATATGAACCTAAGGGCAGAATGTTCAAATTTACTTCTATTTGAAAATCATTTAATTTAATTTCTGTTTGGGGAAACTTATGTGTTACCTTCCTCTTGGTTCCAGTGGCCAGCTGAACCAACCATGACTGCTGAAATTTTTCAGTTTTAAGATTACATTTTTCTACAATTTTTGGACTAATGTAACTCAAAGAAGCACCCAGATCAATCAAAACTGTAATATATTGGTCAGAAATCTTACCCTCCATTTCAACCATGGTAGCTTGATGTTCTGCTTGTCGATTTTCCAAGGCTGCACTGATGGTTGGTATATTTCTGCCTATGTCACTTACTGTGGTAGCTTCTCGATCTCTCATAATCATCTGAATGTTTTGATGGGGACAATCCCTCAGAAGATGGGATTCTCCACAGCCCCAACATTTCAAGGGTTCCTTCATTTTGATTGTACCTTCCTTTTTATTGTCTCCATCTATTTGTTTTGAAGCCACTTGGGATTGAGCAGTTTGACTTTCTTTAGGTTTATTAAACTTTTTCCGCTGATGGTCCCTGCCAAAGTTCTTCAGATACGCTGATTTCAATTTCCTTCCCTTGAACTCGCCCTTGTTTAGCCAGCCTTTTCCCTGCTCAGCCTTCCCTTTAAACCGCTGATAGCATAATCTCGCTTTCCTCACTGCCTCGTCCATAGTTTTTGGGTTATCAAACTCGATCTTCTCTTTATACACAACAGGCAAACAGTTCAGAAACCTTTGTACCTTTGCCTTCTCTTCCCTAATATAAGGGACATATCTCAACAGATTCGTAAACTTAGTGACAAACTCATCGATAGTGAGCTGTCCCAGTCTAAGTTCATGAAATTCCTTAGCTTTATCATCATAGTAACGTTCATTTAGATAGCAATTTTTGAACTTAACTTGGAAATCTTCCCAAGTAACTGTTTTTTCATCAATGGCATGAACCATTTTTGTCTCCTCCCACCACAAGGTAGCCTTACCTTGAAGCTGGTAAACAGCTAATCTGGCCTTCAGATTGCTTTCATATTCATAGACTTGGAAGTATTTAATCATGTTTAGCAACCAAGCATCCGCATCTTCCTCCTTCTCCCCATCATAGGAGGGAGGTTTGATATTTCAGAATTCCCCCTGTAATTCTTTTTTCTACTTATACTAATGCCTAACAGCATCATCATCCTCAGACTCATCAGTCTTTCTCTTTCCAGAACCTTCACCTTCTTGGTTGTTCTGTGAAGTTAGCTCTCTGATGAGCTTTTCCTGATCCTTACTAGCTGATGACAACTTGTCATTCTGGCTTCTCATCTCAACGAATTCTCGTTGCAACCTGTGCAACATAGCCATCACTGGAGCATTGGGATCTGGTGTACTATACTCATCACGCAGATCCACATAAATTTCTTCACCTTCTGCCATTCCAGCACCACTGTACACTACACAACACAGATCAGTAAAATTTGAAAAAAAAAACTCCACAATACTCATTTATACAAGGAACACACAGCAACATTGAGCACAATGACAACAGCCCAGTTTGATAACTTGGGCTCCGATACCATTTGTAACATCCCTCACTTCTCCATGAATTTTTTTTTTTTTTTTTTTTTTTTTTTTTGAAATCATCAACACCTCTGGACTGAAGAACTCAGTTCTGTTCCCTAATCAATACCAGGGTATTCAGAGTTTCCTTTCTAATTTGATTCCCATACTCTTTTGCACTAAACATAATTCCTATGTTTAACATGCTTATCATTTTCTAGATTGGGGTTATGAACTATTGAATTTTAATCCTTACATATTCCCTTTTATTTCTTATATACAAATATTCACCACATATAAACACATGTATATTGTCCACCAAATAAAATTTAGATATCTCTATAACCATGTAATTTCCACCATCTATATTTAATATAGACCACCTTTATATAACGATCACAATGGTTATATATGCGATGATGCGTTTTCGTTTAATTTGAACTATCCTTTACTTTGGTTTTTGTTGTAAGGGATTTACGTATTCAATTATTCTTGTCATGATGGTACTTTTAAAACCGAATGAGGTGTGATTCTCGATATGGTAGTGTGATCTAATTAGGACTTATAACTTTATCTTTTCTATTAATGCGTTCATATGGAGTACATCTTCGGTACTATATCGTATCTCTGTTGATGATCTCGAAGTTGTGTCGCCTTGATAACCTTCTGATTCTTGTACGCGGAATTTAACTTTATGCGTTTATGCATATACACCAACTCAGGATTTAATATATTTTATAGCCCTGGAATTTACAGCTTTGATTGTATATTAAATAGTTTGATGTACTGGTACGTTTCGCGTGTATGGAACTAGTATTGAGATCCCACCGTCACATTGTCGATGATCCATGTGAGAGTCTCGCGATGTATGCCAGTTGTATGGTTAGATTTTGCTAGGGTTTTCCTTTTTCTGTTTTTATAAGGGTGAGTATTAACCTGGGTTCGTTTCTCTACTCGAGCCTTCAGTTCTCACTTTCATTCTTGTTTTGCTGTCGAGTGGTTTCTCTGCTCGCCCTTTGAGTGTTAATGGCATCACGCCGGTTCTGTGGCCCTCCATTTGTGATACTCCGATGTAAGATAAGTTTTCTTTGCACTTGTAAGTTATTTCTTCTTTGTATTATGGTGCCGGATTATGTATCAGGTCATTTTGATTTCTCTTTCACGATACCCTGGTTTTTTTTTTCTTATAAACATTCTCCTCATTACATTTTATGAAGGTCCATTGCCTATGGCTTTCGTGCTATGAGGGTCTTTTTTATTTTTTTATGTATCCGTGGGAAAACGAATCGAATTATGCCCTTCAGCAACTGGGGTATCGTTCCTTGTTTACAATTTTTTTTTTTTCTACTTAGTATAATTTCATCATTCTACTTCATCCTTTAACATTCTTATTTCTCAGTATGCCTGTCCCGAATATAAGTTGGAATGGACTTCTTATCCACGATTGGAAATTTTCCCAGGTACGATTTCTCCTCTGCCCTGATAATTTGATTTCTCCTCGGCCCTGAGAATTTCTCTTTGCATTAACTTCGTTTAATTATCTCGTCAGACTTGCTAATTTATGTCGTGTTTCGGTTATGGCCTGTCGAAATTCAGATTGAAACCCTTACAGTCGTTCATATCACAGGTAATAAATAAATTTTGTTTTGGTTTCAATATCGCTCCTTCCACAGTTACTATTTCCCTTTTTTTTTTTTTTGATATAGCGACTACTGACCTCTTTACACCATCCATCACGTTATTTCTACATAGGTAATTACTAGTTTCCGGCTTCGTCTACACATTCCCTGCGAGTTCGTATGTTGTTCCTTTGGAGCATCTATAATTATTTCTCATGGATACAGGTCGGTATTCCCTTCGGCTAAGGGTGCATTCGTCGCCATATGACTCGTTTTGTAGTTTGACTTGTGTCAGTCCATGGATGACGTCTCTGAATCCAAAGGGATTCATATCATTGTTCTAAAATTTCTTTTTCTAATTTTGACTGGACTTTATATAATTTAACGTTGGTAAAAACTTGCCTATATGCTGGCAATATGAACCTTCTTTCATGCTATAATTATTTCCCATTGATTTCTTTCCATTTGGGTACTGTTGTGTACAATTTTTCGGTTCGATAGTTCAGACCCTACATATTCGGGAGTGGAAGTCATTCCTACTGTCATTACTTGGTTAAATTTTGAACTCTCTCTTTCTCTCGGGACCAAAATTTACAATCTTCATTATAGACTTTGTTTTTCCAATAGTATATGGCTTTGTTAAAGTCATACTTTTAATGCTCCTGTACTATTTCATTCGCTTATGTTTTGAGGATTGGTATAACTCCCGCTCTTTAAATTTTGTTGATGGGAATGATTATATAAAATTTCAGTCATCATCTCCCTATTTTTTTTTGTTTTGTTGGAGATTATTTCTGTGTATATAATGGATTTTCATGTCTAATAAACCATGTTCATTAATACTGTAACTCCAAGTAAGTTACATGCTTTTGTTTTCCATATAGGTAGATGTACTACATATTGAGTATACATATGTCTGGGAATCTTAGAATAAATGAAATTCTGTGATTGACTTTATAATTACACTGGTAACATATTTAGATTATTATTTTTTTTTTCAATATATTCTAACTATTCCTGGTACTATATATTGTTTTTTTTTTTCTTCTACTTTATCTCTCTTTCACATTTTTCTTTTTATAATCCAATTAAAGATATATATAGTTGCTACCTAGTTTCCTTTTTCAATAGTTAGAATTTAATTTATGAAACAGAAGCAGATTAAAGTTAATTTAAAATCATCCTTGAGAAATATGTATTCTCAAATTTAAACCAATTATGGTTTAGAGATTCTGATGAATTCTTTCCCATCGCTATGATCCCTACAACTATACAGAAATTGAAGGCAAATTCTGCTAAGATTTCTGTTAAATGTATGGAATGTTATCACACACAGCGTTCACAGAAAATACTTTCACATTACAGGGAATATAAAATTACACCTACACAGAAAATACTTTCACATTACAGGGAATATAAACTTACAACTACACAGAAAATACTTTCACATTTCAGGCAATATAAACTTACACCTGCAACTTATAACAGGAGAAAAAAATAACTGAACTGTGCATACCACTTCAGCAGATGACCAATCCACCCAACCTTAGAATTTGTTTCTCTCCAGAATTCACCCCCGAGCTAAGATCCCTCCTTCCACAGAACAACCTCTAATCTGTTTAGGAGCAGCTTATTTAAGTTGTTATTCCCCAAAGCCTGTTTCTAATTCTGCATCCAGAATATCAGGATGCTTTTCTTCCTGTTTGCATAGGCTTCCCATTTTAGGGAATTTTTAAAGCTGCTTTATGCTTTTCCCAGCTTTTTACCTCTTCCCAACTACTCTCCACATTATTGGGGAAACTAGATTTTCCTCAAAATCAAATTTAGAAATTCTTTCAAGGATTTTTGAAAGATTGTGGGGAAAGTATTTGCCTTTATCCATCCTCATGGATTTAGAAAGTGATCTCATAATTCTCATTTTGGTCAATCTGCACAAAGTCATTTTATTAATTTTCTCAATTTAAATATTTAATTACATCCACAAAATACTTATCCTTTGGGGTTCACTCCCCTTAGGATTAAAGTTCAATTGTCTAGTTTTAAATTTCAAACGCATAAACTAGGGGTGTTACACTTAGTTTTTCTTGAAACCCTCAGTCAAGCTAGGAAGCCCTTGATCGGGCTCCTTCTCCCTTATAGCTTGTGCTAAATAAGATGGGTAGACCACAATGAGGTTTTTGAAAATTCTTAACGTCTGGATCGAGCTGTAGGGCTCAATCGAGCTCTATAGCCTGATCAATCTCTAAAGCTCAATTGATACCTAAAACTTGATCAAGCCTATAGCTCATTTGAAGGTTTAATCATAGTTTGATTGAGGGTTTGTTTTAACCCTTTATTGAGCTATCTCTTAGCCCTCAAGAAGCTTGGTGGAGCACTGAAATTCACTCGAACTAGATCCCTTTTGTTACCTAAATGTGCCCTCCCTTTTCCAAAATGTTTTACCTATCTTCATGCACTCAACCTTTAACATCCATTTTTTTCCATCTATACTTATCCTTATCTTTGTGTCTAACATAACATATCTCTCTAGTTATGTTTTTTCCCAGTTGCAATGTTTTGCGTTGGAATTTTCGAGAATTTTTGAAGGTTACAATTGTGATGACTACTATGTTCCCCTTTTTGCCACCACATGTATTCAACTACTTAAAAATTTCTCAAACCACAAATAAGCCCAAAATATTCACCTTATATTTCCCATAATATTTATTTAGATAAGTTCAATAAGATTAGTCCTGGCCCCACAACCATTGTTTTAAATTTAAAGGTTTACAAGTAACACAAAGTATCAAATTATACAAACAACAATTTTTCTAGAAGCATTACAATCTTTAGACAAAAATAACAAATAGACCCATTTTATAAAATTTGAGAGAGTATGTTAACACTAAAGAAACTACATGAAACTCTCAAAATGAAATAACAAACAACTATTTCACATGCATAAACAAGAAAAGTGAATTAGACTTTTATATAGAATATCAATGGCCCCTGGTTATAAACATTTCATGTTAATCTCAACTTTTAACTTTTTGGTTTCAATGTTTATGATTTATATGATCAAATGGCGTGATTGAAGAGAAAATGTTTCTATTTCTAATAAATCCATTTCCTCAATAACACCATGTGATCCTACATTTTACACACTTATAAATACTAAACATTGAAGAATTAATCTTAAAATTTAAGACTAACATGACATGTCTCCAACTCAATATGAAAAAAGATTTTTTTCCTATGATAACTTGTTTTGTATTATCCTCTTATGTAAAAATTAGTAAGTTTTAAGGTTTTAAATACCCATATTATTTTCCATGATATAATTTTTTATTATAACTTATTTAAAAACATTAAATTCTATTTAAAATTTTGTTTTTTAAGAAATATTTAGATCATAAGAAACCATTGCAAAACTATCATGGGATAGAAGAATTCAATCTTATTGATTAACATTTTTTCTTTTTAATGTTTAATTACCTCGAGATTTAACTGCATCGATGTACATTTTTACCAACGATCCCATAAGTGACTTATAAAAAAATGTGTTAGTGCTCCCATTGAGTGAAAGTGAGGATTTCATAGGTTCATTAATTTATGAATAATACCTACCACAAAAGACCTTGTCGCTTCTGGCACTTATCATGCCAGTGTTGACAACATTTTCTTTGGTTTTCTTTGCAAATTTTCATTTCTATTAATTGGGTGTTTATTTGTTATGTTTTTCAGGTAATATGTTCACCCTTAATAGGAGAAGTGAGAGTGAGGGCACATGTTTCAACCATAAGAAAAGTATTTTATGGATTTCATAATTCAATTTTTTTTTTTAGCTATTTAGGAAATACAAGGTTGGTTTCATGTAGCATAATGTATACTCTTTAAATTAATAATAGAAATTATTTTTACATGTTTAGGAATTATTTATGAATTTTGAGGTGTTCCCCTATTGCAAGATTATTTTCAATTTTTTTTTAAGTAGAATGTGCAGTGCAGTAACCTTGGAAAAATGAGTTTCATTAATATCTCTTTAGTTGATTTAAGAAACAAAAGTTTATTTTAAAATTTATTATAGTATACTTTCTATATAGTTGGAGTGGTCATAATGGTTAAGAGTATGTGTTTTGTCCTAACAGGTCAGTTTCATTTTAGGTTTTAGTGTTACATTATTGTTATTTTATACCCTTTTCCTTAAAATGGGATAATATTAAATTAATATATACAATTTTCACATATTTTATAATTATTTATCAATTTGGGGGAATTCTCATATTTGAGGGTTATTAACATATTTGAAAAATGTATTTGTAGTGTGGTGCCCTTTGAAATTTGAGTTTAATCACTGATATCCCTCAGTAATTATATCTTATTAGTTTCATTTTAGGTTTTAGTGTTACATTATTGTTATTTTATATTCAAGGTGCGTTAAATTCCCAACATGTTTTAATTTTATTACATGTTTTAATTTTATTAATGGAAAAATTAACGATGACAAGAAGGTTGTGTAATATTGTCATAAAGTAGTAAGTGCCAAATGTTTCATTAATTAGAAATATATTTTCTTAATGTGTTATAACTTAAGATATGACATATAAATTAATGTCAAACTTAAAATGATCAATTAAAAAGGGTTGTATAGATTTTAAAATGATAATTAAAAATTACCCTGTACACTTTAAACCGATTAATGATAAGTTAGTTGTACTGATTTCAAAATTACACGATGGAACGTTGATCCATTGTAATGTTTTCAATGACTTTATTAATTTTGTCATTTCATAGGGTGGATTAAACCCATTGCAATTCAACATTGCAGTTCAACATATTCAGTATAATTTTTTAAGTAATTTAAATAAAAGAAAATGCTTGTATCCAATTTAAGATGGGGTAGTTTAAGTTAGGGACAAAATAACCTTTTTCATCAAAATTTGACAGCATAAATTCACTCAAGAGTATCACATTTTGTTGATTAAAATAATTTTTTGAATGTATAAATAGATTTAACACACTGAAAGAGATTTAATCACTCACCTTTTGTTAATTAAAATACATTTTTGAATGTATAAAGATATTCAACACCCTGAAAGAGATTTTATAACTCTCTGTGCTTAGTAGATCCACAATTAAGATGGGTTGAGGATGGTCTTAGATACTTCATATTGTGGGTGTTGCTCAACACCACACTTATCTTGGAGTCTTAACCAATAGCACCACCAATTCTTTTGGTTTCTATAATTTTATTTAAATTTTATTTTATATGTATATGAGGGGCTTAATGGATCATTAATCAAGGACAAGAGAATGAGGACCTTCAAAGGAGTTCAAGTCTAGTTGGATTTATATCTCTCCCATTTCATCTCTATATATCATATTAGGGAAAATTTTAGGGGCTAATATTCATATGTGGGCTAATTTTCCATGATTTTTCCAAAAAAAGATTCACCAATTTCTATTTTTTTGAAAATTGATTTGCCCAAATTTTATAGAATAACATTCTTTTACCCTAAAAATCACCAATATTTTATATATACTAATATAAAATAATTATAAATCTAAATACTTTTACAAAAATATGATAAAAAAATTTATAATTACATATTGGGTACTAGTAAGATTCAACAAAGTTTCTAAATTTTAAGATAAACTTCCATCCTTAAATTTTTCCTTGTATGATATATTATTATCTTTTGGTTACATTATACCTTACCTAACTAATATTTGTGATGTTTTTTTATTTTTATTATGACGCAACGAGAATGCTAGTTTTTTTCTAAAACTCTTTCCCTTTATGAGGGTGTATTTATAAAATGGGATAAAATATTTAAGAGTTCTACAAGAATCCAAATAATTATTTGAAACAAGATTGGAATTAGCATAGAGACAAACTAGAAAAGAAACCAATATGTGAGAGTTATAGACTGTTGTTATATAAAGGAGAAACTCTTTTAGTTAAATATTTTCTCAAATAAATTCTTGTATCCTAGATATCTATGTTGTGGATTTCAAAATGAATTCTTGGAAATATTGTAAAGATAAGTTTTTGGTTTTGATGGTGATCATCAAGTGAGGAAAAAAATGATTCAATTTATATGATGGAAGAAACTAGTTGTATCAAAGTTGTTTGATAAATGTGTGATACAAGACAACTGCAAATTTACACAATACAGAGACCTATTGGTTATGGCCCAAAAAAATTTCCACAACGAACGGTAAATCAAAATACTCAGAACCAAGACAATGTCGAAATTTCGTAGATTTAAACTTTAGCCTCATCTCGCATCACACATAACATATATTGCAATATTTTTTATTTTGCAATTTTTGAATACCTTATTGCATGTCGCATGTTTTAGCTTATAGAAATAAAAATGTTCTTTCACCTGACTATGATATGTGATGACGTTATCACATCGCAATATCAAAACTTTAGGTTTCAACGCAAATCAGCTAATATTAAATTTCACGCATCGGGGATTATAACATATCACATTTTGGCACTTCGCAAGTTTCTCCCTTTCACACATTGCCAATCTTCAATTCCTCTGATCGCCACAGTATCTTATCGCATGTGATGTGTGATATTTATCTTATGGCTGAATGCGATGTAATCAGGTATGCTCATCTCTCGCTGTCATTTCTACGACTTGATCACGACCATCCATTCCACCTGCAAACTGTTATCTATTGATAGAATCATGTCTCAATAAATTTTATTTTTTCCATACTTTGATCAACAATGAAAAGAATATGTAGGTATAATGAAATAAAAATTAAATAACACACACAGATACCAAAAATAATAGATTATTCCTGGATACATAAAAACACATGAATTCCATTATTGTCTCTAGCTTGAATTATAGGCTAAGGCCACTATGGGCCTAAATAAAAAATTCTCCCTGCGGTTACATTGTGTTTCCCCATCATACAACACAGTCTTTTCACTTTAAATAAATTACAAAATGAGTGGATCATCTTATGATCCACAATTTCCTCCCAAAATCGCTTAACTAATCCCTGAAATCACTCTATTTTAATTCCATGGCAGATTTTTCAAACTAATATTATCTTCTAGATGCATTGATTCCACCTTTGAGATAACAATTTATCATTTTAACTAAATTTCCTACAAATTAGCCCCCTTTTCAAATGGTTGTCCATGTTTCTCCTTCCGCAACATTGAATTTCATTTTTTTATTGAGGGTGGTCTGATGCTCCTCCATCATTATGTTATAAGGACATTTTCCTTTTATCGAAATATTTGGAAACTAAGAGTGTTTTTATGGTTGTTCTAGATGAAGGATTTTGTCAAGTGGTGATTTAAAAACATATTTTCCAAGACACATTTAAAGAGTGTACAAGGGGTGATTGTGAATGTAAACGTAATATTTTAGTCAAATGGAAGATAATTGTTAAGCATCTTCCTTTGATAGGTGGTGTCCTAGTTTTTAAGGTGGTTGAGGGGAATCTAGTTTAAATTGGGTACAAGACATGGGTTGGGAGTGGAGGAGAGTACCTATTACAATAAATTATTTAATGACTATGAGACAAAGTATTTTGGAATGTCTCCCACTTTTTATATCCACTTACAAATTTGACATGTTTCATAAACAAACCTAGAACCATAAGCAATGAAGAAAACCTATAGAATTTTTTTGTATCATATTAAAAATGATCATGTTCAAATCCTAAACAATAGGAAAATATAATATATTAGTTCCTCCTCCTAATGTTTACATGCCTAGGATTGGACATATGTTTTTAAGTATAGAGGAGGAAATAAAAGGAATTTAATGGTGGTGTTGCTATTTTCTGAAGTTGAGATTTCATTATAAGGAAAATATATACATGTGTAATTTAGTGAGGAAAAATGTATTACAAATTATGTTTAATAAGAATCGTGAAGGGCTTAACACATGTTCTCATTGCAAAGTCAATGAGGAGACAGATAGTCATTTGACCATGGATTTCAACTATTTAAAATATATGTGAGAACTGTAATAGGGTTTATAAATGTTGCGAAATGTAATTCTATTTAATTAAGATCGATGAATTGGATAAGGAATGAAATAAAAAAAAATTTTAACGTTTATGAATTAATAGTCACCTAGGAAATGGTTAACTAAGAACCTTTTAGTTTTTGAAGAAAAATGGACTGTTGAGAAGTGTAGCAAGAAAGTATAAATTTGAGTTTTCCTTAGTAAATTTGAGAAAATTCAAATTTCCACATCAACAAACAACTTAGAGGTAGTCAATCAATATTTCATGGATCCTGTCACTCAGTTAGCTCAGAAAATTTGAGTTACAGGGATTGGAGCTCAACTATACATGTGTGATTACTAATTTGTAGCAATCTCATTATGTTATTTATAGTTTTATTCTATTAAACTACTTCTAATTATTGATAAAACTATTTGGAGGTCACTTTTGCAGCGAGACAACTTTCTAAGTCAATGGTCATCCAATTAACTAGTCAATCAACCAAAAATACTTTGTGCATGGAGAGAATTCGAATTCGTAAGTTGTGGTGGAGATTCAATGGAAGTGTAACATCAGTTGTAGACTATTATTGAGTGTACAAGTGTTGCATGTAGTCAAAGATCCAAAATTTGTAATTGCACAATCAATTGGAGGAAATTTCCTAAAAAATAGGGGCCTACTTCCTAAGGATTTTCACAAGGAAATAGGGACCCAAGAAGAGGCGGAAATTGAATGAGTCTAGGTTAGAGCTTCTCATTGATAAAAGAGAAAGGTTATTCACATGCAGATTGAGCTCAAAGAAAAAAATAAATTATAAAACATTATCTATTTATATGGTTAATGCTAGAAGGGTTAAGGGGATTTTTCCATTTGGTTTCCCCTAGATAAATCTGTGTACTTTTGTACGTGATCGATGCATGTCTATGAATTTTTTTCTAAATTGAAAATTAATTTCCACATAGATCTATAGTACAATTGTATCTCTTTATTTATATTAAATATCTTGAGAAGTTGTGATTCTATCACCATATTTTAATATGGTATCATAGAAATATTCACATTAGAATAATAATTTTGAATTTTTTCCTCAAGAGGTTCGAATTTTGAGATTTAGTGTAGCGGGATTTCTTCATATTTCAGAGAATGACCTTCAATGGACTAATATTAGAGTATGCATTAGAAGGAAACATTAATTTCATCTCTTGGAAGGATCGCATGAAGGTAGTTCCTGATGAAAATGGATTTCTAGAGTATGTCAAGACATACATTTGATAAACAAGATCTGATGATACCCAAAACCTAGCCCAATGGAAGAAATATGTAACCAAGGCAAGGAGAATAACCTTGGAAGGTGTGCGTGACCAAATTGTCTCAAATATACATGCCAAAGTAAATCCTTTCGTAGTTTGGAAGGAACTCGAAGAGTTATTCAAGAACATCAATGACCATAAAAAGCTGACCCTCAAAGAAAAACTTTGAAACATCAATATCTAGAAGAATGATACTATTTCATTGTATCTCACCAAGTTTAAACAAGGTCAAGATGAGCTTAAAGCGGTTGGTGTGAATGTTGGAGAAGATGACCTGGTGAGCCTAAATCTTTTAGACCTTCCAAAAAGTTGGCATAGCTACTAGGACTCAGCGAATGGGAAGGAGAAATTATCAAATTAGGAATTCTTATGGTCCAATTTGGTAGAATAAGAGATCAAATGAAATACCAGAGATGTAAGTTAATCCAAGGGAGAGGATGGAAAAAAAATTTCATTGGCTGGAAAGGGACAGAAGGGAAAAGGGAAGAAATCTCAAATCAAACTAGAATCTAGCCAAAGAGGCAAAAATAAATAAATTTCCAAAACAAAATTTCTAAAGTGTTATTAACTTGGGCACTATGCAATAAAGTGTCCACACAAAAAGTCTAGTAAGAAGAACTCAAGAGGAGAAAAAAGTGAAGCATCGGCTTCACATTTCGAGCCAAAATTCACCCTTAATGCATGCATGCCTAGCACCATGATGGGTAATGTGTGGTACTTGGACTCAGGTTCCTCGTTCCACATGATACATTGTAGAGATATTTTTAGTGACTTGGAGGAGAAAGATATTCAGATGCATATTGGTCTTGGGGATGATGGAACGTACAATGCTACCAGGATTGTTACAATAACCTTTCAGAGGGAGCCAGGATCCCTTCTTCACCTCAAATATGTTATGTTATTTCTAGGATTAAAGAAGAAACCCATATCTATAGTACTTTTAAAAGAGAGAAGCGATGATGTAATCTTCGGTAATGTGTGAAGCCTTTTTTAGGCACACAACTATTGGATATGTGAAGTAGATTAGGGTTTGTGTGAAAAAAATGTGTAAAATTGATGTAGAAGGTTTTTTTGCATTGAAAATTAAGGCAAAGAAAGTGCAAAGGAATGATGTCGATGAGCTCTTGGATAGGATATTGGGCCATTTACACCATGGTGCCTTAAAAATTATGTAACAAATAAACACTAGTCTCCCTAAAGGATCACTTGAGCAATGTGATGTCTGCAACGGTTGTACCTTATGGAACTATATCAAATCCACATTCCATGATATA
Organism: Pinus albicaulis; assembly: GCA_034641835.2. Lineage (NCBI taxonomy): Eukaryota > Viridiplantae > Streptophyta > Pinopsida > Pinales > Pinaceae > Pinus > Pinus albicaulis. The sequence continues at coordinate 809,779,843 of CM076570.1, forward strand.
GACAAAAAAGCAGATATAGGCTTGGAGAGAGTCCAATTTGATCTTTGTGGAGCCTTCTCGACAACCTCCACTACCAGACATAAGTACTATGTTATTTTTATTGACGATTTATCAAGGAAGCGTTGGATCTTCTTCATGAAAAATAAGGTTGATACATTCTCAAAGTTTATAGAATCTAAGGCATTGGTTGAGAAAGCGACCAATAATAAGGTGAATTCTCTGAGGAGAAACAATGGAGGTGAGCATTTGTTTCATTACTTTAAGGATTTCTATGTGAAAGAAGGCATTCAAAGATATTTCATAGCACCCAAAAACCCACAAAAGAATGGGGTAGATGACAGGAGGAATGTGACCATTGTGGGAGCTGTGAGAGCTATGGTACATGACCAGGACCTGTCATTGCTTTTGTGGGTAGAGGCATGTAGCGCAGTACTCTACTTATAGAACCAGAATCCTCATTGGGATCTTGGTATGATTACACAAGAGAAAGCTTTCTTGGGGAAAATTTTGCATTTGTCTCATTTCCAAATTTTTGGAGCCTCTATTTACTTACATCTATCCAAAGATTCGAGGAGGAAAATTTAGCTAAAATTAGAGTTGCAAGTTTTTTGAGTTTTTGTGGGTTACAATGAAACTCTATACAAATACTGGATGTACTTTCCTTCCCCCAGAATGATAATTGTGCGAAGGGATGTAAAGTTTAATAAGGATAAAGAAATGAGATGTTCTCTTGACTGGGATATTCAGTTCCAACCAAAAGAGGAGATTTTTTTTCCAAAGGAGGAGCCTCGAGAATTTGTGGAGCAACCAAAAATGGAGGATCAAAGAGGAGGTAGAGTGGATACATACACTCCCATAGAACCATCTAGAGAAGGTAGAAAGAGAACAAGGGAAGTTGATAGATTGGCGTAGGATGCAAGGGAGAATGTGGGAGCTCCAAATTTGCATAAGAAAAGGTGATCACCAGAGAGGTACATAAGCTACCTGGATCTAATGACTGGAATTTTATATACTGAGCCATCCTCTTTTGAGGAATTAGTTTTAAAACTAGTTTGGGTTGATGCAATGGTGGAAGTATATGAATCCATCGTGAAGAAAAATGTTTGGGAAGTGGTTTCGATACCAACAAATAAATCAGTTGTGTGTTCGAGAGGGATATTCAAGATTAAACACCCATTAGATGAAAGAATATAGAAGTATAAGGATTCTCTCAAGTTGAGGGAATTGACTATGAGGAAAAAATTTCACTCGTACCAAGGTATTCATCCATTAGATTGGTTGTGTAGATGGGTTGGAAGATCCACTAGATGGATGTTAAAAATAACATTTCTCAATGGTTTTATTGAGGAGGAAGTGTTCATTGAAAAATTAAAATTCTTTGACACATTTGATCAGGAGTCTCATGTGTGGAGACTCATGCTAGCATTGTACGGTAAAAAATAGACATCCTGAGTTTGGTACACTAATATCGGTAATTGTCTCACTACATTCGGCTTCAAAAAAAGTGAAGTGAATGAAAACCTCTATCATATTCTGGTAAAAGGTAAATTGCTTATAATTTTTTTATATGTTGATTATTTAAAATTTAGAGGTGATGAGAAGTTAATCAGGTCTTGCAAGGAGGACCTTCCAAGGGAATTTGTGACGAAAAACATTGGTCTTATGCTCTACTTACTTGGCTAGAAGAATGACAAGGTAATGTGGAATTAATTATGTCTCAATTAAATTATGCCACCGATATACTACAAATATTTCACATGGAGACTTCTAATCCCATGGAGACACCTCTATTGACCAACTAGAGGAAGGATAATTTCAATTCAAGTGAAGAGGTCGATGCTACCACTTACCAACATCTAGTGGATTCATTGATATATCTTGTGAACACACGACCACATATGCGCTATCCATTCAAGCAGTTGATCGAGGATATGGTTAGGAAGACTGAATTGTATTGGAATGCATAAAATAATGTCTTACGATACCTTAGAGGCACTACCCAGTATGGATCATGGTACATATAGACACAAGAAGTGAAGCTGCATGGATTCACAAATGCGGATTACACAGGAAGTCCCTCTAACTAAAAGAGTGCATTATGTGGAATGTTTAATATTAGGTCCACAACAATTTCCCAGTACAACAGAAAGCAAACTATTTGGTGCTCAACTTGGAAGAAGCTAAATACATGGATGTAAGTCAAGCAACATGTGAGGGGATCCATATGAGAAATGTACTTGTGAGACTATTTGGTGAGGATATTGATCCAACTGAGATCTTTTTTTATAATCAGAGTTGCATTAATTTTTTTTAGAATATAGTATTTCACGATCAATACAAGGATATATATATATATATATATATATAATCATAATTTATGAAACTGTGTGCCGAGGATGATAATAAGGATGATAATCAATTTGTATTAGTACACACTAATGAATATCAATATTAGTGATTTGGTCATTGAATTATGATATGTTTTAATATATACACATGAAAACAAATTTCACAAAAATTCAAATTACTCTATAATATTTGTATTTATTATAGACTATTAACCATTAAAAAAATATAATTCAAAATAACCCTAAAATACTTATATTTATTTAATATTTTAATATTTAATTTCAAGAAAATTCTTCAACAAAATTATAGACTACTCATTTTGTAAGAATTTACCTTCCAATCACCAAATTATATTAATAATAAGTGCACCACTGCTGAAGAATATAACACAAACAATTTTATAAAGTGAAGTTTTAATTTGAATTAATTGGAGTTTAAATTTTGAATTATTGATCATTAGATTTAATAAAGAAATAGTGTAAAATTAAAAAGGTCACGCAAAATAGTAATTTAAATGTCATATAAATAATTCAATTAAATTTCTTTGAGATGTTAATAAAAATATAAATAATTATTCATAAATTGAAGTAATTTTATAGTTTTTAATAAATTTAAGATAATTATAGTTCAAGGATAATATAACAACGTCAAATATAATAAAACATAAATAAATGCAATTATTTTAAATAAAGAATACATAAAATAATATGACTATAACATATATTATTATATTTATAATAGATAAAAATGAGGGATAGATAATATATAAAGAAATGTAATTATTTTAAATAAAGAATACATAAAATAATATGATTACAACATATATTATTATATTTATAATAGAAAAAAAATGAGGGATTGGTTTATCAGAGAGGATGGCTTATAAATTTTAAATTTTAATAATAATTTATTTGGGAAAAATTTGAAAAAAAAGAACATTTGCAAATTTAATTAAAAATTAAATTGAAAAAATACTTACAATTTTGATTGTTGAAAAAAGAAATAACAGAGAGCTTTAATTTTATAGATTTTTATCATAGTAAAAAAAATTAATTATGAAAAAATGCATTTAACTATATAATATATATAAATAAATATGTAAAAATCAATTATGCTATTTTTATTTTATATGATTATATTTTTAAAAAATCAATATAAATAAAATTAAATTAATGTAAATTAAATTAAAGGATTTATGTACTCTAAAACAATTTGGAATCGCATTAATGTGAAATTTGTGAGAATTGAGAGATCAAAATGAAATATGTGAGAGCTAAGAGATTCAAGGTTCAAATCCCCAAAACAATGTTTAGGAAGATTTACAAAAAAGTAAACATGTGGTAGACCTAGAAAAATTTACTAATAATATTGTGTGAAATTTCTGGAAAATAAAATAACCCTAAATTTAACTAATTCTTATAAAATACAACTGAATTCCCAATAAAATCAATAACTATACATAAAACATGAAAAAATTCTATACTTTGAATATACATAACTAACACCCCAAAACTTATAAAGGAAAATATTTAATATATAAAATTATAAAAAATACAATTGAACTCGTGCTGGAATCAATAATCATAATAAAACATGTAAAACTTCTATACCCTGAACACATATATGTAACGCCCCAAAAAATATAGCAGAAAACATTTAAACCTTATAAGATAAAAACAAAAAAACAAAACTAATGAAGAATGAACTTCATACAACGATCTATATAAAAGTGTATTTAAAATTATTTTTAAAGAGTAACACATAAGTTATATGGATTGTTATGCTACACATGTTTATACCGTTAGCTTAACCAGTCCATAAAGTATACTAGCTCTTCTATGTGTTTGTCTTTGCATTTAAGGAAGCTTGTTTAAAAACAATTACAAAATGAAATAAAGAGGTATTTACAAATTGAAATAAATAGATAGATATTTAAAGGCTCCCAGAAAGAAAAACTCAAAAGACACAAGTATAATATTAAAAACAACGTACCATTACCGCAAACACAAGAGTATGGCGCCCTATTATTCCATCGGAGAAACATTTCTTATTAAGCCTGACCAAAACCAAACCCAGATCCAGATAACAGCAGTCTAGTTGCCCTGATTTTTAACGGAAATCATTTCAACGTTATAAGATAAAAAAGGAAAATGAATGAAAACTGTACATCATACAACTATCTAGAGCCCGAGGAATTGCAACTAGCACTAGCTCCACCATTACCAGTGCCTTTGCCACGTCCATGACCTTGACCTTGCGGGGAAAGCAAATGCTCTTCGTTCAACAATTTTCCAACTCTGCAGTCAACACTGTTTAGAACACACAGTGCGAAGAGAACCGCAAAAAGAAACAGGAATGCGACAGATGATATACGCGCCATGGTAATTTCGGAGGCACACAAGCAACTTCAGTCACTTAAACAACGTAGCAGCAACTTAAATACTAATACTGTGTATTGTGAAGGTAGGGAGGGCACCTATTTTATAGCTCTGCAAGTAAAGGTTTGCAGGTTAAAGATAATTTCCCTTTCCCATCATGTTTGACCACATTACCTGACGAAATAATACTCGACTTTTATTTTTAGTCATTACTTTGACCACGTCACCTAAACTTATAAAACTCAATTGGAATAATAAGTTTGACTACATCATACACTGTTCATCAATTAAATAAGTTGGACCATGTCACTACATAACATTGAAGAGAAGTTTAACTCCATCAAGTAAAATACGTCGAACAAATAATTGTGTCAAATCGCTTCTTAAATTTAAAAAACGGTCGATTATTTTTTATTGGTTTGGTTCACAACATGGCATGAATGTTTTTGAAGTGGCACGTCTGAGTTGTATAATTTGTGCGAATTTAGGGTATTTTAGTTTTTTTTAAATGTAATTTTTTTTTCTAACGTTATATAAACACAATATATTAAAGATTCTATTAATTGTATTGATTAAACAATATGTAAAAAATTTCAATTTCAATTATATCATACTGTTAATATAAAAATATATTTTTATCAGATTTTTTCTAAAATTTTATTTAACAAAAATTCTATTTCAAAAAAATATTTCAGATAAATCACATTCATGATGTTCGCAATATATTAAAGATTCTATTAATGGTATTAATTAAACAATATGTAAAAAATTTGAAATTCAATTATATCATACGGTTAATATAAATATATATTTTTATCAGATTTTTTCTAAAATTTTATTTAACAATTTCTATTTATAAAAAAGTATTTCAGATAAATCACATTCATGATGTTCAGATAGTCGCCTTTGGAACTACACAATGTGGTGCATAATTTTGTAAATTATTTTTTTACATTTTCTTTATTATATAAAATTATAACTCATTATACCATATACAATATACAGTTAGTGAAGAAATTGATAGCCATTTAGTAAATTCAACCATATTATTAATAATTTTATTTATAAATAATTTCAATATCAACTTTAAAAAAAAACTGAAATTATATATGAATTGACCGTTAATATTATTTTTATAGAATGGTGATGGTATGTGCCTACCATTAAGTACATAATGGATTTCCTTGACTCCACTCAAAAAATAAGACTTTTTAATATTTTTTTTTGATAGTTTTGAACGAGTCCACTTTATGATCTATGATGTGATTTTCTTGAAAAAATTATTTGAAAATACATATTAATAATTAATAACATTTTTTTTTTAAATCTAATTTGTTTAAAATATTGCAAGAATTTATTGAAATCACAAGTTTGATGGGAAAATTTTGCAAAATCTAAGTGCAGTAGCGGTTTCTCTAAATCTATATATGCAGTCCAAAAACCAGTTTACATAACACAAATCAAGATATCACCTTAAATGTTTCAATGAGATTCTATGGGATTCTAGGGAGAAAATCAACAAGAAACTCCAAAAAATAACATTAAATACAACTGCATTATTTAAAACTTACACAATGGAATGGAAAAAATAAAAACCTAAATTACAATGTTTTTGTGTGGTTTTGAAGTGTTTTATTGGTGGTTTTTTATGTTTCTTTGTGTAGTTTTGAAATGTTTATTTTTTTGGGTTTCTTCTGGGCTTTATGATGGCTTTTGTTCTTTTTGTATGACTAGTTTTTATTTCAAATTAATTTATTTCATTTTGCAAGAAAAAATAAATAAAAGAGACAAATGAATCACAAACCTATCTTAGCTTGAGCCTTTGGGACATTGGTAGGGTTGTGGGGTAGTAGGGTTGAGGTCTTCCATCGTCGAGAATTCCTTGGTCGAGCATTAAATCCTTGATTAATCTTCAAACCCTCCATCGAGCTAGGAAACCCTTGATTGTACTCCTCCTCCCTTATAGCATGTGCTAGATGAGATGTGTAAACCATGGTGATTTTTTTGAAAAGTCTTAATGTCTTGATCAAACTCTAGGTCTCAATCCAGATCTATAGCTTGATCAAGCACCAAAGCGCAATTGATCTCTAACACTTGATCAATCCTGTAGCTCATTTGAGGGTTTAATGATAGTTTTGTTGGAAATACTAAGAGGGGGGTGAATTAGTATTTCTTTTGAATTGTTAATTTTTTCCAGTTAGATTCTTCACAATTAAAAAATAGAGAGGTTTATAATAATGATATTATTAAGGATTAATAATAACTTTAGTCCCTTTTCAAAATAATTGAGTACACTAGATGTGTGAGGGCACCAACCCTTCAATGAATTAGGCACCAACCTGTTTCCAAGAACGAACTTGGACTTTCATGAGGCTCTGACCTCTAGGGTTTTGACCCTATCTTCACCAAGGCACCAACCTTGAGTTTAGAGGCACCTACCCCAAGGACACCAATCCTTCTTTGCTTCTTCACTGGATTATTAGTTCAAAGGTGCTTCAATGCACAAGTCTACATCATATATTCGGCACCATATTGCACCGTTTATTCAACACCACACTTCCCAATTAATTTTGTCCCACTGTTCTTGCAACACACTGTACTTATACTTTTGTACCGCACCAACACTTCACCAACTGCATTAAGGAGTTAAAACTTCACCGTTTACTAAACTTCTAGCACCATGCTGCACTAGGAATTCTTATGGACAGACTGGTCTTCAACAATCCCTAGTAGCCTATAGCAGGAACAAAGTAAGAGATAACAAATCCGAATTTTTTGTGCTTGTAATATAGTCCTGAATCTGCAACAGTGAAGACAACCCTCAACAACCACGTCTTAAAATTTTGTAATAAGACCAAAGTTACAACACAGGTTCAAGACTGAAATGGTATAACACATATCTACCGCAGTTTATTGCAACCCTTGAACAACACCAAGGATGACGTGTAAAAACCACAACAGTGTAAGACTGCTCTACCACAGTTCACCGCAACCCTTGAATTGTACCGAGGATGAGGTGTGCATAAATCACTACAATCCAGATCACCAAAGGTCACAAAAAAGAATAGTCTAAAGCCTTCAAACTTCACCTGTTCCACAAATTTGGAGTTACACCAAAAGTGCAAATAAATTTGCACTGAAAAACTTTCTCAAATAATAGCCCTTTTAGAGATGCTTTTTGTTCATGAGATATGAACCCACCTTTCTTCACCAAAATTTTGTAATTTTTTGAGTAAGAAGGTGATCCTAAGTATATGATTTAAGTTCTTATATATACATAAACTCGTTCAGCAAACTGAAAGGACATGTCCCTTAAGGGTAGACCGACATGGAAGAGAGTTTAGGTCGGCTTAATGACCAGACAAATTTGTTGAACTTGAAAAATTCATATTTCTTAGAATACTTGGGGTTTAAGGCCAAGTGATAGCTCATTAGAAAGCTAAAAATATTCAATAGAGGATGGTGAAGGTCTCATAGAGAAATTCTTCCTCTAATGTAGTCGATTTTTTTTAATGTGACTGGTCATTTATTGGTGCGGAAATGGAGGTAGGGTAGAATGCCTTCGAGAGTTGGGCTTCTTTATGGTTTGATTTTTTTCCTTCTGCAACATAGCGTTATAATGTCATCAATTCACCATGCCATGGTGATAAGTCATTAATAATTTGAAGCATCATGTCTTCAAGTAGTCTTCCATCATCCATCTAGCATCCTATTTCCATATTTCCATCAATAACAATCTAGATTAACAAGTTTGATTGAGGGTTTGTTTCAACCCTTGATTGAGCTATCTCTTAGCCCTCAAGAATCTCTATGGATTACTTAAATTGGATTTATCGAGATCCATTTTGTAACCTAAATGTGTCATCCCTTTTCCAAAAGGTGTAACCTAGCTTAATGTACTCACCTTTTAACATGCATTTGTTTCCATCTATACTTGTCCTTATCTTTCCATCTAGCATAACATCTCTCTCTAGTGATGTTGTTTCCTGGTTGCAGTGTTTTTTTCAATAATTCTAGAAAGTTACAAGAACTTATATTGGCTCCATCGAGATCCATTTTGGTACCTAAATGTGCTTTCACTTTTCCAAAAACAATAATCTAGCTTCATGTACTCACCTTTTAACAAGTATTTTTTTTCCATCTATGCTAATCCTTATCTTTCCATCTAGCATAACATCTCCCTCTACTGATGTTGTTTCCTACTTACAGTGTTTTTTTTTTAGAATTCTAGAAGGTTACAATTGTGATGACTGCTATGTTCCTTTTTTTTCCACCCCTTGTATTCAACTACTTAATAATTTTTCGAACCACAAAGGAGCCGAAAATATTCACATTCTATTTACCATAATATTTATAAGAGAGAAAAAGAAACATTTCTTTTTTATAATAACATTTAGTTTACATAAGTCCAATAATCTTAGTCTTGGCCCCACAACCATTGTTTTCAATTTCAAGATTTACTTTTTACATAAAGTATTAAATTATACGAAAAATAATTTGGCATGTCTTATTAAAATCTTCAAAAGAAAAGAACAAATAGACCCATTTTATAAAAATTGATAGAGTGTGCTAACACTAAACAAACTACATGAAGCTCTCAAAATAAAATAAAAACAACTATTTGACATACGTAAACAAGAAAAGTGAGTTAGAATTTTATATAGAATACCAATGGCCCATGGGTGTAAACATTTCATGTTAGTCCCAACCTTTAACCTTCAGATTTCAATTTTTATGATTTATAAGTGTGTACAATGTAGGATCGCATCATGTCATTGAAGAAAAGGTGTTTCTTTTTCTAATATATCCAAATATCTATTGCCTCAATCACACCATGTGACCCTACATTCTAAACACGTACAAATCATAAACATTGAAGCATAAATATTCAAGGTTAATACTAACAAGAAATGTCTTGAGTGAAGTATGGAAGAGATATTTTCCTGTCTTATCTTATCATGTCCTATCATGTTATGTAAATATTGGTGGATTTTAAGGTTTTAAATACCCAGGGTTTTTCTCACTGTATGATTTCTTATTGTAGCTTATTTAAGGACATAAAATTATAATGAAAAATTCCTTCTTTTTCAAAGAAATATTTAGTTCGTGAGCAACAACTGCAATAGGGGTTTGTAAAACTAAAAGTATCATTGGATAGAAGAATTCAACCTTATTGATTAATTTTTTATTTTTTTATGTTTGATTACCATGAGATTGCACTCTATCAATGTACGTTTTTACCAAAGATACTGCAAGTGACTGTAAGCAACCATAAGTGACCAAATGGAGGAAGGAGAATGTTACTTCAGGTGAAGAGGTTCATGCTACCATTTACCGACAACTAGTGGACTCGTTGATGTATCTTGTGAAAACACAACCAAATATATTTTATGCATTCAAAAATTTGCGCTAGTCTATGGTTAGGCTAACTAAAATTTATTGGAAGGAATAAAAGCATCTCTTACAGTACCTCAGAGGCACTACCGATTATGGATTATGCTACATACAGACATAGGAAGGGAAGCTATGTGGATCCATAGATGTCGATTAGGCAAGGAATGCCTCTAACTGAAAGAGTACGTCAGGTGGAATGTTCAATATTGGTTCCGCAAAAATTTCCTTGTATAACTAGAAGTAGAGGTATGTGGCTCTCAACTCGACAGAAGCTAAATACATGGGTGTAAGTGAAGTAACATGTGAGGCGATGCAGATAAGAAAGATACTTGTGGGACAATTTGGTGAGGATATGGATCCAACTGTGATATTTTTTTATAATCAGAGTTGCATTAAGTTGTTTGAGAATCCAATATTTCACGATTGATCCAAGGATATATAAGTATGGTATCATGATTTACGAAACTGTGTGTAGAGGATGATCATGTTTCTACAATACATTTTGATATACGAACAAGATGTTGACATCTTGACAAAGGATTTTCTGAAAAGGGAAGTACGAATTCCATAGGTGTAGGATAGGGGAGATTGAAAATCCCTTTTTTGGTAAGAGACACTGTTGAGAACTGTCACAAGAAAGTCTCAATTTCACTTTGGCTTGGTGAAATTGATAAATTGCAAGTTTCCACATTAAAAAACAACTTGGATGTAGTTAATAGAGGTGACATGGTTCTTGTCACTCAGTTAACTAAGTAAATTTGAGTTTCAGGGCTTAGAGTTCAGTTATGAATGTGTGATTGCTAATTTGTAGCAATCTAGTTCAGTTATTTCTAGTTGTATTTAGTTAAACTAGTTCTAACAGTGGATAGAACTAGTTGGAGGTGAGTTGTGTAGCGGGACAACCATCTAACTCAGTGATCCTATATATAACTCACAATCAACCAAAAATAGATAGTGCATGAAAAGAATTTGAGTTCCCCAATTGTGGTAGATATTCCAAGGCATTGTAACATCAATTGTAGACTAGTCTTGAGTGTACAAGTGTTGCATGCAATCAAAGATCCAACCTTGGGAATTGTTCAATCAATTGGAGGAAAATTCCTTAAAAAATAGGGGCATAATTCCTTGATATTCGTACAAGGAAATAGGGGCGCATGCAGAGGTAAAAATTGACTAAATATGGGTTAGAACTTCTCATTGAGCAGAGAGAAAGGTTATTCACTCATAGGTTGAGCTCAAAGTGATCGAGCGTTGCAATACATTCTCTATTCATCTAATTAATGCCAACACACTTAAGGGGTTTTTACTAGTTTATTTCCCCTTTATAAATCTGTGTACTTGTGTTTTTTATTGATGGATGTTTATGAATGTGGTTCTAAATTATGAATTAATTTCCACAAAGAAGTAAAGTAGAATCGTGTCTCTTGATTTAGATTAATTTCTTGATTTTTTGTGATTATATCACCATATTTATACATGGTCTTTAAACACTAGATGAGAAAAAAATGAAATTTGATCATGGATTGTGACTATTCAAAATAGATGTGGCTGGATGTAATAAGATTGATAAATATACTAATAGGGGATTTTATTTGAGTAGGTTTCTTAATAAAAATGAATTACTCCATTAACATTTGGATTTGGGAATGGAATAGTAGGTCATTTACCATAGGATATAGAAAATAACCCAGTAGGGGATGTGGCTATAGAATGACCTAGTAAGAGATTTCCCAAGGATTTTTTAAATAGGGGAATTTTATTGTATGTAGATGGGGAAAAACATTATTCTTAATCATCTCTTAACTTTAAGGTAGGATTGAGAGAAAGATCAAATAATTATACAAAATTAATAGAAATAAAAATAATATTATCCTTAGAAAATGAAAAAGGATGTGATTCTCGCATTGTTTTCATTTGTGCAAAAAAGTGAACAAACATGTTAAAATATTTCTCTAGAATTTGCGTTGGAGGAGGTCAAATATTTAAGCCTATTTTTCAGCCATCATACAATTCAATCAACATGTGTGTAGGTGTACCAGGAGAGAATATTAAAAGTGATAGTATAAGATGGAGCATGGCACTTGGATGATAAAATAAAGAGGAGTTGAGAAAATTGGGAATATTATAACCTTTTTCTTATGAAGTAGTGATAGTAGTGTGAAATGCTCTTTTGTGATGTTTTCAACAATTTTGATCTTATTATTCTTTCTATTTCTAAATATTAAAATATGATATATATAGACACCGAAAAATGTTTTCTATATAAATATAAATATAAATATAAATAGATAAAATTACAAAATTATATCTATTATTTTAATTAATTAAATATGTAAAAATATAATTTTATAATTTTAATAAATAAATTTATAATTCTCGGAAAAGCACTTGAAACATAGCTATTACATAGGTTACTTCTAGGAATTGCAGACAGTAATATAAGGAAAAAAAACATTTAAAGAGACTTATTTTAAAAGTATAACAAAATGTCTATCCATTAATAAAAATGTCAAATGTGTGACACTATGGCTGATTAGAATTCCATAACGTAAATTTGATGTAGATTTTCATAGCTGTACAATAAATGATATTTTATCAACCGTTTAAATATAAAGAAAACATGCCTTTATTTCCTTATTTGAATTCAGATCCATGTGAAACCAAGAATTGTTTGGGCATTTTAGAAAAGGTTAGCACCTTCATAGCTAAATATGGAATAAAAATGGTTATAAAACTAACATTTCACAATAAATAATTAATCAAATTAATTGGCCTTTTACAAATTATTAAAAAACTGGTCGGCTCTTTTTTCCCTTCACACCTTTTTCTCTATTTATTTACCCCAATCTACTCTCTTCTTAGCAGGTTTGTCGTAATGATGAGTCTTGATTTAGACTCGAAATGTCGACAAAAAATGAAGACTGTAGAGATTTTGAATCTTATATCTAAAAATCTACACCAAAGAAACCTCCAATCTATCTAGAAAATATAATTGAGAAAGAAATATAATTCATCCGCACGGTGGGCACCGTGCCTAGCGTTACCCTGGTTGGCACAGTTTGTTAGAATGTAACATCTACCATAAACGTTAGAATATTTATCATAATTTTTTTTACTATTTAAGTTATAATTTTAATATGTGAATATCTATTATAAAATTTACTTTTGCATATACTTGGATACTTTATGGATAGCATTATAATCAAATCGATATCTTACTTATTTCATGATATTTAATATGGTTATCATGTCATATGGACGCAACAACAATCCTTGAGGCGATGAACTATTGGTACATGATTTTAATTGTTTTAAGATTTTTTACTCCCGCCTCAGATTAATGTCATACACGAGGCATTCATGCAACAAACAGGTGGGCTTTTCTTAGCTCTTGGATCTTTTGCTAATCCACGGTTGAATATGTTCTAGAGGTGGTTAGTGTGTAACCCTACCCCCTAAACCCTAAATCTTTTCATTTTTCTCCTCGTGCTCCATCGGCTTTTCACTCTTGTCTGGTTCAGTTCGACTTTCTAGTATGTCGCATAGTGTCAAGGTAATTAGTTTTTTGTTGCATCCAGTCTGCCCAACTACGACACACCTTGTTTTACACATCTTTACAGTGATTTGTAATGGCTTTCCCTTAATGCTGAGGTGCTTTACCCGGTATTGCAACGATGGTGGCTTGGTTTGTGCCATCCTAATACTCCATTATTCCTCCATTCAGTCATTCCCATATTGTGGTGTTCTATGCTCTCAAGGAAACTATTTGACTTCGCTCAAGCCTACTTAGGTAAATTTCGAGTTTTTACGAAGGTTTAATGGAGTCCTTTCTTGCGTATTTATTTTGTTTTAATTGTTTCTACAGTTCTTAAAATGGTTTCTTCATCTTTCATGTTTTATCGTCTCACGTATGCTTTATTTTATGATGTAAGACCTTACGCCAATTTCTAGATCTGAGTATTACTGTCATCATGTTATTTTCTAGAAAACTTTGAGAAGGTTTTGATGTAATGCATGCTATGTAGGGTTGTGGCATGTAACATATTCCAAACCCTACCCTTTACAGCTTGGTTAGCTTGGTCTCCACCAACCTAAGGTGTTTTCCTTTTTCATGTCCAAGTACTTGACTACTCTATTGTCTCTATCAAGACCATCCCAGTTATTTTTGAACTATTACAGTTTTAGTATGAGGCTCTGTAATTTTAACCTCTCTATCGAATATATTTAAATTTTTATTGTATCTTCTAGGCAACCATGGCTTACAAAGAAGAAAATTGTTTGCGTGACTATGAAAATTGGATATGGAGGGTTGAGAACTTGTTTTGGTTTCTCGGTTGACAATGTGATTTCCTATTTGGGTATTGTTGCATATATTTTGATTTTCTGGCTCTACCCTCCATAATGTCAAATCTGTAAATTTAAATATTGACCCATGTAGTAACTCTGTTTATATTGAGTAATGAATTTAATGTTTATTGGGTCTCTGCTGCAACAACTTATTAGCTGTGAATGTAAAATATTTATTGTTATTTTACTATGTATATACAATTGTATTATTATAGTCTCTCCTACAAAGGTAGTGAATGGTTTTTCCATATTCATGTCAATCTTGTTGACAAGATTTTCACCCTCTAGATTTTTATCTATATATATTCTATTTGGTTATGTTAATTTTTATTTTGCAAAGTTACATAGAAGGAACATAATCCGGAAGTGTATATAGATATATATCATAGTTTTCCATGTTCATATTTTCTTACCATGTTGCTCCTTCAGGAAGGTTAAGCTATATTTGTTTACTTTCAATATAGGTTAAACTCTAAGAGTTATATTATTATTTGTGTTCTTGTTTGATATTACATGATGTTGTCAATTAACTATCATAGTTTAATTGTTACATCCAACAATTTACTCTTTCTTTCCCTTTACAATAAATCTTCTTTCTGAGGTGTCCGGACCATCTATAAATAAATAGGGTTCCTTCCCAAACCCTATGTCTGTGTATATCTAGTCCACTTAAGGGTAGACTGTTATGTCTCGAATTTATTCTCTTGATGGAACTAATTGTTCCATCAGTTATTTCCTTCCTTTCATAGTCTCCAAACTCAATAACTAAATTATTCGTATTCCATTATTAATACCTTCCCTTGCAGATTGGGAGCACAATTTTCTCTCACAAAAATACTCTAGTCTAGAATAAGAGGGTTACAATTTATCATCAATTAGATAATTTATATCTAACTAGTACATTGCTAATGATTAATTCATCACATAATTTATTTCTCTCTAAAATTGAACACACAAAAATTATTTCCAAAAATAAAGTACTTATAACAAACAAAGGAACACTTTATGATATTCCTTTCAGGTTCATAGTACATACCTCAATAAAAAGAGTTGATGGTTTCCTCCCAACCATGAGAGACGGTATTACATCCTTTTCTTCCCCCATGCTCCTCATCATAGTATGAATGCTTAGTAGTTTTCTTTGGGGAGAGATACCTCAAGAACGTCGTCCAATATCTTCTTCCATTTCAGGTTTTTATCAAAGTTCTACTATCTCCAACCAGCACTGGACACTCCCACCTTTCAGCTATCTTGTTTTCTTTTTCATTTTGGATAGAACCCCTTTTCCTCATCAGGGTTTTATTTTTATTCCAAGAGGAAAGGTAATTGTCAAGTAACTGATTTTAATATAACCACTCTGGTAACTTAGACACTTAACCATTTGTTTATGGAGAATAATCTATAATTAATATTTATATATAAGAAAAATTAAACCTTTTTTCATAATTTTATTAATATACACATTAAACTAGTTTAGATTTAAACAAATCAAATTTATACATTTAAATAACATAACAACTCAAATCCAAGTGTTACATATACCCTCTCTCGAAGTAAACACCATCCTTGGTGTTTAACTCCATTTCAGTGAATAATTTCAGATAGGCCTCATGCATGAATCCTTCATCTTCCAAATTAGCCTCCTCTAGGCCAAAGTGCTTCCACTTGACTTTAACTTGGATGATGAATCACCTCCGGAGCATAATTTCTCTCTTCTCGATAATACGTTGAGGTTCTAACGAAAACTCGTCCTCTGGTTTGACCTGCATCAAGAAAAGTTTTGAATTATTAAAACTACTAATTATCTTCTCAAGACTCTTAGCTTTCAGTTCAATCATGTCTGAATGTTCTTATAATGTATTATGTGCTTGGGTCATGCATATATATTTTCAATAGGGACACATGAAACACATTGTGCACCCAAATTTTTCCTAGTAAAGCTAGCTGATAGACCAATGTTCCCACTCTTTCCAAGATTTGGAAAGGTCTGCAAAACTCAACGACGACACTTAGCACAAGTATTCCACCTTAGGGTTCTCTTCTTGGGTCTAATTCTCACATAAATATGATCACCCACTTAAAATTCCCTGTAGGTTCTCTTCTGATCAGCATACACTTTCTGTCAATCTAGGGTAGATTTTAGATTTTTCCTGATTTTCTTCACTTCCTGTTCCATCTCAACCAACATTTCAGGGCTAAGAATTAGCTTGGTCTCTGGGATACTCTATTTAATAGGTGTCTGACATTTCCTGCCATATAATGCTTCAAAGGGACTCATCCTAAGGGATTCTTGGTATCGATCATTGTAAGAAAATTCCATGAGATGTAAATAATATTCCCACTTCGTAGGTTGTTGCATCACATACATCCATAACATGTCCTCCAACATTTGATTTACTCTTTCCATCTGACCATTTGTTTTTGGATGGTACACAGTACTGAATTTAATTTTTGTGCCTAGGCCAATGAATAGGACCTTCCAAAAAGCGGAGGTGAACATTACATCTTTTTTTGAGATGATTGTTTTTGGTATTCCGTGAAATCTAAACACTTCTCTCATAAGGATATCAACAATCTGTACATTTTTTTAATTTGACAGTACTAGAATAAAGTGAAATTCCTTTCTCAATCGATTGACTACCACCATTATTGAGTCATTGTGTCACTTTGTTTTTGGTAGGCCTATGATAAAGTCTAACAATATAACTTCTCACTTCAATTTTGACAAAGGATTAGGTTGCAATAGCCCTGTTGGGTGTTGAAGCTCCACCTTGAACTATTGACATTCCAAACATTTAGTAAAATATATAGCAATATTTTTATCCATTCATGACCAAAAGTAATATTTTTTGATTGTTGTTAAAATTTTCTGATAAATAGGTTGTCGAGAATAAAAAATTCGATGATACTCTTTTAAAATCAGTTCCTTCAAACTCATTTTATTAGGAATTTAGAATTTACCTTGAAATGTCAACAACTTCTCATTGTTGATCTTGTACTTTGTTTTCTTTACTCGTTATTCTTCTTTTTGTGTTTGCTTCTATAGGAAATGATATTTTGGATCCTATTCTGCAACCTCCTTCAATTTTTTTCGGAACTTAAATTCTGCCTGGTTAAAATAGAGTTCATACACAGTGTAATTTTTTTACTTAAATCATCAGCGTCATGAATTTATTTTCCCTTAATATGTTGAATTTCAAAATCAAATTTGCTTAGGAATGCATTCCACCTAGCTTGACGAAAATTTAAATGAGTTTGTTTAAAATAGCTAGTCAAACTACTGTGATCATTTTTTAATACAAATGTTTTTCCCAACAGGTAGTGCCTCCATACCTTCAATGCATGTACTACTGCATCCAACACTAAATCATATGTGTAATATCGTTGTTCATGATCTTTCTACTTCCTAGACTCGTAAGCCACATCTTTTCCATGTTTTGTCAATACAACTCCCACTCCTTATATGCAAGCATGAGTGAAAATTTCAAATTATTTCTTTGGATCGACGACCTTCTCAAGCCAAGCTAGTTTGGCACTCGCTAGTAAGGGCTCTGGTCAATAATTTTTTTAACCACTCAAAGCTAGTTTGGCACTCGCTGGTCAATTTAGACACTCGTCCTTTTCGATGTAATGAGGTTATAGGAAAAGAAATATTAGATAAACCCTCAATAAAACAGAGATATTAGCCAGCAAACCCCATGAAAGATCGTATGTCTGCTACATTCTTAGGCACTCCATTCCATGATAGTTCTTATTTTTTCAGGATTTATTGGTATACCCTCAGCAGAAATAAAATGGCCTAAATATTGAATCTGCTCTTTATAAAAATCACACTTACCGAACTTGGCATAAATTTTATGTTCTCTCAACATTATTAACACTATTTTTAAGTGTTTTTTATGCTCCTCCATATTTTTTGAGTAGATAAGTATTAAAACAAACTTATCCAAAAATGGATGAAATATCCCATGCATTATACTCATGAATGTTGTTGGTGCGTTGGTAATACCAAATGGTAAGACCACAAATTTCCCATATCAACTACAAAAATTTGCCTTATATATGTCTTGGTCATTTATTTGTATTTTATGGTACCCCAATCTTAGATCTATTTTTGAAAAACAATTGTTCCTTTCACCTGATCGAATAGATCGTCTATCCATGGAAATAGGTATTTGTTCTTAACAGTTATTTTGTTAGGCTGTCTATAATCCATACACATTCGCATAGTACCATCTTTCTTCTTCAAGAAAAGTATTGGTGCCCCCCAAGGAGACACACTAGGATGGATATATCCCTTATCTAGCAATTCTTGTAATTTCATTTTCATCTCAGTTAACTCAGGTACACTCATTCGATATGGAGCACATGATATTGGTGCTACCCCTCACATTAATTCAATGGTGAAGTCAATGTCCCGTTTTGGAGGTAATCCCAATATGTTTTCTAGAAACAAATACATATAACCTTGTACCATCAGTATGTTCTCCATCATAGGGTCTTGTCTTTAGAATTATAAAATCGCACCTAAATGGAATAAATCTGACAACCTTTTTAGATGCATTTTTCCAATTAAGATGTAGTAATAGGACGCAGTTGAAGTGGTTTATTAATCCCTTGCAATTCCTGGTGTGTTCCATCTTCTTCTTTGTAATAAATGATTTTCTCTTTGTAGTCTACGAGTTACCAGTGAACTTCTAGCCAATCCATTCCCAGGAAAATGTCATAAGAGCCTAAAGGTAGGATGTTCAATTCAAAATTTATGTGATGACTTCCAAATTCTAGGGGATAGTTGGAAACTTTAGCATTAACTCTTTTCTTGGCCCCTGTGGCCAATTGCACCAACCAGGAGTTTTTAAACTTTTGGCTATGAAAATCACACTTCTCTACTATCCTAGTATTTAAATAACTTAAGATGGCACCTGGATCAACCAAAATTGAAACGGTTTGAGAGTACAACTTACCTTCTAGCTAAATCATGGTTGGTTGTTAATCTGCTTTCAAATCCTCAAGTGCTGCATTAATTCTTGGTATATTTCACACCATGTATCCTACTATAGATGGCTCTTGCAAGTTAACATCAATCTCGTTCTTCCCATGGTCCAGGAAATTCTTGTAGTAGTGTTCTTCGCAACATACCCAACATTGTAACGATGGTTTTTGGTTCTGTCCATGATTGGGTCTATTAGAAGCTTCCATGGATCGTTCATCAGCTGACCACTTGGTACTTTGATGAATTCTTCCATGTTGTCTATTTGTTGTATTTTTAGCAGTATTTTTAAAATTTCCATATTTATTGCTCCTGAAATTGGAATTATTTTTATGTACCTTCTTTGGTGGCCAATTCCTACCAGTTTTTCCTTTCATCTTATACTGTTGGTAACACATAAGTGCATTTTTTATCACTTCATCCATGGTTTTTGGATTTAAAAAATAAGTTCTTTCCTTCATAGGGGAAGGTAAGCTACTCAAGAATCGTTGTACTTTTTCTTTTTCATCTTTCATGTATGATACATATCTTAATAGGGAAGTAAATTTTGTAATGAATTCATCCATTGTCAGTTCTTCCAATCTCAAATCGTGAAATTCTCGAGAATTTTCATCGTAAAAGAACTTAGTTAAATATTTATCTTTAAAACACTACTAGAACTCATCCCAAATCACATTCTAATCTTCGATTCCTCGTAATTTTTTTACTTCCTTGCACCATAATGTGGCTTTTTCCCACAGTTGATAGATAGCCAAGCGAGCTTTTAGTTTACTATCATATTCATAGACCTGGAAGTATTTATTCATGTTAATTATCCATGCCTCTGCTACATCTTCTACCTCTCCGTCGAATGTAGGCGGTTTTATTTTTTAGAATTCACCTTGAAACTCCATTTTCTTTTTTTTCATCTCCTGCTGATTTGAGACATTTCCTGACTTGGCTTCATTATAATTCTAGTTCTTATTACTCCTCTGGGTGTGGCTACTTTCTCTCTTATCATTAGTTTGCTGGTATTGTTCACCCTCTTCTCGAGTATTTCTTTTGGGGGTGGGCTGAGCTATTCCTTTATTTTGTCTATATGAAAGAATTTTAAGAATTATATCCTATTATTTCATCAACTTCTCATTGTCCCTCCTCACCCGAACCATCTCTTCTTACAATTGTTGTACATTACTCATTAATCTAGTGGTATGTCGTTGTTGTTATTTGACTAGTCTACTCGTTTGTTGATGTTGTTGGGAGCCTAATGTACCGAGACCCTCCTGATTGTACCTTCTCAAATTATTCTTCTTATTTGTGTGCAAAATTTAGACATCAATTTTTTATTTAGGTGTCCCAACTAGGTCGCAGTATCTGAACGCTGCTATGATGCCACCTGTAACGTCTACCCATAAACGTTGCAATATTCACAGTAAAAAAAAATACTTTTACTACTTAATTTATAATTATAATACATGAATATAGTGACTATAACATTTACTCTTTCATATGATTGTAATAGTTATTTAAATTTACATCTCAATTCAACAACTTACCTTTACCTTTGGAATCCTTGGGGATTGACTCTCTCAGTGGAGTTCCACAAATGGATTCTACAAATCCCATGGTAGTCTATACATATAAATACATTGTAAACTCATAAATCATATACTAAGGGTACTTTACACATAACATTATAATCAAATGAATATCTTACTTATTTCATTAATTATTGGATTGATGATTTGACAATGGATATTTAATATGGTTGTTGTGCCAACTAGCCGCAAAAAGAATCCTCGAGACGATGAACTATTTTTACATGTTTTTAATTTTTTAAAGATTTGTTATTCCCGCCTCAGATTAATGTCGTATATGAGGCATTAATGCAAAAAAAAGGTGGGTTTCTCTCATCCCTTGGATCTTTGGCTAATCCACGGTTGAATATGGTTCATGGGTGGTTAGGCTGTAACCGTACCCCCACAAACCCTAATTGTTTTCAATTTTCTCCTTGTGCTCTCCCGGCTCTGCACTGTAGTCTAGTTCAATTTGGATTTTTGGCATGCCACACAATGTCGAGGTAATGAGTTTCTAGTTTTTTTAAGACCTCCCAACTACGACACATCTTGTTCTACACATCTTCACGCTTCTCTATTGTAGTTTTCCCTTAACTCTGAGGTGCTTTACTCTGTATTGAAGCCATGGTGGCTTGGCTTGTGCTGGTGTAATACTTCAATTGTTCCTCCACGCAGTCATTACCACAATGTGGTCGTGTATACTCTATAGGAAAGTGTTCGACTTCGTTCAAGCCTACTCGGGTAGATCTTGGGGTTTTTCGGAGGGTTAATAGAGTCTTTTATTGCATATTTATTTTGTTCTAGTTGTTTCTACAATCCTTAAAATGGTTTCTTCTCCTTTGAGGATTTATCATGCCATGGCTACTTTCGTTTATGAGCTAAGACTTGACCTGAATTTCTGCATCTAAGTATTTATTGTCATCACATTATTTTCTGGAAAACTTTCAGAAGGTTTTGATGTAACGCATGTTTTCTATTGTTGTGGCAGGTAACATATTCCAAACCCTATCCTTTACCTCTCAGTTATCTCGGTCTCAACCAACCTAAGGTGTTTTCCTCTTGCATGTCTAGGTATTCGACTTCTCTGTTGTCTCTGTCGATACCATCCCAGTTCTTTTTGAATTGTTACAGTTTTAGTATGGGGTTGTGTAATTTTACTGTCTCTGTCCAAATTATTTAAATTTTGACAGTAACTTCTAGCCCACCGTGGCTTACAAAGAAGAAACTTGTTTGTATGACTATGAATTTTTGATATGGAGGGCTGAAAACCTGTTTTGGTTTCTCAGTTGATAGTACCATTTCCTATTTGGGTCTTGTTGCATATATTTCATTTTCTCTCTCGACCCTACATAATGTCAAATCTATAATTTTAAATATTGACCCATGAAGTGAGTAATGAATTTAATTTTTATTGGGTTTGTGCTGCTACAAATTTTTCACTCTGAATGTAATTTCTTTACTGATACTTTACTGTGTACATACAATTCTATTATTATAGTCTCTCCTATGCATGTAGTGAATGGTTTTTCCAGATCCATGTGAAATTCATGTGAAGCTTGTTGACAAGATTTTCATGCTATAGAGTTTTATCTGTACATTTTAATTGGTTCTGTTAATTTTTATTTTGAAAAGTTAGCAAGGAAAATAATTTGGGACTATATATAAATATATATCACAGTTTGCCATGTTCATATTTTCTTTCCATGTTGTTCCTTCAAGAAGGGTAATCTATATTTATTTTCATTCAATACAGGTTATACTCTAAGAGTTATATTCTTATTTCTGTTTGTGTTTCATATTACATGATACTCTGAAGTTATTTCATAGTTTAACTATTACATCCAGCAATTTCCTCTTTCTTTCCTTTTATAATAAATCTTCTTTCCCAGGTGTGAAAACCATCTATAAATAGATGGTTCTTTCCCAAACCCTCATTCTTTGTATATATAGTCCACTTAAGGGCAGATTGTTCTGTCTGGAGTTTATTCTTTAGATGGAACTAACTGTTCCATTGGTTATTTCCTTACTTTCATAGTTCCCAAACATAATAAAAAAATTATTCGAATTCCATTATTAAGACATTCCCTTGCAGATTGGGGGCAGAGTTTTCTCTGACATATATACTCTAGTCTAGAGTAAGAGGGTTATAGTTTATCATGAATTAGATAATTTATACTTAACTAGTACATTGCTAATGATTAATTCATCATAGAATTTATTTCATTCTAAACTTACAGACATAGAAATTGTTTCCAGAAATAAAGTACTTATAAGAAACAAAAGAACAATTTATGATATTCCTTTTAGGTTCATAGTACCTACTTCAATAAACAGAGCTCATGGTTTCCTCCCAAACATGAGAGAGGCTATTATGTCCTCTTCTCCCCTGTGATCCTCGTCAGAGTATGACTGCTTAGAAGTTTTCTTTGGAGAGACAGAACTCAAGACAATCGTCTAGTCTCTTCTTCCATTTCAAGTTTTTATCAAAGTTCCATTAGCTCTAACTAACTATGGACACTCTCACCTTTCAGCTATCTTACTATATTTTTCCTTTTGCACATAACCTCGTTTCCTCATCAGACCTTTAATTTTATTCTCAAAGAAAAAGTAACTGACAAGTAAATGCTATTAATCTAACCACTCTGGTAACTTAGACACTTAAGTATTAGTTTATAGAAAAAATTCCATAATTGATATTTATATATAAAATAATAAAATTATACTTTTATTGATAATTTTTTTAATATACTCATTAAGCGAGTTTACCTTTACACAAATCAAATGTATCGATTTAAATACAAACGAACTTTGGCTTTGAGCACATTGATTACATGTTTATGGGTTTGTTATTGTGAGAATAATGCAGAAATAGAATTAGTTGTGAGTGGTTGAACGAGAGGGTGTAATTAGGAATTGGTTGCACATATTCAGGTTTGTTTCCTCGTTTTCAGGAGGATTAGGTGAGTGCAGTTCCCTATATAAGTGTGATGTAATTGAGCAATTGAATTCATTGAGTTGTGTGAGCTTTGTCTCACGTTTGCTGGTGTTTCTGCCTGTGTATTTGTTTGTAATTTGGTATCAGAGCAAGTGAGGTCGCAGGTCAGTTGGGTATTGGATTGAGCTCTGGCTCATCCGCTGTCTAAACCCATCGTGCTGTTCGTGCTGTTCGTGGTGGCCTGGTTCCTTTTCGTGCCTCCATTCCAGCGGAGAGGCGCTGTTCGTGAAGCGCGTGGAGGCTGCAGAGTAGCACGCCCGGTGGGACACGAACCCACAAGTCTTATAGAAGTCGAGTTTGCACACGTCGACATTCAATTTTTGCTGGTCGAGTTTCAATTTCTCAATTTTCTGTGCGGAATCCAGAAGAAATCCGGAAGAACGCTGTTCATGTCAGCGACCCCCTTATGCTTGCTGTGCGTGGCGTTTTTGCTGAGGGCGCATTCACTCTTTGCCAGAAGTCGAGTTTCCTGCCCCTACTCGAGTTTACTGCCAGAAGTAAGTAACATTTCATGGAACTTGCAAACGTTGTTGCTATCGAGCGCGTGGTTTTCTTCTTGCTGTCATTTGGTCCGTTTTTTACAGCAGTAAGCACTGTCATTTGGTGCATTTTTTCGAGCGTGAAGGTACTAATCGCCGCAGCAAGCGTGGTGTTTGCCCACGGAGGTTTAGGCAGCATTGGTGTTGCGTGGTGTTTTGCATTGGTGTGAGCAGAACTGCAGCAATCGACCCCAGTTCAGGCCAGTTTTTAAAGAAACGTTTTCTTCTGTGCGTTGGAGTGGTAGTTCCTTTAAATTGGTGCGTGCGTGCAGAGTTGTTAATTGCAGCCCCCCACATGTGCGTTTGTTTTGAGTTGAACAAATTCATATTTGTTCTTATCATTTTTTAAAAAAAATCATAACTAAATAGAGTGTGTAAGAAGCTTGCAATTTTTTGAATTTGGTCATTGGTGGAGAAATGGCTAATCCCCTTGCAGATTCATATTTAAATGAGTCTTCAAAACTTGATGGAGAAAATTATGTAAACTAGAAATTTAAGCTCATAACTGTACTGGAGGCATACAATCTCTGGACGATTGTCAAAGGTGACGAGCCCAAGCCTCAACCTCCTGCTGCAACTCAAGATTGGGAGAAGCGTGAAATGAAAGCAAGGGTGCTGCTACGTATGTCAGTGAAGGACAATATTATTCCTCACATTCGGGACTGTGAAACTTCAAAGGCGACATGGGACACTCTCAAAGGTTTGTATGAAACTACTAATGCAAACCGTATTTTATTTTTAAAAACAAAGATGCTATCTATTAAAATGGAAGCCAATGAGAGCATTAGCAATTTTGTGTCCCGAATTAAAGACTTGAGTGATAAGCTTGGTGATATTGGTGAAAAGGTTTCTAGTACAGACTTGGTAACTGTTGCTTTAAAGGGGTTAGTCCCAGACTATAAAGTCTTTATTTCCGCTCTCTCAGCTAGACCGACACCTCCTACATTTGAAGAATTGGCTGGAATTCTTCTTCAAGAAGAAGAGTGCATGAAAAATTTTGAACTGGAGTCAAATGGTTCTGATTTGGCTTTGACTGCAAGAGGCAAAAGACCATTCCGAGGGAGACCATGGGACAGGAACAGAGGCCGTTTTCAAGCAAAGCAGATAGGTATGGCACCTCCTGATTCTTATGTTAAGAGGAACATTGAATGTGATTATTGTGGAAAACCTGGACATCTGGCTAAAGATTGCTATAGGAGAAAGAATAATGAATCAAATCAAAGACATAGAAGGCATAATGGAAATTACATAAACAGAGACACCTCAGTGAATGATGGATTTAAAAATCTTAAGTTATTTCTTTCTGATGCTGCATTGTCTGCTGAAACTGATGATGAGAATGCATGGTTCATCGATTCTGGTGCATCGGCACACATGACCTGTAATAAAGAATGGTATGATAAATATTATGAGAAATCTGATGGTACACACATTTACCTAGGAGATGACAGGTCACTTAAAGTTCAAGGCTATGGCATAATAAATGTGTACTTACCTAATGGACAAATGCGACAGATTCATAATGTGATGCATGTACCTGCTCTCAAAAAGAATTTGATATCTGTTTCCACTATCACTGATAATCATTTAAAAGTAGAATTTGGTAAATTGGGGTGTATAGTGAAAGATGTTCAGGACCACTACAGGGTTGTTTCTACAGGTACCAGGGTTGGAGGATTATACAGATTGGATGTGACAGTGAAGCGCCATGTTGCATTGACATCCAAAGAGACATCGACAGCAGAATTATGGCATCACAGGTATGGGCACCTAAATTACGATGATTTATCGTTGTTACAAAGGAAATCAATGGTTGAAGGTCTTCCTGTTATGAAGTGTGAACATTTACCATGTGAAGCTTGTGCACTTGGTAAGCAGCATAGAGAAGAGTTTCCTGTTCATACTGAGAAACGAAAGTATGATATACTTGAATTAATTCACACTGATGTATGTGGACCTATGCAAACCAGGTCTCTTGGTGGTGCTTCATACTTTGTTATTTTTATTGATGATAGATCTAGGTATACCTGGGTCTATTTCATTAGAAGGAAAAATGACATATTTGAGTATTTTAAAGAGTTTCGAACTATGGTTGAAAAACAAACAGGAAAGTGTATTAAAATACTCAGATCTGATCAAGGGGGTGAATATAAGTCAAAAGCATTTAACACCTATTGTAAATCTAATGGAATTCAACAACAGTTCACAGTGCCACATACCCCTCAGCAAAATGGTGTTGCTGAGCGATGGAATAGAACCTTGGTGGAATCTGCTCGTAGTATGCTGCAAGGTAAGAATATCTCTAATGGTTTCTGGGCAGAAGCCATTAACACTGCTGTTTATCTGAAGAATCGATGTCCCACTAAGCAATTAGTTTTTAAAACTCCTTTTGAGGTTCTTCATGGTTATAAACCTAATGTGAGTCATTTCAGAGTCTTTGGATGTACTGCTTTTGCTCATATTCCTAAGGCTAACAGAATAAAACTTGATGCCAAGTCAATCAAGTGTGTTTTCATTAGGTATTGTGCGGATCAGAAAGCCTATAAATTGTTTGATCCAAGTTCCCATAAACTATTTGCAAGTCGTGATGTGTTGTTTCATGAGCAGGCTGATAAAAGTAATATAAAGAATGATGCATGGCATATATCTAATGATGCTCATGTCAAACTTGATACTTTGATTAAGCAGGAACAGGAAAAGGTACAGGTACAGGTACAGGATCAGGATGAGAGCAGTATGAGCACATCCAGCAGCAGTGAGTCATCACAAGGGGGTGATTCACCTCAAAGCCGACGAATCATGGATGGAACACCCACAGGCATTGAAGCACCAAGAAGGTCATCCCGACAAACTCAGCTTCCTGCAAGGTATAGAGATTATGCCTTAATGTCCAACATAATGAATGTTGTTGAACCAATTGATTATGAGCAGGCTAAACAGCATGAACCATGGATTAATTCTATGAATGATGAGTATGCTTCTCTTATGAAAAATCAAACATGGGAATTAGTGGAACTTCCTGAAAATAAAGTTCCAATTGGAAGCAAATGGTTGTACAAATCGAAATTTAAAGCAGATGGTACAATTGATAAATTTAAGGCAAGATTAGTAGCAAAGGGATATGCTCAAAAGGAGGGAATTGATTATGAAGACACTTTTGCACCAGTAGCTAAGTTGAATACAATTAGATTACTGATTGCCTTAGCCACAAAACATAATTGGAATATACATCAATTGGATGTCAAATCTTCTTTTCTAAATGGTGATTTAAAGGAAGAAGTTTATTTGGTTCAACCTGAAGGGTTTGTCAAACAGGGACAGGAGCATCTAGTCTGCAGGTTAAGAAAGGCATTATATGGTTTGAAACAGGCACCGAGATCATGGTATGTAAAGATTGATACCTTCTTTCTTCAGAATGGTTTTGTGAAAAGCAAAAATGATCCTAACTTGTATGTTAAGAAAGATGGAAAAGGAAATGTTGCTTTAATATCTTTGTATGTGGATGATCTCATTATCATAGGCAGTGCTCACAAGTTAATTGAAGAAATTAAAGTTCAGTTGTCACAGGAATTTGAAATGAAAGATTTGGGTGAATTGCATTACTGTTTAGGAATTGAGGTATGGAGAGAGCCTGGTAAAACTTTGATCACTCAAAGCAAATATACAAAGGAAATTCTTAAAAAGTTCAATATGACAGATTGCAAAGCTATGTCAACTCCCTTAGAACAGAATGCAAAGTTGTACAAAGAAGATGGATCGAAAGAGGCAGATGGAACATTATATCGTCAGTTAGTGGGAAGTTTGAACTATCTCACCACTACCAGACCAGACATTGCTTACTCAGTCAGTATCCTTAGTCAATTCATGGCTAAGCCTTCAGGAAATCACTGGAATGCTGCAAAGAAAGTTCTCCGATACTTAAAGGGAACAGTGAATTTTGGTATTATGTATACTGATGAATCTGATGTTGCACTGACAGGTTTTTCTGATTCAGATTGGGCAGGAAATCCAGATGACAGACGATCTACCTCTGGCTATGAATTTCATATTGGATCAGGGGTCGTATCTTGGAGTAGTAAGAAACAGCCAACTGTTTCTTTATCATCAACAGAATTAGAATACAAAGCTTTGACCAATGCCACCTGTGAAGCTATTTGGTTGCGGAGAATTCTTGCAGATCTTGAAGAAGCGCAAAGTGGTTCAACATGTATCAATTGTGATAATCAGAGTGCTATCAAATTAGCACATAATCCAGTATACCATGCTAGAACAAAACACGTTGAGTTACCGTACCACTTTTTACGTGAGAAAATTGAGTCAAATGAAATTGAATTGATATTTTGTAACACCAAGGATAATGTGGCTGATATATTTACTAAGCCCCTTGGTAAAATCAAATTTGAAGTTTTTAGAAGTCAGTTAGGTATTGTAGAAAATCCATTTCTCCATTAAGGGAGGATGTGAGAATAATGCAGAAATAGAATTAGTTGTGAGTGGTTGAATGAGAGGGTGTAATTAGGAATTGGTTGCACATATTCAGGTTTGTTTCCTCGTTTTCAGGAGGATTAGGTGAGTGCAGTTCCCTATATAAGTGTGATGTAATTGAGCAATTGAATTCATTGAGTTGTGTGAGCTTTGTCTCACGTTTGCTGGTGTTTCTGCCTGTGTATTTGTTTGTAATTGTTATGGAGTCCCCTCAAGATTTGTCTCGCTAACAGAATACTAACTAGTTCTTCGTAGGTTTCTTTCTTCTAAGTCCTCTATGATCGTAAGCATGCCTCAAGAAATTAATAAATTGTTTTAGTTGAATCCATTTGTATTAATAGTCAGTAATGAATATGAATATGAATATTAATTATTTGGTCATTGAATTATGATATATCATATTCATATATATAATAAAAACGAGAGAGTCAAAATTATTATATAATATTTGTATTTATTATTGAGCATTAACCATTAAAAATATATATTTCAAAATAATTGTTATATATATATATGACTATTGATTTTGTACGAATTTATTTCCCTATCACCAATAATAATAAGTGCACCAAGGTTAAAAAAAAATAACATAAACAATTTTATAAATTTAGGTTTTAAATTGAATTAAACTGTATTTATATTTTTAATTATTGATTGTTAAATTTAATAAAGAAATATTGTAAAATTAAAAATATTAGACAAGATTTTCATTTCATTATATACATAATTCAATTAAAATTTGTGTTACATGATGAACAATATGTAAATAAATATTCTTTATATTTTTAATTATTGATTACAAGATTTAATAAATAAATATTATAAAACTAAAAAGATTAGACAAAATAGTCATTTGAACATCATATACATCATTCAATTAAATTTGTGTTACATAATGATAAATATATAAATAAATATTATACATAAATTCAAATAATTTTCTAAAATTTGTAAAAATTTACTTCCCAATCACCAATAATAGTAAGTGCAACAAGGTTAAAGAAAATAACATAAACAATTTTATAAATTTTGGAAGAAAATAACATAAACAATTTTGTAAATTTAGGTTTTAAATTGAATTAATCTGTATTTATATTTTTAATTATTGATCATTAGATTTAATAAATAATTTTTGCATTTATAAATTTAAGTTTTAAATTGAATTAATTTGTATTTATATTTTTAATTATTGATTATTAAATTTAATACATAAATTTTGTAAAATTAAAAAGATTTGACAAAATGGTCACATCATATAAATAATTCAATTAAATTTGTATTACATGATGACAAATATGTAAATAAATATTATTCATAAATTGAAATAATTTTCTAGATTTTAATAAAATTAAGATAATTATGATTAGGATAATATAACAACATCAAATACAATAATACATTAAAAAATGTAATTATTATGATTAAAGAGTACATAAAATAATGTAATTATACTATATATTATTATATTTATTATAGATAAAAATGAACCATATATTATTATATTTATTATAGATAAAAATCAGGGATTATTTTCTTAGGGAAGATGGATAATAAATTTTAAATTTTAATAAAAAAGGATTTATAAATTTTAATAAAAATAGGCTTATAAATTTTAAATTTTAATAAAATTGGAAAAAAATTGTTGGAAAAAATGGAAATTTAATTAAAAGGTAAATTAAAAAAATACTTAATTTTTTATGGTTGAAAAAAAAATAACGTCGCTTGGAAATGAAATTCCAAATCCCATTAAAGCTGCATTATTGGCAAGGGTACTTGAATAAATAAACTATTTTAAATCTCTGTTAAACTGTTGAGCTAAAACTGTTGAATAAATAAACTATTTTAAATCTGTGTCAAACTGCTGAGCTAGAACGGTTAGGCTGGATAGGGTGAGTCGATGGAGTCATCTCTGTTAAACCGCTAAGCTGGATAGGGTGAGCCAACGGATTAATCTCTATTAAAAACCAATGGTTGTACTGGAGTCCTGTTGCCAAGGTGAACCAATGGCTGAACTGGAGTCTCGTTGCCAAGGTGAAGTTGTGTATCAATTGACAAATTTCTAAGAAGCTAGAGCTCGGTCGGGAGCTAGAGTCCCATTTCCAAGCTGAACCAATGGTTGGATTGGAGTCTCGTTTCCAAGGTGAAGTTGTGTATCAATTCAGAGATTTCTGAGGAGCTAGAGTTCGGTGGGGAGCCAAGCTTGGCGGGGAGCCCAATCTCGGTGTATGCCCTTCTCATGGTTGGGAGCTTAATGAAACTCAATAGGAATTGAAAATTTTCTAAGTAGCTGGAGCTCAGTGGGGAGCCAAGCTCGGTGGGGAGCTAGAGCTTGGTGTAAGTGGTTCTCATGGCTAGGATCTTAATCAATCTCAATATGAATTTCTAGGGTAGCATAAGTGGGCCTTTCTGATGGTTCGGAGGTTAACCAAGCTCAATAGGTAGGAATTGTTAGCAGGGGACAGGTGGGGAGCCAAATCTCGGTGATCCGAAGCTAGGTGGGGAGAAGTGGTAGTGTAGGTGGGGAGCCAGATCACGAGCTGGAGCTAGGTGGGGATAAGTGGTAGTGTATTCTCAGTGGTAGTGTACACCCTTCTCATGGTTGGGAGGTTAACCAAGCTCAATAGGAATTGTTAGCTTGGGACATGTAATTATTCTCATGGTTGGGAGGTTAACCAAGCTCAATAGGAATTGTTAGCGTGGGACAGGTAAGTATGGTTGATAGGTTAACCAAGCTCAATAGGAATTAGGAATTGTTTGCCTAGGAATTATTAGCATGGGATAGGTAATTATGGAAATTGTTGAAGTATTAAACCCAACAGCAACCCTATGTAGGAGGACGAATGTAACACCCCTAGTTTTATGTTTTTTTCAAGTTAGACATTTGAACTTCAATCCTAAGGGGAGTGGACCCCAATGGATAAGTATTCTGTGGATGTAATTAATTATTTAATTATGAGAAATAAATAAAATATTTCTGTGCATATTGGCCAAATGAGAAATTTGAGATCACTTGCCAAGTCCATGAGGTATGGAAAGAGGCTAAGACTTTCCCCAAAAATCTTTCAAAAATCCTTGAAAGAATTTATTTCTAATTTAGATTTTTGAGGAAAAATCTAGATTTCCCCAATGAGGTGGATAGTAGTTGGGAAGAGGTAAAAAGCTGGAAAAGCAGAAAGCATCTTTAAAAGTCCCTAAATAAGGGAAGCCTAGGCAAACAGGAAGAAAAACATCCTGTAATTATAAACGCAGAATTAGAAACAGACTTTGGGGAGAATAAGCTTAAATAAGCTACTCCAGAACAGATTGAGGTTGGTCTGTTCTAGGAGAGGATCTTAGCTCAGGGTTGAGTTTCGGAGACAGAGGGACTCTAAGGTTGTGAGGTTGGTTATGAAGAAATATGTTAACTTTTTCATTGCGGTGACCTCACTCAAAAAAAAAAATTTAATATTTTTAGTATTAAATTGGAAAGAGTTAAATTTAATTACACATTCATAATTAATAACGATTTGTTTGGATCTAATTTGTTTAAAATATTGCAGGAATTTATTAAAATCACAAGTTTTATGGGTAAATTTTGCACAATCTAAGTACAGTAAGGGTTTTTCACAGACAAAAAAATAGCATAAATCAAGATATCACCTCAAATTTTTTCATCGAATTTGAGCTAGAAAATCAAGAATAAATTCCAAAAAGTCACATTAAAGACAACTCCATTATTTAAAACTTACACAATCGAATGAAAAAAATTAAAACCTAAATTATAGTGTTTTTGTGTGGTTTTGAAGTGTTTGTTTAGTGGCTTTTTTGTGGTTATTTATGTTTATTTGTGTGGTTTTAAAGGTTTTTTTGGGGGTTTTCTTGTGGGTTTCATGGTGATTTTAGTGTTTTTTTTTTGGTATGAAAAGTTTTTATTTCAAATTAATTGATTTTGTTTTGTAAGAAAAACTAAATAAAATAGACAAATGAATCACAAACATATCTTAGCTTAATCCTTCGAGACGTTGGCAGGGTTGCTGGGTAGTTAGGTTGAGGTCCTCCATCATCGAGAACTCCTCGTTTGAGCATTAAAACCTTATTTGATCTTGAAACCCTCAGTCGAGCTAGGAAACCCTTGATCAGGCTCCTTCTTCCTTATAATGCTCCTTCTCCCTTATAGTCTGCCCTAAATGAGATGCGTAGACCACAGTGAGGTTTTTTGAATTCTTAACGTCTTAATCAAGCTCTAGTGCTCAATCGAGAGCTATAGCTCGATAAATCCCTAAAGCTCAATTGATCCCGAACAGTTGATCAAGCCTCTAGCTCATTTGAGGGTTTAATCATAGTTTTATTGAGGTTTTTTTTTTAGCCCTTGATTGAGCTATCTCTTATCCCTCAAGAATATTGGTGGAGCACTTAAAATGGCTCGATCGATGTCCCTTTTTTTCCCTGAATTTTCCCTCCCGTTTCAAAAAAGTGTTATCTAGCTTCATGTACTCACCCTTTAACATGCATTTTATTCCATCTATGTCTATCCTTGTCTTTCCATCTAGCATAATATCTCTCTCTAGTTATGTTGTTTCCTAGTTGCAGTGTTTTGCACTAGAACTTTCAAGAATTCTAGAAGGTTACAATTGTGACGACTCTATGTTCCTCTTATTTATGCGAGTTTTATTCAAGTGCTTAAGAATTTCTCAAACCAGAAAGAAGCCAAAAATATTCACATTCTATTTCCCATAATATTTCCAAGAGAAAAAAGAAACATTTCTAAGAACACAAAGAAGCCCAAAATATTCACATTCTATTTCCCATAATATTCCAAGAGGAAAAAAGAAACATAAGTCCAATAACCTTAGTCTTGGCCACACAACCATTGTTTTCAATTTTAAGCTTAAGAAGTACTACAAAGTATTAAATTATACAAAAAAACAATTTCGCCAGGGGTTTTACAATCTTAAAAAAAAAAACAAATACACCCATTTTATAAAATTAAGAGTATGCTAACACTAAAGAAACTACATGAAACTCTCAAAATAGAAAAAGAAACAATTATTTCACATTGGTGAACAAGAAAAGTGAGTTATACTTTTATATATGATACCAATGGCCCATGATTGTAAAACATTTCATGTTAGTCTCAACATTTAACCTTCAAGTTTCAATGTTTATAATTTATAAGTGCATACAAAGTAGGATCACATGATGTGATTGAAGAAAAAATGTTTCTATTTATAATAGCTCCAAAGATCTATTTCCTCAATCACACCATGTGATCCTACATTGTACACACTTATAAATACTAAACATTAAAGCATAAAACTTAGATTTTAAGACTAACATGACATGTCTCCAACGAATTATGGAAAAGATGTTTTTTCTGTCCTATGTTGTTGTGTATTATTGTCTTATATAAACATTAGTGAAATTTAAAGTTTTAAATACCCATGATTTTTCTCATAACATAATTTGATGATTTTTTTATTGTAATTTATTTAAAGATATAACGTGATTTTATGATTTTTATTATAATCTATTTAAGGACATAAAATTTTATTGATTTTTTTTTTTAAATATTTAATTCATAAAACACAACTGCAATAGGGATTTGTAAAACTAAAATGATCATTATATAGAAGAATTAAATCTTATATATTTGTTTTTTTTTTTTTTGTTTCATTACCACGACATTACACTCCATCGATGTACATTTTTATCAACGATCCGATAAGTGACTTTATAAAAAAAAATGTTAGTTCTCCCAGTGAGTGAAAGTGAGGATTTCATGGGTTCATAAATAGTAAAATTAATATCTTTTTAGTTGATTTAGGAAATAAAAGTTTCTTTTCAAATTTCCCAAATTTAAATTAATATATATCATTTTCACATATTTTAGGACTATTTATGAATTTGGGGGCATTTCCATATTTAAGAGATATTTAGATATTTCCAAAATGTATATATAGTTCTGGGCTATTTGAAATCCGAGTTTAATTAATGATATCTCTCTGTAATTGTATCTTGTTAGTTTCAGTTTAAGTTTTAGTATATAATTGTATCTTATTAGTTTCATGGCTATTTGAAATCCGAGTTTAATTAATGATATCTCTCTGTAATTGTATCTTGTTAGTTTCAGTTTAAGTTTTAGTATATAATTGTATCTTATTAGTTTCATTTTACATTTTAGTGTTTACATTATTATTATTTTATTAGTTTCATTTTACATTTTAATGTTACATTACGGTTATTTTATATTCAAGGTGCGTTCAGTTCCCAACATGTGCCAATTTGATTAATGGGAAAATTGGCAGTGACAAGAAGGCTGTGTAATATTGTCATAAAGCAGTAAGGTTGTGTAATATTGTCGTAAAGTAGTAAGTGCCAATATTTTATTAATTGTAAATATATATTTTTAATGTGTTATAACTTAATGTATAACATATACATTAATTTTAATCTTAAAATGATCAATTAAAAATGGTTGTATAGATTTTAAAATGATTAATTAAAAATTCTCCTATCTATTTTAAAGTGATTAATTAATTTTTTTTTGTATTGATTTCAAAATTGCATAGGCTAGTGTTGACACAATGTAATGTTTATAGAGACTTTATTAATTTTATAGCTTTATAGGGTGGGTTTAACCCATTTCAATTTGACATGTTCAATATAACTTTTTAAGCTAATTTAAATAATAAAAAAATTTGTATCCAATTTAAGATGGTCAAAATTTGACAATATAAATTCACTCAAAAATGTCACTTTTTGTTGATTAAAATAAATTTTTGAATGTAAAAATAAATTCAACACCATAAAAGAAATTTGATCACTCTCTGAGCTTAGCAATCCACAATTAAGATGGATCTAGGACCACAAATTATTTTGGTTTCTATAATTTTATTTTAATTTTCTTTTATATGTATATGTATATATAGATATAGGGAAATTTTTAAGTTCT
This sequence comes from Pinus albicaulis, assembly GCA_034641835.2. Taxonomy (NCBI): domain Eukaryota; kingdom Viridiplantae; phylum Streptophyta; class Pinopsida; order Pinales; family Pinaceae; genus Pinus; species Pinus albicaulis. Next base: position 809,815,807 of record CM076570.1, read on the forward strand.
CGTTCTAATTCACTGTTTGAAAAATTAGGTAACTATCATCAATGATATGCATATTTTAAAGTAGTAAGTACTTAAAAATTAAATACAGAATGGTAAATACTCATCAAATTTAACTCCTAATCATATAAAATATCTAATTAGATTATGACTTCTTGTTTTATGTTTGAATGCATAAACTAGTGCAACTCCTCAAAAACCCCTTAAACATGTGCACTATAAAAATTAAACAACTTAAACTTACAATTATTACAACTCTTTATATCATTGTGAAGAAAAATGACAAAAAAAAAAAATGCCAAAAATATTATTCCATTTATTAATTAAATTAATATTAATATTAATAGGAGAATAAAAACTACTATATATTGAATATTATTATAGGATTATAATATATTGAATATTATTATGAGAGAAATTTATTAACACTTTATTTATTTATGAGTGTAACATTTGTTATAGTCATAATAAATAAATAAAATTACTTTTACTATATTAAATCTTAACTCTATGATATTATTGCAATCATATAATTATAAAACTAATTTTCGAGCTCATATAATTAATTTGATACAAATCTTATAACGACAGGCTATTATTGCATGACCCAAGATGGAAACCTTGTCTCTACATGCACGACACTTGGAAACATTAATCGAATTTATCTGAGTATGATTAATACTCATAACGTACTCATAACCCATATTATTAATGTTGGAGGATGATGTGATTCCAACCAATCATTATAATTCTTGATTGAATTAATTTCCATGGTATATTAGGTCACGTCAGAGGTATGTGTCATAAATTTGATTTGCGATATTGTACACGCATATACAACTTCATAACTCATGTTGACATCTATCTGGATTAGACATCGTTGGATCCTCAAGCATTGGATCTACGGTGGAGGCTAATGGGGTACACGTTTATGGTATTGCCCTCCTAAACCCTAACTATATTTTGTCATTTGGTTCTCGAGTTCCACCACGTTGCTACTCTGCAACTCCATCGCGACCAAAACCATGTTGACTGACATGCCTTTGCTCCAGTTTTGCTCAGATTATCATGGGAAAATACGTGAACATGTATTCTCGATACCTTCACCTGATTTTTACTTAGCCTTTTTCGTTAGGTTGGTGTTTTTCTCTCGGTATCATATGCCTTTCATGATATTGTTTGCGCAGGGCTATGAGTGGCTCTACGCCATTCATCTTATGCTAAGATTTTGCAAGAGTTATGGTTTTTAAATTGCATTTTTGAATTTTTCCTCCAGGCTTTGGGAATTTAATTCTTTGCTAAAGGTGCTCTAGCTCTCCTGTCGAGTCCCCTCTCATTGTAGCAGGTGAGGTGAGGTTTTTTTAATGTTTTTTTTGCTAATACAGTAACTAATTTATAAATCCTCGTCTGGTTGCATGAACTGATTCGTCCGTCACCTTTCTGCAGTACTGCATTCGAGCTTGCGGAAGATGTTTTACAAAGGTAATACATGTTAACTTTGTCTTTTTGGTTTAAGGATGTCTTTGGCTTCACTAGCTTAGAGAACAGGTTTTATTACTCATGTTGTTCTTGTCTTGTTTTTATTAAATAGGTAACCGCAATTGCTCGACTATCGAGAATTGCCCCTTTGCAATTCTGCTTTGTTTTTATAGTTTCCTGATTCTACTGCTTGCTCCAATAGGTACCGATTTTCACCTTAGTGTTTCTAAGATATTGGGCGACGAGAACCTCTGTTCCAGTTTTGAGGGTGCTCATGGCATCGTGTGCTATAGATTTGGTTTTATGGCTTCTTGTCATTGTGTTAGTTCCCTTTAAATTCAAGGACTTCGCCCTGCTCATGAATGTAGCCTACATTTGTAACAATGCTATGAACTATAATTTAATCCTGGATTTTACTGTATTTTTGGTCTACTCTTAAGAGGGAATAATAATTTAAACTGAGCAATTTTGTGTATAATTTGATTCTATTTCCGGAAGGTACTTTGCATCTTTGCTTATGAGATATCATTTCGGTTTTTCTGCTTCCGAAAGTGCTAGTTCATTTAGCTCTGTGATATAGTTTTCTCCCTTTGGATTTGTTTTCAGAAATGGCAGAAATGTTTCCGGTTTCTGTTGTGTATGTATAATTTGTGATTTTAGTTTTTGTTTACGAGAGCCTTTGCTTATTTTCTGATTTAGACTAGCTTAACTCTTGTTTGAACAGAGTCTGAATTTCCTACTTTCTGTCTTAGCTCGGTACAGAGATTAATTTCAATGTAATTTGTATTTACGATGGTGGCTTCAGTTATGGGTGCATATTACACATGCAACCTTTGATATTTTTTTTTAATCTATTCTTTTGCATACAAATGTTTCATTATTTTAAATGGTGATTGCAACATAATTTATTTCTTTCAATTTAATGGAGATGTCTAGACCATCCATATTCCTATATGTGTATATGATATGTTTACGATTAATGACCAATTCAGAGTCTTGACTCTGAACCCTGAGTTAACGGTTTTCTATTTTGCGTTCTTATAGCAGTTTTTCTAATTAACTTCACTTGTTTCTGTAAACACTATTTATTTTCTTGAAATACCATTCTAGAAATTACATAAATGTAATTTCCTTACATAGTCTAAACATTTAATGGTATACATAAATCTTCTAGTTACTTAAAGAAAAACACACATAATCACATATCTGAAACTTTCACTGTGTAGATGTCTTAATCTCATAAATAAAGATTAGTAAATGCATTAGAGAAATATCTTTGACTAGATAGCATCTCCAGTACTTATAATTTCTATAGTTTTTTTACTTATTTGGTTTTCAGAATTAGCTAATTATGTCCACCCTATCATGAGAGAGGTTATTACGTCCTCATCTTCCCTCGTACTCCACACCTTAGATGAGTAGGTTGACAAAAATTCCTAAAGAGACCTCAGGACCCTAGGTCCAGTACTCTTCTTTTTCAAGGATTCAGGAACACTAAGTGTTTCCACTGGTCACCACCAGCTCAGGAATCATCACTCTCTTCGTACCTCTCCTTACCCACAGAATTGAACCCCTTTTCCTTACTAGGATGTACTTTTATCTCCAAAGGAAAGGTAACTGTGTTGAAAGGTGTACTTTTCAATACAAATATTTTTCCTAACAAGTAGTGCCTCCATGCTTGGAGTGCATGCACCACTGCTATTAGCTCTAAATCATAGGATGAATATCGCTTCTCATGATATTTTAATTTTCTTGATTCATAGGAAACCAATATTCCCTCTTGCGATAAAATTTCCCCAACTCCTTCCTTACGAGAACTGGTATAGACTTTGAATTCCATGTTGGGATCAAATACCCTCAACTCCGGGGCTATGTTCAGAAAATGTTTCAACTTCTCGAAACTATTCTGACACTCACTGGTCCATTTGAATATTTTCCCCTATCTCTACAAAGAGGTAATTGGAAAAGTGATATTTGAAAACCCTTCAATGAACCGTCGATAGTATCTAGCCAACCCCATAAAGCAATAGATATGTGCCACATTTTGGGGTATTCACCAGTCCATAATAGTTTTAATTTCCTCTGGATCAACTGCTATTCCTTTAGTGGAAATGTCATGGCCTACGTACTGGATCTGTTCTTTGAAAAAGTCACATTTGTTGAACTTGGCATACAGCTGATGTTTTCATAACATCTCCAATGATATCCTTAAGTACTCATTATGATATTCGATGATTTTTGAATAAATTAAAATATCATCTATGAATATGAGAACAAATCTGTCCAGAAAGGGGTGAAATATGCCATGCATTAGCCTCATAAATGTTGTTGATGCATTATTCAAACCAAATGTCAATACCACAAACTTGTAATACCCATATTGGGTATGGAAGGCAGTGTTGTAGATATCCTCATCTTTAATTTGGATCTGGTGATATCTATATCTTAGGTCTATCTGCGAGAATACAGTTTCTCCTTTCACCTTATCAAACAGGTCGTCAATTCGTGACAATGGATACTTATTTTTTACTGTCAATTTATTGAGTTGTCTATAGTCCATGCACATGTGCATGGTTCCATCCTTTTTCTTTACAAAAAACACCAGTGCTCCCAAAGGAGAAAAAATTGGTTGAATTTACCCTTCGTCCAACAACTCTTCTAGTTGCATCTTCAATTCCATTAGCTATGGTACACTCAGTCGATATAGTTCCCTTGAAATTGGTGATGCTCCTAGCATCAAATCAATATTAAAATCAATGTCCCTTCTTGGAGGTAAACTTGGTACATCTTCTGGAAACACGTCCATGAACTCTTGTACTGCTGGTATGCTCTCCAGCATAGGAGTATTCTCCTTAGAATTAGAAAAACCCACCTGAATGGCATATAACTGACATCCTTTTCCAATACACTTACTCATTTGGGAGGTTGTAATAGGACATAACTGTAAGGGCTTCTTAATTCCGTGTATTTCTTGACGAGTTCCATCTTGCATTCTGTAATACATAATTGACTCTTTACTATCTACTAGTGTTTAGTGTCTCTCCAACCAATCCATGCCCAATAATACATCATAGGATCTCAAAGGCAATACATTGAGATCCACATTTAATTGTTTTTTTCCTAATTTCTAGTGTATAGTTTTGAATTTTGGCACAAACGTTTCTTTTTTATCGAGTGGCTAGTTGTACCAGCTAGGGATTTTTGAATTTATGATTTTTGAATTTTACATATTTATATATTTTTGGGTTTACATAACTTAAACTTGCACTTGGGTCAACCAAAATAGAAACAGGTTTTGAAAGTAACTTACATTCCAGTTATATCATCATTGGTCGATAATGCCCCTGTCGATCCTCTAAGGCTACATCTCCCACCGTAGAGGGTTCTTTTAAATTGGCTACTATATCATTTCTTCCCCACTATGGGAAGTTCTCTTATAATAGTGAGCTTCGCCATACCCCCAACACTGTAGAGGTGGTTTCTGATTTTTTCCTTGCTCAGATTTGTTGGAAGCCTTTGTGGGATTTTCTTCCGTCAGCCAACGAGTTCTTTGATGGTTTCTTCCAAACTATTTTCTCATTGAATTCCTTGTAGAATTCTTAAAGTTATTAATCCTAGTATTTTTTAAATTTGAATTGCTTTTCTGCCCTTTTAATGGCTCCCAATTTTTTCCCAATTCTCATTTTTCCTTGGACTGTTGGTAACACATTCTCACCTTTCAAATTTCTTTTCCCATGGTCCTTGAATTCACTAAATGAATTTGTTTTTTCATGTGGGTTGGAAAACTACTTAAGAACCACTGAAACTTAGCCTTTTCATCCCTTCGATAAGGAACGTATGTTAGTAGGGAAGTGAACTTTCTTATGTACTCATCCATCGTCATTTGACCCAATCTCAAATCGTGGAATTATATGGACTTTTCATAATAAAAATGTTTTGTCAGATACTTTTCCTTGAAGTATTACTGAAATGTATCCCATGTCATGTCTTGATCTTCAATGCTGCAGATATTCTTAACTTCCTCCCATCACAGGGTGGCCTTTTCTCTCAACTGATTGATGGCGAACCTAGCTTTAATATTGCTGGTGTACTCATCAATTTGAAATTATTTGTTCATATTAATCAAACAAGCTTCAGCCACCTCCTTTGCTTCTCCATCAAACGTAGGCAGTTTTATTTTTCATAGCTCACCTTGTAGTTCCACTTTTTGTTTCTTAATTTCTTGTTGTTATGACACATTACCAGACTCAGCCTCATTATAGTTTCTCTTTTTGTTACTCTGTTGTGAATGGCTTCTTTCCATTATGTCATTAGTTTGGTCCTTATATTATCGTTCATTTTCTTCATGCGTTTCTCTATCAGGGCTGGGTTCTAACATTCCTTTATTATGTTTATCTGAAAGGCTCTTGAGTATCCTTTCTGGCTTTGGCATCAGGTGCTCATTGTCGCTCCTAACCCAGACCATTTCTTACTGTAACTTCTGCACAATGCTTAGCAATATACTGGTTTGATGTTGTTGTTCCTCAAGTAGTCTACTAGTCTGCTAGTGTTGATTTACACTGAGCTGAATCCAAATTCTAGGGTCCATTTTTGGTTTGGATTGGGGTGTATGCTTTCTTATGTTCTAGGGTGTTTTTTTTGCCAATCCCCTCCTCATATATTTTTCTATTATGTTATTTATTTTTTGTGCACCATTTAAACACACAATTTACCATGTTAGGTGACCCATATAGTACTAACATGCGAACACTCCTATGATACCACTTGTAACATTTATCAATCACAATACTTTTTTTTTTAACTTTTACTATATTAAACCGTAACTCTATGACATTATTGCAATCATGTAATTGTAAAAATAACTTTCAAGCTCATTTAATTAATTTGATACAAACCTTATAAATACTGGCTATTATTTCATGACCCAAGATGGGCACCTTGTCTCTACATGCGCGACACTTGGCAACTTTAATAGAATTTATCTGAGTATCATTAATAATCATAACATACTCATAACCCATATTATTAATGTTAGAGGACGATGTGATTATGGCCAATCGTTATAATGCTTGATTGAATTAATTTCCATTCTATATTAGGTCACGTCGGAGGTATGTGTTATAAATTTGATTTGAAGTACTGTACATGCATCTGCAACTCCATAAATCATGCTCACATCTGTCTCGATTACACATCATTGGATCCAAAATCATTGGATCTACGATGAAGGCTAATGGGGTACCCATTTAGGGTATTGACCTCCTAAACCCTAGCTGTTTTCTTTCATTTCGTTGTGGAGTTATGCCAGGTTGTTATTGTGCAACTCTGCTATAGCTCGAACCCTTTATATCGGCATGCCTTTGCTCCAGTTCTGCTCGGCTAATCATGGTGTAATACATGAACATGTATTCTCGATACGTTCACCTAGTTTTTACTTAGCCTTTTTCATTAGTTTGGTGTTTGTCTCTCGATAACATATTCCTTTCATGATATTTTTTTCAAAGGGCTATGAGTGGCTCTATGCCATTGACCTTACGCTTAGATTTTGCAAGAGTTATGGTTTTTAAATTGTGTTTTCAAAATTTTCCTCGAGGATCTAGAAATTTACTTCTTTGCTAAGCGTGCTCTAGCTCTCCTATCGAGTCCCCTCTCATTCTATCAGGTGAGCCGAGGTTTTTTCTATGTTTTTTTTGCTAATACAGTAACTAATTTATAAACCCTCATCTGATTGCGTGAACTGATTCGTCCATGGCATTTTCGCAGTATTGCATTCAAGATTGCGGAAGATTTTTTACACTGGTAATATAAGTTTACTCTATGTTTTTGGTTGAAGGATATCCTTGGCTTCACTACCTTAGAAAATAGGGTTTATTACTGATTTTGTTCTTGTATTTATTTTCTTAAACAGGTAACCGCAATTACTCGACTGTCAATAATTTCCCCTTTGAGATTTCACTTCATTTTTACGATTTCTTGATTCATCTTCTTGCCCCAATAGGTACAAATATTCACCTTAGGGTTTCTAAGATGTTGGTCGAGGAGAATCTTCGTTCAAGTTTTGAGGGTGCTCATAAGATCATGAGCTCTAGATTTGGTTTTATGGCTGCTTAACTTTGTGTTAGTTCCGTTTAAATTTGAGGGATTCACCCTACTCGTGACTATTGCTTGCATTCGGAACACTATTATGAGCTATAATTTATTCATGTATTTAACTGTATTTTTTATCTAGGATTAAGAGGGAATAATGCTTTAAACTCAATAATTTTGTATATAATTTGATTCTCTTTTCGGAAGGTACTTTGGGTCTATGCTTATGAGATATCGTTTAGCTTTTTTTTCCTCCACAAGTGTTAGTTCATTCAGCTTTGTGATATAGTTTTCTCCCTTTGGATTTGTTTTCAGAAATGGCAGAAACGTTTCTGGTTTCTCTTGTATATGTATAATTTGGGACTCTGGTTTTTCTTTACAAGATACTCTGCTTATTTTCCGATTTAGAGTAGCTTAAATCTTGTTTGAACATAGTCTAAACTTACTGCTTTCTATCTTAGCTTGGTACAAAGATTAATTTCAATGTAATTTGTATTTACGATGGTGGTTTCATTTCTGGGTGCATATTACGCATGTAATCTCTGATATTTTCTTTATATCTATATATTTTTTTGCAGATAGAGTTTTCATTCTTTTATATGGTCATAGAAACTGAATTTATTTCTTTCACTTTAATGGAGATGTCAAGACCATCCAGATTTCTGTCCATATATATCATAGGTCTACAGTTAATGACCAATTCAGGGTTCGGAGTCCCGACTCTGATCCGTGAGTTAACGGTTTTCTTTTCTATATTCTTGTAGTAGCTTTTCTAATTAACTTCACCTGTTTCTCTAAACACCATTTATTTTCATTTAATACCATTCTAGAACTTTCCTAAATGTAATTTCCTCACACTGTCTAAATATTTAATGGTACATCTAAGTCTTTTGGTTACTCAAAGAAAAACACATATAATCACATATCTGAAACTTTCACTGTGTAGAGGTCTTAATTTCATAAATAAATATCAGTGAATGTATTAAATAAATATCTTTGACTAGACAACATATCTAGTACTTAGTATTCTGTAGTTTGTTTACTTATCTAGATTTCAAAATTCACCGATGATGTCCACTCTACCATGAGAGAGGAGATTACATATTAATCTCCCCTTGTGCTCCACACCTGAGATGAGTAGGTTGATAGAAATTCTTGAAGAGACCACGGGACCCCAAGTCCAGTACTCTTCTTTTTCCAAGATTCAGGAACGCTGAGTGTTTCCACTGTCCACCACCAGCCCACGAATCATCACTCTCTTCCTACCTCTCGTTAGCCATATAGAAGAACCCTTTTTCCTGAGTAAGATGTACTTTTATCCCTAGAGAAAAAGTAATTGTCTTTAACTATTTTATATTCAATCACTCTAAGTTCTTGATCTTCATTCTTTTAACTTTTTTATGGAACCACTATTCCATAATTAAATTTTATTCCAACAAAGCATAATTAATTTATGTTCATCATATAATCTTTTTCTCAAAAGAAGTAAATGTTTTAGTCTTTTTAAAGAAATAAATAACATAAGAACTAGTTAACACATAGGTCATCACAACGAGTTAATTTATTGCCTTATAATATAATTTTAATTACCAATTAAATAAATTTATTAAGACTTTATTAATGGGTGAGATTATTTGCGTTCAATGTATTTTAAATTTATAATTTTTTATCAAAAAGAAAAGATAATATATCGAGATATACTTTATTCATATTATTTAATATTATAATTAAAACGATATAAATTTATCCTTTTTATATTATTTATATTAATACTGTTTTGACGTCGAATATAATATTAATGTCAATGTACTAATATAAACATGGATATTAATATATTATCAGTTGCTAATTATTTTACTTTGAATTCTTATTTTTTCTCTATAATTTTCTATTTAAACTGGTAGTCACATTTTTTAATTTCGATGGTTTTCATTGAGAATATTTGCACATGCTTTTTATATTTTACGCTTTTATTTTTAATAGGTAGTTGATAGAAAGAAAAACATATTCATTAACAATTTTGATTCTTTTTGGTTCATTAACAATTTTGATTCTTTTTGGTTTATTGGAAATAGAATAGATAAGATTCTGCATAGTAAAAAAGTTATCGGAAAAAAATTACTTGTGCTAATGAACTTTTCTGGGGTTGTTGTTTCCTAAGCCACATGTTAAGCATCATAGTCGGCTCAAGGCCCACATTGAGAATCCTCTCCTATACTTGTTAAAATAATCCATATTTAATATTAATCCCTATTGATACTTAATAAATGATTAGTTTAATATTAATTTTTATTAATAGTTAATAAATAATTTTTTTATTTTTTATTTTATTTTATTTATTGGATCGTTTTTTTTTGTGAATTTTTATACGAAAATCTTGTGAATGTGTTATCCAAGAACCTTCTACCATTTCTTTTATTTATTTATTTTAGATCTCGTCCATAATAAAATCACTTAAATAAAATAATTAATATATATATATATAATAATAATTAATGAATTAATTAATCTATTAATTAATTGAATAAATTAATTAAATATTTTAATAATAAAATGAAACTAGCGGTTATTAATTAATTAAAAAATATAGTCTACATTTAAAAATAGATAGATAAATAAATAAATAAATAAATCAATTTTAAAAGTCGAACTAGTCGTTTTTCTAATGACTAGTTTAGCCATCTCTACTTCTATTTAAACTGAATGTCTTGATCTTTCAACTAGTTTTGATGATGGAACACACGAGTTGGTTCAAAATGCATCCACAATGTTCCATTACATGTGATTATTACCGGAAGATATTTTACAATTAAATATAAATATATATTTAAATTTTATTGTATCAAATTTAACATTAAAAATATTACATAAAAGCATTGGAAAAGGTTCTTAATTATAAATGTGTAGTTAATTTTGACTCTATCATGTTAATAAAAAAATAACAATTAAAAAAGTATTAAAAACTAGTTTTTTTTGCTGTGGTGAGTGGTGTCTTGACAAAATTAACATGTTTCTTCATTATGTATTTAATGGTAGGGCTATACTATCACCATTTTATAAAAATGATATTAATTATCAATTTATATAGAATTTTAGTTTTATTAAGTTTGATATTAAAAATATTTGAAAATAAAAATATTAACAATATGGTTAAATGTTAGATTAAGACTTTTGTGATCGATAATGTAAATAATATCTTAATAATATAATTAATTCGACAAACATTTATATATAAAATGTGGTTAAATTTATTACTTTCATTATTATATTTTTAATATAATTAATTGTAATTTTATATGATAGAGAAAAATGTAAAAATAATTCACAAAATGCATTTTTCCATTCCAAAAGCGAAGATTCCAAAATCATAACTATGATTTATCTAAAATAATTTTTTATTAATAAAAATTTTATTAAATAAAATTTAAAAAAAATTATTATAAAAATATATAATTCTATTAACAATGTCATATAATTAAATTTGAAATCTCTTAAATTCTATATATATATATATATATATCTAAAATACACTAAGATCACACAAATCATACAAAATAATTCATACCCTATTGTAGACCAAATCAATAAAAAAATTTCAAACCCTTGTTAGAAAAATAAATTTAACAAGTGATTTCACAATATTATTTGTTCGAGGTATTTGACGTGATGTAGTTAAACCTTTCTTCAATGTTATGTAGTTACATGGTCCAACTTATTTAATTGATGGAAAGGTGACGTGGTCAAAGTAATGACTACAAATAAAAATCTAGTATTATTCCGTCAGGTAATGTGGTCAAACATGATGAGAAAGGGAAATCATCTTGAACCTGAAAACCTTTACTTGCAAAGCTATAAAATAGGTGCCCTCGCTACCTTCACAATACACAGTGTTTAAGTTGCTTTCTTCAATATTATGTAGTTACATGGTCAAATTATTTAATTGATGGAAAGGTGACGTGGTCAAAGTAATGACTACAAATAAAAATCTAGTATTATTCCGTCAGGTAATGTGGTCAAACATGATGAGAAAGGGAAATCATCTTTAACCTGAAAACCTTTACTTGCAAAGCTATAAAATAGGTGCTCTCGCTACCTTCACAATACACAGTGTTTAAGTTGCTGCTACATTGTTTAAGTGACTCAAGTTGCTTGTGTGCTTCCAAATTACCATGGCGCGTATATCATCTGTGCCATTGCTGTTTCTTTTCGTGGTTCTTTTCGCACTGTGTGTTTTAAACGGTGTTGATTGCAGGGATGGAAAATTGTTTAACGAAGAGCGTTTGGTTTATCTGCAAGGTCATGGCCGCGGCAAAGGCACTCGCAACAGTGGAGCTAGTGCTAGCTGCAATTCCTCGGGCTCTGGTGGTCATCAATCCGTTTCAAAATTGTAATGCCTCCAGCTCCCCTGGTTCTCCCAGCAATGTAGATGCTTCGGCTTCCGCTTCTTCTAGCGCTTTGGGTTCGGGATCTAGCTTCGGCTCTGATTCTGGCGGCGGTGAGGGCTACTAGACTACTATTATCCTGATCTGGATAGGGCTACTATCAATATGAAATTTTTCTGCCATGAAATAATAGCGCGCCATACTGTTTTGTATCTGCAGTAATGGTACGCTGTTTTTAATATTATAGTTACTTGTCTTTTCAGCATTTCTTTCTCTGAGTTTTAAAATCGTTAGGGCTTCCCGTCATGATTACTGTTGTTTATTTCATAACCGTGTGATTGTTTCTATATGGCCTAAATATGTTTCCTTAAATACAGACACACAAAGGGTTTGGTATACTTGATGGATTGGTTATAATCCACTAAAAGCGAACGTTATAAACATGTGTAGTATAACAATATATATGACCTATACATTACACTTCCAATAATTGTAAATACACATTTATATAGATCATTGTATGAAATACAATTTTTACCTATACATTACACTTCAAATAATTGTAAATATATATAGATCGTTGTATGAAATACAATTTTCATTTATTTTCCTTCTTTATATTATAAGGTTGAAATAGTTTCCAGACAAGTTGATTGCGGTTATCTGGATCTGGTTTTGGTGGTGGTCAGGGTCAATAAGAAATGTTTCTGCAATGTAATAATGGGGTGCCATACTGTTTTGTCTTTGCAATAATGCTTAGTTGTTTTCAATATTATACGTATGTATTTTGAGTTCTTTCTTTCTTGAAGTCTTAAAATACCTATTTATTTATTTAATGTGTAATTTTTCAAAATGGTTTAAACAAGCTTCCTTGAATGCAAACACAAACACACAGAAGGGCTAATATACTTTATCGAAGGTTTGTAATTCCCTAAAGTTAACGGTATAAACATATGTGGCATAACAATAAATATGACTTGTCTGTTACTCTTTAAAAATAATTTTAAATAAATTTTATATAGATCGTTGTATGAAGTTCAATCTTCGTTACGTTTCCTTCTTTATATTGTAAGGTTGAAATGGTTTGCACTCGTTATATATGTTCGGAGTACAGAATTTTCAAATCTTTTATGTATGATTATTGATTCCAGGAGGAGTCGAGTTGTCCAGTTGTTCGGAGTATAGAATTCTTAAATGTTTTATTTATGATTATTGATTCCAATAATCATAAATATAGGTTGTAATCTATAAGAATATGAGAATATCTTAAATATGAGAATCTGTTAAATCTAGGTTGATTTCAAATTAATTATTTTTCGTTAAGAGATTTATTGAACTAGTTAAGTGTTGGTATAAGATAAAGAAATTATCTTGACAAATCAAATCAATTATATAGTTATATTATAAGAATATTTAATATGAATATTAATGTTTGAATCACTTTTTAAATCAGGCAGAGTTAAATTTGAGGGGTCCTCTACTTATCAATGAAAAAATTTATAACATTTTTTTATGTTTAAAATGTTTATTTTATGACTTTTAATATATATTTTTACCAGTTTTATGTAATTTTGTCTAATTATATTCACTTTTCATTGTATGAATTTCCATTGTATATTAGTTGTAATATGAATATATAAGTAGTGCAACTCTATTAGGGAATTGTGATATATATATATATATATATATCAAAAATCATTTTTCTTTAAATGAAATTATGTATTATAAAAGAGATCTTCTCATATTAAAAACAATATGTCATATAATCTTCTATTAATCTTATTATAAAATATCCATTGTAAAATACTAGTTTTATTTCATATTAATATGAATCTCTACTTTAATTTTACTATTTAAAATATAACATATGCTTAATAATTTTTGTAATTCTTTAAGATATTATAAAGGCACACATCATTTAACTTCACCCCTCTAAGGGGGTATTTTTATTTGGAACACAATCATAAAAAAACAGTGGATATTCATAAATCTGCAAAAATGTTGATGTCCAATGGAATCCATTGATACTTATTGGTTTCAAACATTATTGTTTCTCCCTTATAAAAAAATTCTGGTATTATGGGGTATTAGAGGAAATAGATACCACAAATAATTTTCAGTTGATTATAATAATAATGTTTGCTGCAAAGCGTTTCAAAATGCACAACTTCACATTGTTAGTGAAATCTATAACCACCTGGATGCCAAGAAGTAAATAAGACGCCTAGAGGGCAAAACAGTACATCCATCTATACCATAATATTCATGCATGAAAAATATTATAAAACAAAGGCATCCATATCATAATATTCACACATGAAAAAAATTATAGAACAAATTGTACAGTGAAAAAAATTATAAAACAAATTTTACTATGTTGATTGATTCTAATGGAGGATATTACACTGTTGACCTTCTATAAATTATAGTTTTTTTGTCATTGTAAATAAACTTTGAGTCTGATAAATTATATTTATTTTTAATTTCTATCAAACTGGTAACTGTTGTTTCCAACAACATAATTTGTTTTTCTACTAAAAAGAGAAGAAAGAAAAAAAAACATTAAAGTGACTCAATAGATAATTTCACCTAAAAACTACATTTCCGAACTACTATATCCTCTAATATGGAGAATGAAAAACTATTTATATACTATAGCTAAAACTGAAAGAAAATAAGCCATCTTGTGGTAACATAGAAAACCAAAAAAAAAATTAGCAGTAGGAAATTACACGAGAGCAGGTTACTTACCATTTCTTATTTGTGACTTCCTAGGTTTGGTTACTTACAATTGCTAATTTGTGACTTCCTAATTTTTTTCTTTTGCATACTTTAGGCTCCAGCAATATCATGTATTCTCTCTACGAAAGTTCAAGGATCGAGCACTCTGATGGACATTGGGAATTCACTAGATAATCTTGCCAATTCTTATAGATTGCACGACAATGCCACATAGAACTTGAGATTAATAGTTTTACAATGAGTGGGTCATATTTTCATAAATGATTGAAATCCATCATCAACCTCTTACCAAACCATTGCGAAATTACCAATGTTGTCTGAGTTAATGCGTTAAATATGTCACTATCCTATAGGCTATCTACATCATTTTAACTCTGTACCTAACTACCTTAATAAAATATTGAAATATGGATCTGCTGCCCTAAAAAATATGAATATGATGATGATCATGAGAGTCTGGGAGCATGGGATTCGAGAAGTAAAGACTTCACCAACCCACTTAATGGATAGAAAAAATTGTGTACTACCTACTTTAATGATACCTTAATAATATTGAAATTCTGAAATATGGATTTGTTTCCATTTGCAAAAAAATAGTGTTTCATTAAAAAGAGAAAACCATAACAACAAAGTGAACAAACCATTTTAATTTTTGTTTTCATTATTGGTAGTTTGTTCACACTTCAAAATGAAGTGGAGCATAGAGGAATCAATATGGGTATTGGGAATCTAATTCGTAAGCTGAATATATATATATATATATATATATATATATATATATATATATTCCGTAGTATTTAGACATTTTCTATTATATGAGCAAGTTGTATAATATGTACATCAGTATATGGGTGCCTCAACCTTCCCGAAGGAAATCGTGTCTGTTGGCCACCTTAATGAGTTAAAAGGTAACCAAAATTGGTATTGTTTCCTTCGTTTTGCAGCTACTATATTTACTCGACTATGTCTATAGAAATTACATATAAAACAAAGACGGTAGATACTATCAAAAATCATTCAAAACAGAAAAAGACATGATTCTAATTAACTATCTGAAGAGTCTATTAGTGCTGGATCTTTGATAGAGGATCTCAGAATCTTTACTTGTGTAACACCCCCAATTTATGTGTTTGAATTTCAAAGCTAGACATTTGAATTTTAATCCGAAGGGGAGTGGACCCCAAAAGATAAGTATTTTATGAATGTAATTAAATATTTAATTTGAAGAAATGAATAAAATGATTTGGTGCAGATTGACCAAAATGAGATGTATGAGATCACTTGCTAAATCCATGAGGATGGATAAGGCAAATACTGTCCCCACAATCTTTCAAAAATCCTTGAAAGAAATTATTTCTAAATTGGATTTTTGAGGAAAAATCTAAATTCCCCAATGATGAGGAAAATAGTTGGGAAGAGGTAAAAAGCTAGAAAAGCTAGCGAAAAGCATAAAACAGCTTTAAATAATCCCTAAAATGGGAAGCCTAGGCAAACAGGAAGAAAAGCATCCTGCTATTCTGGACACAGAATTAGAAACATGCTTTGGTGAACAATAGCTTAAATAAGCTTCTCCTAAATAGATTAGAGGAGAGATCTGTTCTAGGAGGTGATCTCAGCTCGAGGGTGAGTTCTGGGAGACAAAAAGGACTCTAAGGTTGGGAGGTTGGTCGACTGCATGAGTGGTATGTCTTTAAATTTATTGATGTGTTTCTTTCATATAGTATGAATTGGCTACATATAGCAATTGATTTGTAGATTTGATTTATTAATGCTACATTTAACAGAATTAATCTTAAGGAATTCACCTTCATAATTCTGTATAGTGTAGAAAAGAAATCTGTAGAGTAGAATCCAACAGAAACTCTAAACCAAGGTTGGTTTAGATCTGAGGATACCTACTTCTCCACAGATAGTTTCCCCTGTAAATCTCTTCTGATTTATTTGTATATAATTATGAGTATGATTAGGTAAATTGAAGAGAAATTATCCCACATCTCTAAACCATTACTTAAGTTGAAAGCTGGAGATTTCTAATACCTCATAATTCACAAATTGGTAACTTTAATCTGTTTCTGTGGGAAATGGAACAATGAGATAGTAAGTGTATAGAGTGCAGTAGTAATTATTTAGTTAATTTCTAAGTGAATAAGAGAGATTTATAATATTTTTCAATAGCTGTACACTATAACAGTTAAGATGATTACTATTTCCTTTAGAAATAACTAGCACAGGGGATATATGTCTAAGAGACATGGGAGTAGCTATAAGGGAATGAAAAGGAGACCCAACTAAAAATGTATAACAGGGAAACTGAAATATATAACAGGGAAACTAGAAGTGCAGGGTAACCTACCATAATATAGTACCTGTATCTTATACATCTTTAAATGGATACATATATAGGGAATGAGTACACCAATCATATGCATGAAACTATATGTATAGACAGTTATCAGTAAAGGAATTCAGTTTAAACATGAGTAGGGGGAGACTGTTAGCTCATGACAATTACATGGTACAAGAATTTATAAACATCTAACTACAGAAACCAATTTAAATGTGCATACAAAATTCAAAATGAATTATAACTCCCCAGAATTCCTGAGAGTCCCTTGTAAGATTCAAGCAAACATAAATAGCCAGGAGGTCTTGTGAAATTGAGAAACATTAGCCATAAAGAGAAGTATATCAGCTACAATCACTGCTATGCCAAGCAAAGTAAAATATGAATAACTCACTTGTGTTAAATCGTATTAACTCATACTCAACGAATTATTCCATGCGAGGAAGCATGAGAAAGTTCATAAAATAAAGAGTTGTAGCTTCATTGAAATGATGTCAAAATAAGAATATAAGTGGCAAGAAATACAAAGGCCCCGATACACGCCACAAAACTTGAGCCTGGTAGGACTAGGGTCTAGTAACCGAGACCATATTCCGAATCAAAATTTTAAACCATTAAAGAGTACCAGAATACAAATGAAAAATATTAATAGTCCGAATCTGACAGAGTCTAACTCTTCGATGGACATTGTGAAAAAAAAAAACCCTAAGAGAGTTAACGACTCTACATAAATGAGACAGAGCAACACAACGAGAGGGTGGCACTATCCACGCAGACATATACCGACTTGAAACGCCAAAGGGGGTGAAATTAATATCCACTGAACATGAAACGGCTCATAGTTGCGGAGAAATGAACACGTATAAGTCTGCATTACCTGTGTAAAACACATACAGAATAGAAAGTAGGTCATTAGAACGGTTGGTAACAAATCGTTCGAATCGAGAAATTTACCAATACAATAAGGGGGTTACCTCTAAACAAAGATTCTCATTCCTTACGAGCTCTCTGCATCCACGTTAAAAGCAGATTTGCAACTCAAGTGAAAACCCGAAGTATCAACGTAGATTGAAAAACAAATATATATACATAATGAGGAAGAATCCAACCTCACAAAGTCGGAAGGTACGATGATCGCTCTTCTGAGACGAGGCGAGTCAATTATTTTTTCTCTGCACGGTATTAACAAGATTAGTTGAATTCCAGTTAACGAAATTGACAAAGGAACAATGTCGAAATTAAACCAGAGAGAAAACATCGAAAACTTGGCAAAGAAGATATGACGTAAATGATTCCAAACAAAACTGAAACATAAACGTAATCTCTAGAACGAATTCGTGTTAGTATCGTTCGAAGACTCCCACAAGAAAAGAAGCATTACAAGTACTGAGAGTCGAATAGGATCTCAAAAAAAACAAAAAAATAATGCAAACGCGTGCATGAGATGAATACCTGGTATTGTTGCAGTGGCGTAAATAAGCCCTGAATGATTTCATCCGTGTACTGGGGTGAGTAAAACCCTACGAAGGGCACAAACATTGCCTTCAACCCAAGTTGCAGAGTTGCGAGGTGAAGAGAGAAACAAACAAACGAAGCCGAGAAAAAATGTCTCTACACAAAGATGAAGACTTATATAACCATTCAAAAACCCCAGAAAACCTAATACGGAAAGGATCGCAACCGTCCACCTGGCACAATCCTAAGAGGAAAGCCACGGATCGAATGGTTGGCGGGTGAAATTACACCAGGAGTACATCATTAATTGTGCCAAGAGACGTAATGAAGTTCAGGCATCCTGTTCGTATGCGGAAGATTGCCTTGTAAAACGAGTAAGCTCGTATGGTGGTTGCCAGATCGACGTGGAAGTAGCACGTAAATGGGGAATGAGTTGAAACCCTTCCGAAACCATACAATGCAACCAGAATTAGCCTACAATCTGACATGGAGGAGAATTATCCCATCGAAATGTACACATCACCTCAAGTTGACTCGAATCAGACGCCATACGTGGAAATCAATAAATATGTTCCAGTTTCACATTTAATTTTGATATGAAACCACATGTACAATGAGATGCGAGGATATCAATACAGATCGGATAAAAATTATGAAGGACACCCCATGAGAGCACTATAAGCACGAAATAGTCATTCATATAAAAGTATGTGAATTAAATCCAACCATGCTCACAACCAAAAGTATAAGAATATACGTTAAGGGGAAAATCGAGAACATAGGAATTGTAAAGGGGTCCAGCATACCTAGTAGTTGTAACCAATACGAATCTCTTGCATATAATAATTGAAAAGGGGTCGAATGGCCGAAAGCCAATAATCACCAAAGTGAAGGTTAAACCTAGGTGATATATGCGACCTTCATAGGAAATGGATTTATATTAAATCACTCCACACTTGGAGTTAGTATAAAGTAAATCAAATTAGAAAGGAAGTCAATAGATATTGACTTGGGGGTATAGTGCTATACTAAAAGGAATCATATGGAAAAAAATAAAATATGATTTCACTAGCTAGAGAATTAGGATTATTATGGTAAATCTGTTCGTAGAGTCATGAAAGGCTTGAAGAAGAAAACAAAAAATTATTGAGTAAATGGGAGGTGTGACAACTTGCTGAAATGTTCGGAGTTGTTGTTCTATGTTTCCAATATGGGCATTCTATTGTTGTTGAATCTTGGACATCTCTCTCACTTCTTGTTTCATTGATTGAAGTTCAAATAACACCGCAGGGTAGGATTTGACTTCTTTCTCATGTAAGCTCATCATGGCTTTTGCCAAGACACACTTAATCTTCCAATAAGTTTTAACACTTTGTTGAAACAGAGAGACTCTGCCCCTAGCTACCCGAATCTAATATGAATTCCATTCTTGGCTGTTGTTCTCTGATATATAATTTATACTTATTTTTAAAATTTTAAATTTACATAAATTTTTATATAATAATAAATTTTCTTATATATATCTTTTAAAAAAAATCATGATTATTAATAAATTTATAAAATTATAAAAATAATTTAATAATATAAATTTTAGAAAATAGTTTATTTCTCCAAATTCCCGTGTGAGTAATGTAACTTTAATGAGATTTAGAATTTCATTTCCACGCTATTTGTCATTTCAAAAAGTGTGAATAATGTAACTTTAATGGAATTTAGAATTTCATTTCTACCCTAAAACTCTAAATTATTTTTTAATTTAATTTTGAATTAAATTTATTAAATATCATTTTTTGTTTCTTTAAAAAATATTGTTATTATTATAATTTTTCTAATTATATACATTATTTTTATGATTTTAAATTTGTGATTTTTTAGGAGCAAAGGCATGTTTTTAATTATTTTTGGGTCAATAAACTTTGTTATAAAACTTAAAATTCGTAAGCCATCATTCATAAGAAAGTAATATCTCCTTTTTATCTATAATAAATATTACTTAGCAAACACACATATTCTACATACTCTATCTCTAACCTGTGACCTCTTAGAAGGAAACAAATTATCTTAAAAATTAAAAATTAGGCAATAAGCCATTATCCATAAGAAACTAATCCCTTATCTTTATCTATAATAAATATTCTACTATAAGTTATCATTATATTATTTTATATATTATTTACTCATAATAATTAGGCCGACAGACCTTCTCTTTTGAATCACTTCTATTTTTTTTCGTCAACCAATTCATTGCTATAATGAAACATGTCACTGTGACACATGTCTGCAAAAAAGTGGTCGGCAGTTAGTTACGCGGTCTCAGAATAATAAGATCACACATTTCCTTAATTTTTTAAGAATTTCTCTTTATTATTGATTCTTTCGGCCATAGAATCAGGAATCTTTCCAAAATTTCCTTAATAGAAAGTAGCCCTAAACTTCTAAGCTGCCCAGTTTGAGTTGGGAGGTTTCCATATAAATATATTATTTGATTACTTGTTCTTCCATCTAAATTTTAAAATTTTAATTGTAGGAGGAAGGCCCGCTCCTAGTGCAGCACCTCGTGCACCAGTTCACAGTGCTCCTCAGCGAGATAAGTATTTGTGTTTTATAGTCTAATTAAATGTTGAATCAAAATGAGACAATTTAAATTAGAATATGTTTCAAATTGTTACTGGTTGTGTACACTACTACCATTCAGATGCAGTTATTTGTTTCTTTTATATCTTCCTTTTTGAAATCGTATGATTTTTCCTTTATTTAATTCATTCACCTTTTTGTTGTTTTATTTTTGAAACTCCATTAACCAAATATTTTGCCTTTTCTAGAAAAAGAGGAATTTTATATCCGTATAAGAGATCCAAGATAATGCCATGCTATCAAGAAAACCGAAATCAAAATTCAAAATGAAACCTCAAATATCTAATAACGTCGAAAAACTTAATGAAATATATATTTGAGAGTTTACACTGAAACTAAAACCCATTAGAATTTGGAAATTGAGTTTTTCAGAATTTGAAGAAATACATGCTTCGTAAACTTTTTTCATCCTTTGTTTAATATTTTGTAAACTTTCTAAAGTTTTCAATTTAAATACTTTAAATTAGGACAAGTTGCTAACAAATTTGTGTTATCTATTAGTTTATAGTCTAGACTAGTGAAGAGTCCATCTTGACATTAAATTTCTCTGAACTTAATTTTTCAAAACATGGGCCTTTCTAAAGTTTTCAATCTAAATATTTT
This sequence comes from Pinus albicaulis, assembly GCA_034641835.2. Classification (NCBI taxonomy): domain Eukaryota; kingdom Viridiplantae; phylum Streptophyta; class Pinopsida; order Pinales; family Pinaceae; genus Pinus; species Pinus albicaulis. The sequence continues at coordinate 809,837,530 of CM076570.1, forward strand.
AAATTAGGAAAAGTTGCTAACAAATTTGTGTTATCTATTAGTTTAGAGTCTAGATGAGTGAAGAGTCCATCTTGGTATTGTTAACATTCTGTTAAATTTCTGTGGACTTAATTTTTCAAAACATGGGCCCTTTTTATAGAAATTTTGATTGTACTGCGTAAAAGGTATATAGCAATTTTGATGGTATTGCATAAAAGGTTGGGTTGAAACAAATGTTATAAAAATATTTGAAAGGAGAAAATTTCTTTAGATTATTTGAAAAAAAAAAATTGAAAATTGTCCATTTTACAAAACAAATATATATGGAAAAATGTCCTTTTACGGAAACCTCAAAATAAGATTGATCTAATCTCACACACTTCAATGCAAAATAGGGTTATTATATTTAATAGTATAGAGCATAATACTTATTTATAAAACATCCAACAACATATATGTCATGTTATGAAACATATATATGGTTGGACCTGAAGCATATATGCAATATTGCTTCATACAATAATAAATGGGGTAAGAAACATATGTTTCTGAATTTATAACATATATATTGTTGGATCTATTCATATATTATATTTATTTATACATTTTTCTGTGCATAATTTATGTTGAATAAATATATTAGCCGTGTGTTTAAATAATGTACTATTAAATTTAATATATTGTTGTTTGGCTTGAAAAATTTTCTATTTAATTATGTATAATTATATATATATGTTATTTAAAGATATATCATTATTTCTTAATGATTTTTATGTAGATTATGTCTTACATAATGTTTGGATATACATGATTGAAACAGAAATATTCCAGCTCCAACAATATACCTTCTAATATATTACATAATTAATAACTTTAATATTAATCATATTTTATTATACATCATTGAATCCAAACCATTTTACATGAAAAAATGTATATCTTAAATATATATTTCACTCTGTATTATATTCAAAATTGAATTATAAAGACCTCTAACACAGCAATCTAGCTGCCCAATCTGAAATCTCGAATACTAATATCCCACTCTGATGCGGACCATGTCAACTTAAGCGTTTGGTGCTCCGTCTTATGGTGCATAGTGTTACGGCACTTTCGCCTCACTCTAAAATATATATATGCCAGGTAACAGATAGGGTGCTAACTATACCAATAATAGACATGTAAATTCACATACATGATCTGGCCATATAGAGAAATTATACATATATGTACATGGTGGAAATTCGAACTACGTTCCTTTCTGAAGAGAGGAGTATTTACAATAGTTACTACAGACTCTCTGTCTAAACGCTACAAGCTCAAGCTCGAAATTCTAGATTCTTGTCCCTGAATTAGCTTCCACTTCACACATATTTATTTTTGAAACCGTATGATTTTTCCTTTGTTTAGTTTAATCACCTGATTGGAAGATTTGCTTTTTTTAAATTATTTTGAGGGTTTGTAGAAGTACATAATGTATGTAGAATAAGACTTGTTTATATATTCCATACTATAGATATCATACATGGTGAGAATGTTATTTACCACTTTGACCACATAATATGTTATTTGATTACTTGTTCTTCCATCTAAATTTTAAAATTTTGGTTGTAGGAGGAAGACCCGTTCCTCCTGCAGCACCTCGTGCACCGATTCGCAGTCCTCCTCAGCAAGGTAAGTATTTGTGTTTTATTGTCCGATTAAATGTTGAATTGGAATGAGCTCAATGCTTAAAATTAGAATATGTTTCAAACTATGACCAGTTGTGTACACTATTGCCTTTCAGATGCAATTATTTGTTTCTTTTATATCTTTATTTTTGAAACCGTATGATTTTTTCTTTGTTTATTTCATTCACCTTTTTGTTTTTTTTTTTTGAAACTCCATTAACTTAATATTCTGTATTTTCTAGAAAAGGAGGAATTTTATAACCGTATAAGAGATCAAAGATGTGACAATGTTGGGTTGTCAAGAAAACCGAAATCAAAATTCAAAATGAAACATAAAATATCTAATAACATGGAAAACTTAATCAAAGATATATTTGAAAGTTTACACTAAAATTGAAACCCATTAGAAGCTTGGAATCGAGTTTTTCAGAATTTGAAGAAATACATCCTTTGTAAACTTTTTTCATCCTTTGTTTAATCCATTAAAAGGTGGCATTACACTCGGATGCATTCTGCAGGGAGAAGGGTGGGCCCCTCTTTCTTGTACTTCCCTGTAACAATAAGGGCATTTGGTGAAATAGTTGACCATTTCACCTTTTTGTAAAACCCCACAAAACACATCCCAAAGTGTTCTACTAAGTTGCTGGACATTTTGAGATTTTCCAAAGACATGGTTATTCCACATGAAAAATTGTTGGAGGAGAAATCCAAGACCTGAAGACATTGGAGTTCACCTAATGACATTGGAATCTGACCTCCAAGTGCAATGTAAGAAATATTGATGTATACTAATTCTTTGCAACTTCTAAGCCCACTTGGAATATAACCACTTAATTCATTCGCATAAATATCAATAGCTTGGAGCATAGTCATATTGGTTATCTCCAAAGGTAGAGGCCCTTCTAATAAGTTGTTTGAAATGTTAAAATAGAAAGCTAAATATGCAAGACCTCCAACCTCTAGAGGTATGTGGCCACTAAGATTTTTTTATGATAGATCTAGCAGTAGCCAAAATTTTGTCCCTCATTAATTTATTGTACCCTCTTCTAGAGCATTGCCTGCAATTGGAAATCTAAGTTTCATTATGAACTTATCTATTATATAGAGATTAAAGAAGTGATAATTCATGATTCTCTTACATATTATTTTATGCATTAATATCTCTTCGAATGCATTAAAATGGAATACATGTATTTCTGTTAGAAAAAATAAGTTTGTACTTTGCTACCATGATGTAGCCAACCTTGACTGAGAATGCCATCCACATATTGCTGAATGGTTCAATTGATACTCAACCTCTACTCCAAAAAATCAACATTGACTCTCTCTATTAATAAAAAACTAGCTCTTCACAATACCACATCGCTCTCTATGATGGGACGTATCAACACAGGACTTTGCTATCATTTGTTTATAGCACACAAGTTGCATCTGAAGACATCCAGATTGGATCGATCATTTTACTTAAAAAAGTAGCTTGCACACTGTCTCAAAAGTCTTCGTAAGACTAAATTGTGTATTAAAATCTTTCTTTTATCCTATTTGCATTATTCCTATATAAAAATCAATTTTACATTCATTTTTTTTAATTTCTACATTCATTTCTGATCCATTCGAGTCCTAGAACTTGAGGTTGTACGACGTAACACACCTTTAGTTAAGGACTCATCAACACTATTACATGCAAATGCAGGCGAATCCCAATCAAGCTCTTCACAGGCACATGAGATTATGCGAACTAGTGTAACTCCAAAAAATACATCCACAACAACCCTTGTATCATTCAAATCACTCAATCCCTATCAAAAATATTGGTCAATCTAAGGTAGAGCATTAGCAAAAACACCCTTGAAGAATTACCACACCGCATGTGGCTCAGGGAAAGTCTTCGGCTTTGACCTCATTGGTCGTGATATAGATGAGATTCACCTTTCTGCATTTGCTGAATTAGCTGAATCCCTTTATAATCTCATTGAAGTTTTGCAACTCTATATTGTTTCCAATGGAACAATTAAACAAAAAAACCCAAAATACAACCACCTAAATAGTAAATGGGAGATTTATTTATTTGTTTCTTCAACTGTCAAACCATGTTTAGAAGATGATCCAAGATTTCCTTACCACAAATTTCATTTCAAAGTAATCGCTGAAATCAAGTCCACAAACCAAATACCATTGTATATGTTACTGGTGTGGTTAGCTCCACCTCTCCTACTTCAACAATTCGAAGAAGAGATGGAATTGAAACACTAATAAAAACACTCACATTAAAGGACAAGTAACGTTTTAGCATTGATTTAAAAATATGGGGAGATCAATGTGTCTCTATAGGAAAGGACCTTGTTGAATTATGCTCTTCTGACAACCCACCAATCCTTGGTGTCCAAGGAGTTCCGGTAATTGACTTTAATGGAATCACCATAGGGAAAATCTTCACTTCCACTCTTCTTGTAAATCTAAACATTGAAGAAACTCAACAAATCCATACTTATTTCTGTGATACATGCTACAACTCTTCATCTCCATCTTTGAGTAGAAACTATAATGTCGCTTCTAAACGAGCTTTACCATAGAAGATAATTCAAGAAATATCTTGCATGGAAGTCTCTGAGAAGGAAATATGGGTTTCGGTTCATGCCACAGTGACTTCTCTATGCATGGATGACTTCTATTTTCTTGCTTGTCCATTAGATTTCAATGGAAAACAATGCATGAAAAAATTACTTCACCATTATAACAATCTCTGGCATTGTACAAAGTGTAACGGTGAATTCCTAGAATGTGACTATTCTTACAAACTTAAATTTGACTTACATGACCACATCAGACACCTTCAAAATGTAACTGCCTTCAATGATGCGGGAAATGAGCTAATGGGCATCACTGCAAAAGACTTGTTCATCCTCTTTATTGAACCAACTAATCTTCAAAAAATCTATAGCTGTATCTTAGGCCACCACTTCTTGCTGTAACTTTCCATCAAAACAGAGTACTACAATGGTGTCGAGCATTTGCAACCTATATTGATAAGTTAAGAAGAAATTCAGTATGATGCTGCATGCAAAGAGGTCCTAAAATACATTGACACATTGAACATTTCACAACGCTCTGTTATTCATTTCCTTTGAGCTCTCTTCTTATATGCACAACATGCTACTTTTCTGCACAAGAAATAACATTTCTTTATATATCATTTTTCCATACCATTGTAAAATAAAACCATGTTGTTGTACTAAACACTTTCTTTTACAAGACTCTTTTTCAATAATTATAAATATGTATATCTACCCCTTTACATTTTACATAATATAGATACCAATGATTGGCACTACAAAAGCCTTTTTTTTTAACAATACTCTTTATCAATGTGTATGGAAAGATCAATTGAAACTCTTTCTATCACTTACTAATAGTTAATTACAAAGTTGAGCTTGTTACAAAATGTCATACATTTCATATGCATTCATTACTCAATTTTGTTTCACTCTAAATTCCTGACATCCCATGCTTCACATAGAATTAATTGTAATTTCTGAGATATGTCATCCAACGATCAAGATGAGGGTAAAAAAGCACAGCGATGCGATGCCTTATTTATTCTCAAAATAAAGAAACATTAAATGCACATCGACAACTTCTTTATAAAAATTAAAAAAACTACCTCTTTCACTACACCACCCTCCTTTTCAAGTTCTCTCCCAAATATGCATGCCATTTCACCCTACCTTCATCAAAACCTATATAACTCCCCACCCCCCTCCCCCCGCACCCCCCCTTAATGAAGAACACAGTCGCTTTAGACAAAGAATTGATAACCTCTCTACATTGCATGTTTTCACACTATGCAAAGAATCATATCTAAGTATGAAAACAAAAATTTTACATGGTACCCTTTCTTTCTCTCATTTTGCATCATCTAAAACTACAAACCGTTTTACTCATGTGAACAATGTGGACCCAGTCGAATAACCATATGTCCTTCAGAATTTAACACAGGTTGAGGAAATGTTGATCGCATGTGTAAATCCCATTCTATAAGTAACACATGCTCGTGGTGGTCAATAAAAATATAGCATCCATACAATCAGCTTCCCTCAAGACATCACTATTATTTCCAAATACCTACCTCGCCTGCTTTCTGAATTGGACACCCTAATTATCAGAAGAAAAAATCCTTCTGAAACATCTTATGAATTCATCGTTTGTAAATGACGTGTACTTGCAGCACTTGAATACAAACTCACTCATGATCCCTACTACAAAGATGTTGAACTCATCCCATCTGCAATTTCTACTCTACCAGATCAACCTACAGATATTTCTTATCTTCTTCATAATGTAACCACGTCCTCATGTATACTCCACGAAACCATAGTCGATTCTACTTATGATATTGGTGTCATGCTAACACCATTATATATCCAACCTTCTTCATTTGTTCCAAGTCTCCCAAACTCATGTAGTGAACTTGATCACATTCATGCTTATTTCACTCCGCCGATCCAAACTCAACAAATTCAATCGATTGGCCTACAATATATCTTTCACCTATGTACGAATACACCACCAAGGGCCGCTTTGCTATGTCATTCCCCACACTTTTCCTGATAGGCATTGCAATGATCACACAACCAAGAATTACAAAAGTTGAGATGCACGAATATGCCTTGCACCTTTTACACTACCATAATAATCACTTCGGCCAACATCCGAGATTTCGTGGCTACATATATAACATGCTAATGTGCCACAATAGCCAATCAACTATCGATGTTTTTGTTAGGAAATACATTGAAAACAACTTGCCAATAATTGTTTCAGATTTGCGACAATATCTTCGTGACTTCCCAAATGCAATAATTCTTGAACAGGTCATGCACTTTGGCTCAGCCCTACAAGGTACACGCCCTTTTTGGAACAAGTGTTGTATTGAGCTAATTGACATGATCACACAACTTGGAAGCCCAACATTTATCTTCACTCTCAGTTCTACTGATACCAAATGGCCTGATATGCACAAGATTATGCCTACTAATGTGCCCTCAAATTCAATCAATAATTACAACTAGAGAATTCAAAATATAATTAACAATCCACATTTAACATCCCAATATATGCATTGCAGATTTATAATTTTTCTTGAAGAAGTCCTACAAAAAGGCCTCCATGCAATTATCGTGGCCCTTTAAACCTAATATTAAATTACAATAGATATGGAGCAATAACATCTTTTGATATTGCATTCAGGTACAAATGGAAACATCGAGGATCTTCACACATACATGGATTCCTTTGGTTGCAAGATGCGCCAAACATGGATGCCCTCAATTGGAACAATGACAAAGAATTTCTCAATGCTCAAAGATATTTTGACCATTATGTCATTACTTTGAACCCACGACATCCCAAAATCGTGAATCTATACTCCACCAATTGGCAAAGAACAACCAATTTCTTCTCAACACATCATCAATTTTCACGTTAATGCAGACAGACGGCTATGAAGAGCTTGTCAACTGTGTCCAACGCCATACAATGTGTCATGAATTTTCTTGTCTTCGCAAAAAAAAACAATGTTCTAAGCTATCGTATGGAGTACCATGGGATTTAAAACCCACATATTTACTCTTGATAGAAAAAAAAGGTCGGAAAACCTACAAGACTGCACGTAACGATGATAGATTGAACATCTATAATTCTAGTCTACTTTCCATCTGGAGAGAAAATTTTGATTGTGAACCAGTACTTTCATGCCATGCCATGTTAACCTATATTTCTAAATATGTAGCCAAATCAGAAAAAAAATTAGAGAGCTATTGCCAAATTTTATCACGCTTCTCAAGCAACATTTCTCTAGAAGCACCTATTATCACTGTTGTTCGAAAACTCCTTACAGAAACCATAGAAGAAAGAGACATTGGGGCACAGGAAATATGCCATATGTTACATAAATTACCACTCGCACTCTATAGTTGTACATTATTTCTCTAAATGTTAATAGAACTGTATTCAGATGTCTTTTACATGCTTCTAAAAATCCAACCTCAGCACCACCATTTATTCTCGCATACATGAATAGACATTCTTCACTAGATCCACTGCCCCTCATTGAAGCTGCACACTCTTGGTCATTTTCTCCTTGTTGTAAACAAAACCAATGGAAATAGATTTCTCCTCTGATGATTGTCCATATCTTGCCACGATACACCACAATCCCTTACCCTAAGGATCAAATTTATGCCACTTTCTGTTGGGCTGAAATTAATATTGTATTCCACTTTCCGTACCCTCACTAATGACATTGGATCCAACAATGAGGAAATCATTGCACACTGGGAACAAAAAAATGAACATATATAGCATGGGATGTTTATCACGAAAATGAAAACCCACAATCTCTACAATCTGAAGATGAATCTACTCCTGTATCTACCCCTCCTGACATCCCCCTTGACCCCGTCCAAATGAATGAATGGGAAATCATATCTCACCTTCACTCAGGCAACAACATCGAAATTGATGGCCTTGGAATCATTGGCCATCATGACTTTGATGTTAATCATAATTGGTCTCATACTTCTCTACCTCTCCACTTGCAAGAAACTATCATCAATTTCATTAAATACAACCGCTCAAATAGTCAAAACCAACATCGTCGTTTTTCAACCCTTCCTGAAAATCACATATTATCTCCTACCCAGCAAAAAGAATTCACACATGTTATTTCTCACTTCAAAAACCCTCTACCGAAACCCTCAATGGGAACTATCATACAAGGGACAGTCGGGACCAGAAAATTTTCTTTAATAAAATCTCTACAATGTGCATTTATCGAAAACTCATCAATAAGTAGAAGCCCATTATTTCTACTTGCACCCACTGGCGTTGCACCTTTCAACATAAATGCCCTTACAATCCACTCTGCCCTTCACATCCCTATCCAAACAATGCATCCTCTTGAAGGACAACCACTCCTCCACCTGCAAGAACAGCTCCACCATGGAATACATACTCATTGATGAAATGAGTTTTATCAGAATGAAAATGATTTCCTGTATTGATGATCGCCTACGACAGGAATTTCCCCTTCATCGATATACACCATTCGACAATCTATCCATTATCCTTGTCGGGGATTTAGGCTAGTTGCAATGTGTGAAAGACATTCCTCTGTATGCTGGCACATCACATGGCATTACAATTTGGCGTAGCTTTGATACATTCATAGCACTTACAACTATTTTTCGCCAGCAAGGTGATGACTCTTCCCAAGTTTCCTTCTGCCAGAATCTCACAAATCTGAATAATGGAACACCTACAATTGAATATTGGAACCTCCTAATGTCGAGGAAAGATTCATCTATTACGCATGAAGATTAAAAAAAATTCGAAGAATTCATGCACCTATATGCAAAAAACAATTTAGTTGCATTGCATAACAAAACAATGTTTAAAAAATTAAACATACCAGTAGTTGTGTGTTCTATGGAGAAACATCGAGAACAAAATTTTACTACATATGAAGAAGAACAACTAGACACAAAGGTTCTCTTACGCAATGAACGAAAAGTTATGCTCACCTAAAATTTGTGGGTACATGCAGGGCTTGTAAATGGGGCATTAGGCACAATGATTTCAATATTTTATGCACCTGACTCAATGCCTCCAGAATTGTCATCCTTTATGGTAGTTGATTTTAAACAATACAGAGGAACACCATGGGACATTTCACACCCAACATATGCACCCAATTCCCCTATCACAAGAGGTGCACATCGAAAAATACCAGTTTGAATGGCATGGGCTTTAGCAATACACAAGTCACAAGGAATGACATTAGAGAAAGCAAAAATTGACATCGGCCCCAAAGAACGCTAAGGTCTAACATTCACCACCATTTCAAGAGTAAGATCTCTGTTAGAACTTCGAATCCATCTAGCATTTCCATTCTCACGCATGTCACGAATGAAAGAGAATCCATATCTACAACGCAGAAACCAAGAATAATCATTTCTCACATCAAAATCTATATAGAAGAGTACACTCTATCCAACAATAAACTCTTCATTTCATCTTCACCAACGGTAAGAAAAGCATAAACTTTTCCAAGTTCCATACACAATTACTTGCTTTTATGTTTGTTCTAACACTGGTTATGCTCTTAATGCTCAAAATAATTTTATGGTTACTTTAAGTATTTTTTAACTCGAGAATTAGTACAATTTTATCAACCGTTTACACTAACAATTACTATTTCTCTTCTTTCATGGCCAACAGATATGGATTCACAATATTTAAACATGCTCTTTGAGTACTGCCAATAAATTCAACAACAGGAACGTACTTCATAGGATATACAGCTGAGATTCCTGCCACCACATACATTGCCTTTGTACCGTTTGTGTACAACTATTTCCTTGTTACAAAAGATCCAAAAAGTCCTAAAAAAACAATTCACATATGTGAAAGAGATACACACTCACTGGAAAATGCATGTTGAATAGCAAGAATGACTTTCTGAACGTGGAGCCACAATCGATATCAATTGGTGTTTCCAATGCCGTGGATCGTCATGTATATATGATTAGATATTTACTATCATTTACATTTATATGACATCACAAACTTTTATTGTAAACTTTGAATGACTGGTTTTCACCCTCTAAGAACATTGGAATTGCTACAGAGAATGGTTATTTTTTCAGGTTTTTTAAATCTAACTTTATATGTTTACATTAGCAAAAATGCAAGCCTTTTTCCACCTTTCAAATGGGAATTTCTTTTTTATCATTTACTAAGTAAGAAATTAAATTATCATTGACTTGCTTCATGATATTTCACATTATAAATTAAAAAAAAAATGCAAATACACAAAACAATATAGATTTAATATAATGTTTATTGTTCCAAATCAAACTACAATTACTTCATGTCAATACTTCAAGATAATACTCCTATTGGTCTCTCTTTGCACTTTCTCAGCAACTTCTAATTACACTATTTTATGTATTATTATATTTAAAACAACAATTATCTGAAAAATGATTTCAATTTATGGAAAAATAAACCAAAAAAAAAACAAAAGTAATTTAAATTTTAAAAATTAATTATATAATAGCAAAAACCGATCATAATTCTGTGACCGAATCAATATATTGATAATCATTACTATCTAGTCATACATAGCATATCATAATTCTTAATTTCATGTGAAGGGGACTTACGGACAAAGGACTCTGAAGAAAGAAAGAAACCTAGGAAGAGCTAGTTAGTATTCTCTAAGCCAAACATACGATGAGGGGTCTCAACAAACCCGCAAACAGGTGTTTAATGTCTTCAAAGCCGGACTTGTTCTAACAGAAAGTACCAACCAGGGTAGCCTTGGTGCCCACCGTGTAATAAGGTATATTCCTTGCTCAAGTTTATTTTCTCGGTTTGGTAACATGAGTTTACCATTCCATTTTTATCTCTGAAGGTGCTATCCTTTTCTAAAATGCCAACTGATTCGTTGTTTCATGTGGATCTCAATTCACATAAGGAAATAAATGCGTGTTCGCTTTATCTTTAAACGGTTGGTAGAAATATATTTCACTCTCTAGCTGTGCAAATCTACATCAAATCCACGTTATGGAATTAGAATTATATATATATATATATATATATATATATTTTGTTATAGTTATATCTAATTATTAAATATACATTATAATTTTATAATTATATATAATTAGTTATAACAGAACATATAATAACAATATTTAATTATATAATTATATTTGATATAAAATATATTATAAATAATATATAATTTAACATAATATATTTGAATTTATGTTTTTGTGATTCATAGTAATTTATCAAATATTTTTTGGTTATTATTATATTAGATAGAAAATTGCAAACGCTTTTTGAATGAATTAGTGTTTTTCATTTTTAATATTAGATGAGAGATCACACCTAGTAATTGACCTTATATAGATGTATAGAAGACTCAGTAGTTATTGGAAAAATAACTAGTTGAACTAGGAAGGAAAAACTAGTTTTTTTTCCAACAACTAGTTGACCTTCTCTACATATATAAGCTTAATCACTGGATTTGATCTCTCATCTACTCCTAAAGATGAACCACACTAATTGATTCTAATCCACATTTTTCTGTCAAATATAAATATATATAACAAATTAACATATATATAGCTATGTTATATAATAATTCAACATACATATAATTATATATAACTTATTCACTTTAATTAACATATATGTGTGTGTTAAATATACGGCTTACGTTATATATAACCTGTTTTATTTGTTATTCGCAATAAGCATCTCTATATCCAGCAATATTGATGTGCCCACATTGAATTTTTATTTAACACCTATTTTTGATTTTTGGATGTCCATGACTAAGGCTAAGCTAATATGCTTCTTCCGAGTTCGAGATCGATCGTTGGGGTGGGTTTTTGGGTTAAATTTGACGAGTCCCTTTACCTATAAGTTAAATTTTTTTATAACCTTTTTTTTTGTTTTTAAACGTTTCATCTTATGACTTTTAATATTTATTTTTATAAATTTTATTTATCTTCTTTAAATTATAATAACTTTCTATTGTTTGAATTTTAATATCAATTTTTACTTCTTTTATTTAAATTCTTAAAATTATATTCAAGAGCTTTCTTTTCTTTCAGCTTTCTTCAAATTATATTCTTCAGATTTTATTGCAAAATTATAATAAAATTTTATACAATTATCTAAATTTTAAATAATTTATTTTGAAAATTGAAATTAAATTAAATTAAATTAAATATTCAATAAAAGTATCAAGAATTGCAAAAACTACAAGCTCACTACCGTTCCAACAGCAATGGGTAAATATCACTAAGTAAACCTAAATTGAGACCTCAATCAATGCTGCAAAATATTTTAAAATATAACATATTTGCTAAAAGCTTACCAGGAAATGAACACGAAAGCTTTAGATCTTCAATAATATTTTTCTCACTTATCAATAATATTTTTCTCACTCATTTTGGTGACTCTCTTGACTTCATTTGCAACAACAGAAGCATGACTTAGGGTTACGAAGATTGTTGAAATCTTTTAAATATCAACTTAGCTCAGGAAACCTATTCAAATATGTAGAAAGTTGTCTCTCTATTATGTGACTTCAACTTCAATTTTTTGCTTTCAGTACAAGTTTCCCCACTTTCAATTGTAATCATAACTAAGCTTAAGCTTAAAATTATTGCATTACACTTAGTGACTGTGTTAGTTAAAAAAGGATTCGGATTGCAATCAAGAGCTATACTCAGAATAGGTTAACGTCACTAGTGTTGGAAAGGATTAGCCACTAGTGTTTCAAAGGATTAGCCATAATATGAATATAAAATTAGTGCAACTCTACTACAGTGTTTATCATCTTTTGTTTGTGAAGGGAATTGTGCTTTATATAAATTCATATATATATATAATCATAATCATTTTTTCTTAACTCAAACAATGTATTGTAAATCATTATTTTAATTTCATTTTTTCAATTGTGAACTCTTAATATAAAAAACAATATGTGGCAGAACCTTCTATTAGCTTATTATAAAATATTCATTGTAAAATACTTGTTTTATTTAATATTAATATGAATCTCTATTTAATTTATACTATTTAAAATATAGTATATTCTTAATAACTAGAGTAATTCTTTGAGATATTATAGAAGCACACATCATTTGTAAATAAATGTTGATATGGGCATGGAAAGGGTGGAATCCATTGATTCATATTGGTTTCAAACATTATTGTTTTACAATTATAAAAAAAATTGTTGTAATAGAATTGATTATGGTAATAATGCTTGTTGCAAGACCTTTCAAAATGCACAAATGCACATTGTTGGTCAAATAAATAACCATAGGGATGGGAAGGAGTAAAATAGGATGCTCAGAGAAAAAAATAGTACAACCATCCATACCATAATATTCATGCATGAAGAAAATTATAAAGCAAAGCCATCCATACCATAATATTTATTCATGAAAAAAAATTATAAAAAGAATTCTACTGTTAAAACAATTATAAAGGAAATTTTACTCTGTTGATTGATTCCAATGGTTGATATTATAGTGTTGACCTTCTACAAATTATAGTGTTGTGTGATTGTAAATAAAGTTTGAGACTAATAAATTATTTTTATTTTAATTTCTACCAAACCTATTAATTTTTAGGCAACTAATGAGGAATAAAGAAAAATATCTCTTAGTAAATTTTTGTTTTGAATAAAAGAATTTGTTTTTCTACAGAAAAAGAGGAAAGAACAAATATCATTAAAATGACCCAACAGATAATTTTACCTAAAAATTACATTTCTCTTGAAACTACAATATCGTATAGTATGAATAATGCAAAACTATTTATATACTATTGTTGAAAATGAAAGAAAATCAGAAACACTGTGGTAACATTAAAAAAAACCAAAAAAAAATATGAGAAAAGAAATTACACGAAGTGACTCAACAGATAATTTCACCTAAAAATTGCATTTCTCTTGAAACTACAATATCGTATAATATGAATAATGCAAAACTATTTATATACTATTGTTGAAAATGAAAGAAAATCAGAAACACTGTGGTAACATAAAAAAAACCAAAAAAAATATGAGAAAAGAAATTACACGAGAGGAGTTTACTACCGTGATTGCGAATTTATGACCTTAGGTTTTTTCTTTTGCAGACTTCGCGCTCCAGCAATATCATGTATCCCCTCTAAGAAAGCATTCTGATGAGCATTGGGCATTCACTACACAATCTTGCTAAATCTTCTCGGTTCCACAACAACGCTGCAAACGATTTGAGATCATGATAAAATTGAGATTAAGAAGATCGATATGAGATGGAAAAGAAGTGTTTTACAATATGAGTGAGTCCTATTTTCGTAAAATTTTGAACTCGGTCGTCAACCTCTTACCAAACCAATGCCAAATTATTAATTTTGTATGCATTAAATATTTTAAGCGAACTCCGTTTTAACTGTCTACCCAACTACCCTAATGATATCAAAATCTTGAAATCTGGATCTGATGTCCGACATGATAATAAGAGCATCAAATTCGAAAAATAAAGACTTCACCAACACACTTAATGGATAGAGAATGGTATATCCGGAAGTTTATTTTTCGGTCATCCTACAAACATCCCCTTAACGTGTAACCACCAAAAAAAAAATTGTAGCGTAATAAAGAAAAGAAAACTATACCAATAGTGTGAAAAAAACATTTTAATTTTTGGTAGTTTGTTCACATTTCCAAATGACGTGGAGCGCAGGAATCATTAGGGAAGTTATATATATAATTAAAACTTGTTAATTTTTTATATGCTCGTCAATATGACTATTTTAAAAATTATGAGTGAGTTGAGAATAAAGTGAATATTTTAAAATAAAACGTATTTTAAGTTCAATTAAAAAAAAAAAACCTGAAAACGTGTCTGAACTTTGGACTAATTTTTTAAAGCATGGTTTCACATGAAATTTGAACTTTGGATCTCACTACCAATTTAATTTTTACATTATTTTATATTCAAAATTGCGTAGTTAATTTTTACATAATAATTAATTTGTTTATATATACTTTTCTTAAAAACACTCATGATGATTTTTAAAATATAGTATTTAAAAAATAATTTAATAATATAAATTTTAAAAACAGTTTATTTCTCCAAATACTCATGTGAATAATGTGACTTTAATGGGACTTGGAACTTCATTTCCACGATCTTTGTTATTTCAGTATTAAAATTGTAAATTTTGTTTAATTTACTTTTTAATTAAATTTATCAAATGTTATTTTTTTTCTCTAAAAAATATTATTATTATTATAAATTTTTTTATTACATATTTTATTTTTAGACTCTAAAGTATCACTATTTGAAAACAATTCTCTTAGTTGTCACTCTGTTTATGTTTGAGTCATTGGATTGAATGTTAGATGATTGAAATGTTTTAAGCCATTAGATAAGTAAATATTTTTATATATGTTTTTTATAATATTAATTTTTGTTTTTAGTAAATTAGATTGAATTTAGGTTTTGGTGATGATAGAAAGGTTGTAATGTCATGTTTAACATTTTGACTATGTCAAATTACACAAAATTAAAAATAAAAATAAATTAAATAAAAATATTGACATAATGTAATGAACATTTTAACTAGAACGGCTCACAACAAAAGAATTTTTCTCATGACAACTTGATCAACCAATGCTTGTATGAGATGCCTAGGGTTTGCTCTCACATGCGATTGCGGAAACCCTCTCGTCCTTGCAGTCCCGCTAAAACCTAACGGCGCCAGTCTGAAACGCTTACAGCTTCTGGTACTCAACCATGGCGACAAGTTCGGGGGGGGATGGCCGCCCCCCGCCTGCAAACAATGAAGAAGCGCACGCTAAAAACGACAGCACAGTTGAAAACTCTGACAAAGGGAAGGGATCAGCAGCATCTCAGACGTCGATCACGCAGAGTAGCCAGGACACGGCGGCACCCACATCTTCTACATGCAAGCCTATAGCTCCGGAAAGACCCAAAATAGATTTACCAAGCCATCGCATAAATACACGGATCCAGTACATGAGGGATCATGCCCTTATAGGGAAATTTATCGGCTTCTGGCCCACGAAAAAAGCTCTGCAAGGTTGGATCGCATCCAAATGGAAGCCCCAGGGACACGTTACTCTCCAGCTTAGACCGGAAGGCTTTTTCACTGCTATCTTCAACTATATTGAGGACCGAAATAAGGTTATGGACGAAGGACCCTATTTATTCAACTCAGCGGGGTTATATCTCAGGAACTGGGTCGAAAGATTCAACCTAGACAAAGAAAATTTCAATTGGGCTCCAGTATGGATCCAACTGTATTCGCTACCACTTGAATATTGGGACGAAGACTCACTTCAAGCAATTGGCAAAGGTCTAGGCGAGTTCATTAAGATAGCTGAAGAGACGAAGCTTCGCAGATATACCTCTTATGCTAGACTCCGCGTCTACATGCACTTGGAAAATGCCCTGCCAGATGCAGTAAGTTTGTATCATGATGACTTTGAATGGATTCAACCTCTAGACTACGAACATGTTCCTTTTAGATGTCGCAGGTGCCATGCTCATGGGCATTTGTTCAGAGACTGCCCTCTCAATGCTCAATCCCTGAATAAGGAGGCAACGGACAAATAAGAACCAGATGGCTTCACCAAGGTGCCCCCCCGCAGAAGACATAGCAAGAAACCCTCAGCGGGAGGGAAGAAACCTACTCCCCCCTCCTCAAACGACCCTTCCACCAGTAACAGCTTTGCCGTCCTCTCCAACTCGAACCCCACCTTGGAATCTAACCCTATTTCCCCTATCTCAGCCCTTTCCACTTCAGTTCCCTCCAGCACTTCCGATCCCCCTAACCTTGAGTCAGTTCAAAAGGAGAAGCAATCCAGTGAAGTAACCGATCCTAGAGCCCCTCCTGATAACAAGCTCCTTACCTGGAATCCCAACTTCATGGACATAGACAATCAAAAGACCAACCCCTCAGCCACAATTGAAGAAACTCTCGAAGGCAGCCAACCGAGCTTCATGGAGGATGATTCTGAAGGTCTATAACTTGGGGAGCTTGATATCTTAGGACTCGAGGACGCGTGCAAACACAAGGAATTTGACAAGATCAATCCTATTCAAATTGACAACCTCGAAAGGGTCCTATCCAAAGTGCAACAACAAAAGAAATTATGCATTCAGCCGAGCAGTCATTGGGACAACCTAAAAATCATAAAACAATCTAAGAAGAGAGGCCGAAAACCCGATTGGCAACGCACCATCACTTTAGGGGAGATGTTGGTGAATTCCGGACGATACCCCAAGCTAACCCGGTTCTTCAAACCCCTAGCCAATAGTTCCCCATGAAACTCATATCATGGAATGTCAGAGGGCTCAATAGCCCTGGAAAATTCAAAATGATCAAAAACATGATTCAGAAAGAACGACCTAATATTCTCTTTCTTCAAGAAACAAAATGTAACAGTGAGGTTTTAGGCTCAATCTTATCCAAAGCTTGGCCTAGATGTAATTCAGTGGCTGTGGATGCCTCAGGTTCATCAGGAGGACTTGCGATAGCCTGGGACACTCAATCCATCATGCTAGCAAATTTCCATGCAGCGCACAATCTCATTCAGGCTACTTTTGACCCCATAGGAAAAAATATACATGGGATCCTCTCCAATGTCTATTTTCCCCAGGATCGAACCAGGAAAATAGTGTTGTTTAATACCATGGAAGTCCTCAATTCCAACAGATCTTATCCTGTTTGGGTTGTTGGAGGAGATTTCAACATGATTACCAAGCTAGAAGAAAAAACTGGAGGAAGACCAAGGCTGGATCCTGAATGCTCTCACTTCAAAGACTTTATAAACAATAGCTGCCTAATAGACCTCCCCTTCTCAAATGGCTCCTTCACTTGGAACAATAGGAGAACTGGGAACCAGCAGATCGCCTCAAAATTGGACAGATTTCTCATATCAGACAATGCCATTCATATCAGAGGGGACCTCTCTGCATCGATTCTTCCATTGGAAGGCTCAGACCACTGGCCCATAGCGCTCCACTAGCAAAATATGGGTACACAGCTCAAAAGGCCATTCAAATTTGAGTCTTTTTGGCTCTCTAGTCCATCATTCAAATCCTTGGTCAATGATGCTTGGAGAACCTTCTCTCCACCAAAGGATTCAAAGATGTTCCAGTTCTAGCAGAAACTCAAACATCTCAAATCCCTCATCAAAAATTGGAACTCTCCCGTCTTTGGAAACATATTCCAAGAGATAAAGAAACTTGAAAAAAAAATGGAAGCAATTCAGCAAAAAATCATCCAAGAAGGAAGAACAGATCTCCTAGCGTCCAAAGAACTGGACATACAGAAACAGCTGTAGGAGAGGCACAAGTAAGAGGAAATCTTCTGGAGGCAAAAATCTAGAACTCGTTGGCTAAAGAAAGGAGAAAGGAACACAAAAATTTTTCACAAGTCCACAGTGCAAAGAAGAATGCAAAATTGCATTACTCACATCACTAATTCACAAGGAGAGCAAGTGGAGCAACATGAAGAAATTGAGCTAGTTCTTCTGAATTATTTCAAAGGCATTCAGCAAGAAGAGTGCAATATAAATAGACAACCGGCCATTGATAAAATAACAGAGCTAATTCCCAAGCTTTTCAACGTCGAGCACAATCAGATGTTACTACGCCCCGTGTCCCTTCAAGAGGTCGAAACAACGATGGCTCAATCCAAGGAAGGCAAGGTGCCAGGACTCGACGGCTTCACCGCAAATTTCTTCCACCACTTCTAGGATCTCATCAAAGTGGAAGTCTGGCAGCTTGTAGAGGAATCAAGAACTTCACATTGGCTTCTACCGTCACTCAACGCTACCTTCATAGCTCTAGTTCCAAAGGAAGAACACCCTAGCACTCCAGAAAAATATAGACCCATTTCTCTATGCAATGTCATCTATAAAGTCATCTCCAAAGTCATAGCTAATCGACTCAAACCCCTTCTTCCGATTTTAATCTCACCTGAGAAAACTGGATACGTAGAGGGACGGCAAATAATGGACGACATCATTCTAACTCATGAAGTAATTCACTCCTTAAAGAGTACCAAGAAGCCAGGTATGCTACTCAATATTGATCTCTCTAAGGCGTTTGATAAATTATGTTGGTAATATATTTAGCACCTCCTAAGTGCTTTTGGCTTCGATCAGATGTGGATAAGATGGATAATGATCCTCATCACTTCCCCCTTATACTCCATTCTCATCAATGGTATCCCCTCCGCTCCTTTCTCTCCGTCAAGAGGCATCAGACAAGGGGATCCTCTATCCCCTTTCATCTTTGTCCTCATGGCTGAAGGCCTCAGCAAACTTATCCATCATGCTGTCAATACTGGGCATCTTCGTGGAATCACCCTTCATGATTCCTCCGCTACAACCCATCAACAATTTGTTGATGACAATATGCTCTTCGGCCATCCTTCTGCTCAAGAAGCTCGATCCTTTAAAGCCATCTTGAACCTTTTCTCAGCTACCTCTGGTATGTCTGTAAATGATTCCAAATCCCAGCTCTTCTTCTTTAATACTCCTCCCCTTACCCAAGCCAGCATTTCCCGAATCCTTGGTTTTTCCATAGCTTCCCTTCCAGGAAAATACCTGGGTGCGCCGCTTGTGGACTCTGCTATCAAACACTCATCCTGGAACGTACTCTTGGAAAAGTTGGAAGCCAGAATTTCTTCTTGGACTTTCAGAGCACTCAATATAGCAAGAAGACTGACTCTCATAAAAGCCGTACTGCAGTCCATGCCTCTTCTATCTCTTCTTAGTCCTTGCAGTGCCAAAATGGGTTCTCAAGCAGATCAAGATTTTGCAACGCAAATTTCTCTGGGGGTCTTCCGACCAAAATAGGAAATGCGCTTTAGTCAACTGGAACACAGTTTGCTCCCCAAAGGAAGCAGGAGGACTAGGTCTCAGAGATCCTCTCCACAACAATGAATTCATGGGGGCTCGTCTTTGGTGGAAATGGCTCTCAAATCCACATACGCCTTGGGATAAACTTTGGATAGCCAAGTATGCAAATAATAGACCTCCTGAAGCTCTCATCCGGCTAGTCCCAGAAAGCACTGGCTCCCTCATCTGGAATGCAGCCAAGCAGCATTATGCACTCATACAGCAACATAGCTTCTGGGAAATACGCAATGGGAACACAGCTAGGTTCTAGACTGACTCATGGCAGCAGAGTCCAAAGCTGATGGACACCCTCACCCTCCACGACAGGAATTTCAATGAACGTGAGGAAGTGAAAGTCAGCCAGTTTTGGAGCTCCACCAGATGTAAAGACTACAGACAATGGCAAGCCCCAGCGCATATCATTCCTCAAGCACAGGATGAAACTCTGAATATGCTCAATGAGGAACTACAACACCGAAAAATAAGATATTTAGAAGATCCTGACATTCTCAGATGGGGTTATTCGACCCGAGGCATGTTCTCCACAAAAGAGGCTTTCTCCCTCACGCACCATGTTCCTCTCCCTCGTGATCCGCTATGGAAATTTGTTTGGAATCCTGGAACTTGGCCCAAGGTCTCCACGTTTCTCTGGTTGCTTAGCCACAAAAGAATTCTGACTTGGGATAATTTTCTCAAACGAGGATTCTCTGGCCCTTCGCAATGCCCAAACTGCCAACAAAGCAATGAAACAACCCACCATCTTATGATCTCTTGCAAGCTTGCCTGTACTGTTTGGGAGAAAATTTGTTTCAGATATCAAAAAAGCAAGCTAAAGGGGGTCTTAAGCAACATCATATGCAACTGGCCTAGCCATCCATACAATAGCTCTCTTCTAAATGCTCTTTGGTAGATGATTCTGGGGCTTCTCTTCTAGACACTCTGGAAAGAGAGGAACAAACAAATTTTCAAAAATCAAGCCACTCCCTTGGACACCTTATGGATTAAATTCAAAAACAATCTCCAAGAATCTCTTGCTCTCCACTCCTAGCAGGATGAAGACCTTCCCAAGCAACCAAAGGAAATTTCCATATGGCAAAACTGGCAGCTCAAAATTTCAACTACAACCAGCCCCAACAGTCGAGAAAATTCTATCTCTTCGTTTCACTGGTCTCCTCCTCCCCCCGGGATCATCAAGTTAAACTTTGATGGAGCCTCAAAAGGCAATCCAGGTCAAGCTGGATTTGGGGGCATATTCAGAAATTCCAAAGAAGAAGTCCTTGCAATCTACTTCGGCTCCTCAGGTTGGGACACTAACAACTCAGCAGAATTGGAGGGACTTTGGTAGGGGTCGAATCTCATTCGTCACTATAATTTCTCCGCCACCCTCATTGAAGGGGACTCCCAGATTCTCATCAATATGGCAAACCAGATGCTTCATGGTACTAGCTCAACGAAAATGGCCACTAGCTGGCGATTGGCTTCCAGAATTGAGAGAATAAGCAGCTGGTTGAAAAACAACCAAGCAGTTTCCTTCACCCACACCAAAAGGGAAGGAAACAAAGTAGCAGATCTTCTAGCTAATCTAGGATTCGATAGCATCAACACTCTCCAACATGGATCCCCGCAAATCATCCATGATAGAGATACACTACAGAACTACATCAAGCTGGTGCACACTGATCGTCAAGTTTCGGATGCAGATGGCAGGGAAGATTGATGGGATCTTTGTCCCAGGCCTAATCCCAAGGAGACTCTCATGGGCTAGCCATATGGCCCCCTGCGGCTCCATTAATTTCACCATTAAACTGCATGTCCCTCCTGCATTTACTCAACATTGTCGTCGATTTCTTATTCATCTCTTGCTCTGTTGGTTCACCATGGACTCCACCCGGGTCGATTCGAATTGTTCCTCTGCTGATAGCCTCTGTCATTTGCACCCTTTGTGGAGCGCTTGCCCTGCTTCCTGTGCTGAGCCAAGTGCTCACACACAAACAGGGCGACGCTGCTCTCTCTACTGCTATTTGGAAACCACTCCGGGGTTACATTTCACACAAAGTCATCTCTGCTACTCCTTTTCCCGTTTGCCTCGTCCTTGTAACGCTACTTGCAGACTCCCTCTGTCCTCGCTCAGCTCCTCTTGTCTCAATTTTACTCTTAACTCAGTGTCCACCATGCCCAGATTGAGGCACAGGATGCGCTGCCGACGGGGTGCGAGTCGTGGTCGTTCTGTTCGCTCTCGCCCCTCCACGAGCTCTGAAGCCGAAACCTCCTCCGAGCATGTTGAATGGAGGCACTCTCCTGTCTCCTGAAGCAATAGAGGTAGCGCCAGACCTCCTAACTCCACCCACGCTACTCACTCTTCTCTGTTTCCCTCTGCTGGTCTAACCAATCCTGTTCACCCTAGCTCGCGAGCTCCGGACAATCCCTTCTTTTGCCAGATCTCACAAAGAGCTGAGCTCTGCTTTGAGTGTTCCTCTAACCGGCCTTCTATCACTGTCTTTGTGACAGTCTCCCTGAGAGAGGAAATATCCCGCAACCCTGCTCCCCTGCCTAATCCTATCCCCCCTCCCTCGGGTCTCTGCCATGCTCTGGATGAATATACTTCAATGCGACTGTTTGGGATACCTGGGCCTGCTTCTCCAGACCTGGGCATACATCCTTTGTAGGTGGCCATAGACAGCAAGAGCAAGGAAGCAGAATAGAAAGCAGAGGTTGGAAA
Organism: Pinus albicaulis; assembly: GCA_034641835.2. Lineage (NCBI taxonomy): Eukaryota > Viridiplantae > Streptophyta > Pinopsida > Pinales > Pinaceae > Pinus > Pinus albicaulis. The sequence goes on from CM076570.1 coordinate 809,860,412, forward strand.
TCCTTCACTGCAAGTGACCATAGACTCCAAGCGCAAGGAAGAAGGACAGGGAGGGGATGTTTCTGAACCGGATAACGAGTATGCATGCCGGATAGTGGAGGAGCCACCTTCTCCACATACAGAACAGTAATCCCATTCCGTCATGGCTCAATATGTCAATCATGTCTTATTGTTTTGCAAGTTTTTGTTTACCACTGGTTTCTATACAGCAGCAGCAACTGCCAGTCACTCTTGTTTTCATGTTTTTATGATGTATGCAATGACCAACGCACCGATTTCCCTCTCAAGGACATCAAGCCCAGTCTTCAGGCTCCCATAGCTGAACTGAGGAAGTTTTGTAAAATTATGTTTCCATAATAGAATTAGTTTAATTTAGAAAAAAAAAATGAACATTTTAACTAGGTCAAAATGCAATAAAAAATAAAAAATAATAAAATAAAATAAAATAATTATAAATTATAAATATAGCCCATGGTGTTGACCCATAGTATTCATGTGGAATGTAGTTTTCTGATAGGGGGGGCTAAGATGACCTAAATCAATCTTAACATTGAATCTAAACTAATTATTTAATCAAATTCTTTTTAAATGTTTATAACCATTATTATTTTAAAATTTTAGTTAATAAAATGTCTCTAAATTTTCATACAGCGAAATATACATAGTTGTTTTTTTTTTTTTTTGTTACAACTATTTTTTTATTCCAAAAATACATGGTTTTTTTTGTTATATATTATTTATGTTACAACTGTTTTATAATTCATGAGTATTATTTCTTAATATATAAAAAATTAAATTAATAATGAATTTTTTAAAAATATGTGATCTTTTTTAAATTTCCAAATTATTTTAAAGGACATGATTTATCTTGAGCAATAATGATGAATTTTATTTGAAAACAACTCCTCTAGCAACCAATGTGTCCATGTTTGAGCTATTGGATCAAATGTCAGACGATTGAAATGTTTTAGGCCATTAGATCAAGTATATATATATATATATATATATATATATATATATATATATATATATATATATATATATATATTATTTATAGTCAGTTAGTTTTTTCTTTTTAATAACTTAGATTGAATTTAGGTTTTGGTGACTTTTAAGTTAAAATGTTTTTATTAAAAATTTGTTAGATTTTAAGCTCAATTTTTTAAATAAAATTTTAATTAATAACATAATAAAAACAGATTTAACATAAATTAGTTTAATGACTGAAAAAAAATGTAAAACACATAAACATTAAATTTTTGGGTAGATAAGCATAAAAAAAAAATTATAATAAAATTTGTATCATAAAATTAAACTCCACACAAACCAATTAATTTATATTACATGGATAAAAAACAATATAAAAAAGGAAAATAATTATTTATATATTTAAATATTACATTTTTTTGCTACTATGTTCTCTGGAAAAATATGATAGAAATGTTGTAATGTCATGTTTAACATTTTTGACTATGTCAAATTACAAATTTTTTATTTTTATTTTTAATTAAAAAAAAAAAAAAAATTAAGCTTCGTAGAACCTTTCTATTATCGGAAATATTAAGGGCAGAGAATCATAGAAGAAAAAACAAATACGGTGACCTCAACCTGCCCGTAGGAAACCAGGTTTGTTGGCCACCACATCGAGTTATAAGCGGACCAAAAATGAAATTGTCTTATCCTATCACTGACAACATTAAGAGCTATAGTATGTCCATAATATTTACAAGTAAAAGAAGTAGTAAAGCGAATAGAGTCCAAAATGAGCAAACACGAAAATATTTAACCAGATAGATCCAAAGAAACCTGAGCATGAGTTGTTGGGTCTAACACCTGTGAACTGCTGTGAGTCAGTTGCATTTTTTGTTCAATATTACCCACCCTATCGTTCAACTGCATCTGTACTTTGAGCATAGCATGCATATCCATCTTCATTTGTTGAATTTCAAAAATAATAGAAGAGGTGAGACTCTTATCCTCCTTACTGGCCATAGCCTTGGCAAGTAGGCATTTCATCTTCCAATAGGTCTTTACCGACTGTTGAAAAAGAGAAAAAGGACCCCGAGTACTACCGGGATCAGTTAAGAAATCCATTCGTGAAAGCTCAGCTTCCATGTCCTCATCCTCACTATCTGTATCAACTTCCCAGCCATGAATTTTTGACTTAATGGTATCCTGATTCCCTGCGTCATATACTTGAGTAATCTCATGCAGCACCTGCGCATTATATTTCTTGCCATGCCTACTCGTGTCAGCCCCAAGAGTAGGCAATCTTCCTCGTTTCATCTTCATTGATTGCCCTTTCACCATGCCGAAAAGGAAAGAACATGGAGATAGGCCTGTGGCAAGAATTACGTCAGAAAGAATATAAATGAAAACAGAAGAAAGTGTTGTTGCTACAAACCCAATGCGCATATCCTTACATCAATAATCCTTATAATGATGTGTGGCAGATAGAATAACACAGAACCAAACAATAACGAAGGTACAGATAAAACCACGGCCAGAAGGAAGACCAAGAATTACTGGAACAAATGCCAAACCCGATGTAATATAAAGTGCCGCCAACAAAACCATACCATAACCACTTATCAAAGAGCAGGAACCATGGATGAAAGTAAAACAAAATGCAGGAAATAGATAGGATAGTTTCCCATGGCCAAAATGAAGACCAAGAACAGCTGGAACTAATATGGAGCCGTCTGTAACATAAAGAACTGCATATGAAATCTGACCATTCCCACTGCTAAAAGAGCAAGAACCATGCATGAAATTGAACCAAAGAACAATAGACCCAGAGGACAGTTTCCCATAAGTTATTAAATGAATCGGAGAATACATGCAAGACAAAAGAAGCTTACCAAATTTTAGAAAACACCCAGAAAGGGATTTAGCATTAACAAGATTTTCCACTGTGAACCCCAACAAAAGAAACAAACCTGGCAAAGACAGAGGGGTAGTAGAAATGTGAGGAGCTGGAAGAAAAAAGATCATGACAAGAGTTGATCTAACCCCATAAACCCACAACCAACCAGGGGGACTGCAGAAGTGAGGCTCAACGTAGGTATCCAAATTCCCAGTCTGAAACCATCTTGAAAAAACAGAATGATACTCTGCTAACCACAGAACCATGACAGAAGTAAACATAGGCCACAGAGATAAAATCGAAATAGGAATAGTGGGCATGGAAGGCAGAGTTGCCATTACATACCACAATCTTCGGCTGAGAATACGCGTGATGATATCCTGAGCTGTCACCTGTAGTAGAGCACCGATGGAAGGTTTGAATAGAGAATGAGTAAGAATAACGAGACAATCAATGAGACTGTGCAACCACTGCATATAATCTTGTGTTAATGCATCTGACAGAGTGTTAATGGTAAGAGCTGACTGGCGCATGCACAATGAAGAGGCGGAGTGGATCACAACCGTCAAAGGACTTGCGTAATAATAACTTCAAATAGGGCAGAAAGATATCCACCACATGGATAAGCACGACCCAAATCAACTGTGAGGCACCCTGACCGGGGTAAATTACAAAAAAATAAAAATAAAAGTCAATTAAGTAAAAACATTGACATAATGTAATAAATATTTTAATGAGGCGAAAATACAATAAAAATAAAGATAATGAAATAAAATAATGATAAAATATAAATACAACCCATGGTATTGACCCATGGTATTAATGTGGAATGTAGTTTCTTTATAGAGGGGAACTAAGATGGCTTAAATCAATCTTAACTCTGGATCTAAACTAATTATTTAATAAAATTATTTTTAAATGTTTATAACCATTATTCTTTTAAAATTTTACCTAATAAAATGTATCTAAATTTTCATACATCCAAATATACATAGTTTTTCTTGTTCTGTATTACTTTTCTTACAACTATCTTATTATTTAAAAATTCACATGGTTTTTTTGTTATATATTATTTAAGTTATAACTATTTTATAATTCAAGAATATTATTTCTTAATATATAAAAAATTAAATTAATAAATTTTTTTTTTTAAATATGTGATCTTTTTTAAATTTCCAAATTATTTAGGTTGGAGCAATAATGATGAACATTCATAATTGTCATTTCTTAAATAACACTAAATTTACCTTAAAGGGGTAGGTAACAATTGTTTATATCGAAGTCAACGATACAAAAGAAAATAATTTAATTTCAAAACAGAAATGTACTATCACTAGGGAAGGGAGTTATTACATTTAAAATTTGTTCCCATTCTTGTTACTACAAAATTTGATAGTTTCTTTTTATTTGTTGGAAAAATAAATGATCTTTAAAAGGCACTAAGTTTTGAATTATGATCCTTAAAGAAGTCGCTAGATTATGAGCTGATTTTTTTCTTCTTACTTTTGGGTCTTCTTGAGGTGAAAAGTTCCCAAAAATGGAATATTGATCGTTCAAAGAGGAATTATGGAAATATTATTGTAGATAATTTATTAATATAAGATTAATTAATCATCCCCAAGGGTTAAAAGGGCCCAAATGTCTCTTATCCATAAAATTAAGGATTAAGATAACTCTATGCTCTATGTTCAAATGACAAGTGAAGGTGGATTTACCATAATTAAGCTTATTAATAGTCTCTTATGAAGTACAACATGTCATAGTGATAAGTTTTTATTCCATTAAATAATTCTAGCTGTAGAGCAGTGTCAAAGTCCTAGGAGTGGTATCAGAGGAATTCAACATTGCGAATGTGATAGAAGTAAATAATTACGTCGAAGGGTGAATTATGCCCAACTTCATCATAAAAACCAAGTGCATCATTCATGATGAAACAAGAAATAAACATGAAAATTCCGTCATATAAAGGTCTTCAATAATTTGGCCAAATGTCTCATCCATTATGAAAAAAAACATCTTACATGCAATTAATAACAAAGAAGTTGTTCCACATCAATTATCCAATATGGATATTTTTATTTTAGGTAAAATAAACATAATTCTCCACCCCCTATTCTGGAGGATCAGTTGTAGCCAAGAATGTTCCTACTACCTCTTCTTTCTTATATGTTATTATTTTCTATACCAAAACCCTGCAATTAATAACAAAGAAGTTGTTCCACATCAATTACCCAATATGGATATTTTGATTTCAGGTACATTAAACATTATTCTACACCCTTTATTCTGGAGGATTAGTTGTAGCCAAGAATGTTCCTACTACCTCTTCTTTCATATATGTTATTCTTTTCTATACCAGAACCTTACGGCATTTCCTTTGCAACATGTGGTGCAATTTCTAGTTACGATTTTGAACCTGTGATCTCTTAGGAGAAAAATCATTCTCTAACTATTGTTGGGCCAACAAGCCCTATTATACTACTTAAAATTTGTAAGCCATCATCCATAAGAAGGTAATCTCTCATCTTTATCTATAATAAATATCACCTAGCAAACACACATAATATACCCCTAATTGGTGAGCTCTTAGGAGGAATCACATACTCTTAAGGATTATGACATAAGCCATCATCCATAACAAAATAATACCTCATGTTTATTTATAATAAATATGATACAATAAGTTATCATTACATTATTTTATGTATTATTTACTCATAATAATTACATTGTTTTATGTATTATTATATTTGTAGTTGTTATATTATCCTGAACAACAATTATTTGAAAAATAGTTTTAATTTATGAAAAAATAAACATGCAATGCAACATACACTTAAACACAAGATTAAAAAAAAAAATCTTTTACTTTACCATAGACAAAATATAACATCAATTCGAATGCAAATATTATATTAACAAATCATATAAATGTTTACGTCCTGTAATAAATCTAACTAATAATTACAAAATCACATATTAAAATAAATATGGACTTTTGGAAATCTTAAAAGCATTTTAGGTGTGAATTAATACCCCTCTATAACACTTTTTAACTCATTTTTTAATAGAAATACCATTGTAAGTACTAGTTCATTTATGATCTCGATTCTGATTCAGATTTCTTGCGACAGCTGTAAGACATACACAGCTTACAAAGATTACAATGTACCAAAACTTGGATCTACGTCATTGATTTGTTCCTTTTTTTTGGATAATCAAGGGTTTAGGCTTAGGTGGGAGCCTTGCCTAGGCATCCCGCCAAGCCCTAGATATGCTCCTTGGCATTATTCTTCGTGTTATTGTTCTCTGTCGTTGTCCTAGTTCACCGAGAGTTCTCCCATAGTGTTTGGAAACTCTGTTGCATTGGGGATTATGACTGTCCAGGAGGACACCAAGCCTAGCTCAGATATGGAGGTAATTTCATGTTAAAAAACCGATATTTCTATTGAAGATTTCTCCAATTCCTTTGCGTCCAGTTTCTCATTTTATCCCTTTCTTCAAGTTTTTAATTTTATTCACTATATTATTATTTTATTTAGGCCTTTGGCCTACCTTCATGATTGAGGAACTTGTTGTTTAGGTTGTGAATTCGAGTACTAATCACTTATTTCATTAATCTCTCTCTCGAGCCAGATTACAGGGAAGGCGACGTGCATTTCTCCTTTCACGTTCTTCACAAGTAATTTTCAAGTTCTGATTTTACGTTTTTCTTGTATTTTCTTTGATTTAATCACAAATTCCTTTCCCACAGTACTCATTTCGTGCACCTATTTTGGTTCGCAGCTATGGCCTCAAGTCTCATGGCAAACTCCTATACTGAAAACTTCAGTTTGCTAGGTACAGTTCTTACGTACTCCGCTCGGAATTTCTCTAGGTATGCTTCGTGAGATTTTCCCAAAATGGCCTAGGTGATGAATACATGTACAAAACACGACTTCTGATCTTGAAGACTCTGAATCCCTTTCTGGGTCTACTGTTCCTCAAGGGAATATATTTTTGTAGCATGATTAGGAATTTTAACTGACTTTTCTACTTTGGAAACCCTGTAAATTTTTAAAAGGTTTTTGTTTTAAATATTTAAGGCTTGAATCGATTATAACACTTTATAACATTCTGGGTTTAACCGGTATGATTATAATTGGTGGAATTTATGTAGTTACATTGCTGGTTTCTTTGACTGTCTCTAAAGCTTCGTTTTTTGTTTCATATGTAAGCAAAACCTTGGATTTTCGTCTTGAGTTTTTCTTGCTGTGTCTATATAGACCGTGGATTCATTGCATTTGTTATGCATTAATACTAAAAAAAAAATGGCATTCTGATAGCATTTATCATAATACATTTTCTGTGTTTGTCTTTCTGTCGTTAATGTCGAAGAAGAAATATTTTCTCCATTGTTTGTTGTTATATACGTTTTTAAAGAGTTCCTCTTGCAAGCTTAATCTGATATTCATAGTTTTGTGTTACTATGAATAGGATAAAAGGATTCTTCTGAATACATTTATATATGAAATTACTGTTTAGAATTCTACCTCTGATTTTTCTAGGTGACCGGACCACCGATTTTCCCGTTGTCCAAGTATTTAGAGTTTGTACCCGAGAGCCGACTAGGTTTGGGTCTGGGATTTTACCCTAACCCTCACCTGAAAGTCTATTGGGTGTTAATTTTTTAAAAATTTATACAGATATTAAATGATATTCTTATTTCTTGAAATCATTTAAATCATTATTATTTATTTTCCCAAACTTTAGTATGTACTATTGGTATAGTATAATATATTTATGGAATTATAGAGGGTTTGTACAAGTTATGGTTATCCTTAGTTTGCAAAACTCTTTCCCTTAAAAGTAATTTGATTCTACTGTTCTTTCGTTTCTTAAGAGTAAATACAGTCTAAATCTCTTATTGACAGATTTCATATTTCTGTTTTTTTAATACTTAATTCCTGTCTCATAAAATACTCGTAAATGTTTTCTAGAATTTATCCTTCTTCCATAACCATACTTTAGGAAATATTTACAGCATTTAGGTCCTGAACTAATCATTTCTAATAGTAATATGTAAAATCCTTATACATTAATCAATTAAAGTACATAACATTTTGCACTACTGAACATTGCATTCAAACAACAATATTAAAAATATAACAACATAAACTATAAGTTATAGAACTGCATGAATACTTATCTGAAATTTAAATGATTCAGCTGTGGTCCTCCCAAACATCAAGTGAGGCAATTACGTCCTCCTTGCCCCCATGGTCCAAATTGAACGGTACGGGTTAACAGTGGATTTTATTTTTGTTGTGACCTCAGGACACCTAGTCCAGTTAGTACCAAAAGCTTCAGGAAATTTTTGGGTGGAATTCCACTGGTTATCTTCAGCTCAAGAATCTCTCACTCTTTCCTCCTTCCCACAACAGAATGCCTACTCCTCCCTGGAATCAATCCTTTATCCTCAAAGGAGTAGGTAACTATTTCCAATTTTTCCCCAACCTCTTTTCAGTTTTCGGAAACATTTACCATCAGCTTTTTACTTTTCTTATCCAGTTATTTTTCATAACATTTTTTTTTATTAAATAACCTTAATTGTCTTAGTTTTTCATTAACAAAATAATAAACGATTACTTAACTAGTTAATCCACTAGTTAGTAGTAATCTAGCTGTCACAACTTCCCCCCTGGAAGTAACACCGTCCTCGGTGTTTTACTTTGGTTCTGAAAAGAGTTTTGGGTAAGCTTTCCGTACGAACCCTTCATCCTCCCAAGTAGCCTCATCTGGGTTGAAGTGCTTCCATTGCACTTTAACCTCGGTGATAACTCACTTTCCGAGCAAGATTTCCCTTCAGTCAAGTATGCGTTGCGGCTCGAACAGGAATTCTCCGTTCGACTCTACCTGCAACAATAAACACTTTCTTATCAATTTCTCACAAAGGAAATCACCTTACAATTTAGGACTGCATTTCTATCCTACCTCTATATGCTTCCAATGAATTACGGGATTTGAATCATGCATGTAACACTTCAACAGGGACATATGAAATACATTGTGTACTTGGACTTGGCTGGGTAAGGCTAGCCGATAGGCTACAGGTCCTACCCTCTCCAAAATTTCAAAGGGTCCACAAAACCTGGGAGCCAATTTGGCACAAGAGGCCCACCGCAAGGTACTCCTTTTTGGCTTAATTCTTATGTACACATGGTCTCCTACTGCAAACTCTTGATAGGACCTTTTCTTATCTGCATAGATCTTTTGTCGATCTTGTGCAGCCTTCAGATTTTGTCTTTTTTTCCTTACCTTTGCTTCCATTTCATCAAGTATCTCGGGTCCTAATGTTAGTCTTGTCTCAGGACTGCTCCAATTTATGGGCGTGCGTCCCATACAAGGCCTCGAAAGGACTCATTTTTAGATAGCCATTGTTGTAAGAAAATTCAAAAAGGTGCAGGTAATCTTCCCATTTAGTTGGCTGCTGCATCACATACATGTGCAACATGTCTTTCAGTACTTGATTCACTCACTCTATTTGACCGTCGGTCTGGGGGCGTTAAGCGGTACTAAAGTTTATCTGCGTTCCCAATCCTGAAAACAAAGTCTTCCAAAAATCAGAAGTAAACTTAACATCTCGATCTAAAATGACAGTCTTTGGGATTCCATGTAGCCTAAAAATTTACTTCATGAATATGTCGGCTATTTGTACAATCTTGTAAGTTGATTGTACTGGTATAAAATGCACATATTTACTCAATCTGTCTACCACCACCATTATGGAATCATTTTGTATTTTTTTCCGCGGTAAGCCTGTGATGAAGTCTGGTGTAAAACCCCAATTTTATATGCTTTTTAAGTTAGATATTTGAACTTAAGTCCAAAGGGGAGTGGACCCCAATGGATAATTATTGTGTGGATATAGTTAATTATTTATTTATGAAAAATAAATAAAAAAATTTGTGTCCACTATGACCAATTAGATTTTTGAGATCACTTGCCTAATCCATGAGGTTATGGAAAGAAGTTAAGGCTTTCCCCAAAATATTTCAAAAAGCCTTAAAAGAATTTATTTCTAATTTAGATTTTTGAGGAAAAATCTAAATTTCCCGAATGATGAAGAAAGTAGTTGGGAAGAGGTAAAGTGCTGGAAAAGAAGAAAGCAACTTTAAAAATCCCTAAATAAGGGAAGCCTAGGCAAACAGGAATAAAGCATCCTGAAATTTTGGACGCAGAATTGGAAACATGCTTTAGGGAGCGCATAGTTTAAATAAGTTGCTCCAGAATAGATTGAGGTTGGTATGTTCTTGGGAGGATCTCACCTCGGGGGTGAATTCTGGAGATAAAGGAATTCTATGGTTGGGAGAATTGGTCATAGGAAAAAGTGGTATGCACACTAGTCTTATAGATTTTACTATAGATAATGTTATGAGATATTGAAAAATTATATGGCTGCAATTATGAATTATTTTTTCTGAGATTTTATTATTCCTTACATTTAACATATTTCATTAGGAGAAATTAATCTCTAAAATCTGTATATTTGTAGGAATAGTAATTATGGGATTTTATCCACTAGAATCTCTAAACCAGAAGATGGTCTAAATCTGGAGATACATGTATTATTCCCATAATCAAATTAAATATTTTAACTTAAATATGCTTCTAGAATGTACAAATTCATGAACATAAACATGTATAGGATTTCTAAATCTGCATTTAAGATTACAAATTAATGGATCTAATTTACTAAACTATGTTTAAGGATGCAAAGAAATTTTTAGTTATAGTACTAAATGAGGAATAATATTTACTAAATCATAATTTATATTCTACAGTTATGTGAAATCATTGTACAAGGAAAATGAATTTTACTGTACAGAAATGACATAATTATAGGAAAGAATTCAATTTCTAATTTCTATGCTTTGAGGAATGAGTAAATTTTTATAACAGAAAAATAGATATCATTAATAGATCTATAGATAAATTAGTATATAATATATATTTATTAGTTAAATGGAAATTTAAACCGAAATGAATAGTAGAAAAATACTCTACTCAAAACATAGATTGTAATGTTAGAATAAAAAGTATGATTTCATTCTATATAACCAGTATTTAAAAATTACATTCTGAAACCATTCTATATTATTAGAAAAGTACACAATGAAAGTAATATTGACGATTTGATTTACATTTCCCTAGCTTAATTGAGGTATATCTAAACAAAAGTATATTATCAACAATGAAAGGCTGAAAGGAAATACTGGATTTAAGCTTCATATGTATCGGAAAATACTGATATAAATCCTTGTTACTCGAAGAATCACTATTAAAACTATAACCATCTTTCTGGCTAATAAACATAAAAATGTATATATAGATAATCCGAAAATTAATTAACATAAATTAATAGGACAAGAATCCTATTGTTAGGCCTGCACAGAAGTATAATAGATTCCATTATCCATCATATAAAATAATTATATAGAAATGCAAAAATTTATAACTATTAAATAATGAATAGCATATGGAGAATGGGTCTTTGAAATAGAAATACAGTGATCGAGGTCATGCATAAGCAATGCAAGTTATTAGTATTGTTTATAAGAGAGAATATTACAAAATATATGTGTCAAAATAATTCGTGTTTGATAGTCCAGAAAGCATGGAAATATTATAAAAATAAAGAAGCCATAATTTAAATAGTCCAAATAAGTTGGTACAAATTATACAAAGAGGATGCGGATATCAATGAACCCGAGGCATAAAATCTAACCAATTAAAATGCCACAGAAGTAACGTAGAACTGTCATCAACCCAAACAGGGGATAATAAACTACAGAAATGAAAATCTCTGTAGAGAAAAGGTACCAACCTAATTAACAAGCCAAGACCAAAGTCAATTGACGAAACTGGAGTATTATTGAAGTGAAAGAAAGGAGGTTGGATGGTAAGACAATTACCTGCAAGACAATACGAATACGAAAGTAAATGAGAAGGAGAAAAATAAACTAATTTACAAATATCAATGGAAAATAAATGCGTTTATGTATTAATCATACCTTGATAAGTATGGCATAAATATCCATGGAGTAAATCCTAACCAATGTACATTTGAAACCATATGCATATTAGAGGAAACTAGAGATAAATACTAAATCAACTAATGGAGGCATGGCTAAAGAGAAAACACAGATCCGAATATAGGTCAGAGAAATTTACCAGTAAGGCCAAGATCTCTGATAAAATATTGATGAAATTGCCAAGATCTGTGATCAAATATTTAAGAAATCCTTAATGTGCAGACACCCATCGTGAATTAATTACATAGACAAGTTTTGAATAGAAAAAAATTCAGTTTCATTATATTAAGGGTATACCGTAAACAAACGAAGAAGGAATACCGAGATGGAATATAATACCTACAAAAACAAATGAAGAAATTCTAACTTTGTGAAACTGTAGAGAGAAATTACCTGGGAGATTCGTTTCACAAATTATCCCCATAGACTAAATACAGTAAACAAGTTCGGGAGCAAAGAAATTCGATGGTGGAGCCATCATACAAATGGGAGATAAACCCAATGTCGAGACGAGAAGAACCAAAATGAAGGTTTATCATTAAAAATCCCACATTAAAAAAAACAAGTTAGGTCAAAAAACCTAACGCATATACACCCTCCAGATGTCACAATCTGTGACTGGCGTACTCCAAGTTGGGGTAGATGAACAAAAATCGATATCCTTCAATGGAGTTATGATAGAGTTTATGAAATACAGTCCATAAAATTAAATACGAAACGACACCATGGTACCCATTTCATTCTTGAGAACAGTATAGAAATTAAAATAATACAAAAACTTAGATGGAAGTATAATCTGCCCGTAGAAAAGTACTGGTCGATATTTAATAAGCACGGGAACAATAATATGGAAACATAAATTGAATTGACACATCAAAATCACCTTGTTATGTATAGCCATCTCGGGATTTTCTAGAAAGTAAATCGATACATATGATACATCCACATAAGTCGATAATTAAATGACACTGTATATAAATTCTATAGTGAAATATTATACCATTTGATTTTAATTGCATATAATTCTAGAGTTTAAATGAATTATAGGTGTTATGGTTGATGACCATCTAAATAAATTATGAATGAATATAATTCGAAAGGTTAAAAGAATTATATGGAAGTAATATGGTCAAAGACCATATTAATAAGTTCAACCGATATCATAGGACTAATGTCAATGAATCAAATAAATCAAAGTTGAGATATTAGAGTTGGAATAATTCTAATTAACTTATAAACTATATTAATTAAAAATAGTATTAAAATAATTTAAAACTTTTCAAGAAGTAAGAATTCAATAGGGAAAATTATAATGATAGTTGAGGAATGAAATAATAAAGGGGAGGAGACAATTATAGGTCAAAAATGTCTGTAAAGAATATATATATATATATATATATATATATATATATATATATATATATATATATATATATATATATATATATATATATATATATATATATATATATATATATATATATATATATATATATATATATATATATATATATTTATGTATTACATCTGAGATATCACCTCCCACTTCCATTCGAGTATGGCTATGGGGTGCAACAATCCTGCATGATGTTCATGCTCTACCTTCACCTGCTGACATTCCAAACACTTACTTAGATATTCATCAATGTTTTTCCGCATACCAGGCCAGAAAAATATCTTTCTAATTGCAGTCAACATTTTCTGGTATCTCAGATGACCTGGATAATTGTTGTGATGGTATTCATTCATTAGCAGCTCTTTCAGATCCACCTAGTTAGGCACATATACTTTACCTTTGAAGGTTAACATTTGATCTTCATTTATTCCATACTCAGATGTACCTCCATACTTTCTTATTTCTTCCACTTGTTGCCACAAAAACTGGTACTCAGGATATTTTTGTGCTTCCTTCTTTACCTTCTCTGAAAATCTATTTTCCAGCTGATTATAATATAGCTCATATATACCGTGTAATTTTCTACTTAATGCATCAACTACTAGGTTTTCCTTTCCTTTGAAATGCTGAATATCCATGTCAAACTCAGTTAGGAAGGCATTCCATATTACCTGCATTGAGTTTAAATATGTTTGATTGAAGTAACTCATCAAGTTGCTATGATTTTTTTAAACACAAAATTTTTTCCTAGAAAGCGGTGTCTCCATACCTGGAGCACATGAACTACTGCTGTCAACTCCAAATCATACGCGGAATATCTTTGTTCATGATCCTTCAACTTCCTGGATTCATATGCTACCACTTTGCCTTCCTGAGACAGGACTACCCCAAAACCTTCTTTACTTGCATCCGTACATACTTCAAATTCTTTGTTGGGGTCAGCTACCCTTAACACAGCGGCAGTGGTCAAGAGCTGTTTCAATTTTTCAAAACTGTTTTGACATTTTGTAGTCCATTTGAAAAATTTTCCTTTCCTCTGCAAGGAAGTAATAGAAAAAGAAATTATGGAAAATCCTTCAATAAATCTTCGGTAGTACCCAACTAGCCTCGTAAAGGATCTAATATCTGCCATGTTCTCGGGTACCCACCATTCCATAATTGTTTTGATCTTTTCTGGATCAGCAACAATTCCCTCTGTGGAAATAACATGTCCTAAATACTGGATTTTTGGTTTAAAGAGATCACACTTGCTAAACTTTGCGTACAACTGGTGTTTTCTTAGCATTTCCAACACAATCTACAAATTCTCTCTATGATCTTCCTAGTTTTAGAATAGATCAAAATATCGTCTATAAAAATAAGTACAAAATTATCCAGGAAAGGATGGAAGACCCCATGCGTTAGCCTCATAAAGGTTGTTGGTGCGTTTGTTAAACCAAAGGGTAACACCACAAATTCATAGTGACCATACCTTGTACGAAATGCTATCTTGCAAATGTCTTCCTCCTTGATTCGAATCTAGTCATACCCCAATCTCAAATCTATCTTGGAAAACACTGTTGCCCCTTTTACTTGATCAAATAGATCATCAATCCTTAGTAATGGGTATTTGTTCTTGACTTTTAATTTTTTGAGATTCCTATAATCCATGCACATTCACATGGTCCCATATTTCTTTTTCACGAATAGAACTAGTGCTCCCCAAGGTGACACACTTCGGTGAATGTAACCCTTTATCCAAAAGTTCCTGTAACCGCATCTTCAGCTCTGTTAATTCCGATACACTCATTCTATAAGGAGCCCTTGACATGGGAGAAGCTCCAGGCATTAACTCTATAGTAAAGTCAATGTCTCTTCTTGGTGGTAATCCAAGAATATTTTCTGGAAAAACATCCAGGAATTCTTACACCATCGATATACTTTCCATTGTAGGCGATTTCTCCTTAGAATCTGCATATCCGACCTGAATAGCATATAACTGGCACCCCTTCCTTATAAATTTATTCATTTGGGATGCTGATATTGGGCATAACTGTAATGAATTTATGATTCCTCTAATTTCCTTCCCTGTTCCATCGTGCATTCTGTAAAAAATAATATTTTCCTTACAGTCCACTAAGGTCCAATGCTTTTCTAGCCAATCCATGCCTAACAAAACATCATAGGATAGTAATGGCAGAACGTTCAGATCCACTTGTAACTACCTGATTTGAAATTTATAATATACAATTCAAAATTTTAACAGTCACCTTATGCTTTGCCCTAGTGGCTAGCTATAGTAACCATGAATTTTTATATTTTTGGTCTTTCAATTTACACATCTCTACCACCTTGGGACTAACATAGCTTAGTCTTACACCTGGATCTACTAAAATAAAAATAGGTTGAGTTAGTATTTTACCTTCTAGCTCAATCATCGTTGGCTGATAATCTACTTGTTGGTCCTCCAACACTGCATTTATATGGGGTATGTTTCTCTTTACATCACCCATGGTAGAAGCTTCTTGCAAGTTTGCTACAACATCATTTCTTGTTCGCTCTGGGCAGTTTTTATAGTAATGTGCTTCACCACACCCCCAACATTGTAAAGGTGCTTTGGTCACCTACCCTCACTCAGGCTTGCTAGATGCTTCTCTAGGCTTTTCATCTACTAGCCATCTAGTCCTCTGGTGATTTCTGCCAAACTGTTTGCTGCTAGGATTTTGTGCAGAATTCTTAAAGTTACGACTTTTGGCACCCTTGAAACTCGAGTTACTTTTTTTTCCTTTCTTTGGCTGCTAAGCCTTGCCTACCTCCCCTATTTCCTTGGATTTCTAATAGCACATTGATGCTTTACGAATGGTTTCATCCATAGTCTGGGGATTTACAAATTCTATTATCTCTTTCATGTGTGTTGGCAAGCTGCTGAGAAATATATGCACCTTAACCTTCTCCTCTCGAAGATATGGAACATAGCGTAACAGGGAGGTAAACTTAGTGATATAATCATCCATGGTCATATGTCCCAACCTTAGATCATGAAATTCTTTAGCTTTTTCATCATAAAATCTTTCAGTTAAGTACTTGTCCTTGAAGTATTGCTGGAACGATTCCCAGGTGATGTCATGTTCTTAAATACTACGTACATTCTTCACTTTCTCCTAGCATAGAGTGGCTTTCTCTCTTAGCTGATATATTGCTAATTGTAACACCCCTAGTTTATGTTTTTCTTTCAAGCTAGACATTTGAACTTTAAATCCAAAGGGGAGTGGACTCAAATGGATAAGTATTTTGTGGATGTAATTAATTTTTAATTATGGAAAATAAATAAAAGAATTTGGGAATATTGACCAAATGAGAATTGTGAGATCACTTGCCAAATCGATGAGGTATGGAAAAAGGCTAAGAATTCCCCAAAAATATTTCAAAAATCCTTGAAAGAATTTAATTCTAAATTATATTTTTGAGGAAAAATCTAGTTTCGCCAATGAGGTGGAGAGGAGTTGGGAAGACTTAAAAAGCTGGGAAAAGCAGAAAGCAGCTTTAAAAATCCCTAAATAAGGGAAGCCTAGGAAAATAGGAAGAAAAACTCCTGTAATTCTGGACGCAGAATTACAAACGGGCTTTGGGGAACATGAGCTTAAATAAGCTACTCAAGAACATATTGGGATTGGTCTGTTCTAGGACGAGATTTCAGCTTGGGGGTGAGTTCTAGAGACAAAATGACTCTAAGGTTGCGAGGACTGGTCAATTGCATAAGTGGTATGCCATAATGTTTATGCATGGTTGAAATTATTGTGAATGTGTAGTTTGATTAAGAACTGTAGAAGTTATTCTATTTTAAATACTGAAACTGGTATTCCATACATTTATAGAATTATTAGAAGAATGCAATCCTCTTAATTCTACATAGTTGTAGGAACATGAAATTATGGCAAAAATCAACTAGAAGCTCTAAACCTATTATTGGTTTAAATCTGGAGATTTATACTACTCCCATAATTCATAATAATTGTAACTTTAATCTGCTTCTGGGTCAACAATATAACTGTGAAGTATACAGAAGAAACCACATTGTATGAAACAGAAGGAAATAGGAACTAGAACTAGTTCAACCTACTCCATTTAGATTATAGGAGAATGTATGACAACTCACAAGTGTAGAATAAAGTTGGGTAGGAGTAGTTAGAATAGATTTTATTATTCTGTGTCACCTAGGAAACTAAGAAAGTTTCAAGGAAAAATTCTACAGTAACATAAAGAGAACATGTGACCAGAATGGATAGTGTTATCCAGTTAAATTGTCTTTAGAAATCTGCATATAGAGGCTCAGAAACCCTATAGGGTGTAAGTAAATTTAGATTCAGATAGTTGTATTTTAGATCTGTATATTATGCATTTCAAAGTTTAAATCTACTTCAGATCCTCACATTTACTAGACTGAAAACTGTGATAGAAAAGGAAATAAAATGTATAGAGACTGTCATTTCCACTTAAAAATGGTTACATTAAAGGGAGGAAAAATGCTATGAAAGATATTAGTATGAAATTTATGTGAGAATCTTAAGTACACTTGTGGACTGAAATCATAGTAATACTCTCCAAAGGTATCTTAATATATGTACATGTCAGAATAATTTTACAAAAAAATAAATAAATCATATAGTATATTATCTCTCTTGAAAAATACAAATAAATATACTACTAAACTCTGGCAGTGTATAAGCAGTGTGGAGATCTATTTCATATGAACCAAAAGAAGTCCTGTATATAATTACAGTGTTGTTATACCTACAGACCTTTCACATGTATTAACAATAAACCGTGTGTGATAGAAATTGCAAACAGAAGTCTAGTATTTACATATAAAAACAAATAAACACTGGACGAGAATTGGTCCCGAGAAAATTATGGGTATAGACATGTATATTCTGGAGTTACTACTACTAATCAACCAGAATCATACTAAATTTAACCATAGAGGGAAGAAGCTATTGTTAAATCAAATAATAGCAAAACTTTATGTAGAGGAAAAATTAATCCAACGGAACCATGACAGCCCGTCCATATGAATATGAGACTGATTATCCTTTTAATAAACAAAATAAATGTGAACTTCTTTCGAGTTACGAGGATTTTAAATGCGAATTATACAACTAAACCCCATTGGGGAAAAACGTATATGGAAATCCATGGGCCTAGACTTAAAATAACAAATATATAAGAGTATAAGTAGACTTGTTAACTCTGGTGCTTGTAACTCTTTCCTAAATGAACAATTTTCTCTTCTGTAGAGAAGCAAAACTTCTACAAGGAAACTAAAATTTCTAAGAGGAAGAAATCATTCTCGGCGAGAAGCTGGATATACTAAAAGCTTCAATTCACAACCAACCTAGAATAAAAGAAGATTGACATTAAAACATGGGACTGGAAGCCAAAATTATAGACATGGTAATTAAGCACGCAGTTATGGCTTGGATAACCAGTACCTGTGATACAACCAAACCAAAAGTCGTTAGTGAATGCAATATAAAAAAATAAACCTTCGATTTCTACCAAAACTAGAAGGGAAATTTCATTACCTAGAAAATGTTAACTTCTTCTCATCCATGCAAGACCTTCAGTAAATAAAAGATGCAAAGTCAGAATCTAGATTTGATAATCAGTATGTCAACAATTCGAGCGAAAAACAACAGAGTGGTGCGGAAGGAGGAAAAACGATTATCATTTGCTCGTAAACGTAAGTTGCAGAAGACCAAACGATATGAATCTTTCCTGGAGGTATAAGTGACAAGAAAACTCATAGGTATTATTAGTTACCCATACCATTAAACCCCTGCATCGAGTTAATTACTCAATGCCAAAATAAAATGCAAGGAGTGGGTGTAAAACGAACAATAATCATTATCTACAGGTATTGTTACAAAGGCCTGCATTAAAATATGGAGGAACACTTACCATAGTACGTCAGCCTGAGGGTCGACCATACATATCGAAAAAAAAGGCGAAGTCCCTCGTTCAGTTGCCCAAGAATAAACCAGAGAAGACTGCCTTCATGGAGAAAACACTAGGAAATGGTAAACCACATGGTAAATGACTGATATAGTATACGAGTTGGGAAACCCTAAGGATGATCCCACCATCCACGTGGTGGCCATCCACAGAGGGAGACACGGATCAAAGTATAATGGCAGGGAGTACAATCGACTGGTAAATGATGTAAGGCGAGATGTATTAATACGCTTGAATTAAATTCATGACCGTAGAAAGGGAATTAGAATACCATTTTTTTTAGGCTCGAGAGATATACAAAGCTTATCCGTAGCATTCACCAAGAATGTATAAGATTCAAATGAACACACATTGATAATGCGACAGGAGACGACTCCATAACAAACAAGAGAGATTTAAATGCGACGTACCCTAAAACATTACACGAAAAACCATAAGCCATACATGGAAGACCTCTCAGCAAACCCGAACATCGTAGGTTGGTATGAGAACTGAGGTGACGAAAAATTGTGGAAGGGAAGTAAATATAGTCTTCACGTTATGGGTTATGAGCAACCCACATTACAAGGGCATTAACTCCTGTGTGTAAACGCCAAAGTCCAAAGGGAACAATGCGTACATAGCAATGCGTCTTTGCAAATGTATTAAAACAATAATATAACCATGTAACGATATGGGTAATGAATTAAGAAGAGTAGGGGTAAAGTAAAATGGAAATAGTTTAAATATTCTTACCATTAAAAAGGTGACATATAAGCATAATGGGGTTCCAGGAAGACATTTGATAGAGTTATAATAGATGAAATTAACTACGGAACTCTTTTGCAGAATTAATGAGTAGTGGAAAAATTTGTTAAATGATCATGATATCAGGGTTAAATTATGTTGCTAGACATGAGAAGTGTAGATTGACATCTCATAAGAGATAATTGGTATAAAAATCAATTACCATACATATATGTGGTTATAGCCAGGAAGTGGCATAGAAGTAAAAAGGTCTGTGTGGGAATAATACTCAGGGTCGACATGATTGAGATAAAAATAGTAATTAAACATTGATTAGAAAAAAAAAAAATTGAGGGTGAGGTATGTGACAAATGGTATCAGAGCCCATGTCAGCAAAACTGGGCTGCTGTTGTGCTCACTTTATAAATGATTTTCTATTGGAAATATTTTTTGTTGTACTGATATTGTTTTGTTTAGTGTCCAGTGTGGTATTGGAATTGGAAGATTAATGGCTGAAGGAGAAGAAATTTATGTTGATCTGCATGATGATGATAACACACCAGATCCCAATGCTCCTTTGATGGCTATGTTGCATGGGTTACAATGGGAGATAGCTGAGCTAATAAGTCAGAATTATAGGTTGTCACTAGCTAGAGGGGAGTAGGAAAATCTCATAAGAGAATTGACTTCACGGAACAGCCAAGAAGGAGAAGGTTTCAGAAAGAGGAAAAAGGGAAAATTCTCAGATGATTCTGAAGAAGATGACACTACTAGACATCCGTCTAAACAGAGAAAGGATTTACAGGGATAATTTCGAAAGATTAAACCTCCCTCCTAGATGGAGAGAAGGAGGAAGATGTGGAAGCATGGTCGTTGAATGTGATTAAATATTTCCATGTCTATGAATATGAGAGAAATTTGAAAGCTAGATTTGTGGTCTACCAGCTGCAGGGTAAAGCGACCTTATGGTGAGAGGAAACTAAAACGGTCCATGCCATTAATGAAAAAATAGTGACTTGGGAGGATTTCCAAGTCAAGTTTAAAAACCGTTATTTGAATGAACAATATTATGATGATAAAGCAAAGGAGTTCCATGAACTCAGATTGGAACAACTCACCATAGATAAGTTTGTCACCAAGTTTGCAATTTTTCTATGGTACGTTCCTTATATTCATGAAGAAAAGGCAAAGGTGCAAAGGTTTTTGAACTGTTTACCTACTGTGTACAAGGAGAAAATAGAGTTTGATAATCCCAAAACTATGGATGAAGCAGTGAGGAAAGCTAGATTACGTTACCAGTAGTTTAAAGGAAAAAATGAACATGGAAAAAGTTGGGTAAATAAGAGTGATTTCAAGGGGAAGAGACAGAAACCAGCTTACTTGAAGAAATTTGGCAGGGACCATCAGCGAAAGAAATTTAACAAACCCAAGGAAAGTCAAACTGCTCAGTCCCAAGTGGGTTCAAAACAAATAGAGGGAGAAAATAAGAAGGAAGGAGCAGTCAAGATGCGATAACCGCTGAAATGTTTGGGTTGTGGAGAACCTCATCTATTGAGGGATTGTCCACACCGAGATATTCAGATGGTTATGAGGGATCGAGAAGCTACCACAGTGAATGATATAGCCAGAAATATACCCACCATCAGCGCAGCTTTGGAGAACCGACAAGCAGAACACCAAGCTACCATGGTTGAGATGGAAGCTAAGATTGCTGACCAAACTGTTATAGTTTTAATCAATCTAGGTGCTTCTTTGAGTTACATTAGTCCACAAATGGTAGAGAAATGTAATCCCAAACCTAAAAAATTTCAGCAGTCTTGGTTGGTCCAGCTAGCCACTGCCACCAAGCAAAAAGTAACTCATAAGCTACCTCAAACAACAATGAAATTAAATGATTTTTAGGCAGAAGTAAATTTAAACATTCTTCCCTTAGGCTCATATGACTTGCTGATAGGGATGGACTGGTTGGAAAGGATAAAGGCTATGATGAATTGTTGGGATAAAACTCTGCATTACATAAATGAAGAAGGGAAAACTTTTATTCTCAGGGGAAAACCAAAACCCATCTTTGTCAGACAAATATCAATGTTGAAACTAAAAAGAACAGCTAGGAAAGGATATGAATTATATGCAGTGCATGTCGAAGAATTAGGACAAGAAATTGAAGAAAACCTGCCCGATACTTTGCCAGTAGTAAGAGAGTTTAAGGAAGTTTTTCCACATGAGATTCCTCATCTTCCCCCCCAAAAGAGAGATTTACTTCTCAATTGATTTGGTACCTGGAGCAACACCTGTTTCCAGAGCCCCTTATCAGATGAGCCCCCCTGAACTCATGGAACTGAAAATGCAATTGCAAGAATTGCTGGATAAAGGTTATATCATACCGATTGTGTCTCCTTGGGGAGCACTGGTGTTGTTTGTGAAAAAGAAGGAAGGAACCTTTAGAATGTGCATTGACTACCGTCAACTGAATAAGTTGACAATAAAAAATAGGTACCCATTGCCCAGAATTGATGACCTGTTTGATCAGGTAAGAGGGGCTTCTGTATTTTTTAAGATTGATCTAAGGACTGGGTATCACCAACTCAGAATTAAGGAGGAAGACATTAGTA
This sequence comes from Pinus albicaulis, assembly GCA_034641835.2. NCBI lineage: Eukaryota > Viridiplantae > Streptophyta > Pinopsida > Pinales > Pinaceae > Pinus > Pinus albicaulis. The sequence continues at coordinate 809,883,077 of CM076570.1, forward strand.
AAACAAATTTTCGAACCAGGTATGGTCACTATGAATTCGTAGTCCTACCTTTTGGTTTGATAAATGCCCCTGCCACCCTTATGTACTTAATGAACAGTGTTTTAAACAAATACTTGGACAAATTCGTACTAGTATTCATAGACGATATTTTAGTTTATTCAAAAAGTTAGGAGGCACACAAGGAGAATTTGAGGATAGTTTTGCAAACCTTGAAAGAAAACCAACTATATGCCAAATTCAGTAAATGTGAATTCTATAAAGACAATATTCAATACTTGGGACATATTATTTCTGAACAAGGATTGGTTGTTGACCCTGAAAAGATAAAGGCTACTAGAGAATGGCCGATGCCAACTAATGTTTCAGTAGTAAGATCATTCATGGGAATTGCAGGTTATTATCGTAGATTTGTGGAAAGGTTTTCTGCAATTGCATATCCCATAGCTTCACTACAAAGGAAAGGCACCAAATTTCAGTGGACTGAGAAATGTCAAAATAGTTTTGAACAACTAAAAAAAAAACTCACTACAGCCCCTATACTGAAAATTGTAGATCATGACAAAGAGTTTGTGGTGTGCACTGATACATGCAAAGAAGGATTGGGAGGAGTCCTATTTCAGGAAAATTCTGTTATTGCATATGAGTCTATAAAACTTAATAAGCATGAAAAAAACTATAGTGTATATGATCTGGAATTGACTACTGTAATTCATGCCTTAAAGATGTGGTGACATTATCTCCTTGGAAAAAAATTCACGTTAATGACAGATCATATTAGTCTTAAATATTTCTTTTCTCAAACAGATTTGAATGCCAGACAAGCCAGATGGCTATCTTTTCTGAGTGAATTTGATATGGAGATAAAACATATCAAAGGAAAAGAAAACAAAATTATTGATCCACTAAGTAGAAATGCTTGCCAAAACATAGGCAGCATTGGGACTAGTGCTAGTTGTGATTTAGAGGAATTAGTTAAAAAGGTAGTTGATCAGGATCCAAGTTATGAAAATCTGCAATTAAAAATGCAGAAAAAGGAAATATCTAAGTACACCCAAAACCAGAAAGGACTGATCTGCTATAAAAATAGATTATATGTTCCCAATGTAGAGTCCTTGAAAAAGGAGATCCTGGATGAATATCATAAACAACCATATTCAAGGCATCCTGGATATCAGAAAATGCTAACAGCTTTGAAAAAAAAAAATTTTTGGCCAGGAATGAAAAAAGATGTAGCAAAATATTTAGCTAGGTGCATGGAATGTCAACTAGTTAAAGTAGAACATCAGCACCCGTCTGGTCTTCTAAATCCCTTACCAATTGTAGAATGGAAATGGGACATTGTTTCTATAGACTTTATAACTAGGTTACCTAGAAAAAAGTACCAGCATGACTCAGTAATGGTAGTGGTAGACACGTTAACAAAGGCTGCATACTTCATACCTATAAAATCTACTTTTGGGACAACCCAAGTAGCAGAGGTGTTCTTAAAGGAAATAGTAAGGCTACACGGGGTCCCAAAGATGATTGTTTCAGACAGAGATGGTAAAGTCACAATAGCCTTTTGGAAGGGTCTATTTGGGGGCATGGGCACTATGTTGAATTTTAGTACTGTCTATCACCCTCAAACAGATGGGTAGATAGAGAGAACAAATCAGATTTTGGAGGATATGTTGAGAATGTATGTGATGGAAAGGCCATGAAAATGGGAAGAATACTTGCATTTAGTTGAATTTTCCTACAAAAAAAGCTATCAATCCTCCATCAAAATGAGTCCATTTGAAGCACTCTATGGAAGGAAGTGTCGTACTACTTTAAGTTGGAGCCAACCTGAAGATAAACTAGTATTGGGGCCAGATACTTTACAAGAAATGGAAAATATTGTCAAACAAATACAAAGAAATATCAAGACATCACAAGATGGACAAAAAAACTATGGTGATAAAAAGAGGGTGCATCAGGAGTTCAATGTGGGTGATCATGTGTACCTACCAATTAAACCCAAAAAGAGCACGCTTTATGCTGGAAGTTGTGCTAAATTGGCTCCTAGATACTGTGGGCCTTTTGAAGTGTTAGAAAGGGTGGGACCAGTGGCTTATAAGCTGGCCCTACTGCCCCATGTTAAAGTTCATGATGTATTTCACGCTTCGTTATTAAAAATATATGTGCATGATGCTTCTCACATTGTTAATTGGAATGTGATACAGGTGGAACCAGAAGGGGAGTTCCTTCCAGAGCTGCTTCAAATATTGGAGCGGGGAGAAATTGAATTGAGAAATCGAACAGTAGTGAGAGTAAAAGTGTTTTGGAAGCACTTTACCGTTGAAGAAGCTACATGGGAAAGAGAAGCTGATGTGATGGAAAAATATCCATATCTATATTCTAGCATGAACTCTAATAGTTAGTTGTCAACACCGAGGCTGGTGTTTGTTTTCAGCGGGGGAATATGTAACACCCATAGTTTATGTTTTTCTTTCAAGCTAGACATTTGAACTTTAAATCCAAAGGGGACTGGACTCCAATGGATAAGTATTTTGTGGATGTAATTAATTTTTAATTATGGAAAATAAATAAAATAATTTTGGGCATATTGACCAAATGAGAATTGGGAGATCACTTGCCAAATCCATGAGGTATGGAAAAAGGCTATGAATTCCCCAAAAAACTTTCAAAAATCATTGAAATAATTTAATTCTAAATTATATTTTCGAGGAAAAATCTAGTTTCCCTAATGAGGTGGAGAGGGGTTGGGAAGAGGTAAAAAGATGGGAAAAGTAGAAAGCAACTTTAAAAATCCCTAAATAAGGGAAGCCTAGGCAAACAGGAAGAAAATCATCCTTTAATTCTGGACGTAGAATTAGAAACATGCTTTGGGGAACATGAGCTTAAATAAGCTACTCCAGAACAGATTGGGGTTGGTCTGTTCTAGGAGGAGATTTCAGCTCGGGGGTGAGTTCTTGAGACAAAAGGACTCTAAGGTTGGGAGGACTAGTCAATTGCAGAAGTGGTATGCCATAATGTTTATGCATGGTTGAAATTCTTGTGAATGTGTAGTGTGATTAAGAACTGTAGAAGTTATTCTATTTTAAATACTGAAACTGGTATTCCATACATTTACAGAATTATTAGAAGAATGCGATCCTCTTAATTCTGCATAGTTGTAGGAATAGGAAATTATGGCGAAAATCAGCCAGAAGCTCTAAACCTATTATTGGTTTAAATCTGGATATTTATACTACTCCCATAATTCATAATAATTGTAACTTTAATTTGCTTCTGGTCAACAATATAACTGTGAAGTATACATAAGAAACCACATTGTATGAAACAGAAGGAAATAGGAACTAGAACTAGTTCAACCTATTCCATTTAGATTATATGAGAATGTATGACAACTCAGAAGTGTAGAATAAATTTGGGTAGGAGTAATTAGAACAGATTTTATTATTCTGTGTCACCTAGGAAACTAAGAAATTTTCAAGGAAAAATTCTACAGTAACATAAAGAGAACATATGATGAGAATGGATAGTGTTACCCAGTTAAATTGTCTTTAGAACTCTGCATATAGAGGCTTAGTAACCCTATAGGGTGTAAGTAAATTTACATGCAGATAGTTGTATTTTAGATATGTATATGATGCATTTCAAAGTTTAAATCTACTTCAAATCCTCACATTTACTAGACTTAAAACTGTGACAGAAAAGGAAATAAAATGTACAGAGACTGTCATTCCCACTTAACAACGGTTACATTAAAGGGAGGAAAAATGCTATGAAAGATATTAGTATGAAATTTATGTGGGAATCTTAAGTACACTTGTGGACTGAAATCATGGTAATACTCTCCAGAGGTATCTTAATATATGTACATGTCGGAATAATTTTACAAAAAAATAAATAAATAATATAGTATATTATCTCTCTGGAAAAATACAAATAAATCTACTACTAAACTCTGGCAGTGTATAAACAGTGTGGATGTCTATTTCATATGAACCAAAAGAAGTCCTGTACATAATTACAGTGTTGTTATACCTACAGACCTTTCACATGTATTAACAATAAACTGTGTGTGATAGAAATTGCAAACGGAAGTCTAGTATTTACATATAAAAATAAATAAACATTGGACGAGAATTGGTCCTGAGAAAATTATGGGTATATACATGTATATTCTAGAGTTACTACTACTAATCAACCAGAATCATAATAAATTTAACCTTAGAGGGAAGAAGCTATTGATAAATAAAATAATAGCAAAACTTTATGCAGAGGTTAAATTAATCCAACGGAACCATGACAGTTCGTCCATATGAATACGAGACTGATTATCCTTTTAATAAACAAAATACATGTGAAATTGTTCTGAGTTACGAGGAGTTGAAATGCGAATGATACAACTAAACCCCATTGGGGAAAAACGTATATGGAAATCCACGGGCCTAGACTTAAAATAACAAATATATAAGAGTACAAGCAGACTTGTTAACTCTGGTGCTTGTAACTCTTTCCTAAACGAATGATTTTCTCTTCTGTAGAGAAGAAAAACTTCTACAGGGAAACTAAAATTTCGAAGAGGAAGAAATCATTCTCGGCGAGAATCTGGATAGACTAAAAGCTTCAATTCACAACCAACCTGGAATAAAAGAAGATTGACATTAAAAAATGGGACTGGAAGCCAAAACGATAGATGTGGGAATCAAGCATGCAGTTATGGCTCAGATAAATAGTACATGTGATACAACCAAACCGGAAGTCGTTAGTGAATGCAATATAAAAAAATAAACCTTCAATTTCTACCAAAACTAGAAGGGAAATTTCATTACCTAGCAAATGCTAACTTCTTTTCATCCATGCTAGACCTTCAGTAAATAAGAGACGGAAAGTCAGAATCTAGATTTGATAATCAGTATGTCAACAATTAGAGCAAAAAACAACAGAGTGGTGCGGAAGGAGGGAAAACGATTACCCTTTGCTGTCAAATGTAAGTTGCAGAAGACCAAACAATATGAATATTTGCTAAAGGGATAAATGACAAGAAAACCCATACATATTATTAGTCGCCCATACCATTAAACCCCTGCATCGAGTTAATTACTCAATGCCAAAATAAAATGTAAGGAGTGTGTGTAAAATGAACAATAATCATTATCTACAGGTATTGTTACAAAGGTCTGCAATAAAATATGGAGGAACACTTACCATATTATGTCAGCCTGAGGGTCGACCATACATATCGAAAACAAAGGCGAAGTCCCTCGTTCAGTTGCCCAAGAATAAACCAGAGAAGACTGCCTTCGTGGAGAAAACACCAAGAAATGGTAAACCACATGGTAAACGACTGATATAGTATACGAGCTGGGAAATCGTAAGGATGATCCCACCGTCCACGTGGTGACCATCCACAAAGGGAGACACGGATCAAAGTATAATGGCGAGGAGTACAATCGACTGGTAAAATATGTAAGGTGAGATGTATTGATATGCTTGAATTAAATTCATGACCGTAGAAAGGGAAATAGAATACCATTGTTTTTTAGGCTTGAGAGAAATACAAAGCTTATCCGTTTCATTCACCAAGAACGTACAAGATTCAAATGAACACGCATTGATAATGCGACAGGAGACGACTCCATAACAAACAAGAGAGATTTAAATGCAACGTACCCTAAACCATTACATGAAAAACCATAAGCCATACGTGGAAGACCTCTCGGAAAACCCCAACATCGTAGGTTGGTATGAGTACTGAGGTGATGAAAAATTGTGGAAGGGAAGTAACTATATTCTTCACGTTATGGGTTATGAGCAACCCACGTTACAAGGACATTAAATCATGCGTGTAAATGCCAAAGTCCAAAGGGAACAATGCGTACATAGGAATGTGTCTTTGCAAATGTATTAAAACAATAATATAACCATGTAACGATATGGTTAATGAATTAAGAAGAGTAGGGGTAAAGTAAAATGGAAATAGTTTAAATATTCTTACCATTAAAAAGGTGACATATAAGCATAATGGGGTTCCAGGAAGACATTTCATAGAGTTATAATAGATGGAATTAACTACGGAACTCTTTTGCAGAATTACTGAGTAGTGGAAAAATTTGTTAAATGATAATGATATCAGGGTTAAATTATGTTGCCAGACATGAGAAGTGTAGACTGACATCTCATAAGAGCTAATTGGTACGAAAATCAATTACCATACATATATGTGGTTATAGCCAGGAACTGGCATAGAAGTAAAAAGGTCTGTGTGGGAATAATACTTAGGGTCGACATGATTGAGATAAAAATGGTAATTAAACACTGATTAGATTTTTTTTTTTTGAGGGTGAGGTATGTGACACTAATCTGGCCTTCAGGTTGCTATTATATTCATACACCTGAAAATATTTATTCATATTTATTAACCATGCCTCTACCACCTCCTCAGCCTCACCATCAAATGTTGGTGGTTTTATTTTATGAAATTCCCCTTGAAGTTCTACTTTCTGTCTCTTGACTTCTTGCTGATCCGAAAAGTTTCTAGATTCTGCCTCATTATAATTTTTATTCTTACTTCGTAGAGAGGGGCTCTTTTCCACCCTTTCTGTAGTTTTGTTTCATTTTTTCCACTCACCTTCTTCTTGTATGCCTCTATCAGTATTGGGATGTTCCACCTCCTGGTTTTGTTTATTTGACAGAATATTTAATATATTTTCCGGGTCTTGCAATAATTGCACATTATCTTTTCAAACGTGCACCATTTCCTCTTGCAATTATTGTACCATATTTAACAAAAAACTGGTTTGGTGCTATTGTTCTTCTAACAGCCTAATAGTTTTCTGTTGTTGTTCGACACATATTTGGACTCACATCTCGAGGTTCATCACTGGTTGAACTTGGGGCTCCCCAGTGTCTTCAGGGGGCTGCTGTGGGGTTCCTCTTCTCATGATGTTCCTGCTAGATTGCTAAATTATTTCTCTGTGCATCATTTACACACAGCCTCATCGTTAGTTGACCCTTACGGTCCCAGTGGATGAACGCTGCTCTGATACCACTTGTAACATACACTTAAAAACAAAGTAAAAAAAAAATCTTTTACTTTACCATAGAGCAAATATAACATCAAATCAAATGCAAATATCATATTAACAAATCTTACAAATGTTTACGTCCTGTAATAAATCTAACTAATAATTACAAAATCACATATTAAAATAAATATGGACTATTGGAAATCTTAAAAGCATTTCAGGTGTGAACTAATTACCCTCCGTAACACTTGTCAACTCATTTTTTAACAGAAATAGAGTTGTGATGTACTGGTCCATTTACGATCTCGATTCCGATTCAGATTTCTTGCAATAGTTGTAAGACATACATAGCTCACGGAGATTACAATGTACCAAAAGTTGGATCTATGTTGTTGATTTTTTTTTATTTTTTTTTTACTAATCGAGGGTTTAGGCTTAGGTAGGAGAATTTCCTAGGCATCCCTGCCATGCCAAAGATCTACTCCTTGGAATTATTCTTCATGTTATTGTTCTCTATCGTTGTTCTGGTTCACCGAGAGTTGTGCCCATAGTTTTTGGAAACTCTGTTCCAATGGGGATTATGACTGTCCAAGACGACGCTGAGCCTAACTCAGATATGGATGCAATTTCACGTTTAAAAACAGACTTTTCTTTCGAATATTTCTCCAATTCCTTTGTGTCCAGTTTCTCATTCTATCCATTTCTTCAGGTTGTTAATTTTCTTCACTCTATTCTTATTCTATTTAGGCCTTCGACCTGCCTTTGTGATTGAGGAACTTGTTGTTTAGGTTGTGAAGTCGAGTACTAATCACTTATTTCATAATATCTCTCTAGAGCATGAGTACGGGGAAAGAGACATCCATTTCTCCTTTGACGTCCTTCACAGGTAATTTGCAAATTCTGAGTTTACATTTTTCTTGTATTTTATTTATTTTAATCATAAATTTCTTTCCCACAGTACTCATTTCGTGTGCCTATTTTGGTTGTAAGGTGTGGCCTCAAGTCTCGTGGCAACCTCCTCTACTGAAAACCTCAGTTTTCTAGGTACAGTTCTTACTTACTCCGCTCAGAATTTCTCCAAGTATGATTCATGAGATTTTCCCAAAACGGCATAGGTGATGAATACATGTACAAAACATGACTTCCGATCTTGAAGACTCTGAAACCCTTTCTGGGTTTACTGTTCTTCAAGGGAATATATTTTTGTAGCATGATTAGGAATTTTAACTGAGTTTTCTACTTTGGAAACCTTGTAAAATTTTTAAAAGGTTTTTGTTTTAAAGATTTAAGGCTTGAATCTATTATAACACTTTTATAACATTCTAGGTTTAACCCATATGATTATAATCGGCAGAATTTATGTAGTTACATTGCTAGTTTCTTCAACTGTCTCTAAAGCTTCGTTTTTTGTTTCATATGAAAGCAAAACCTTGGATTTCTGACTTGAGTTTTTCTTGTTGTGTCTATATAGACAATGGATTCACTGCATTTGTTATGTGTTAATACTAAAAAAAAATGCCATTCCGATAGTATTTCTCATAATACATTTTTTGGGTTTGTCTTTTTGTTTTTAATGCCAAAGAAGAAATATTTTCTCCATTGTTTGTTGTTATATATGTTTTTAAAGAGTTCATCTTGCAAGCTTAATCTGATATTCATAGTTTTGCGCTACTATGAAAAGTATAAAATGATTCTTTTGAATACATTTCAATATGGAATTACTGTTTAGAATTCTACCTCTGATTTTTCCAGGTGACCAAACCACTGATTTTCCCACTGTCCGAGTGTTTAGAGTTTGTACCCAAAAGGCGACTAGGTTTGGGTCTGGGATTTTACCCTAAACCTCACCCGACAGTCTACTGGGTGTTGTTTTTTCTTAATTTATACAAATCTTAAATGATATTCTTACTGCTTGAAATCATTTAAATCATTAATATTTATTTTCCTAAACTCTAGAATGTACTATTGGCACGATATAATATCTTTATGGAATTATAGAGGGTTTGTACAGCTTATGGTTATCCTTGGTTTGCAAAAATCTTTCCCTTAAAAGTAATTTGATTCTATTGTTCTTTCATTTTTTAAGAGTAAATACAGTCTAAATCTCTTATTTACAGATATCATATTTCTATTTTTTTAATACTTAATTCCTGTCTCATAAAATAATGGTAAATGTTTTCCAAAATTAATCATTCTTCCATAACCATACTTTAGGAAATATTTACAACATTTAGCTCTTGAACTAATCATTTCTAACAGTAATATGTAAAATCATTATACATTAATCAATTAAAGTACAAAACATTGTGCACCACTGCACATTCCATTCAGACAATAGTATTCAAAATATAACAAAATAAACTATCAATTATAGAACTGCATGGATAATTATCTGAAATTTAAATGATTCAGCTGTGGTCCTCCCAACCATCAAGTGAGGCAATTACGTCGTCCTTGCCCCCATGCTCGAAACTGAACGGTATGGGTTAACAATGGATTTTATTTTTGCTATGACCTCAGGACACCCAGTCCAGTCAATACTAGAAACTTCATGAAATTTCTAAGTGTAATTCCATTGATTAACACCAGCTCAAGAATCTCTCACTCTTTCCTCCTTCCTACAACAGAACCCCTACTCCTCCCCGCAATCAGTCCTTTATCCTCAGAGGAATATGTAACTGTTTTCAACTGTTCCCCAACCTCTTTTCAGTTCTTGGAAACATTTACCATCAGCTTTTTACTTTTCTTATTCAGTTATTTTTCATAACAATTTTTATTATTATTAAATAACATTAATTTTCTCAATTTTTCATTAACAAAATAATAATAAAATTAATTAACTAATTAATCAACTAGTTAGCAGTAACGTAACCATCACATCCAATAATAAATATAAAAATATAAATATCATAATATAATTTAAACTTTTAAAAATTCATTTTAAGAAAATATATATATATATCCATAAATTTTTATATACAATAACAAAACCTATCATAATTCAATGACCACATCAATACTATAATTAAGTGACCACATGTATTGATGATCATTACTATCTACTCATACAAAACATATCATAATTCAGTAACCAAATCAATATTATAGATAGTCATTACTATCTACCCATACAGTTTGAGTCCTATAAAAAAAAAATATTAATTTCCTTTGAAGGAGACTTACGGTCATAGAGGACTTTGAAGAAAGAAACCTGCGAAGAGCTAGTTAGCATTCTCTGAACAAGACATACGATGAGGGGTCTTAACAAAACCCGCAAACAGGTATTTAATGTCCTCGAAGCCAGACTTCTTCTAACAGAGAGCACCAACCAGGGTAGCTTTGGTGTCCACGGTATGATGAAGTATATTCCTTGCTCAATTTTATTTTCTCGGTTTGAGAAACTGAGTTTACAATTCCATTTTTAGCTGTGAAGGTGCTATCCTTTTCTAAAATGCCAATTGATTCCTTTTTTCATGTGGATCTCAATTCACATAAGGAAATAAATGCATGTTTGCTTCATCTTTAAACTGCTGGTATAAATATATTTTCCTGACCATCTGTGCAAATCTACATCAAATTTATGTTATGGAATTAGAATTAGAATTAGAATTAAAATTAAGTAATATATTTATAATTATATTTATTTATGTTATATAATTGTATGATTTTATATATATAATATTTTTTTATAGTTATATTTAATTAATATAATTAAACACAAATTTGCATTATAATTATATAATTACATATAATTAGTTAAAACTACATAATATAAAATATACTATGATATATATAAATATATATATATATATATATATATATATATATATATATATATATATATATATATATATATATATATATATATATATATATATATATATATATATATATATATAATTTCACATATATATTTGAATTCATGCTTCTGTGATCAGATATTTTTTGGTTGTCATTACATTAGACAAAAAATTGTGTATATTGTTTGAATCACTCGCTGTGATTCATTTTTAAAAAAAGATGAGAGATCACACCAAGTCGTTAACCTTATATAGAGGTAGAGAAAAACAACTAGCTATTAGAAAAACAATTAGTTGGACTTGGAAGGAAAACTTAATTGTTTTTCCAACAACTAGTTGGTCAATTTTACATTTATATAAGCTTAAAAACAAAATTTGACCTCTCATCTCATTCTGAAAATAAATCACACTAATCGATTTAAAAGTGTCCATTGTTTTTTATAAAATATGATGAAAACCAAAATATATATGATAAATTAATATATATAATAATTCCATATATATATATATATATATATATATATATATATATGTTAAATTATTATATAACAATAATATAATTATATATAACTTAATACACTTCAAAATATATATATATATATATATAATGTTTTTATCTGTTATTCGCAATAAGCATCTTTATTTTTTAACATTTATTTTTAATTTGTGTAAGGTCGTGATTAAGCCAAAGCCCCAATGTGCTTCTGCTATGTTCTAGATCGGTGGTTGGGGTTAGGAATTAGATTTGACGGGTCCCTAACCATCAATGAAATCTTTATGACTTTTTTATTTTTAAATTATTCATTTTATAACTTTTAATATTTTTTGTTTTTATTGTTGTAATCTAATAGTTTTAAATTATACTTAATTATTTTTGTATTGCTGTAATCTAAATTTTTATAATTTATGAATTTTAATATTTATTTTTATCTATATTATTTAATTTTTTCGAGATTATATTTAAATTTTTTTATATTATACTTAATGTAATATACACCGTTAACTTCACATGGAAATGTGAGTTAAATTTTTTTATACAAGTTACTCATGGGTAACTATCCATTCACTATTAAATATTCTTGACTCATCATTACATAGAATGTTTTTACCAGTTCATAATGTAACTTTAGAAATAAGAATAGTAAACTCCTTAACCATTAACAACCTCCATTACATTACATTAACATAATACTATATGATGTAACCTTCCACTCATTTCATTATTCATGTAGTCATCACATACTTGGCATTATGAACATCATAACAAGAAAGTAATCAACATCATCATCTTGACACAATAATCAATCATATCATTGAGCACCATTATACCTTGGAAACCTCGTAGGGTGAAAACCAGCAAATGTTTAATTTTATTATTACACGCTCGTGAGCGTGATCAGCCCTCACTCAATGGCTTATAAGGGATACCATCCCTTAACCATTGCCTATAAATCTTACAAGGAAATATACAAATATCTAGCTTAAATCCATTACAATAAATATGATACCATTTACCCTCTGGTTTTCATATCTTGATATCTTGATGGCATGGATGTTCCTACAATGGACCATTGTATATTTTACCTTCCTGCAACTTGCATTCATCTGCATGAACATTAATCATTTACCTACCACCAAGACAAGCATAATTTTCCTTTGTACATGACAAGCATAATATTCCTTTGTACATGTCACCATCATTCCCTGCTATGATGCCTTCAACGTAAAATGATGCCAAGATTCATAAAGTATTAATCAATCATTTCATATATCTGTACTATAGAGTTTCTCCATCTACTCATGTATATTCATGACAAGCAAGTAAAGCACCTTGACATTCTCCCTTTCATAACACATACCTCATATGTCCTGGTTATAGTTCATCACAATAACTAGTGTTTCTGTTGCAGAAGCACACATTCCTGCAAGACAATGGCTACATCTCCCAAGCTTTTGTTTAAAATAAACTTATACATCAGTTAAGATATTTATGCATGTGATTTACATAAATTTAATCAAAATAGCTAACCCTTAAGTTATTAATTTTAGTGCATGGAATGCAAGCTAACATAAAGAATGTTGCTCCCATGCATGCAATGCATAGCGATTCCAAAAGAGTCTCCCTAAAGGAGTGCTTACACAACGAAGCACATAAACTCCTTCACGAGTCTTCTCAAAGAAAATGTCAATGCTAGTGAGCATGTAAACATATGTTTTCCTTTTGTAAAAATATGCAATTAAGAATATAAATACATGTCTTATTTTCCAAAGATTATACTAAACAATCGTATTCAATGTAGTTTAATACTACAAGCTATCTTTCTACATACAAATATGTATATTATTTTTCAATAAAAGTTAATACATATGTTGCATGCTTATGCATGATCTTCCTCCAAAAGGAATTAACATCATAATCATGATAATATAAAAGTAATTACTTTGTTTGTTCATCTAAAGGAATGTAACTGATTAGTTCCTTTAACCATGAATTTATTAAATAACTTAACTTTACCAAAACAATGGTAATCTATTCATGGATTTATTAAATAATTAATATTTTCAAACACCATGGTAATCTACCCATGGTTTTATGAAATAATTAATCTCCGTCAACACCATGGAAAAACTACCCATGGATTTATGAAACTATCCATGGATTTATTAATTCATTACTATTCACAACATGGTTAATGAATATTAATCTGAGAAAACTTCTCTTTTCTTCTTCATCGCACATGAAGATATTTCAAGAATTACCCTCTTTAATATATTCAAGAAAAATCTCTTTTAAAATATAGAGCATGCATAATCTATTTTCTTGTTATACAATATTATATAAATATTGATATTCAAGACTTACTCTCTTTGAATCTATTCAGGAAAATATCTTTTAAAATATAGAGAATGAAGATTCTATTTTTCCTAAGTATACAATAACATATAAATATTTATATATTAAAGAGTTACCTTCTTTGAATCTATTCAAGAAAAAATCTTTAAAAATATAAAGCATGCAGATTCTATTTTCTTGAATATACATTAATTTATAGATATTTATATATTTATCTTTTTCCATAGAAAAATAGAAAAATATTTTGAACAAAAATCAAACACTAGAAACAAATGAAAAAAAATCATTACTTATCTGGTTACAAGACTTCAATTAGAGCTTTGCACACCCTCATCACCAATTCGTTCATCAACACATTATCACTCAGGGAAAATGCTTAAGGTTAATTCCTACGCATATTGATAGACAAACGGTCAAAATGATGTTGTTCACAAGTTGCCAAATATTCGAACTTTAGGTATTCCATGATTATATCATGGCATCCATTTTCAGATTTTTTCTAATGAATGTTGCCGGCTACAAGGAGAACTCACTGCCACAATTTCCATCCACACTGTTATTGCAAGGTAGACCATTATTTCTTATATTCGGTCCTCAAATGACAAAGGGTAATATAATTCCTCGCATTACATTTAGTGCTCAAGTCTCTTCCCAATGAAAATCATGTAATCCATCGAAAACCAGTGAAACTAGCGTCGACATTTGAAGTTATGATGAAGAAATTCAAAAAAAAAAATTCAATCCTCAAAGCTACGCTCAAAACTGGGTGATCAAGCATGTTATCATTATTTAAATCCACAATTTGCAGCAAAGAATCGAACCCTCCCCTTTTTCCTGCAGCCACTCCCAGTAAATAACAATCCAAAGTAAATAACAAATACTCAGGTCGTTATCAAGAATACGTTTTACATAAAACTAATTCTTGATTTTCTTGATCAAATAGTTAAACTAAATTAACGTGAAATTTATCTACCATGCGTAAATACATAGGGTTGAGTCGTATGTTACATATGCCCCCCCTTAAGAGAACACCATCCACGGTGTGCTTCTCTCACTGAAATTTAAACTTTATACTCATGGTATAATAATATAAACAACCCAAAGGGAGTCCTTTCCCTTCACAATGAAACACTTTCGTTTCCTTAAATGCCATTAATTGAGACAATAATGTTTTTATCCATAGTCATAAGCATGTATAGCGCAAAGAATATTTCATTTTCATTTCTAACTGCTTATTCCTTATTCAAGTCATAAAAATATAGAAAAATCTCTATATGAACTTACCAATTACTATTGAAAGAAATGATGCCTTTTACGCAAGCTCTCATAGAATGGTTGAAAACCCATCAAAACTTCCTGGAAAGACCCTGTAATGTATGACTAACCATTCAATCACATCAGTCACATAGTTTCAATCAAATGAAAATACTGGCAACTATCAAACATTCTTTCAATACAAAGAGATGTTTTAATCAAATTTCTTCCACAAAATTACTCATAGAAAACCAACCCTTATCATCAATGCATCACGTGCACACTGTCTTATCTCCTGCTAAAGACATCCACACAGTACTTCAAAAAGTACTCAGAGAGCACCTAGCTCTCTAATCGTACCAATGGTCAATCAATGCACCATGGGCATATCCTAGCATCTGCTAAGACATTCAAACAAATTAGTAGTAATATAAATGAACTTATACATTCAGTAATTCATTTTTCAAGCGCTAAGCTCCTTTTCTCTTAATATCTACATAGGATATTTACACAATCTTATAAAACTTCATTTTAATATAACACATAAATTTTTACTTAACTTGTTTCACTATGAGAACCACAATGGTAAACAAAATGCTCCTCCTAATCCATAGGATCGTGTCATTTTTCACATCCAGACAGTCAATCTTTCCATACTAAAAATTCTTTATACTTATCTGGAAATATAGTCTTTCAAGCTATGGTCCTCCCAACCATCAAGGGAGGCTATTACGTCATTCACTTTCCCCTAGCTCCAGAATCTGGACGGTGCCACGGGTTAACAGTGGATCTTTCTGCTATGACCTCTGGATGGCCAATCCAGTCACACTTAGAAATTCTGGTTTTACAAGGGTTGCTGTAAGCTATTTTCAACTGGTCCCAACCAGCTCTAGAAAATATTCCCCCTTTACCAATTTCACAGAACGCCTACTCCTCCTCTAGGATTTAGATTTATCCTCAAAGGAGTAGGTAATTGTCTTTCCAACTGTCCCCAACCACTTCCTATTCTTGGAAACATTTTTACCATCAGCTTAAAAATATTTTCTCTTCATTAATTAATTTCAACAATTTAAATAATTTGCTTTATCAACAATGATGATTTAATTTTTTCTTTCCAGATAAAAGAAAATTAAACAAATTGTCTTTAACTAGTTAATACTAGTTAACTTTAATGAAGCTGTCACAACTTTCCGCCTGGAAGTAACATACATGTGTTGTACAGTATTATTTTTGAAATAACAAAATCTTGCACATTAAAACATGATACTATAACATTTACTGTTGCAATTCACATTGCAATGTTTGCGATGTTTTATTTTCACAGATTTTCTGTTTCCATTAAGCTACCCATGCTTACAATAAGAAACAATGCTAATCGTAAATATGAATTTCTCAAGCACATATTATCTTGCGCAATCATTTTAAGTTCTTGCATAAAATTTTGTTATGCAATGTCGCCATGTATAAAAGTATATACAATATTCATTAGTGCATATGTGTCAATAATGGTTAGGGTATGAGTGCAAACATTTCCAATTCCCATAATGTTCTGTTACCAACATACTGATGCCCAAATTAATTATCATAATCATTTGTTCACAAATTTCAATTGGCTTTTGTCAAAATCGATTCGTGCATATAACTTTCATTAGTTATTCATTCATAACTAATCAATTCTATTAATAATTTTAATGCATTCATGATGACTCATGCAAAAACTAGTCAGTCAACTAGTCATTATAGTCAAGTCTCACAACTTGACCCATTAAGAGGCTTCTTTTAATTTTAACACTCTATCATCCTATACAGGGAATTTCCTCATCTTTTTCATTCATGCATTAGTTTCACACACTATCACTATACACATTCATCTTTATAAAGTAGCGCATGGTAACTTTAGAAGTTTTATTGCATGCAAAAACAACTATTTCTTTTCAAACTCAAATGAAAGGTAAATATTTATCTTTCATGATTTTTATACTTTCATTCCTAAAGAAATAAATCATAATACACATATTAATCTCATATGCATATTCTTATCCGAAAAAAGTATATTATTATAACATGTACTTTTTAAAGAATTTCTCTTAAATGGAAGATAATCTCATGTAATGCCATGTATATAGCAATTCGTTTTTAAAGGAAATCAACATGAATATGCATAGACTTCTTAAAATAAAATAAAATAAAATACTTATCTTTATTTCATTTGAATAACTTCCCTGTCTACTGCAGTATTCATCCCCATCAGGAAATTCACATTTCTCCTCTACAACAATGTTTTCTTTTACCAGCATCGACAAGATTTTATAGCATGATTAGATAAAGACTTAATCAATAAATAATCATTCTTTGAGTGATCCTTTAACATATATTCATGTGCATATATAAGATGTGAATAAAATGTCACAACATGCTTTCTTCTAACATCTCTACATTAGTGTGATTAGGTTATTATCAATTCATGTCAAATAACTCCCACATTATTATGACATTCTCCACACACGCACACATTCGTACAAGAAAAATCACTATATCTGTTTAGAAATTCCTTTAATGGAAAATGACACAATGTGCATTCATTTTACTTAAACTTTTATAGAAGACCCACCACTTCAGCTTTTGCCTTTGGAGCATGCAAATATAATAAATATTAACACATTGGCTATTGTTCCTATGCATACAATGCATAAAGATTCTAATCTTAATTTCCCAACAGAGTACTTAACATAATCGAGTAGGCAAACTCATGATTTCTCTTCGAGGAAATATGACATAACAGGCATGCAAAACATGGTTTTATTTTCCATAAATGCAATAACTATTGTTTCAAGAAAAGAAAGATAATAATACTTATCTCTTGAAACTCTTTATTCAACCTGGATTAGAGATGCAATGCCTTCCTTCACATACACGCTTTTCATCTCGGATCTCTCAATTTCTTTTCGCTAAATCCCAAAGGCGCCAATGTTGCAACCTTTAGCTCTGATACCACTTGTAACATACACTGTTAACTTCATATGGAACTGTAAGGAGTTAAAAAAATTTATACAAGTTACTCACATGTAACTATCCATTCACTATTAAATATTCCTGTAACACCCCTAGTTTATGTTTTTTATTTTCAAAACTAGACATTTGAACTTTAATCCTAAGGGGAGTGGACCCCAAAGGACAAGTATTTTGTGGATGTACTTAAATATTTAATTATGAAAAATAAATAAAATGATTCTGTGCAGATTGACGAAAATGAGAATTAGGAGATCACATGCTAAATCCATGAGGATGGAAAGAGGCAAATAATTCCCCAAAAATATTTCAAAAATCCTTGAAAGAATTTATTTCCAAATTGGATTTTGACGAAAATCTAGTTTCCCCAATGATGTGGAGAGTAGTTGGGAAGAGGTAAAAATCTAGGAAAAGTAGAAAGCAGCTTTAAAAATATGTAAATAAGGGAAGCCTAGGCAAACAGGAAGAAAAGCATCCTAATATTCTGGATGCATAATTAGAAACAGGCTTTGGGGAGCAAAAGATTAAATAAGCTATTCCTGAACAGATTAGAGGTTAGTCTGGAATGGAAGTGATCTCAGCTCGGGGGTGAGTTCTGGAGATAGAGGAACTCTACGGTTGGGAGGATTGGTCAAATACCAAAGTGGTATGCTCACAATGTTATGAATGATTAAAACTATTTGTTGTTAGGTGTAAAAGTTAATGATTATAGCTGCACACTATTTAAAATGTTTTGTTTTGTACTGGTGTTCCATACATTTACAAAATAGTAGAGTAATTAAACTCTCTTGGTTCTGCATAGTTGTAGGAACCATAAATATGAAGACAAATTAGGCAGAAATTCTAAACCAGTCCCTGGTTTAAATCTGGAGATTATGGTATCTCATAATTTATAATTATGTAACTTTAATTTGTTTCTGTTGTAAATAGAATTAATTTAGTGAACATTAGGGAAACCCAAAAACCGATATGTAGGAGGAATTAAGTACATACAAGGCAGAGCTATACATTTTTTGAATTATCTAAGTAAGTTACAGACATATATATTTACAAAACAACAGTGCATGTTTATTTATAGATTTCCTTCTATAATAAGGACTGAATGGAAGAGTATATATATATATATATATATATATATATATATATATTTAGGTAGTAAAGGAACAGGACTAAATATGTTTACTAATCAAGCAAACAAATGTGGTCTGAGAATTATATATATATAACTGGTGTTAATATCCTTCCCAAAGCAAGGGTCACAACTTAATAAATTCTGGAAATTACAAAATGTGCATGTGAACCTCTATAAAATGCATGCAGACTATACAAACTGGGAAATGTAACAATTAATTTCTCCATCAGATCTATATTATGTTTAGAAGTGTAGTCTAAACACTACATAGACTAAAAATGTTATGCTAAGAAAAAATTACAAATATATAGTTGTAGAAAACGTTATAATTAACTATTACAATGGAATGCAAACTAAGGAGTATAAAGAGAGTACACTGTTGGATTCATAGAATACACCTGAAATTTCAGACTCTGTGTAAATGGGAAATTCTCCTTCACTGAGAGTGTATAAACTTGACAACTTTGGAATCAAAGATACTTATAGTCAATTTTGCTATTATATGAGAAGGAACGTAAAGTAAATTAAGACGAGCACATTTCTGACTTTCTTCAATTAAATTTAGGAAGACCATTACTGAAAGGGAAAATAATTAACAGGAGTATTAACAAAAAAAAATATATATATTATTGAGTTGTCAATAATAACAGAGATGAAGGATAGACACACACACACACACACATATGTATATATATATATCAAATTTTGCAGCCACTTATGGAAACAGGCTATCATAGTGACATCATAATATTCCAGAATTTGATATACAGGAAATTTTATCATCCGAATGAAAAATTATTAATAGTCACAGTCTTTGGTAGAGTTTAGTATTACAATAAACATTTTTTATGACAATAAGAATTTTAATTGTCTAAACAAATTATGTAGAACAACGTGAGGAGAGTTTAGCTTCTCTCCGACCAGTATACTGTGGATACCGACCTAGAAACACCAAGTGCATTGAAATTAGTGTTGAATGAAACAACGCCTTTCATGGTTCACCGAGAAGGAAAATTGTATAGCCTTTGGAATTACCTGCAGTAAAAACAATCGACAGTGAGAATACAAGTAGAGTAACTGATAAAAATTCTATCAAGAATGAAATAATAACAAAGTAATAAATGGTTACCTGGCAAAAGGAGAACCTCATTTCCTTCAAAATGACCTGCAATAGAAGTAGAGGCATAAAATTAAAAATTCGAAGATCAAGAGTTTCAATTGGGAATAAAAAAGCCACGGTTTCTGTGATAAAATCAAAATTGATCACTTGCCTAGGGTATGGATAATGCTCGAGATGAGTAAAATCCACCTATCGCCATTCGAACAACATCAGAAAAACCTCGAAGGACGCTGGGGGGGGTAAAGTTCTATTCAGAAACGATAGAGCGTTAGTCCCACCCGTCGTTCATAGGAATACATACGAGGTAGCAGAAGAGATGTTGGAATAACAAAAAATTCGACATACTCGGACAGAAAAATCTCTACAAAAGGTTTGTCCAACTGACCAATACGAACTCTCGACTATAAAAGAGACCATGGAAAAGAATTTATTTTAATTAGCCTCAGCTCTCGCCCAAGCAACAGAGCATATTTCTATGGAATGAAAAATCCATATCAAGATATAAACACAGAGCGTAAGCTTAACATTAAAAACTAGAGACGTGCATAGACGTCATACCTGAAACATCATACGATGAGGGAATAGATACGTCGAAGCCTGGGAGCGTCTACGCTCAGTTCCTCCAAGGTGTAGAGTCTCGCCACTGGGAGGCAAGTGGAACGAATGAAGGGAGAAAGAACCACCTCAAAAATAACACAGATAATTATAAAAATGTCCCAAACCCAAGAACCGACGAAACCCTAATGAACAAGAATGATCTTCACCTTCCAAGTGGCGTCAAATCCGCGGCTTAGCCACAGATCGAGTTTGGGAAATTGGCATTTAATACACAGTAGTTCAAAACGTAAATGTCAATCTATGAAATGTACGCCATAGTACCATCGATCATATCATGTGGCCAGCATATTAAAAGTGCATTCTGGCATGGCATATCACAAACAACATATAGATACATATATCCTCAAGTATGGAGGTATGCAGAACTAATAAACTTGAAAATCAACAAAGTGTCAACGAATAATATGACGATGAGGTTTAAACAAGTTAACGTGGCCAAATACCTTAGTCAACCATGCCAACGAGACACAACGAACGCATTGAAAATTAAATGCGCATATCTCCACATCACTCATCATAAGATATATGTACATAAGGAATAAACGATGCGATGGTCATGCTCACAATAATTTCATATCCTTGACAGGAGGGTAAATATGAATAGACCTTGAGTAATTCGCAATTCAACTGTAGGGTGATAAGAATTGGAGTTATACAAAGACTTAAAACCCATCGAATACCATATCTAATACGTAAGAGAACGTTGTTGAATAAAAATGTAGAGTTAATAAGCCTACAAATGTGTGCATAAATATTTATGAGTAAATTGTCATGTGTAAGGACAATATAAATGTGGTAGAGTATATGTATAATTTACAATATGCATATATAGACAAGCATGGGAGTAAATGCAACCATATAATAGAGATGGTGATATATATGTGTAAATTCCATAAGCCACAACCATTAGTGGAAGAAAACAATAAAACTATACTCCCAAGAGTAATAGGAGGAATAGTACCTCTCCTCCATAGCAGATCATAATTGACAAAAAACAAAAGTAGAATTGAACAGTTGTGGCCAATAGAAGCACTGAACTAAATCATAAATAGAAAAAAAAATATTTCTAGGGTGGAAGGAAGAGACGTTACAGATGGTATCGGAGCTCTGTTACGTAAACGGGGTTGTTTTGGTTGTGCTCACTCTTGTTATGTGCTCACTGTATAAATTATTTATTGTTGAAAAAATATATATATATGTTATTACTGATTTGTGTTGTTTAGTGTACAGTGGTGCTGAAACAAAAAAGTTGAATGGGAGAAGGTAAGGAAATTTATGTTGATCTGTGTGATCATGATAATACACCAGATCCTAACGCTCCAGTGATCGCTATGTTGCATAGTTTGCAATGAGAAATGGCTGAGCAAAAAAGACAGAATGACAGATTTTCATTAGCCAGTGAGGAGCAGGAAAAACTCATCAGAGAATTAACCTCGCGGAACAGCCAAGAGGGTGAAGGTTCCAGAAAGAGGAAGAATGATGATTCTGAGGAAGATGATGCTACTAGGCATCAGTATAAATAGAAAAAGGAATTACAAGGGGAATTCCGAAAGATCAAAAATCCCTCCTATGATGGGGAGAAGGAGGAAGATGTTGAAGTCTGGTCGTTGAACATGATTAAGTATTTCCAGGTCTATGAATATGAAAGCAATCTGAAGGCCAGATTAGTTGTCTACCAGCTACAAGGTAAGGCTACCTTATGGTGGGAGGAGACGAAAATGGTTCATGCCATTGATGAAAAGGTAGTTACTTGGGAAGATTTCCAAGTTAAGTTTAAAAATCGTTATTTAAATGAACGTTATTATGATGATAAAGCAAAGGAATTTCATGAGCTTAGACTGGGACAACCTACTATTGATGAGTTTTTCACTAAGTTTACAAATCTGTTGAGATATGTCCCTTACATTCGTGAAGAGAAGGCCAAGGTGCAAAGGTTTCTGAACGGTTTGCCTGCTGTATACAAGGATAAAATAGAGTTTGATAATCCAAAAACCATGGATGAAGCAGTGAGAAAAGCTAGATTATGTTACCAGCATTTCAAAGGCAAAAATGAACATGGAAAAATCTAGGTAAATAAGAGTGAATTCAAAGGGAAGAGACAGAAGCCAGCTTATTTGAAGAACTTTGGCAGGGATCATCAGCGGAAAAAGTTTAATAAACCAAAATATAGCCAAACTGTTCAATCTCAAGTTGGTTCTAAAAAAATAGATGGAGAAAATAAGAAGTAAGGCACAGTCAAAATGAGAGAACCTTTGAAATGCTGGGGGTGTGGAGAACCTCATTTGTTGGGGGATTGTCCCCACCGAAACATTCAGATGATTATGAGAGACCGAGAAGCTACCACAGTAAATGACATAGTAAGAAATATACCCACTATCAATGCAGCCTTGGAGAATCGACAAGCAGAACATTAAGCTACCATGGTTGAGATGGAAGGTAAGATTGCTGACAAACCTGTTACAGTTTTAATTGATCCGGGTGCTTCTTTGAGTTACATTAGTCCAAAAATTGTAGAAAAATGCAATCTTAAACCTGAAAAATTTCAGCAGTCGTGGTTGGTTCAGTTAGCCACTGGAACTAAGAGGAAGGTAACACATAAATTACCCCAAACAACAATTACATTAAAAGAATTTCAGACAGGAGTAAAACTAAACATTCTGCCATTAGGTTCATATGACTTGCTGATAGGAATGGACTGGCTGGAAAAGAAAAAGGCCATGATGAACTGTTGGGATAAGACCCTGCATTGTATAGATGAAGAGGGGAAACCTTTTATTCTCAAGGGAAAACCAAAACCCATTTCTGTAAGACAAATATTAGCACTGTAATTAAAAAGAATAGCTAGGAAAGGATATCAAGTGTATGCAGTACATGTTGAAGAAATAGAACAGTAACCTGAAGGAAACCTACTGGATAATTTTCCAGTAGTGAGAGAGTTTAAGGAAGTCTTTCCAGATGAGATTCCTCATCTTCCCCCTAAAAAAGAGATTGAATTTTCAATCGATTTGGTGCCGGGAGCAATACCTGTTTCCCGAGCCCCTTATTGAATGAGTCTCCCCGAACTCATGGAACTGAAAATGCAATTGCAAGAATTGTTGAATAAGGGTTATATCAGACTGAGTGTGTCTCCTTGGGGAGCACCGGTGCTTTTTGTGAAAAATAAGGACAAAACCTTTATAATGTGCATTGATTATCGTCAACTGAATAAGTTGACAATTAAAAATAGGTACCCCTTACCTCGAATTAATGATCTTTTTGATTAGGTAAGAGGGGCTTCCGTATTTTCTAAGATTGATCTAAGGACTGGTTATCACCAACTCAGAATTAAGGAGGAAGACATTAGCAAAATAGCTTTTCAAACCAGGTATGGTCACTACGAATTTGTAGTCCTACCTTTCGGTTTGAAAAATGCCCCTGCCACCTTTATGTACTTAATGAACAGTGTTTTAAACAAGTATTTGGATAAATTTGTACTAGTGTTCATAGATGATATTTTAGTTTACTCAAGAAGTGAGGAGGAGCACAAAAAACATTTGAGGATAGTGTTGCAAACTATGAAAGAAAACCAGTTGCATGCCAAATTCAGCAAATGTGAATTTTATAAGGACAAGATCTAATACTTGGGACATATTATTTCTGAACAAGGATTGGCTGTTGACCCTGAAAAGATAAAGGCTATTAAGGAACGGCCTGTGCCAACTGATGTTTCAGTAGGGAGATCATTCATGGGGATTGCAGGTTATTATCGCAGATTTGTGGAGAGATTTTTTGCCATAGCATATCCCATAACCTCACTACAAAGAAAGGGTGTCAAATTTGAGTGGACTGAATAGTGCTAAAATAGTTTTGAACAATTAAAATTAAAACTCACCACAGCCCCTATATTGAAAATTGTAGATCCAAATAAAGAATTTGTTGTATGTACAGATGCTTATAGAGAGGGGTTGGGAGGAGTCCTTTTGTAGGAAAATTCAGTTATTGCATATGAGTCTAGGAAACTGAAGACACATGAACATAACTATAGTGTATATGATTTGGAGTTGGCTGTTGTTATTCATGCCTTGAAGATGTGGTGACACTATATTATTGGAAAGAAATTTACATTGATGACAGATCATATTAGTCTTAAATATTTCTTTTCCCAAACTGAATTGAATGCTCGACAAGCCAGATGGCTGTCTTTTCTGAATGAATTTGATATGGACTTAAAACATATCAGAGGGAAAGAAAATAAAATTGCTGATGCCTTGAGCAGAAATTCTTGTCAAAATATAAATAGTATTGGAAGTAGTGCTAATTTTGATTTAGAAGATTTAGTGAAAAAGGCAGCAGACCAGGATCCAAATTATGAAACACTAAAAGTGAAACTACTAAAGAATGAGATGGCTGACTACACTCAAAACCAAAAAGGGTTGATCTGCTACGAAAATAGATTGTATATCCCTAATGTCGAGTCTTTGAAAAGAGATATTCCAGATGAATATCACAAACAGCCGTATGCAGGGCATCCTGGATATCAGAAAATGTTAACAGCTTTGAAAAAGAAATTGTTCTGGCCAGGAATGAAAAGAGACGTAGCAGAATATTTAGCTAGATGCATGGAGTGCCAAATAGTTAAATTTGAACATCAGCCTCCTGCTGGTCTTCTAAATCCTTTGCCAATTGCATAATGGAAATGGGATACCGTTTCTATAGATTTCATAACAGGATTACCAAGAACCAAGTACCAGCATGACTCAGTTATGGTAGTAGTAGACACTTTAAAAAAATTTGCACACTTTATAACTGTAAAGTCTACTTTTGGGACAACCCAAGTAGCAGATGTGTTCCTAAAAGAGATAGTAAGGTTACATGGGGTCCCAAAGATGATTGTTTCAGATAGAGATGCTAAGTTCACATCAACCTTTTGGAAAGTTCTATTTAGAGGTATGGGCACTAAGTTGAATTTTAGTACTACCTATCACCCTCAGACTGACGGTCAAACAAAGAGAACCAATCAGATTTTGGAAGATATGCTGAGAATGTATGTGATGGATAGGCCATCAAAATGGGAAGACTACTTTCATTTAGCTGAATTTGCTTATAATAACAGCTATCAATCCTCCATTAAGATGAGTCTGTTTGAAGCACTCTATAGAAGGAAATGTTGTACTCATTTGAGCTGGAGCCAACCTGAGGATAAGCTAATGTTGGGACCAGATGCTTTACAAGAAATCGAAAGAATTGTTAAACAAATACAAATAAACATCAAGACAACACAAGATCGCCAGAAAAACTATGCTGATAAGAAGAGGGTACATCAAAAATTTAAAGTGGGGGAACATGTGTATTTGCGTATTAAACCCAAAAAGAGCACACTTTATGCTGGAAGTTGTGCAAAACAGGCCCCTAGATATTGTGGTCCTTTTGAAGTGTTAGGTGTTATTGACCACTATTTCGCTGTGTCGCCTTACCGCCTCCGCTAGAGCTCGTGATGTTTCGGCAGCCATATTATTAAAGAGCAGGATGTATGATGTTTCTACAGTTGATTAGAATGTATATGCGTGGAACCAAATGGCGTAGTTCTTCCAATGAATTTCCAAATGGTTTGGAGCAGTTGAAATTGAATTGAGGAATCAGACGTTAGCAAGAGTAAAGGTGCAGTGGAAGAACTTTACTACTGAAGAAGCTACCTGGGAAAGATAATTTGAAATGATGGAAAAATATCCTTTTTTTTTTTTTAAATGAACTCTAGTAGTTAGATAACAACATCGAGGACGGTGTTTGCTTTCAGAGGGGAAATATGTAACACCCCTAGTTTATGTTTTTGATTTTCAAAACTAGACATTTGAACTTTAATCCTAAGGGGAGTGGACCCCAAAGGACAAGTATTTTGTGGATGTAATTAAATATTTAATTATGAAAAATAAATAAAATGATTCTGTGTAGATTGACCAAAATAAGAATTATGAGATCACTTGCTAAATCGATGAGGATGGAAAGGGAAAATAATTCCCCAAAAATCTTTCAAAAATCCTTGAAAGAATTTATTTCCAAATTAGATTTTGAGGAAAATCTAGTTTCCCCAATGATGTGGAGAGTAGTTGGGAAGAGGTAAAAAGCTGGGAAAAACAGAAAGAAGCTTTAAAAATCCCTAAATAAGGGAAGCCTAGGCAAATAGGAAGAAAAGCATCCTGATATTCTGGACGCAGAATTAGAAACAGGCTTTGGGGAGCAAAAGCTTAAATAAGCTATTCCTGAACAGATTAGATGTTGGTCTGGAATGGAAGTGATCTCAGCTCGGGGGTGAGTTCTGGAGATAGAGGAACTCTACGGTTGGGAGGACTGGTCAAATACCAAATTGGTATGCTCAAAGTGTTATGAATTATTAAAAATATTTGTTGTTAGGTGTAAAAGTTAATGATTATAGTTGCACACTACTTAAAATGTTTTTTTTTGTACTGGTGTTCCATACATTTAAAGAATAGTAGAGTAATTAAACTCTCTCAGTTCTGCATAGTTGTAGAAACCATAAATATGAGGACAAATCAGCCAGAAACTCTAAACTAGTCCCTGGTTTAAATCTGGAGATTATGTTATCTCATAATTTATAACTATGTAACTTTAATATGTTTCTGTTGTAAATAGAATTAATTCAGTGAACATTAGGGAAACGCAAAAACCTATATGTAGGAGGAATTAAGTACATACAGGGCAGAGCTATACATTTGTTGAATTAGCTAAGTAAATTATAGACATATAGATTTACAAAATAGTAGTGCATGTTTATTTATAGATTTCCTTCTATAATAAGGACTGAATGGAAGAGTACATAGTTTAGTACTATAAATTCAAGTGTTATATATATATATATATATATATATATATATATATATATAGGTAGTAAAGGAACAAGACTAAATATGTTTACTAATCAAGCAAACAAATGTGGTCTGAGAATTATATATATATAAAACTGGTGTTAATATCCTTCCCAAAGAAAGGGTCAGAACTTAATAAATTCTGGAAATTACAAAATGTGCATGTGAACCTCTATAAAATGCATGCAGACTATACAAACTGGGAAAGGTAACAATTAATTTCTCTATCATATCTATATTATGTTTAGAAGTGTAGTCTAAACACTAAATAGACTGAAAATGTTATGCTAAGAAAAATTATAAATATATAGTTGCAGAAAACGTTATAAGTAACTATTACAATGGAACCCAAACTAAGGAGTATAAAGAGAGTCCACTGTTGGATTCATAGAATACACCTGAAATTTCAGACTCTGTGCAAATGGGAAATTCTCCTTCACTGAGAGAGTACAAACTTGACAACTTTTGCATCAAAGAGAATTGTAGTCAATTTTGCTATTATATGAGAAGGAACAGAAAGTAAATTAAGACGAGAACATTTCTGACTTTCTTCAATTAAATTTAGGAAGACCATTACTAAAAGGGAAAATAATTAACAGGAGTATTAACAAAAAATATATATTTTATTGAGTTGTCAATAATAACAGAGATGAAGGATAGACATATATATATATATATATATATATATATATATATATATATATATATATATATATATATATATATATATATATATATATATATATATATATCAAATTTTGCAGCCACTTATGGAAATAGGCTATCATAGTGACATCATAATATTCCAGAATTTGATATACAGGGAATTTCATCATCCGAATGAAAAATTATTAATAGTCACAGTCTCTGGCAGAGTTTAGTATTACAATAAACACTTTTTATGACAATAAGAATTTTAATTGTCTAAACAAATTATGTAGAACAACGTGATGAGAGTTTGGCTTCTATCCGACCAGTATACTGTGGATACCAACCTGAAAATGCCAAGTGCATTGAAATTAGTGTCGAATGAAACAACGCCTTTCATGGTTCACCGAGAAGGAAAATTGTATAGCGTTCGGAATTACCTGCAGTAAAAAAAATCGACAGTGAGAATACGAGTAGAGTAACTAATAAAAATTCTATCAAGAATGAAATAATAACAAAGTAATAAATGGTTACCTGGCAAAGGAGAACCTCATTTCCTTCAAAACGACCTGTAATAGAAGTAGAGGCATAACATTAAAAATTCGAAGATCAGGAGTTTCAATTGGGAATGAAAAAGCCACGGTTTCTGTGATAAAAT
This sequence comes from Pinus albicaulis, assembly GCA_034641835.2. Lineage (NCBI taxonomy): Eukaryota > Viridiplantae > Streptophyta > Pinopsida > Pinales > Pinaceae > Pinus > Pinus albicaulis. The sequence goes on from CM076570.1 coordinate 809,912,049, forward strand.
CAAAATTGATCACTTGCCTAGGGTATGGATAATGCTCGAGACGAGTAAAATCCAACTATCTCCACTCGAACAACATCAGAAAAACCTCGAAGGACGCTAGGGGGGTAAACTTCTATTCATAAACGATAGAGCCTTAGTCCCACCCATCGTTCATAGGAAGACATACGAGGTAGCAGAAGAGATGTTGGAATAACAAAAAAATCGACATACTCGGGCAGAAAAAATCTCTACAAAAGGTTTGTCCAAATGACCAATACGAACTCTCGACTGTAAACGAGACCATGGAAAAGAATTTATTTTAATTAACCTCAGCTCTCGCTCAAGAAAGAGAGCATATTTCTATGGAAATAAAAATCCATATCAAGATATAAACACAGAGCGTAATCTTAACATTAAAAACTAGAGACGTGCATAGACGTCATACCTAAAACATCATACGATGAGGGAATAGATACGCCGAAGCTTGGGAGCGTCTACGCTCAGATCCTCCAAGGTGTAGAGTCTTGCCACCAGGAGGCAAGTGGAATGAATGAAGGGAGAAAGAACCACCTCAACAATAACACAGATAATTATACGAATGTCCCAAACCTAAGAACCGACGAAACCATAATGAACAGGAATGATCTTCACCGTCCAAGTGGCCTGGAATCCACGGCTTAGCCACGGATCGAGTTTGGGAAATTGGCATTTAATACACAGTAGCTCAAAATGTAAATGTCGATCTATGAAATCTACGCCATAGTACCATCGATCATATCATGTGGCTGGCATATTAAAAGCGCGTTCCAGCATGGCATATCACAAACAACATATAGATACATATATCCTCAAGTATGGACGTATGTAGAACTAGTAAACTTGAAAATCAACAAAGTGTCAACGAATAAGATGACGAGGAGGTTTAAACAAGTTAACGTGGCCAAATACCTTAGTTAACCATGCCAACGAGACACAACGAACACATTGAAAATTAAATGCGCATATCTCCACATCACTCATCATAAGAGATATGTACGTAAGGAATAAACGATGCGATGGTCATGCTCACAATAATTTCATATCCTTGACAGGAGGGTAAATATGAATAGACCTTGAATAATTTGCAATTTAACTATGGGGTGATAAGAATTGGAGTTATGCAAAGACTTAAAACCCATTGAATACCATATCTAATACGTAAGAGAATGCTATTGATTAAAAATGTAGAGTTAATAAGCCTACAAATGTGTGCATAAATATTTATGAGTAAATTGTCATGTGTAAGGACAATATAAATGTGGTAGAGTATATGTATAATTTACAATATGTATAGATAGACAAGCATGGGAGTAAATGCAACCATATAATAGAGATGGTGATATATATGAGTAAATTCCATAAGCCACAACCATTAGTGGAAGAAAACAATAAAACTATACTCCCAAGAGTAATAGGAGGAATAGTAACTCTAATCCATAACATATTATAATTGACGAAATTCGAAAGTAGAATTGAACAGTTGTGGCCAATAGAAGCACTAAACTAAATTATAAATAGAAAAAAAAATCTAGGGTGGAAGGAAGAGACGTTACAATTCCTGACTCATCATTACATAGAATGTTTTTACCAGTTCATAGTGTAACTTTAGAAATAAGAATAGTAAACTCCTTAGCCATTAACAACCTCCATTACATTACATTAACATAATACTGTATGATGTAACCTTCCACTCATTTCATTATTCATGTAGTCATCACATACTTGGCATTATGAACATCATAACAAGAAAGTAATCAACATCATCAACATGACACAATAATAAATCACATCATTGAACACCATTATACCCTGGAAACCTCGTAGGGTGAAAATCATCAAACGTTTAATTTTATTATTAAACGTTCGTGAAGGTGATCAGCCATCACTCAATGGCTTATAAGGGATACCATCTCTTAACCATCGTTTATAAATCTTACAAGGAAATATAGAAATATCTAGCTTAAAGCCATTACAATAAATATGATACCATTTACCCTCTGGTTTTCATATCTTCATATCTTGATGGCATGGATGTTCCTGCAATGGACCATCGTATATTGGACCTTCCTGCAACTCGCACTCATCTGCATGAACATTAATCATTTACCTACCACCAGGACAAGCATAATTTTACTTTGTACATGATAAGCATAATATTCCTTTGTACATGTCACCATCATTCCCTGCTATGATGCCTTCAACATAAAATGATGTCAAGATTCATAAAGTATTAATCAATCAATTCACATATCTGTACTATATTATTTTCTCCATTTACTCATGTATATTCATGACAAGCAAGTAAAGCACCTTGACATTCTCCCTTTAACAACACATACCTTATATGTAGTTGTTATAAGTCATCAAAATAACTAATGTTTCCATCGCATAAGCACACATTCCCGCAAGACAATGGCTACATCTCCCAAGCTTTTCTTTAAAATAAACTGACACATCAGTTAAGATATTTATGCATGTGATTTACATAAATTTAATCAAAATAGCTAACCCTTAAGCTATTAATTTTAGTGCATGGAATGCAAGCTAACATAACAAATGTTGCTCCCATGTATGCAAATGCATATCGATTCCAAAAGAGTCTCCCTAAAGGAGTGCTTACACAACGAAGCACATAACCTCCTTCACGAGTCTTCCCAAAGAAAATCTCAATGTTAGTGAACATGTAAACATATGTTTTCTTTTTGTAAAAATATACAGTTAAGAATATAAATACATGTCTTCTTTTCCAAAGATTATACTAAAAAATCATATTCAATGTAGTTTAATACTACAAGCTATCTTTTTACATACAAATATGTGTATTATTTTTCAATAAAAGTTAATACACATGTTGCATGCTTATGCATGATCTTCCTCCAAAAAGAATTAACATCATAATCATGATAATATAAAAGTAATCACTTTGTTTGTTCATCTAAAGGAATATAACTGATTAGTTCCTTTAACCATGAATCTATTAAATAACTTAACTTTATCAACACCATGGTAATCTATTCATGGATTTATTAAATAACTAATATTTGCAAACACCATGGTAATCTACCCATGCTTTTATGAAATAATTAATCTCCATCAACACCATGGAAAAACTACCCATGGATTTATGAAACTATCCATGGATTTATTAATTCATTACTATTCACAACATGGTTAATGAATATTAGTCAAGAAAACTTCTATTTTCTTCTTCATCGCACATGAAGATATTTCAAGAATTACCCTCTTTAATCTATTCAAGAAAAATCTCTTTTAAAATATATAGCATGCAGATTCTATTTTCTTGTTATACAATATTATATAAATATTGATATTAAAGAGTTACTCTCTTTGAATCTATTCAGGAAAAACTCTTTAAAAATATAAAGCATGCAGATTCTATTTTCTTGAATATACATTAATATATAGATATTTATATATTTATCTTTTTCTATAGAAAAATGGAAAAATATTTTGAACAAAATTCAAACACCAGAAACAAATGAAAAAAAAGCATTATTCGTTCATCAACACATTCTCACTCCGGGGAAGTTCTTAAGGTTAATTCCTACGCATATTGGTAGACAAACGGTCAAAATGATGTTTTTCACAAGTTGCCAAATATTCGAACTTGAGGTATTCCATGATTATATCATGGCATGCATTTGCAGAGTTGTTCTAAAAAATGTTGCCGGCTACAAGGAGAACTCACTGCCACAATTTCCATCCGCACTATCACTGCAAGGTAGACCATTATTTCTTATATTGGGTCCTCAAATGACAAAGGGTAATATAATTCCTCGCATTACATTTAGTGCTCAAGTCTCTTCCCGATGAAAATCATGTAATCCCTCGAAAACCAGTGAAACTAGCGTTGACGTTCAAAGTGATGAAGAAATTCAAAAAAAAAAACTTCAATAATCAAAGCTACGCTCAAAACTGGGTGATCAAGGGTGTTATCATTCTTTAAATCCACAATTTGCAGCAAAGAATCAAACCCTCCCCTTTTTCCTCCGGCCATTCACAGTAAATAACAATCCAAAGTAAATAACAAATACTCAGGTCGTTATCAAGAATACGTTTTACATAAAATCGATTCTTGATTTTCTTAATCAAATAGTTAAACTAAATTAACGTGAGATTTATTTACCATGCCTAAATACATAAGGTTGAGTCGTATGTTACACTTAATTTCTATTGTATGATTTTTAATATTTATTTTTACTTATTTTTATTATTTTTAATTCAATTAAAAAAATTAAATCTAATTTCAGAACCATAATAGAATTTTATACCATTATTTAAATTTCAAATTAGTTATTTTGAAATTTAAAATTAAATTAAATTAAATTAAATATTCAATTAAAATATCCAGAATTATGAAAACTACAACTAATAAGTTAATCTTACTAAAATATGAATCGTGTTTTCTCACACACCTATTTCCCTTACCATCAAAAGATAAACCTAAATTAAAACATGAATTAGTGCAAAATATTTTAAAATATGAAGTATTAGCTGAAATCTTACCGGAAAATCAACACGAAAACCTTGACTCTCTTCACTCCATTTACAACAAGAAAAGCATGACGTAGGGTTACGAAGGTTATTGAAAGAACTTAGCTCAGGAAACCTATTCAAATATTTGAATATTCGTCTCTCTATTATGTAACTTCAACAGAAGGCCCTTTTTTTTTTTTTTGTCTTCCCATATCTTCCCTACTTTCACTTGTAGTCATCACTAGGCTTAAGCTTGAGCTTAAAATTATAGCATTACTGTTGGTGACTGTCTTAGTTAAAAAAGGATTAGGATAGCAATCAAAGGCTATACTCAGAATAAGTTAATGACACAAGTGTTATAAAAGATTAGCCATGAGTGTTTCAAAGAATTAGCTGTAATATGAATATACAAGTAGTGCAATTGCTTTCACAAACATGCTAGGAAATTGTGCTTTATATAAATTCATCGTTATATATATATATATATATATATAATCATTTTTTTCTTTAACTAAAATTATGTATTATAAATCATTACTAATCATTACTGCAGTTTTATTTTTTTAATTATCCATTAACAACATATCTCTTTATAAAAAAACAATATGTGGCATAAACTTCAATTATCTCATTATAAAACATTCATTGTAAAATACTAGTTTTATTTCGTATTAATATGAGACATAACCTTATATTAGCTCATTAAAAAACATTTATTTTAAAATGCTAGATTTATTTAATATTAATATGAATTTCTACTTCAATTTATACTATTTAAAATATACCATATGCTTAATAACTCTTGTAATTATTTAAGGTATTATAGAAACACACATCATTTAAGTTTATCTCTCTGTGGAGGGATTTATATTCGGAACACGATCATAAAAAAATAGTGGATATTCAGAAATATGCAAAAATGTTGATGTGGGCATGGAACGAGATGGAATCCATTGATCATATTGGTTTCAAACATTATTGTTTCTCCAGTACACAATATTAGAGGCCATAGATACCATACATAGTTACATCTTTTCAATTGATTAGGGATGCTAAGGAGTAAAATAAGCCCATAGGGAAAAATAGTACAACCATCCATACCATAATATTTATGGACGAAAAAATTTACAAAACAAAGCCATCCATATCGTAATATTCATGCATGAAATGAATTATAAAACAAATTCTATTGTTAAAACAATTATAAAACAAATTTTACTGTGTTGATTGATTCCAATGTCAGATATTACAATGTTGACCTTCAATAAATTATAGTGCTGTCTGATTGTAAATAAAGTTTGAGACTAATAAATTATTTTTATTTTTAATTTCTACCAAATTGATTAATTATGATGCAACTACTGAGGAATAAAGGAAGATATGTGCTCGTAAATTGCTGTTTTGAACAATAGAACGTTTCTCTTGGAACTGATATATCCTATAATATGGATAATGAAAAACTATTTATACACTATAGAAACTGAAAAAGAAAATCGGGGACCACGGTATTGTGGTGAAGGAAATTACAGGAGAGGAGTTTACCACACTGATCGCAAAGACTTCAGGCTCCAACAATATCATGTATTCCCTCTATGAAAACTCCAAGATTGAACACTCTGATGGGAATTGATAATTCACTACACAATCTTGCCAAATATTCTAGCTTCCACAAGAATGCCCCATAAGATTTTAGATTATGATGAAATTGGGATTGTAGAAGAATCTATATCAGATCATGACATAGAAAAAAAGTTAGAGTTTTACAATATGAGTAACTAATATTTTCATAAATACTTTAACTCCATCATCAATGTCTTACCAAACCAATGCTAAATCACTAATGTTGTTTGATTTAATGTGTTAAATATTTCACTGGCCAATAGGCAATCTTAACCAATGTCAAATTACCAATGTCAAATTATCAATGTTGTTTGATTTAATGTGTTAAATATTTCACTGACCATAGACGATCTTATTAGTTTTAATGGTGTACCTAACTACGTTAATGATATTGAAATCCTGAAATCTAGATCTGATGACCCCAGAAAATATGGATATGATCATGAAAGCTTAGAATTCAGGAAATAAAAACTTTACCAACCCACTTAATAGATAGATAATAGTGTATTACGAAGTTTATTGTTGCGCTGCCAAATTTTCATTCCCCTTAATATAGAACCTCAAAAAATATTGTATTATGTGATAAAGAAAAGTGAACCATAACAATAATGTGACTAAATCATTTTAATTTTTGTTCTCCTTATCCGTATTCTGTTCACACTATTGAAAATGATATGGAATACCAAAGAATCAATATAGGTATTGGGAATCTGAAGCTGAAATTATATATATATATATATATATATATATATATATATATATATAATTAAAACTTATCAATATTTTATATGCCTTTACTATTTTAAAAATTATTGACCACTTCAAAAATATTTTAAAATAACCATTATTTTACGTCTAAAAATCCTGAAAACGCGCATGCAGGCGTCAATTTTAAAGCGTGGATGGGGTGGTGAGGGGGCGTGAAGGGTTGTTGCGGAAATAATTTATGCGAGAATATTTGACCCCGTGCCAGTCCGGAAAAAGTTGGCGCCCAGAAGTGAGGGCGGAATATTAAGCATAAGAGTATTAACCCTTTAAATAATAAAAGTTTTGAGCGTTAAATTTTTAACTTTAAAACTTTAAAGTATATCACTTTCAAGTATTAAAATTTAAAATTATAAACATTAATCCTTAACTTTTAAAATTTAAAATTCATTTTTTACTGTTTCAAAATTTAAAATTGAATTTTAACATGTCATATTTAACGTTAAGTATAGAAAATTTAAGATTAAACATTTAACATTTGAATTTAAAATTCATTTTTTAATGTTTAAAAATTTAAAATTGAATTTTAACATGTCATACTTAACATTAAGTATAGAAAATTTAAGATTAAACATTTAACATGTGAAATTTAACATAACTCATATAAATTTTAACATCAAACCTAAAGCATATAACAATAACTTTTAAATTTTAAACATTGTACCTTAATTTTGAAATTTTAAATTTTAAAACATAGATTTCAAAATTAAAATTTTAACATTTCAAATTAAGAATTAAAATTTTAAATGTTACGATGCATAATTTAACATAAAATATTTAACATGTCAATTTCAACATCAAGTATATAAAATTTAACATTAAGCATTTGAATTTTAACATCTTAAAATTAACATTAAGCACATAAATTTAGATTTAACATATAAATGTTAAAATTTTAATTTGACATGAAGCATAAACATATATATTTAACATATAAAATATTTTTCTAATTCTATCTGAATGTTGTTGCTAATTATATGCACCAAAGATTAACTATTTTTCATGAGGTTATTTTACAAAATTATCTTTGGGTGATCGATTTTCGGTACAATTTTGTTCTCATTTCCTTTTGTCGTGTCTTGCGGAATGTTTAAAATAATGTTTGGAATTGTTTTATATTTATATTTCATGATTGTATGTGTTATTTTGTCAAATATGAGTGGAAACATAGAGACTTGGCACACATCCACGGGTTCCTATGGTTTCCTGGAGCTCTGGATGCGGAGAGAATTTAATGGTCGAACACTATGAGTTTTGATGCAACAAAGAAATTTTTTTGACAAATATGTGACACCTTGGAATTGCGGTGGCATACATCATCATAATTTCATGATAAATACCCTTAAATTTTTTCCCGCAACATTGAAATGATTATGAGCATTTGGTCAATCGAGTCCAGAGACACACTAAATGCAGTATAGATTCGTGTTTGAGGAAGAAGGGTTCTATCTTTTCCTACTGGTGCAAAGCCCCATGGGAGGTTTTTTCAGAGTCCCCCATGGGAGGTTTTTTCAGAGTCAAGTTTGTATGTGGATGAAAAAGGGAAAAAAAATGAACATGCATGGAACCTTGATCGTTTAAATCTTCACAATGCAAAACTTTTTGACAATGTGGTGAGAAAAAGTTGATTTTCAACCTGTTGTTTCTTATCATGTTGTGTTGAAGTATATTGTGAACTATGCTTCAAAGGCAGAAAGAAGATCTAAAAGTTATCATGATATGTTGAAAAGAGTTTCTTTTGGAAATGCATGTGATGCTCTTGCATTATCTGCATACATAAGGTTCCTTGTTGAAACACTTGTTGAGTATGATATTGGAGCACAAGAAAGTTTCCATATGTTGTTAATGTTGCATCTTATTGTTTGTAGTCATAAATTCTTCCCTTTAAACGTGGGGAATTTTTTTACCAAAGGCTTATAGTACATTCTAATTAAATTTTTTGTGGGAACAATATTTTCGAGAGACAAGGCCCCATTTTTTGGCCCATTTGTGCCTGATTGAAATGGAAAGGTCATGGAGTTATAATTTGAGCGTAGAAATGAGTAATGGAAATCACAAGATTCCCATGCTGTTATTCGTGGCTAGCCACTTTTTTATGTTGCTCCTGATGGAGGTTCTGAAGATTTCAAAACATTTTGTTGGACAAAGATGTTGTTGTACAAGCAATTTCATGACATTACTTTGGTTATTGGGATCATAAGAGAAAAAGTCGTTGACAAATGGAGGAATTTCAGATATAATGTGTGGCATATTGATGGCCCTCATTTTCAAAATTGAAATGATGAAGAATACCTTGAGACTGTAGTTCATGAGGAAAATGTTGATCGAGATTCTGAAGAATGGAAATTGTTTTCTCAAATAGTTCCCCAAAAAAATGTGCACATTTCAGAGCTTCAAAATCTTGGTAGAAGGGACTTTGATATTCATTGTAATTGGAAACAAACAATAATTTCAGATGAAGTTATTGAAGAAATAAGATAATTTATACAATACGCAAAGGCTTCCCATATTCTTAATATGAATTTTGTTGGGGCGACAATTTTGTTGCCTTCGAATTTATTGGAGAAACAATGTGCTGCGTTTGAAATTGTGTTTCACCATATTGTTAATTCCTAGGTTGATTATGGTTTTCTAATGATTATTCAAGGAACTGCTTGAGCTGGAAAATATTTTCTTATTCATTGTATTTTTTAGGATTTTTCAGCCTCAAAAATGGGTGAAAACAGTCCAATATTATTTATTTCTCGAACTGGTTTAGCTCCTTTTAATATGCATGTAAAACAACACACTCTGCTTTGAAAATACATATTAAAGATATGAAACTACTAAATAGTCAAGCTCTATCAAATTTCCAAGAAGAAATGAGGCACATTCATTATATTTTAATTGATGAAATGAGCTTTATTGGGCCAAGGTTGTTTATCCAAATAGATTCACATTTGCGAGAACCCTTTTTGGAAAAGAAATATTTTCCTTTTAGTGGTCGGTCAATGACACTTTTGGGTGATCTTGGGAAGCTTCCTCCAGTTAAGGATAAACCCTTATATGCAAGAAGAACAATTGGGAAGTGTTGTGGTAAATATTCAACATTGCTGTCACTTTGGACAAAATTTATAGGCAACGGGGAGATGATATTAGGGAGGCATATTTTCGCAATACTTTACTGAGTATAAGAAATGTCGACTCTTATTTGGATTATTGGGATATTGTTATTATGCATGTTGATATTTTCTTAAATCGTGAGGAAAATGTTTTATTTGATTCTGTATTTCACTTGTTTGCCACAAATGATCTCGTTCATTTGAGCAATTTAAAAATTCTCAAATTCTTGAATTTCCCAGTTGCAAGACGTTTTGTGGAATGTTATAAGAGATCAGATATAGTTGAAAATGATGATGATGTGTTGGATCGTAAGGTATTGATGTGTCATGGTCAACGTGTCATGCTTACGTGCAATTTCTGGGTGGAAGTTGTTTTGGTAAATGGTGTTGTTGGGTTTGTAGAAGATATCTTTTATTCACCTGGTACATAACCACCTCAACTTCCATAGTTTGCTACATTTATTTTCGAGAAGTACATTGGTGCTCCATTTGATAATGATTTTCCTCATATTTTTCTCATAGCACCAGTTTTTAGAGGGAACCTTAGACATATGTCTCTCAAAATGGAATGGGGCTTCAATATACACAATTCACAACTGATGACTTTGAAATGAGCTACTATGGATATTGGAGATAAAGAGATTCAGTGTTTGAAATTTCCAGTTATATATAGAGTGACATTGATTGATGGTTTACGTTTTTCACAACCTTTTTCTTATCAGTGTTATGCAAAAATGAAAAACATTGCTTATGTTAATCTCAGGAAAAAAGAGGACGAGTGATGGAATTCTATATTATTTTCACTTTTTTAATCTGGAACTGTTCACTAGTCTAGTAGACTGGTTGGAAATATTATTGATGGTTTTTTTTCGTATCATGATTTAGTTATTAGTTTTGGTTTTTTGTTGTTAAAGTTTTCATGTTGAATTTTTGGAAAAAAATCATGTACGTCTTTGGGTTCATATACCTTGGGTTTATAATCTTTGTCCCTTGGGTTTAATATAATTTCCTTGGGTTTACCGTGCCTTGCATTTTTAGTATTAATCCCTTTGCTTTATTATTTCTTTACATTTGTAATATTTATCGTACGGTTTATATAACTTGATTTATATTATCAATTTTTTGTGTTTATTAATGTTATGATTCATATTCGAAGGGTATAATATTGTTCAAATGGCTTAGTCTTTCTGCATTCCTTTGAGAGAAAGATTATTAGTTCTATAGAATTATTGTTGTTTCTTGCAATTTGTTTTATGCATATTTATAATTTGTTTTTATTTATTTCTCATAATTTGAATATATTTGTTGTTTAATAAAGTCATTAACTTGATCGTTTGGAAGATATTTGATGGCTCTTTGATTTTTTTGTGGTGTTGTGGTTTTTTTCTTGATTAAATGTAACCTGCTTTTGCTATCTTTTCTCTTTTTTTTAAATGATATTACATTTACGACCATTAATTTTTTTATGATTTTTAAAGAAAATTTACAAAGTTTTATATACTTGGTTTTATAATTATAATATCTCTTTTTATTTCTTTTCTCCTTATTTTGAATTGTATTAGATTTATGTTCAATAAATTAATTTTTTTTGGCTATAAAAGAAAATACAAAAACGAAAAAACTCAAACTATTTTGTGTTTCTAAATATTTGTTTCTTTATTTCTTTATGTACTAATTTTTGTTCTATATTTTTGTCAATGAAATGCATATATAGACAACCATGATGGCATTTATTACATTAAAGTGATCAAATATATTGCTACAACCATAAGTTTGGTTTTGTATATTCAGAAAAGGCTAAATAAGAAACATAGCTTCCATCCTTGTTTTATTTATGAACATATTTGTGTTTTGGATGCAATGAAATCAGATGTGGAAACCTCGTATCATTTGCACCAAAAAAAATTAAGAAGAAAACAAGAAGAGATTGGTTGTTCTTTTGTCACCATTGAGGGTGTGTTTTGAAAGATGCTTGCATGAAATAGTTTTGTTATGATTGAGAATTTGAATTTCATTTTTGTTATACAATTTACAGAGGTTAAAAAACCTAAAATATATATATATATATAGATATTTCAATAAAATGTCAATAAAAAATTTATTTATTTTCCCTTTAAAATGCAAGAAATTCGATTTCATTGGCATTGTTGTTGCCATGTGGTGTGTTTTTTATCAATTTTATTTGATCTTTTATTTTTTCGTTGTTGATTTTTTCATAGCATTTAATATTTTTCCATTGTATTGAATATTTTTTCGTGCATTTGTGAAACATTCAGCGTTCTTGTTAATATTGTTAAGTGCAATTTGGTTATAATATGTTATGGTGTTTTTGTTTATTTGTTTCTGTCTATATACGTGGCTTTGAAATCTCTCTGTTGGGTTAAATATGTTTCATTTTTCTTTAAAATTCATTGCCACTATTGTGGTAATTGCCTCACTTTAATTTTATTAGTAATAAATAATAATATATATTATTAATAGTGGTAATATACTCATTTTATATTTATTAATCTAATGAATTGATATTGTAAATCCAAGGTGTTTTTATTAGCTCTTATGGTTTATATTTTTCTTTCACTTATGATCCTTTGGGTTTATAATTCCTTTGGTTGTTAGTATTAAAATTCCAAAGGATCATAACAAAACTTTTATTATTCTAAAGATGATTGTCTCTTTCTACAACTTGAAATTCTCAGCCATGGTCAACCATGGTTCAATGTTGCATAATGAAAAATATTGTCTGAATAGAAACATCACCATTGGTCAACCATTGTCTGATGTCAAATTTTGACAAAGCTTCTCCCAAAGCTATTCAACCATAGTTGAGCTTTGCATTGTAAAAAGACTTCTATAGTCCAAAATATATCGTGATGAACTCTTTTCAAACATGTTTATTTAAATGTTTAATATTTATGTCTTGGGTTTATGATGTTTATTCATTGGGTTTATTACTATTATTATTATTATTATTATTATCCAATATTAAGGTCCCAGCCAAGCCAGACACCAAATTGGTGTATGAGACCCCCTTGTTTGTGGGATAAGGGACCCACCTCGCAATGATTTTACTGCTAAGTCTATGAAGGAAAATATACTCTACCCCCTCTCGTTTTGAACTTGTGACATATTAGGAGGAAAGAAATGTGGTTAACCATTATGCCCACTCAAGTTATATTCGCTTGGGTTTATAATCCCTTGGATTTTTATTTTGACGCTTTGGGTTTATAATACTTATCGAAGGGTTTATATAGCTTTGTTTTATAATATTATTTAATTGGGTACACAAAATGTTTGGGTTGGTGAATTTATCAATTGGGATAATAATATTTAATAATAATAATAGTGGTGATCGAAAGGATTGATATTGTAAACCTACAGGGTCATTATTATCCCAAAAATAATATCAAGCCAAAAAAATTTATTATGTGAAGGATTTTGTGAATATTTTATAGTTTACATGTTCATCTAAGGGTTTATAATATTTTTCTTGGGGTTTATATACCTTGGGTTTATAATCTTTGTCCCTTAGGTTTATTATTATTCGCTTGGGTTTATAATGATATAGTAGTAGTTTCTTTATTGGATATTTACCAACCCAATCGATTTATATTGGAAAGACAAAGGGTTTTTATCAACCCCTTTTGTTTATAATTCCATGGGTTTCCATTATAATCCCTCGGTTTTATAATTCCTTGGGGTTTTAGTCTGATGTTGCAGTCTGAAAAAGCTTGTCCCAAAGTTAGTCAACCTTACTCAACCATATCCAACCTTTGCATTGTAAAAGGCTTATGTTGTGAAAAATGTTTTGTGGTGAGCTCTAGTCAAACCTATTTATTTAAGGGTTTTAATATTTATTCCTTGGGTTTTTAACATAAATCCATTTCCTTTAGTATTATTCGCTTGGGTTTATAATCCACTAGTTTTTTGGTTTTCATCCCTTTGATTTGTAGTTTTGAATTGAGTTTATAATAATTTTCCAAGGGTTTATATAACATGGCTTTATAATATTAATTCTTTGAGTTCACAAAACGTGTGGTTTGTAGAATTAATCACTTGGGTTTATAATATTTATTAATAATAAGAGTGGTCACCAAATGGGTTGATAATGTAAACATACGAGTTTTTTATGATCCCGTAGGGTTTATTAACCCCAAGGTATTATAAAGCCAAAATTTGTTATTTTGTAAAGGAATGTGCGGATATTTCCTAAGTTTACGTGTTCATTTAAGGTTTAATTATTTTTATCTTTGGGTTTATATACATTGGATTTATAATATTTGTCCCTCGGGTTTATTATTATTTTCTTGGGTTTATAATGTAATAGTAGTAATATATTTTCTACATATTTACTAACTCAATGCATTTATTTCGTAAATCCAAGGGATTTTGGTGAACACCTTGGGTTTATATTTCACTTTTGATTATAATCCCTTGGGTTTAGAATTCCTTGGGTTTTTAGTATTAAAATTCTAAAGGATTATAAAACCTACTTTCTTATTCTGATAAGGGTTATCTCTTCGTACAACTTGAAATTATCAACCATGGCCAACCATGGTTGAATGTCGGATAATGACAAAGATGGTCTAAATAGAAAAATTAATCATGGTTAACCATTGTCTATTGTCACATTATGATAGAGCTGGTATCAAAGGTGGTCAACCATAGTCAACTATATTCCAACCTTGAATTCTTAAAAGGCTTTTGTTGGCGAAAATCCATTTCGGTGAACCTTGGTCAAACCTATTTATTTATGGGTTTAAATATTTATATTTTGTGTTTATAATATTTATCCATTGGGTTTAGTATAAATCACTTCAGTTTATAATCCCTTTGGTTTTTTGTTTTGATCCCTTGGGTTTATTATTTCTTTTGGCTTATAATATTTATCGAAGGGTTTATATAAATTGGTTTTATAATATTAATTCCTTAGGTTCATAACACATGTGGGTTGTGGAATTAATCACTTGGGTTAATAATATTTATTAATAATAATAGTGGATGCCCATGTGATTCATATTGTAAACTTACACGGTATTATACATCCAACAATTTTTTTGTGTGAAGGATTGTATGAATATTTAAATCCTTAAGTGTTCATTTAAGGGCTTATAATTTATATTAGTATTAATATACGTTTGTTTTATAGTTTTTCTGCCTTGGGTTTATTATTATTCACTTAGGTTTATAATTCCATTAACCCCATGTCCCTTGGGATTTTAATGTTAGACATTCACAAACCCATTTGGTTTATATTTTTCTTGATATTATAATCCGTTTGGTATATAGTATAAAAATGCTAAGGAAAAATGTTATAAACTCAAGGAAATAATGTTAAACCCTACTTAAAATTTTTTGTGTATTCGTTAGTTTAATAATGTAACTCGTCATTGTTGTTGTAATGTGTAAACATTACTATACATCAATGTCTTTTAATCATTGTCGTTGCCTTGCATAAACATTAGTATACATCTACACACTAATTGTCATGTGTAAAAATTACTATACATCTATATGTTATTATACATTTGTGTACATAATAGTAATGTGTATGTATTTAAGTGCATTAATATATAGAATAGTGTATATATAGTTAAATACATTAATGTACATTTCAATACATTTCAATGCATTGTATATAGTGAAGTTCATATAAATGTATAAGTTCTTGTCATGTGTAAATATTACTATACATATATACATTAATATAGATTTGTGTGCATGACAGTAATGTATATGTACTTAAGTAGATTAATATACATATAGTATATATAAATTTAAGGACAATAATGTGCATTTCAATACATTAATGTGCATACTATATAGTGCAGTTCATATAAATGTGTAAGTTTACATACAATATTCTATATCGATGTGTATTTATAAATGTGGGCTTATAAATGTGATTGATATAAGTTCACATTTATCAACCACATTTATTAATGTGGTTATGTTAGTATATATATATAGTCACACAAATTTGACATGCTTATTATTTTATTTAAGTATTTTTGATTTTTTAAAATAAATTAAACTATGTTTATTATTAAAAAAATATTTAAATGTAAATTATTTTAAATTTAAAATTAAAAATGAAATAAAATTTCTTATTTGATAAATAGAGGTTTGCCATAAACAACGATATTCATCATGTCAGTTTTAATTTCCTAATTTATTTATTTGGTGTATATAATTTGGTTGCTTTATATTTTGTAGTTTTTATAAACACATTTTTCTCCAATTTATAAGAAAATTAATATGAATTTAAAATAACAAAAGTCAATCTTTTCTAAAAATTTATTTCATTAAATTCGTAAAAGAGATAACTAAAAAATAAGATATATATATATATATATATATATATATATATATATATATATATATATATATAAAATTATAATTGCAATTATTTAAAGAGTTGTCTTTCTGAAATGATGGATTTAGTCTGCAATATAGAGAAAATAAAATTGCGAAAGTAAAGGTGTCATATTTGGGTCAAATTCGCATAGAATCAAGTTCAACTTTTTGGGAATTACAAGTTTAATTCAATACCAGTTTTCATTATTTTTTTAAAGAAAACGGATTTATTTATATATTTGATAACTAAATGTAAAAAGAAAAAATATAAATTGACTAAAAACATTTTCACCTAATTCTAACAAAAACTATAGAATGTAAAATAATTAAATAACAAAAAAAATAATTTCAAGTTTAATTTAATTGGGAATTACAAGTTTAAATCAATACTAGTTTTCATGATTTTTTTAAAATATCGGATTTTTCTATATATTAGATAACTAAATTTAAAATCAAAAAATACAAATTGACTAAAAAAATCTTCATCTAATTATAAAAAAAACTATAAAATGTAGAATAATTAAATAATTGTAACTACTGGCTTAATCATTAACTATTGTCAAGCTATTTGTTAAGAGTTTTTAAAACATTTACTGTTATTATGTTGAAAACAAAAATATTATGAACTAAAATTTAATTTGTGATTAAATGAAAAGAATAATTATGGAATTGGTTCCGTAAAGTAAAAGACTGATGGTAAAAGTAATTTCAAGATCTGAGAGTTGGCTGAACAGAATTCAATTCAAATAGTTGCTCAACCTCTGAGGATAAAGGTGTGATCTTAGTGAGGTTTGGGAGTTATGTTCGGTAACTGACGAAAAAGGAAAATTCTGGATAGGAATTCTTGGAATGGGGTGCACCAATGGAATAATCCATATTTCTGCTGCTACTGGAATTGTAGACTAGAACAGATTGTCCCGAGGTCTCTTCCAGAGTTTTGTCAACAATAAGGCTTAGACTTGCAGCACAGGGGAGAGTTGGAGGACATAATAGCCTCACTCGTGGAAGGGAGGCAACATTATCACTCAGATAAATAGATAAGTATTTTGATTAATTTTGTGGTTTAATTTGAAATATGTTACATAAAAATATATAAGTGTGCTAGGAAAGTAGGATTTTATTCATGTTAATTCTCTATCACAGAAAATAACAATTATGTGAACAATTTAGTACTGTTGTTGAATCGATAGACTGAGGACCGTTAACCCAGTACTGTTAACTAAGGTTTCGCGGTGGTTTCCCTTGTTTCCTATGATAATACACGGACAGTTGTGGTCCGATCACATAATTATGCTATCTACAGAAATAGATAAAATATGAACGAGGTTTATTTGTGAAACATGAAGAAAGAAGTTATTGATATCTTTTCTAGTTACACTATGTTATAGAAAATATCAGAAGACAAAATTACTAGTAAAGTAAACACGAAATCCGAGTTTCTACAGAACCTGTGTAAAAGTGGGAATGATATTTACACATACAGGAGCAGATATTAAATAATGCTAGATTTCAATTTCAAGAAACAGAATAAGAGAATTTTATGCATTGCGGAAAACACATAAATTGCAACCTGCCAGAAACCTTTGGGATACAAGGATAAATAATCAAACCATAGGAAATAAATCCAAATTTCCACACTAGAAATGGGTTAAGAGTAAAATTAAAATAAAAATCTTCAGTAACCCTCCTTGTAATAAGTGGAAAAACAGATTCTAGCTAGAAAGTAGAATTCTAACATATCAAGAAAATAAAAATCCAGTGTGCTTATGATTCTTATCAGGAAATGTTGTTTCATATATAAATAATGGTTACAAAACTTGCATAATTCCAAAAATATATATATTCATTTCAAAAATGTTTAATACAAGTAATAGCATTCTTAAAATAAACATCGAGATAAAGAATCTCTATTCGGAGATTTGCATAACCTATATACATATAAATTCCATTTGAAAAGAAAATAGTCTTGTTTACATAAATAAGGACTCATAACCCGAAAGCTTCAATTTATTTATAAGAGCCAAAATTTCAACTCCAGGAGTTACAACAAATTTCTTTTAAGGAAAGAGAAAATATGTAACCAATATAGATTTAGTTCAACGAGTACTTGCATGTTGTAGCACAGCTAAAAACTTAATAGCATTTCCTACATTCTTGGACTCAACAACAGACTTTGCCAAGAGCTAAACCCGAAAGAAGGTCGGGGAACCCCACTAATTAGTGCAGAACAATGGTACCTATTCAATGTGGGTGATAAAATTCCTTCAGTGATATTCAGTGAATCAAGAACCTTTTATTTTCCAAAATAAACATATAGACAAATCCTTACCTGTCAACAAATGAAAAGAAGGCATGAGTTAACAATTAATATTAATTGGGAAAATTTCTGAAGGAGACACCTTAGGTTTCTAGAAAATCCAAATCTCAGCTTACATAGAAAAGGAAACCATTCATATTCTATTCCATACAACAACAACAAAAGACTTACCTTGTATTTCTTCTCGAGCTATGGACAGAGACGAGAGCAAGAATTTCATCAAATTGGGGTTTGCATGGACCTATGTTACCATTCTGTCAATTCTTGAACAAACCTAGAACAAAAGTTAGGAGTTAAACTATTGCTATTAAGGGTAAAAATTCCGTGGCCTTCTATAGTAAAAAATAAAGGAAAACTGACAGTTCTTTTATAAACTAGTTGTAAATAAAATGCACAACAATATTAATTGTTCAATACCTCTAACGAGAATGCGGGATTGATGTGTTGAAATGACAGAAGAAACGTTAGGGTTAAGCGACATCTCCATTGAGTACATGGGAAGGATTGAACGTAATCCTGAGGATAATGCATAAGCAGAGAGCCAAAGTTGCACACAGAGGCGTAAACCAGAGATATTCAGACAAGGCAGAGAAAATGCCAAGGAAAATCAGTTATGTTGATTAAGTCATTATCCAAACCCTAAACCCTCCTTGCTGTCAGATTGCGACTAGGAAGATCTATAGTGAGATAACTGACAGGTGTAAATCTAAAATCAAGTGATAAGATATGCCATCAATATCGACCTTGGTAGTAAATACCATAACGCCACCGTGCCATCATATATAAATGATAAGGACGGAAAGTCTATTGTGGAGTAATGTCAAGTCTGACATGAATAAATACTCCAGCTATGGAAGTTATCGAAAAATGGCGAAACCTTCCAATTGATTAAAAAAAAAATACGTTGATTATTAAATGTTATATTTTCGGATATCATTCACATGTTAGATACCGTTTAATCATATTTATCATATTATGCATTTACGTACTTTAAACTGGAAACTTGAGTAGGTGGAAATATGAATAATTAGTATATAGTCTAATTGTAGAGTTCTTATAGTAAAAATATATATATATATATATATATATTATTGTTATATTGGTGAATGTTACAAGTTGTATCAGAGCAGCGTTGTAACACTGGGACCCTATGGGTCAACTAACGTTTAAAGTTGTGTATTACTGATGCACACAGAGAGAAATAAAGAGGTTAACCCTATATAATGAGGAGGGTGCCGATACAACAGCCACCTCTGAATGCCAAGGAACCCCAACCCTGACAGGAAATGAACCCAAAAATGTGGGTACATCTAGGCGTGGAATAACACCGGCAAACCAACAGGCTGTTGGAGAAATAGCAGCACCAAACCAGCATTCTCTTAAACATTGTGTAGAAGTGACAGGAGGAAATGGAGAGGGTGCGAGACGATAATGCACGGTTGATGCAGGAGTAGGAGAGGATATTAAAAAGAATCTCGGACAAACAAAATCAAGGAAATGAGAAGCCAAGTACTGATAGAGAGTTTCAGGAAATAAATGAAGAGAAAACAAGAGATCATGATACTGATAGAATGGAAAGAATTCAGTCTCAGCGTAGTAATAGAAATAAGAACTGTAATTAAGTTGAATCAGATAATGTAACAGATCAAAAAGAAGTGAAAAGACAGAAGGTAGAGCTGCAAGGAGAATTTCGAAATATAAAGCCTCCTACTTTTGATGGAGTAGAGGAGGAAGTGGCTGAGGCATGGTTGATAAACATGAATATATATTTCCAAGTGTATGAATACAACAGTAATCTGAAAGCTAGGTTGGCTATTTATCAGCTAAGGGAGAAAGCCACTTTATGGTGGGAGGAAGTAAAAAACGTCTGCGGTATTGATGACCAAGATGTAACTTTGGATGCTTTTCAACAACATTTTAAGGATAACTACCTAACTAAACGTTTTTATGATGAAAAATCTCGATATTTCCATGATTTTAAGCTAGGGAAAATGACAATGGATGAGTACATCACTAAGTTTACTTCCTTACTACGCTATGTTCCTTATTTAAGAGATGAAAAGGCTAAAGTGCAGAGGTTCTTGGGAATTTTACCTACTCACATGAAAGGGAAGATTAAGTTTGTGAATCCTAAGACTATGGATGAGGCAATCAGAAAAGCCGGAATGTGTTACAAGCAAGCTAAAGAAAAGGGTGAACCAGGTAAAAGCTGGCAATCAAGGAAAGAGCATAAGGGCAGTGATCGTTTTAAAATAAACAAAACCAACAATTTTAAAGGTGCTGCCATAGGTGTAGTTAGCAAAAATTTTGGTAGGAATCATCAAAGAACAAGGTGGCCTACAAAAGATAAACCCATAGAAGCCTCTAGCAAACTAGAACAAACCCAGAACCAGAAGCCACCTTTACAACATTGGGGGTGTGGTGAGGCACACTATTACAGAAACTACCCACACAAGGGATAAGTGAGGTAGTTACCAATTTACAAGAGGCCTCAATAGTGGGTGATGTTTCCAAAAACATACTCAAAATTAATGCAACATTGGAAGACCAGAAAGTGGACTACCAGCCAACAATGATTGAACTGGAAGGTAAATTTGTATCTCAACCTGTTTCTATTTTGGTAGACCCAGGTGCAAGCTTAAGCTATGTAAGTCCAAAAATAGTAGAAACTTGTAAGTTACAGAGTCATAAATTTAGAAACCCATGCTAGTATAGCTAGCCACTGGGACTAAGAGGAAATTTAGTGCCAAAATACCAAATTGTGCATTAAAAATTAGTGAACAGTAGCTAACCATATATTTGAATATACTACCTCTAGGTTCTTATGACTTGCCACTTGGCATGGACTGGTTAGAGAAGCACTGGACGTTGGTAGACTACAAAGAAAATATTATTTACTACAGAATGCAGGATGGCACCCACCAGAAAATTCATGGAATAAAGAAACCTTCACAACTGCATCCAATCACAACATCCCAAATGGGTAAGTGCATGAGGAAAGGATGCCATTTGTACGCCATACAGGCAGGATTTAATAATTCTAAAGAGAAGGCTCCTATGATGGAAAATATACCAATAGTACAAGAATTTATGGATTTATTTCCAGAGGAAATACCAGGTTTACTGCCTAAAAGGGACGTAGATTTTACCATTGAATTGGTACCAGGAGCATCACCAATTTCCAGGGCACCCTATCGAATGAGTGTACCTGAATTAACTGAGTTAAAAATGCAGCTATAGGAATTATTAGATAAAGGGTATATCTGACCTAATGTATCTCCTGGGGGAGAACATGTGCTATTTGTGAAAAAGAAATACGGAACCATGCGAATGTGCATGGATTACCGCCAACTTAAGAAATTGATGATGAAAAACAGATATCCTTTAGCGCAAATCGATGATTTGTTTGATCAAGTGAAAGGAGCAACCATGTTTTCAAAGATAGATTTAAGGTCAGGATATCATCAGATCTAGATAAAAGATGAAGACATACATAAAAATTCCTTTATTACCAGGTACAGACACTATGAGTTTGTGGTGCTACCTTTTGGGTTGAATAATGCACCAACAACCTTTATGAGATTAATTCCTAGTGTATTTCATCCCTACCTGGATAATTTTGTGTTAATATTTATTGATGATATTTTAGTTTATTCTAAAAATGTGGAAGAACACAAGGAAAACCTACGAAAAGTGATGGAACTGTTAAGGAAGCATCAGTTGTACACCAAGTTCAGCAAGTGTGATTTCTTCAAGGAAGAAATCGAGTACCTTGGTCATGTGATTTCTGCTGAAGGTATTTTAGTTAACCCTAAGAAAATCAGGATGATTATGAAATGGAAAGTACCTCAAAGCATGGAAGACATCTGATCCTTTATGGGCTTGGGTGGTTATTACCGGAGGTTTATTGAAGGTTTTTCAAAAATTTCTTTTCCAATTACTTCTTTGAAAAGAAAAGGAAAAATATTTAAATGGACAAAGGAATGTCAGGATTGTTTGGAAAAGCTAAAGAAGTTGTTGACTATAGCTATGGTTTTAAGGGTGGTTGATCCTAATAAAGAATTCGAAGTCTGCACAGATGTGTAAAAAGAAAGTGTTGGGGTGATTCTGTCAGAAGAAGGTAAAGTGGTTTCCTATGAGTCATGAAAATTAAAGGAACATGAGTAGCAATACTCAACTTATGATTTGGAGTTGATCGCAGTAGTGCATGCACTCCGGATATGGAGGCATTACTTACTCGAAAAAATATTTGTGCTCAAAATGGATCACAACAGCTTAACCAACTATTTTAAGCAATATGATCTTAATTCTCGCCAGGCAAGGTGGAATGCCTTCCTGAGAAAATTTGATATTGATATGCAACATGTAAAAGGCAAGGAGAACAGGGTAGTTGATGCATCAAGCAGAAAATTACATGGTGTTTATGAATTGTATTATAATGAGGTTCAGTATAGATTTCTAGAGAAAATTAAAGCTGAAGAGGAAAAAGAACCTGAATATCAATTTATGTGGCAGCAAGAAAAAGAGTTCAAAGACCAATGAAAATCTGCAGATTATGAAATCAATAAGGATGGCTTGCTGATTTTCAGAAAAAGAATTTTTATTCAAATAGAATGGAGTTGAAGACTCTAATTTTGAATGAATATCATCGAAGAAATTACTCGAGACATCTTGGATATCATAAGACGTTAATAGCAATAAGGAAGAATTATTGTTGGCATGGTATGAGGAGAGATATAGAAGAATATATAAAAGAATGTTTAGAATGCCAGCAAGTGAAAGTTGAGCACTGACATCCAGTTGGGCTGAAGCAGCCTATACCAGTACCCGAGTGGAAGTGGAAGGTGATATTATTAGATTTCATTACTGGACTACCGAGTTCAAAAAAGCATAATGACTCTATAATGGTGGTGGTGTATAGATTAATCAAATCAGCACACTTTATACCAGTGCAGTCCACTTATAAGACGGTGTAAATAGCAAATATATTCATGCGATAGATATTTAGATTGCATGGTATTCGAAAGGCTGTCATTTCTGACAGGGATGTAAAGTTTACATCAGCCTTCAGGAAAACATTTTTCTCCGGTTTGGGGACTCAAATTAACTTTATTACTTCTTACCATCTGCAGATGGACGGATAGACAGAGCGGGTAAATCAAGTTTTGGAAGACATGTTACATATGTATGTAATGCAACAACCAACTAGGTGGGAAGAATATTTGTACCTAGTGGAGTTTGCATACAATAACAGTTATCAGGAGTCACTTAAGATGAGTCTATTTGAAGCCTTATATGGGTGAAAATGCAGAACTCCTATTAACTGGAGTATTTCGGAGATCAAGTTGATTCTTGGACCAGACATGCTAGCCAAGATGGAGGCATAATTAAAGAAGATCCGACAAAACTTAAAAGCGGCTCAAGATAGGAAAAAAGTGTATGTAGATAATAAAAGGACTTATCGTGAATTTGAAGTGGGTGATCATGTGTAGGTAAGAATCAAACCAAAGAAAAGTACTTTGAGATGGGCATCTTGAGCCAAGCTAGCTCCTAGGTTTTGTTGCCCTTTGCAAGTATTGGAAAGAGTAGGACCTTTGGCATACCGATTGGCTCTCCCCATTCATATACATGTGCACAATGTCTTCCATGTATCACTATCGAAACGATACATTCAAGATTCAAAGCACATAATCCACCGGCAGAATATTCAGGTAGAATATGAGTACTAGATTGATTAAAGATGCTAAGATTTATGAGTAAAAATAATTCAAGCTCATTGTTTGCAGGTCGAACTGGATGAATAATTTCGGGTCAAGCCTCACAGTATAATCAATCATAGGGAAATCATGCTCCGGAGATGTGCCATCGCCCAGGTTAAAGTGCAATGGAAGCACTTTGGCCCGAAAGAGGCTACCTGGGAGGATGAAATTTTTGTTCGGAAATCCTATCCTGAACTTTTTGCTAGAGCAGAATGAGAAAACCAGGGACAGTGTTAATTTCCAAGGTGGGAAGTTTTAACCACTTGCTTAATCATTAACTATTGTCAAGCTATTTGTTAAGAGTTCTTAAAACATTTACTG
This sequence comes from Pinus albicaulis, assembly GCA_034641835.2. NCBI lineage: Eukaryota > Viridiplantae > Streptophyta > Pinopsida > Pinales > Pinaceae > Pinus > Pinus albicaulis. Next base: position 809,936,801 of record CM076570.1, read on the forward strand.
TTATTATGTTGAAAACAAAAATATTATGAACATAAATTTAATTTGTGATTAAATGAAAATATTAATTATGGAATTGGTTCCATAAAGTAAAAGACTGATGGTAAAAGTAATTTCAAGATCTGAGAGTTGGTTGAACAGAATTCAGTTCAAACAGTTGCCGAACCTCTCAGGATTAAAGTGTGATCCCAATTAGGTTTGGGGGTTCTGTTATGTAACTGAGGAAAAAGGAAAATTCTAGATAGGAATTCCTGGAGTGGGGTTAACCAGTGGAATAATCCATATTTATGTTACTACTGGAATTGGAGACTTGATCGGATTGTCCCGAGGTCTCTTCCAGAGTTCTGTCAACAATAAGGCTTAGAATTGGAGCACAGGGGAGAGTTAGAGGATGTAATAACCTCACTCATGGAGGGGAGGCAATATTATCAATCAAATAAAAATATAGATTAAGTATTTTTATTAATTCTATGGTTTAATCTAAAATATGTTACAGAAAAATCTATAAGTGTGCTAGGAAAGTAGGATTATGTTCATGTTAATTCTCTGTCACAGAAAATAAAAAATTATGTGAAGAATTTAGTACTGTTGTTGAATCAGTAGACTGAGGACCGTTAACCCAATACCCTTAACCAAGGTTCTGGGTTGGTTGCCCTTGTTGCCTATGATAATACATAGACAGTTGTGGTCCGATCACATAATTATGCTATCTATGGAAATAGATTGAATACGAATTAGGTTTATTTTTGAAACAAGAAGAAAGAAGTTATTGATATCTTATCTAGTTACACTATGTTATAGAAAATATCAGAAGATAAAATAACTAGTAAAGTAAACACGAAGATTCCAACTTTCTATAGAACCTGTGTAAAAGCGGGAATGATAATTAGACATACAGGAGTAGATTTTAAATAATGCTAGATTTCAATTTCAGGAAATGGAAGAAGAGAATTTTATGCATTGTGGAAAGCGCATAAATTACAACCTACAAGAAACCTTTGGGATACAAGGATAAATAATCAAACCATAGGAAATAAATCAAAGTTTCCACACTACATAAATGGGTTAAGAGTAAAAGTAAAATAGAAATCTTCAATTTCCCTCTTCGTAATAAGTAGAAAAACATATTCTAACTGGAAAGTAGAATTCTGACATATCAAGAAAACGAAAATCTAGTGTGCTTATGATTCTCATCAAAGACTAGAAAGAATGTTTCAAATATAAAAAGAAGTTATGAAACTTGCATAATTCCGAACATATATATATTCATTTCAGAAATGTAGAATACAATTAATATCAGTCTTAAAATAAACATCGAGATAAAGACTCACTGTTTGGAAATTTTCATAACCTATATACGTATAAATGCCATCTGAAAATAAAATAGTCTTGTTTACATAAATAAGGACTCATAACCCGAAAGCTTCAATTTATTTATAAGAGAGAAAATTCGAACTCCAGGTGTTACATAAAAAAAAATTTAAGGAAGGAGAAAATATGTAACCAATTTAAATTTAGTTCAATGAGTACTTGCTTGCTATAGCATGACTGAAAACTTATTAGCATTTCCTACATTCTTAGACTCAATGACAGACTGTGCCGGGAGCTAAACCCAAAAGAAGGTCAAGCAACCCCACTAAGTAGCGCAGAACAATGGTACCTGTTCAATGTGGGCGAGAAAATGCCTTCAATGGTATTCATTGAATCAAGAACCTTTTATTTTCCAAAAGAAATGTATAGAAAAATCCTTACCTGTGAACAAATGAAAAGAAGGATGACTAAACAATTATTACTATCTGGGAAAAATTTTGAAGGAGACACATTAGGTTTTCGGAAAATCCAAATCTTGGCTTACATAGAGAAGGAAACCATTCGCATTCTATACCATACAGCAACAACAAAAGACTTACCTTGTATTTCTTCTCGAGCTATGGATAGAGACGTGAGCAAGAATTTCATCAAACTGGGGTTCGCACGGAACTGTGCTACCATTCTATCAATTCTTGAACAAACCTAGAACAAAATTTAGGAGTTAAACTATTGCTATTAAGGGTAAAACCTATGTGGCCTTATGTAGTAAAAAAGAAAGGCAAACTGGCAGTTCTTTTATAAATCAGTTGTAAATAAAATACACAGCAAAAGTAATCATTAAATACCTCTAACGAGAAGGAAAGATTGATGTGTTGAACCGACAGAAGAAATGTTAGGGTTAAGCGGCATCTCCATTGAGTACACAGGAAGGATTGCACATAAGCCTAAGGATAACGCATAAGAAGAGAGCCGAAGTTGCAGTTAGAGGCGCAAACCAGAGCTCTTTGGAGAAGGTGGAGTAGATGCCAAGGAAAATAAGTTATGGTGATTAAGTCATTAGCCAAACCCTAAACCCTCCTTTCCATTGGATTGCAACTAGGAAGATCTACAATGAGAGAATTGGTTGGTGTAAATCTAAAATAAAGTGATAAGGTATGCCATCAATATCGACCTTGGCAGTAAATACCATAGCGCCACCGTGCCATCGTATATAAATGATAAGGACGAAAAGTGTGTTGTGGAGTAATATCAAGTTTGACATGAATAAATACTCCAGCTGTGGAAGTTATCAAAAAATGGAGAAACCTATTGATAAAAAATGAAATATATTTATGAATAAATGTCAGATTTTCGAATATTGTTCACATGTTAGAGATTGTTTATCGTATTTATCATATTATGCATTTATTTATTTTAAACTAGAATGTTAAGTAGCCAGAAATAGGAATAATTAGTATATAGTCTAATTGGAGAGTTCTTATAGTTAAAAAAAATAAAAAATTATTATGGCTATATTGGTGAACCTTACAATAACTCAAAAAAATAATTGTGAGCAACAAAGATATAATTGGTGCTTTCCTTTAGTGTAACATTCAACATTTAATTGTTGAGATGTGACCTTTAATATTTGAATTGGTCAAAATATAATAAAAGTGACCTTATTTTAAAATAAAAATAAATTAAAAAAAAAAATTAAAACAAAATTTCTACATTATTATTATTGTGTGGATATATAGTCTCTAGCTTAATATAATTGCATGAAGAGGCTCTCTTTCATTGAAAGAGATATAAAATTATATTATTGTGTAAAGTGGGGCTTCACAACTTAATAAACACTTAAACACATAAACATTTAAAAATAAACGTAAATATAAACATAAAGGTAATGTGTAATGCAAACTTTATTTAAAAATAAATCTAATTATTATTATGTATAAATAAAATAAAAATTTAAAATATAAAGACAATTAAAACAATCAGAAAAATAAGTATGGTAAATAAATAAAACCTTTTTTTATATTTACTTCATAAATATCTTTATATTTAAAGGAAACTTAAAAAATGGGTTTCATTTAGCTGAAGTCTATGGGTAAAATACCATTTTAATACTATGGGAAAAATACCATGGGCCAAATAACATGTTTATAAAAAATATAAGGTAAATAAATAAAAATCTAATTCTATTTGTGACATGATCCTCTTTATAATTACGAAGAATCAAAAAGAGATTTTAATTAATTGAAGCCTATAAGCCAAATACCATGGGAAAAAATGTTATTAATACCATGAAAAAAACATTATTAACCTTAATATCAATATGAAAAGACAATTATTATTATTATTAATTCTAAAATTCATATTAATGTTATATATGTATATTGTTAAATTTAATAAATTTGGATTTCGAAGGTTTGTATTTGAGTATAGTACATGCATTAGACCATTTCAGGTAAAAACATAAATCTAAATGTTAATGTAAAAGTAATGTTTAAAATTTAACATTTAAAATTTAATTTAATTAATGTAAAAAACATAAATCTAAATGTTGATGTAAAAATAATGTTTAAAATTTAACATTTAAAATTTAATTTAATTAATGTAATATAGACTCTAATGAAAAATCACTTCTCTCCCTAAATATATAAATTTAAGATAAACAAATTCTCAAATTTTAATTGTGAAGAAGCATATATATGAGAGTGTGAGTATAGTTCTATTTGTGAGGAAGCATATCTATGATTGTGAAAAGAGTGAAATAATATATCTGTTAAAGGATTTAGGGAAAATTATTCTAGTTTGTGTATGAACTGGGATTGATTTTTAGGTTTTTTATTTCAATTGACTCAATGGATTCTATTTTGTGTAATGAATCACTCTTACCACAAAATAAGAATGATTTAATTTCTTAATTCTTAATTTAGATTTTTCACTTAATTCAACGAAAATTTTCTAAGGCTATTGTAACTACTGCCTTAATTATTGACTAATTTTAGGTTGTTGTTAAAGAATTGTTAAAAATTATTGTTATTTGTTTAAAATAGGATATTATGAACACAAATTAATTTTGGTTTGAATAAAAAAAGATTAATTGTGAAATTAGTTTCATAAGTAAAGACTGGTGGTAAAAGTAAATTCAAGATCTGGAGTTAGTTGAACAGAAAATCAGTTCAACAGTTATCCAAAGAAAACTCTGGAATAAATAGGAAGTTTCAGGGAGTTTTGGGGGTTCTGTTGGAAAACATAGGAAACAGTAAAAATCCTGAAGAGTAATTCCTGATCTGGGAACTTACAGAGGAGACTGTTTCCACTGGAATTGGAGAATTGGACCGGACTGTCTCGAGTTCTCTTCCAATTTTCTGTATTGAACAAAGACTCAGACTTGTAGCACGAGGGAGAGTTATAGGACGTAATCGCCTCATTCGTGGAAGGGAGGCAATCATTTATCAGTCATATCAAGTATAGATGAGTGGAATTCTGTTTTTTTTGTTAGTAGTATACTATGTTTTAAAAATATAATTGAGAGAACTGAGAAAATGTATTTTGGTTGAATGATTGTATACGTTTAAGAATATAATAGGAGATGCTATAGACAGGAAAGAAAGTCTTAGAAAAGAATTCTATAGAGTAGGAAAGATTTATTTTCTTTACTTCTACATGTGTAACTAACAGTTAAACAAAAATAGATTACTGTATGGAATAATCTACACCCTATCAAGATTAAAGGAAGGACTGTTAGCCCAACTTCTGTGACTAGATTTTGGGCTGGTTGTCCTTCGAATCCTATGATAATACATTTAAAATCAGTGGTCCGGTCATGTATCAGAGTTAATAGTCATAGCATACCCTGAAATAAGGTGAGAGACTAACATGCTCGAAAAATTTATGTCTATTACTTGGATTCATTGTGAAAACATCTAGAAGTAACCAACATGAAATTGTAAAGATAACAACTCTTTTTAGTTAAAATTGAACATAGGAATAAATCCCTCTGTGAGGGAACATATGGAGGAAACCATAACTCATATACACCAGCGGTGAAGTGCGTGAGTGAGTATAAGTAAAAAGAAATAATCAGAGGCATCAAGTGAAAAAGTTTTAGTCATAAAGAAACCAAAATATTCCTTTTTACCACATCAGCAGAACAAAGATATAACCTCATGAATGTCCAGAAGATATTATATAAGAAAGAGAAACAAATATCGAGCAGCTGTATATATGCTATAGTCAAATCAAAACCCTTGGAAAATGACAACTTATACGTTTATCAACACAGACATGTAAGCCATTGGCGCAGATATAAACTTTGGTCATTCTGATATACAAAAATATTGTTGAAATAAATTACATAGTCACTACTCTTCCGAATTTTAAGAAACCAAAATAATATTTTACAATAAGAAAGGCCTGTGGCTGCATTATAAAACCCTTCCAATTTGAGAATCGAAGTTTTTTTTAAATTTTGGAAAATGAAAACTATAGAGAGTGTATCAAATAAGCGACCCAAATTTAGATAACAAGACATAGCAACTAAAACATTGGTAAAACATAATAGAACGCTGGCTAATCATTAACCCAGCCCCTTTCAGGCCAAGGGCTTGAACCCAAATTCTATTAAGGGTTCTTGCTAGTGCGAAGGAGAACAGATTAGATAACCTTGAAATCGGTGCTATTCGCATTCTTCAAGCTTGAAATCTGTTTCACTTTGGTAAATAAATCTATTACCTACCAATAAGAATTTATGTGAGATTAGTGAGACAAAAAATGATGTAAAACTCTGTTACCTTTCCTAACAGAGATATCAAATCAAAATAACAAAATGGGAAACGAACTAAAACATTACTGAGTAGTACCTGTCGGTTTATGCCGGACGAGGTGAACCAAATTGAAAGCAGGAGACTTCATTGACCCACTGAACATACAATAATAAGAGAACAAGGTATAAGTAATTTGTCTTATATGAAAACCACAAATTGGGTCATGCAATAGAAAAGAGAAGGGTTTACATGTAACAAACCCCACAAATGTTCACGATTCTACTCTTCAATAGAAATAATTTGAGGATTACTAGTCAACAGGGATCATGAAGCATCCTCCTAGGCCCCATGATGATACACAAAAGGGATGCCATGGAACCTAAGGACCAGATGGTGAAACCTTGAAACCAGCGGAGAAGCGTTCTAGAGCCTTCGGATCGAAAGAATGCCAAGTGGAAAACTATTACAACGTTAAGTCATTAGCCAACCCTAATGAATCTTCATCGTCGGATTCAGCACAGAGATCAACGGGGATGGATTGCCGGATGTCAACCAAATATGAATCATGTGCGTGCCAGCTGCAAGTAAATCGAGATAGATACATAGCAGTACCATCGTACTCCGAAGATTTATATGATTTGAATGGAATAATTTTTCCGAATTAATATGTATGACATGATTGAAATCATTGGAATTTTGGCTTACGACTATAATGTCCATGAAAACATATATAATTTTAAACCCAAGGATCTATGCGTGCTTAAATATATCATAGTTCCATAGCTTATAACCAATGTTTAATAACTATGTTAAAAGGGTTATGTATATTAATTGAATTTTAAAATTAATGATTAGCAGACTATGGTATTACTATGTTAGGTATACTTTTAGATGTTTGGGTAGATAGTAATTTTTTTTTTTTTTTTATTGTTTTCATTAATTATAATATTGATGAATGTTACAAGTGGTATCAGAGTAGCGTTACAATGCTAGGACCATATGGGTCAACTAATGTCAAATTGTGTGTTCCAGATGCACACAGAGAAAGGATTAAAAGGAGAAAATGAGAAGGACATCCTTACAACAACCACCTCGAAATGCTGGGGAGACACAACCCCAACAGGAGAGGAATTCTAAAATGTGGGTTCAACTGGGGGTGGAACAACATCAACAGACCAACAGGTTGTTAGAGGAACAGCAACACCAAAACAGCATCTGTTTAACCACTGTGCAAAAGTTACAAGAAGAAATGGAAAGAGTACAAAATGATAATCCAAGGTTGATGCAGGAGCAGGAGAGAATTTTGAAAAGTCTCTCAGATAAACAAAATCAAGGAATCGAGAAGCCAAGTATTGATAGAGAATTTCAGGAAGAAAATGAACAGAAAACAGGAGATCATGATACAGGCCGAAATGAAAGAAGTTTGTCTCAGTGAAGTAATTGAAATAATTTTTTTAATGAAGCCGAATCTGATAATGTAACAGAACATAAGGAAAGTAAAAAGTAGAAGATAGAGCTGCAAGGTGAGTTTAGAAAGATAAAGCCTCCCACATTTGATGGAGTGGAAGAAGAGGTAGCTGAGGCGTGGTTGATTAATATGAACAAGTATTTTCAAGTATATGATTATAATAGTAATCTTAAAGCTCGGTTAGCTATTTACCAATTAAGAGAGAAAGCCATCTTGTGGTGGGAAGAAGTGAAGAACGTTCGCAATATAGAAGACCAAGACGTAACTTGGGACATGTTTCAATAGTATTTTTGAGATAAGTACCTTACAGAGCATTATTATGATGAAAAATCTCGATAATTCCATGATTTGAAGCTCGGGCAATTAACCATGGATGATTTTATCACCAAATTTACTTCTTCACTGCGTTACGTACCTTACTTAAGAGATGAGAAAGCTAAAGCACAAAGATTTTTGAGTAGTTTACCCACTCACATCAAGGAACGTATAGAGTTCGTAAATCCCAAAACAATGGATGAGGCCATCAGAAAGGCCAGAATGTGCTATCAGCAAGCTAAAGTCAAGACAGAACAAGGCAAAAGTTGGCATTCAAAGAAAGAAAACAAGAGAAGTTCTAGTTTTAAAAGAGGTAAAACCAATAATTTCAAAGGTGTAACAAGGATTTCGGTGAGTAAACAGTTTGGTAAAAATCATCAAAGAGTAAGGTGGCCTATAGAAGATAAAACCGCTAAAGATTCTAGTAAACCGGAGCAAACTCAGAATCAGAAGCCACCCTTACATTGATGGGGTTGTGGAGACGCACACTATTATCGAAACTGCGCACAACGGGGTAGAAATGAAGTGGTAACGAATCTACAGGAAGCCTCGACAGTGGTAGATGTTTCTTGGAACATACCTAGAATTAATGCAGCATTGGAGGATCAACAAGCTGATTACCAGCCCACCATGATTGAACTAGAAGGTAAACTGTTATCTCAAACTATTTCTATTTTGGTAGATCCGAGAGCAATTTTAAGCTATATAAGTCCTAAAATAGTAGAGATTTGTAAATTACAAAGTAAAAAATTTAGGAAATCATGGTTAGTCTAGTTGGCTACTAGAACCAAGAGGAAAGTTAGAGCCAAAATACCAAATTGTGCACTACAAATCGATGGACAACAACTAACTGTGGATTTGAATATTTTTCCCTTGGGATGTTATGATGCGCTGCTTGGTATGGATTGGTTGGAAAGGCATTGGACTCTAGTAGATTTCAAAGAGAAGATTATCTACTACAGAAATTAGGATGGCACCTGCCAGGAAATTCAAGGAATAAAGAAACTGGTACAGTTGCGCCCAATTACAATGTCCAAAATGGGTAAATGCATGAGGAAGGGATGTCAAATGTACACTATACAAGTGGGATTTTCTAATTCTAAAGGAAAAGCTCCCATGCTGGAAAATATACCTATAGTGTAGGAATTCAAGGATATATTTCCAGAAGAAATACCAGGATTGCCACCTAGAAGGGAGATAGACTTTACAATTGAATTTTTCCCAGGAGTGTCACTGATTTCAAATGCACCCTATCAAATGAGTGTGCCAGAATTGACTGAGTTAAAAATGCAGCTATAGGAATTATTAGACAAGGGATATATATGACCAAGTGTATCTCCATGTGGAGCACCTGTATTATTCGTAAAAAAGAAGGACGGAACCATGCGTATGTGCATGGATTACCGCCAGCTAAATAAATTTACTGTTAAGAACAGATATCCCCTACCATGAATTGATGATCTATTTGATCAAGTAAAAGGAGCTATAGTATTCTCAAAGATTGATCTGAGATCAAGATACCATCAAATCCGGATAAAGGATGAAGATATACACAAAACTAATTTTCGCACAAGGTGTGGACATTACGAGTTCATGGTGTTACCTTCTGGGTTGACCAATGCACCAAAAACTTTTATGAGGCTGATGCATGGTATCTTTCACCCTTATCTAGAGAAATTTGTCTTAATTTTCATTGATGACATCCTATTCTATTCTAAGAATGCAGAAGAACACAAGGAGCATTTGCGGATGGTGCTGGAAATGCTAAGGAAACATCATTTATATGAAAAATTCAGTAAATGTGATTTCTTCAAAGAAGAAATACAATACCTTGGACACGTTATAAATGTAGAAGGTATTGCAGTGAATCCAGAGAAAATCAAAACGATCATGGAATGGAAGGTACCACAAAATGTGGCAGATATACGATCATTTATGGGACTCGCTGGTTATTACCGACGATTTATCAAGGGGTTTTCAAAGATTGCCTTTCTTATTACCTCCCTACCAAGGAAGGGAAAAAAAATTAAGTGGGCAAGGGAATGTTAAGACAGCTTTGAAAAGCTGAAGCAATTATTAACATCAGCACCGATGTTAAGTGTACCTGATCCAAATAAAGAATTTGAAGTTTGCACGGATGCATGTAAGGAGGGTGTTGGGGCGATTTTATCGCAAGAAGGAAAGGTGGTTTCATATGAGTCTCATAAGTTAAAATATCATGAACAACGATACTCAACCTACGATTTATAACTGACCGCAGTAATGCACGCACTCCGTGTGTGGAGGCACTACCTACTTGGAAAAAGATTTGTGTTGAAAACAGATCATAGCAGGTTAACCAACTATTTTGAACAAGCTGATTTAAACTCCCACCAAGCATGGTGGAACACTTTTTTGAGCGAATTTGACATTGAAATGCAGCATGTAAAAGGAAAGGAGAACAGAGTAGAAAATGCATTGAGCAGGAAACTGCATAATGTTTATGAATTGTATGTTAACCAAGTTGACTGAAGATTTCTAGAGAAAATCAGAAAATAAGCGAAAAAAAGACCCTGAATATGAATTTATGTGGCAAAAAGCAAAGGAATATAAAGAACAAGGAAGGATGGGGGATTATGAAATCAACAAAGATGGATTCATGGTTTTCATGAAAAGAATAGTCATTCCAAATATAGTGGAGTTAAAGACTCTAGTGTTGGATGAATATCATAGAAGAAATTATGTAGGGCATCCTGGGTATCAAAAGATGTTGACAGCAACAAGAAAAGAGTACTATTGGCCTGGTATGAGGAAATATATAGCAGCCATTCTAAACAAGTGTTTAGAATGTCAGCAAGTGAAAGTAGAACACTGGCATCCGGCTGGATTAATGCAGCCTATACCAGTCCTAGAGTGGAAATGGGAAGTGATATCGTTGGATTTCATCACTGGACTACCAAGATCAGAAAGAAGTAATGACTCTATAATGGTATTAGTGGATTGATTGAGTAAATCAACACACTTTATACCAGTTCAGTCCACATACAAGACAGTACATATAGCATATTTCTTTATGCGGGAAATTTTCAGACTGCACGGCATTCCCAAGAATATTATTTCAGATAGGGATGTAAAATTTACATCAGCCTTTTGGAAAATAGAACTAGTACTACTTACCATCCACAGACGAATGGGAAAATAGAACGAGTAAGTCAAGTGTTGGAGGACATGTTGAGAATGTACGTTATGCAACAACCGACTAAGTGGGAAGAATACTTACACTTAGTGGAATTTGCATATAATAACGATTATCAAGAGTTACTAAAAATGAGTCCGTTTGAAGCCCTATATGGGCGACAGTGCAGAACCCCTATCAATTGGAGTAGTCCTGAGACCAAGCTGATGTTGGGACCAGACATGTTAGCTGAAATGGAAATGGAGGTGAAGAAAATCAGACAAAACTTAAAAGCAGCCCAAGATAGGTAAAAAGTGTACGCAGATAAAAAGAGATCATATCGTGAATATGAGGTGGGAGAACATGTGTATGTGAGAATTAAGCCAAAGAAGAGTATGTTAAGATGGGCATCTTGTGCTAAGATAGCTCCCAGGTGTTGTGGCCCTTTCCAAATATTGGACAGAGTAGGGCCTGTGGCGTATCGATTGGCTCTTCCAAGTCATATCCGGGTGCATAATGTTTTTCATGTGTCGTTACTAAAATAATATGTTCATGATTCAAAACATATAATCCATTGGCAAAACATTCAGGTAGAGGATGAGCATAATATTTAAAAATAATAATATCTTAAGACTTATGTAAACTAATACAAGTTCATTTGTGTGCAGGTAGAACCGGACGAAGAATTTATGGTCGAACCTCACAGTATAATCGACTGGAGGGAAATCATGCTCCGAAAATGATCCATCGCCGAGGTTAAAGTGCGATGGAAGCACTTTGGCCGGGAAGAGGCTGCCTAGGAGGACAAAGGTTTTGTACGTGAAGCCTATCCTGAACTTTTTATTGATATGGATTAAGAACACCAGGGACCGTGTTCCCTTTCAAGGGGGGAATGTTGTAACTACTGCCTTAATTATTGACTAATTGTTAGGCTATTGTTAAAGAATTGTTAAACATTATTGTTATTTTTTTTTAAAAGGATATTATGAACCGAAATTAATTTTGTTTTGAATAAAAAAAGATTACTTGTGAAATTATTTTCATAAGTAAAGACTAATGGTAAAAGTAAATTCAAGATCTGGAGTTCGTTGAACAGAAAATTAGTTCAATAGTTATCCAAAGAAAACTCTGGAATAAATAGGAGATTTCTGGGAGTTTTGGGGGTTTTGTTGGAAAAATGAGGCAACAATAAAAATCCTGAAGAGTAATTCCTGATCTGGGAACTTAAGGAGGAGACTGTTTCCACTGGAATTGGAGAATTGGACCAGATTGTCCTGAGTTCTCTTCCACTTTTATGTATTCAACAAAGACTCAGACTTGGAGCACGGGGGAGAGTTAGAGGACGTAATCACCTCACTCATGGAAGGGAGGCAATCATTTATCAGTCAGATCAAGTACAAATGAGTGGAATTATGTTTTTCTATTAGTAGTATACTTAATGTTTTAAAATTATAGTTAAGTGAACTAAGAAAATGTATTCTGGTTGAATGATTGTATACATTTAAGAATATACTAGGGGATGCTATAGACAGGAAATAAAGTCTTAGAAAATAATTTCGTAGAGTAGGAAAGATTTATTTTCTTTAATTCTACATGTGTAACTAACAGTTAAACAAAAATAGATTACTGTATGGAATAATCTACACCCTATCAAGATTAAAGGAAGGATTGTTAGCTCAGCTTCTGTGACTAGATTCTGGGCTGGTTGTCCTTTGAATCCTATGATAATACAAAGACAATCAGTGGTCCAGTCACGTATCAGAGTCAATAGTCCTAGCATACCTTGAAATAAGGAGAGAGACTAACATGCTAGAAAAATTTATGTCTGTTACTGGGATTCATTGTGAAAACATCTAGAAGTAACCAATAGGAAATTGTAAAGATAACAACCCTTTTTAGTTAAAATCAAACACAGGAAGCAAACCCTTTGTGAGGGAACATATGGAGGAAACCATAACTCGCATACACCAATGGCAAAGTGTGTGAGTGAGTATAACTAAAAAGAAATAATCAGAGGCATAAAGTGCACAAGTTTCAATCATAAAGAAAACCAAATATTTTTACTGCATCGGTAGAACAAAGATATAACCTCATGAATGTCCATAAGAGATTATATAAGAAAGAGAAACAAATATCGAGCAACTGTATATATGCTATAGTCAAATCAAAACCCTTGGAAAATGACAACTTATATGTTTATCAACACAGATATGTAAGCCATTGGCGCGGATATAAACTCTGGTCATTCTGATATACAAAATTATTGTTGAAATAATTACATAGTCGCGATTCTTCTGAATTGTAAGAAAAAAAAAAAATATTTACAGTAAGAAAGGCCTGTGGCTGCATTATAAAACCCTTCCGATCTGAGAATCAGAGTTTTTTTTAAATCTCGGAAAAGGAAAACTATTACAGAGTGTATCAAATAAGCGACCCAGATTTAGAGAACAAGACATAGCAACTAAAACATTGAGAAAACATAATAGCATGCTGGCTAATCATTCACCTAGCTGCTTTCGGGCCAAGGGTTTGAACCCAAATTCTGTTAAGGGTACCTGTTAGTGCGAACGAGAACTGATTAGCTAACCCTAAAATCGGTGTTGTTTGCATTCTTCAAGCTTGAAATATGTTTCACTTTGGTAAATAAATCTATTACCTGCTAATAAGAATTTATGTGAGATTAGTGAGAAAGAAAACAAAGTAAAACTCTGTTACCTTGCCTAACAAAGATATCAAATCAAAATAAAAAAATGGTAAATGAAATAAAACATTATAGATAAGTACCTATCGATTTATGCCAGACAAGGTGAACCAAATTGAAAGCAGGAGACTTCATCGAGCCATTGAACATACAATAATAAGAGAACAAGGTATAAGTAATTTGTCTTAGACGAAAACCAGAAACTAGGTCATGAAATAGAAAAGAGAAGGGTTTACATGTAACAAACCCCACAAATTTTCATGATTCTTCTCTTTAATAGACAGAATTTGAGGATTACCAGTCAACAAGCATTGTGAAGCATCCTCCAAGGCACCATGCTGCCACATAAAGGGGATGTAATAGAACCTAAGGACTAGATGGTGAAACGATGAAACCGACAGAGAAGCCTTCCAAAGCCTTCGGATCGAAATAATTCCAAGTGAAAAACCGTTATAGTGTTAATTCATTAGCCAACCCTAATGAATCTTCACCGTCAGATTTAGCACATACATCAACAGTGGATGGATTGCCAGATGTCAACCCAGTACTATTCATGTGCATGCCAATTGCAAGTAGATCGGGATAGATACATAGCAGTACCATCGTACTCCAAATATTTATATGATTTTAATGGAATAATGTTTCCAAATTAGTATGTATGACATGATTGAAATCATTGGCATTTTGTCTTATGGCTATAATGTCCATGAAAACATATATAAGTTTAAACTCAAGGATCTATGCATGCTTAACTATAGCATAGTTCCATAGCTTATAACCAATGTTTAATAACTATGTTAAAAGGGTTATGTATATGAATTGACTTTTGAAATTAATTATTAGGACACTGTAGTATTAGTATGTTAGGTATACTTTTAGATGTCTGGGTAGATAGTAAATTTTTTTTATTTTTTTATTTTTATTGTTTTCATTAATTATAATATGGATGAATGTTACATCAATTTTGCAATTTAAAGTGGGAATCAAATATCAACCATTTATTTTATTTTGATTTGAATATATGGGCCCTGCTTATGTGTTTTATATCAAATGGACATATTTTTGAAATTATCTCATCTCAAATCTGGATATTAGAATCAATAATAATACTAGCCTAGATCTTTCTTAACCCCAGATCTATCAATAACCAAGAGGGTCAATAATAATAATACCCTAGATCCATCTTAACCCCGGATCTTTTAATAACCAATAGGGATCAAATATTTAGTGCAAAACTTGAGGAAAGATTTTTACCTAGACAAATTTGATCCCTCTCAAGGCTTCATCCATCCAGAATTAAGATGGAACTATGTTGGTGTTATGTCAAGTTACATTATTTAGATTGATCTATGTTGGTGTTATGTAAACAATTTGAATCGGTCAAATTAAGTAACAATAAAAATAATAATAATAATTATAATTATAATTATTAATTCAAGTAATTTTACTAGGAAAAATTACATAGAAATAAAAATAAAATTATAATTATAATAATAAATAAACCATCCTAGATCTATCTGAAATCTTTACCTAATAAGCGTTAAGAGTTATCAAATATATTTATATGCAAGCTTCTTTTACACTATAAAGTGAATTGATCTGTGTAGGGTTTTGGTAAATCTAGGTTTAAAATGCATCTATCACAATAAAATAAAAGTAAATAATAGTGTTTAGTGGCATACTATGGTAGAGATGTTGTAACATAATGTTTAACATTTTTTTAATCTAATGTAAATCTTTTAAATGGGACAAAATGAAAAAAAAATAACCTTATAAAAATAAAAACGACTCTTATTAGTCATGTGGAATATAAATAAAAAATAATGTAAGTAATACAAAAATAAAAATAAATTTGTTCAAATAAAAATTGTACATTATTATTTGTTTTTGCTTTTAAATTTTTGTTAGATAGTTAAGGTGACATTGTGGTTTTTGACACTAGATTTAGATTTATTATAAACCATGATATTGATCCAAAGTGTTCATGTAAAACATAGTCTATTTAAAAGGGAAAATTAAACCAACTTTTATCTAACTCAAGAGAACAACTATCTTCTATCTTTCAAATATCTATTAAGAAAAGTTGGTATCAAGTATCTATTCACAATGTTAAGGTTTTGTATGTAAGTAAAATAATTTTTCCCATGAAAATATTAATATTTAATTTTCACTATTTTAAGGTGTTAAGGTTTTGTAGGTAAGTGAAAGATGGTTTCCCATGAAAATATTAAGATTTTATTTTTCCTATTTATGTAGGGAACAAAAGAGTTATGGGACATAGATGGGCAGAGTGGCCACTTCGTTAGCTAGTGATGGTGTGATGTTGGGCTTTTGGATGAGAGATCCCGCCACTAGGTACTGCATGGCTGTCGGATTTGGGGTTGCGAGATCTATGGCTGAGATTAACATGGTACCTGTTTAGAGTAGTGACTTCCTCTTCTAAACCCTAACTCCATTCTCATTTATGAATTCGTTGCTTTGTCGACAACCTTTGGAACTCCATTGCGAGCCTTTCTCTGTCAAGCAACAATCACCTCTCTAGCTACGGCCCTGTCTCGCTATGGTGTACGCCAAGTAGGTAAAATTATCTTGTAGTGGTAGATATTGGGGTTTCACCCACTGCAAAATTTTAAGTATTATGTGTAGCTTAATTAGTTCTCCTCACTTTGGTTTTTTCCAGAGGAGGTAGCGATGGCTCTCTGTTGTCCTCTAAGAATTCTTCGTTTGTAGTCGTCTATTCTTGGTTTGGTGATGAATTCTCTAGGTTTTGAAGTACATGCACCGAGGCTTGTAAGCTTCTTTCTCCTCATATGCAGACTCCTTTCTCCAATGCATGTGAGCCTTATTCATTTAAGCATAGGGTTTCCCATGACTTATCGTTATCACTGGGTTAAATTTCTGTTTTTAAGTTAATCTTCTTTCTTTTAGCCCATCTTAACCCTCTCGTAACCTCCTCTGTTACAAGGTTACAGCTTCGCACTGTCGAGGGTTCCAAACCAAGCAATAATGGCTTGTTCCTCTTTGTCTCTTTTTAGTTTTTACATTTCATTTTTTATTTTAAATCGTTTTTGTGTACTAATTTGTTACAATTTCCTCCTTTTGATGTAGGTAATCATACCCTGTTCATCTGGACAAGATTCTGGATTTGTGTTGGGAATTAGTCTGAATTTCTCAGACTTATGAAACTGTCACTGCGATGTCTCCTTCACAGGTATTTTTATTTCTTCCAGCGCAAAATTTGTTTTCTGGAGTAGAGTTCTCCATTCTTGTCCTTCGGTGATTGTAACTTAAGGGTTACAACCTTTAGAATTTTTAAGTGCTAGACACAATTATTCTTCTTGCTTTATTTTTTTTACTTAAGGGCTCTGCCCCAACAAAGGCTTATCATGCTCTGTTGTATATTTTTGTATCTTGAGTAATAATAGAACTCTCGGTTCTCTTACGAGGATTTGTTTTTCGATAGTCCAGTTTTTTTAGAAGAAGGTTAAATGTTTACAGTGAACTATTCGGTTTTGACTATATTATGGCTTTCTCTTCATTTCTCTTTTTCCAGAAGTTGTAAAAAATAATATTCTTCTGTAGTGAATACACACACACACACACACACACACACACACACACACAGAGATATATATATATATATATATATATATATATATATATATATATATATATATATATATATATATATATATATATGTATGTATGAAATATGTTAATATTATATAGCTCTCCTCGAGAGCCTTTGTGTCAATTCTGGTTTATTATTCGTGTGACTTCGTCATCTGTGTGACTCTTCATAGTTTTAGTTTCTTTCCATATTGAATTATAGAGTAAATATATATTGTTGTTGATTATATTTGTCTAGTCTATTTCAATCTTTGTTTTAACAAGATGTCTGAACCATCCATATCTTAGAGTTGCTTCCCACAACTCTAGCTGTCTGAGTATATCATAGGTCATCATAAAATGACTAGTTTAGGGTCCACGTTTTGGCCAAGGACCCTGAACTAACGATTGTCTGGGTTTAATTTACAGTAGAGGTTTATTGTAGTTTCATGTTCTAAATTATAGTGCAAATACTATTTCTTTTATGTAATATAGTATTAACTTCAGCACTACATCTCCACACAGTTCATGTACTTCTATTAGTTCCTACTGTAATCTTCTCAAGTGCATTTTAAAAGTAAAAAATAAATAAATTCACATCATTTCGAAATGATAACCTTCTTTCCATATTTTATAAAAAAAGAACTGAAATAAATAATATCCCTATCTACATAGTATATCAGTACTTTAACATTTATGTATTTTTGTTTACTTATCTTGATTCAAAACTAGTCGACGATGTCCTCCATACCATGAAAGAGCTGATTACGTCCTCGTCTCCCCCCGTGCTAAAAAATGAGTCGAGTAGGTTAAAAGAGTTTCAGGAAGAGACCTCAAGACTCTTGGTCTAGTACTTATTCTTTTCTAGGATTATGGAACACTGACTGTTTTTTACTGGTCACTAGTAGCTTAGGAATTCTCCACTCTCTCCCTTCCTATCCTCAGTCATAGAACAAAACCCCTTTTCCTCACTGAGATGTACTTTTATCCCCAGAGGAAAGATAATTGTCTTTAGCTATTTTCTCTTCAACCAATTGTCTTGTTGGAATACTTTTATCATCAATCTTTTAACTTTTTATGGAACCACTATTCCATAGTAAAATTTTATTTCATTAAAACATAATTAATTTATGTTCATCATTTAATCCTTTTCTAAAAAGGAATAAATGTTTTAGTCTTCTTAAAAATAAATAACATAACAACTAGTTAGTAGTTAAGCCAGTCGTCACAACTTGCCCCCTATAAGTAAACATCGTCGGTGTTTCATTCCATCTAAGGAAACAATTCTAGATAAGCCTCACGAAAAAATTCTTCATCTTCCTAGGTAGCCTCATCCAAGCTAAAGTTCTTCCACTGCACTTTAACCTGGGTGATGGCTCGTCTTTGAAGCATGAATTCTCTCCGCTCGAGTATACACTGAGGTTCGACCAAAAAGTCTCTCTTCAGTTTGACCTACATTCAACAAAAATTGAATTCAATTCTCATTAAACTTAGTAATTTAATATAATATTTTTTAATCTTACTCTACTTGAATTCTTTGCTAGTGTATTACATGATTTGGGTCATGTACAAGTTATTTTAGTAAGGATACATGGAACACATTGTGTAGCTGAATATGGCTCGGTAAAGCCAATCGATAAGCCACAGGTTCCACCCTCTCCAATTTCTGGAAAGGTCCACAGAACTTGGGAGCCAAATTGGCATAGGAGGTCCACCTTAGTGTGCTCATAAATGGTTTAATCCTTACATGCACATGATCACCCACTTGAAATTCTCGATAATTTCTCTTCTTATCTGCATATACCTTCTATTGATCTTGATCTGTTTTCATATTTTGTATGATATTTCTTACTTCTGATTCCATTTCAGCTAACATCTTCGGTAAGCATCAACTTGGTTTCGGGGTTGCTCCAATTGATGGGAATATGACACTGTTGCCTATACAAAGCTTCAAAGAGGATCATCTTAAGAGACTCCTGGTAACCATTATTGTAGGAAAATTCTACCAAGGGTAGGTATTCTTACCATTTTGTTGGATGTTGCATCACTAACACATGCAGCATATCCTCAAAGATTTGATTCACCCGCTCAGTTTGTCCATCTGTCTGGGGATGATAAGTGGTGTTGAAGTTTATTTGGGTTCTGAAACCCATAATTACGACCTTAGAGAATTCTGAAGTAAATTTCACATCCTGATATGGTATAATAGTCTCTGGAATTCCATGCAATATAAAATTCTCTCTCATGAAGATCTCTGTTATTTGCACAGTTTTGTAAGTTGATTTTACATGTATGAAGTGTGTTGATTTACTCATTCTATTGACCACCACCATCATGGAGTCATTGTGATTTTTTTTATTGGTAAACCAGTAATAAAATCTAGAGATATAACTTCCCATTTCCACTCAGGCACAGGTATAGGCTGCAACCATCCTGCTAGATGTTGATGCTCCACCTTAACCTATTGACACTCCAGAAATTTGTTTAAATAATCCGCAATACTTCTTCACATACTAGGCCATAAATAGAAATATTTAATTGTTGTTGGCATTTCCGGGTATCCTCAGTGTCCTGAGTAATTACTACGGTGATACTCATTCATGATGAGCTCCTTTAAACCCATTCGATTTGGAATATATATCTTTTACTTAAAGGTTAAAAATTGATCTTTACTAACTCCATAATCAAAAGGTTTTTGTTTTCATCTAGCTTCCTCCACTTACTGCTATAAAATCTGGTATTCAGGATCCTTCCTAGCTTCCTTTTTTATCTGATCTAAAAAATTACATTCAATTTGATTATAGAAAAGTTCATAAAAATAATGCATTTTTCTGCTTAAGGCATCTGCTACATGATTTTGTTTACCTTTTACAGGCTGAATATCAGAATAAAACTCACTTAGGAAGGCATTCCATTTTTCTGACGAGAGTTTAGATCAACTTTCTTAAAGTAGCTGGTTAGACTATTGTGATCGATTTTTAACACAAATATTTTTCCTAGCAAGTAGTGTCTCCATACCCAGAGTGCATGCACTGTGTCCAATAGCTCTAAATCATAGGCTGAGTATCGTTGTTCATGCTCTTTTAATTTTCTTGATTCATAGGGAACCACTCTTCCTTCTTGCTATAAAATTGCCTCAACTTTGTCCTTACAAGCATTGGTACAAACCTGAAACTATTTGCTGGGGTCTGCTACCATCAACACTAGGGCAATGGTCAACACATGTTTTAACCTTTCAAAACTGTTTTGGCACTCATTATTCCATTTAAATAATTTTCCCTTCCTTTGTATAGAGGTAATTGGAAAATCAATGTTTGAGAAAACTTCAATGAACCGTCGATAGTAACCAGCCAAACCCATAAAGAAATGGATATCTGCCACTTTTTTTGGTACTCACAATTGCATAATAGTCTTAATTTTCTCTGCATCGACCACTATTCCTTCAACAGAAATGACATGGCCTAGATACCTTAATCTGCTACTTGAAAAAGTCACATTTGCTGAATTTGGCGTACAATTCAGGTTTTTGTAACATCTCCAGAACTATCCTTAAGTGCTCCTTGTGCTCTTCCATGCTTTTTGAATAAATTAAAATATCGTCAATGATTATCAGAACAAAACTGTCAAAAAAGGAGTGAAATATGCCATGCATCATCCTCATAAATGTTTTTGATGCATTAGTTAAACCAGATGGTAAGACCACAAACTCATAATTCCCATATTAGTTATGAGACACAGTCTTGTAGATACTCATCTTTAATCCAGATCTGGTGGTATCCAAATCCTAAGTGTATATTTGAGAATACAGTGGCCCCCTTCACTTGTTCAGAAAGGTCATCAATCCATGGTAATGGATATTTTTTTTTCACGGTCAATTTATTGAGTTGTCTATAGTCCATGCACATTCGCATGGTTCCATGTGTTTTCTTTACCAACAGCTTTGGTGCTCCCCAAGGGGACACACTTGGTCAAATGTACCCTTTGTCTAAAAAATCTTGAAGTTTCATTTTCAATTCAGTTAGCTCCAGTACACTCATTCGATATGGGGCCCTTGAAATTGGTGATGCTCCTTGCATCGACTCAATAGTGAAATCAATGTCTCTTCCTAGAGGTAAACCTCGTAGATCTTCTGGAAACATGTCCATGAAGTCTTTTACTACTAGTATGTTCTCCATCATAGGAGTCTTCTCCTTAGATTAGAAAAAACCCACCTGAATGGCATATAACTGACATCCTTTTCTAATACACTTACTCATTTGGGAGGTTGTAATAGGATGCAACTGTAAGGGTTTCTTGATTCCTTGTATCTCTTTACGAGTTCCATCTTGCATTCTATAATATAAAATCATCACTTTACAATCTACCAGTGTCCATTGTTTCTCCAATGAATCCATGCCCAGTAGCACATCATAGGATCCCAACCTACAATATATTCAGATCCACATTTAACTGCTGGTTTCCAAATTGCAATGTACGGTTTGGAATTTTGGCACAAAAATTTCTTTTTTCCCTAGTGGCTAGCTATACCAGCTAGGGATTTTTGAATTTTTGACTTTGTAATTTACATATTTCTACTATTATGGGATTTACATAACTTAATCTAGCACTTGGGTCAACCAAAATAGAAACAGTTTGTGAAAGTAGCTTACCTTCCAGCTCAATGATCATTCATTGGTAATCTTCCTATCGATCCTCCAAAGCTGCATTAATTCGGGGTATATTTCGGGCTACATATCCCACTGTAGAAGCTTCTTGTATATTAGCTATTGTTTCAATTCTTCCTCGCCATGGGAAATTTGTATAGTAATGAGCCTCGCCACACCCCCGGCACTGTAGAGGTGGTTTCTGGTGTTGTCCTTGTTCAGGTTTGCTGGAATAATCCATATGCATTTCTTTTGTAGGCCATTGGGTTCTTTGATGGATTCTTCCAAACTTTTTTCTCACTGTATTCCTTGCAGAATACTTAGAATTATTGGTCCTAGAATTTTTAAAATTTGAGCTTCTTTTCTGCCCTTTCTTGGATACCAATTTTTGCCTATTTCTCCTTTAGCATTGGACTACTGGTAACACATCCTTTCTTTTCAAATTGATTTTTCCATGGTCCTTGGATTCACGAATTCAATTTTTTCTTTCATGTGGGTCGGAAAACTATTCAAGAATCATTGAACCTTAGCCTTTTCATCCCTTAAATAAGGAACATATCTAAACAAGGAAGTGAACTTGGTTATGTATTCATCTATTTTCATTTGATCGAACCTAAAATCATTGAATTCTCTGGAATTTTTTTCATAGATATATTCTGTTAGATATTTGTCTTTAAAGTATTGTTGTAGCTCATCCCATGTCATGTCTTGGTCTCCAATGTTACAGGCATTCTTGAATTCCTCCCACCACAGGGCAACCTTTTCTCTGAATTCATAGATGGCCAGTTTGGCTTTAAGATTATTGCTACACTCATAGGCTTGAAATTAATTTTTCATATTAATCAACCATGATTCAACCACCTCTTCTACCTCTCCATCAAATGTATGTGGTTTAATATTTCAGAACTCACCTTGTAATTCCACTTTTTGTTTCTTAATTTCTTTTTGTTCTGATACATTACCAGAATCAGCCTCATTATAGTTTCTATTCTTGTTACTTCACTGTGAATGGATTCTTTCCACTCTCTCATTGCTTTGTTCCTTAGCTTGTCATTCATTTTCTTCTTGCATGTCTCTATCAGGGTTGGGTGGTAATACTCCCTGATTCTATTTATCAAAAGGGCTCTTGAGTATCCTTTCTTTCTCTTGCATCGGGTGCTCATTTTCATTCCTCACACGGACCATTTCTTCCTATAACTTATTCACATTTCTTAGTAGTATATCTTGATGAAATTTCAAAGTATGAGCCCACCGGCTGACCTCAAGAATGTTGCCAAAGGATCTTCATAGGAATACATATTGATTTCCAGTCCATCTAATACCTTACTGCTCTGCTCTAGGTAGCTTTCGTACCTTGGTTTTAAAATTTTCCTAACATCTATGCTTGCTTTATTTGATGACTGCAACAAGTTGAAAAAAGGATCCTGAAACTCGTGAATGAATCATTTTTCTTGATGATCAACAACAAAACAAGAATCTTCTTCATTACTATCCTGATATGACTGCAAATCTTGGTATGAGCTTCGTAATCAAACAACTTCTGAAAAAACAATGAAGTTGGTTGTCAGATCAAGTTTATATCAACACTCTTTTCAGGGTCATAGTTAGCTAACAGAGAAGGAATTTTCCTGCATATATCATGCAACACATCAGCTATATGGTCATGAAAAACTTGAAAATAATGTTGAAACGCATCCATCAGCTTTAACGAGACTGCATGACACTCTACAGGTTGCTCATCCTTTTATTTAGAGATATTATTAAAATTTTGTTTTAAAAATTGACATGCTTCAAAACATAGTGGTACATAATCATATTGCATCATTTGATCATGTGTTTCAACTTCCAAACCTTCATCTGCAACCTGACATTCAATGGCATTAAGTGGTTGCGAATCTCGAGCTAAGGAGGATTCTATGTCGCAAATGATTTTCTCAACAAATTTAAGAGAATGTTAATTATTTATAGTTTTGACCACTCACTTATCTTCTTTCTTATATTTTTATCTTATTTTTGTAAATGAGGAGAAACTTAAGGGTAAGGAGCTCTGATAAAAAAATTGACTATCCTCTTGATTCTCAAGATCAAAATTCTATTAGTGTTGATTTCTGATAGCATGAAAGTTACCTCTGATGAAATGAAATGAAGTAAAACAAAGAGGAAAATATCCTTCACGTACTTCCAAACTTTCTAAACTTCCCTCATCACTGTCATAGCTGATATGCATCGGTTGATCACTGTTTCCAAGCTTCTGAAACTGAACTTCCTCACACAAACCAACTACCAATTACTCTGCAATATTAGCTTCTATTCAGGGAACATAATCATCATCATACTTATCAAACTTTGGCAAATCATCAATATAAGTAATGTCACCAATCATACACATTATATTATCAAATTGTTTCTCCTCAGATTAATCTACAAATCAATTTTTTGATCTATGGGGCTAGGATTAACAGGAAAATATTTAGGGCTTGCAATCTCTTCTTTTTCTGGGACAAGTGGGTCATGATGATATTGAACATAAAATACATCTCCCATGGTGATCGTTTTCATCATTTACTCTATTGTACTTACCAAAATGTTGAGCTTTACCCCTGGAGATGTCAGGTGCTCTACAATGTTCTTCTTCTCTTCTTCCTTCAGCTTTGCCCTTCTAATCAACAAATTAGCCTCTACATCTACTGCATTGTTCTGCATCTTTTCAAGTGTTGCAAGGTTCCTTTCTCTTAGATGAAACTCCATTTCCGAATCCAAGGCATTCAGGTAATGTAAAAGAGCTATGCCAGGAGGGGGTCTTATATCAACAGGTATCAAATAATAGCCTTGATTGAATCTAGCAAAAAACTATTGTATTGTCTCCCCTAGCTATCTTTTCAGCTGGTCATACTCTTTTAGAATTAGGAAAGGGTTTTTTTCTGAAAACCCACCTATCAAGGAAAGCTTTGTTGAACTATGGGAAATCTGAGACGCTTGCGGTAGGCAAGTTTTTGAACCAACTCTTGACTTTTCCTTACAAAGAAAGAGAAAATAGCATGATACTGACATCCTCTTTGTCATCTTCAAAAAGGTCTAGAAAATTCTCAAAATTTCGCATATGTCTCTCAGAAGTGACGTTGTCATATTCACCATCAAACCTCGGTAGATATAGTTAATTATTTTCATAGAAAGCATGGAGTATAGGAGGTAAGATGAATGGTTTCTATCGATCTGGAATTTTACAAGGTGTAGGAGTATGTACAGAAGTTGTAGGATCAGTCTTGATCTCTTTAGGCTCATCAATTTGAAAATGGTCATCATAATATTCAAAAAGAGGATGTGGACCAAGATGAAACGAAAACTCGGTATTTACACTTTTGAAATAGGTAGAATCAATATTTTGATCATATTTATCATACAAAAAACTCCGAAAAACTTTCAGGATAGTTTCAGGAAAAAAAAAGAAGTAATTTAAAATAAAGCAGATTAGATCTTGAATACAATTCCATTTCGAATACCTAACCTTTCTGTGAGATTATTCCATTTTCCTACTGGCAAGTTGGATCCTCCAGTGGAGACTTTATATTAAGTTGGACTCGTTAGGTGAAGAGTTCAGCATTCATATGTATCCAATTGCTAACAACCATTATCAATTAGATCTAATCTTTGTCGTTCTATCCCAGGGAAGATATGATATTTTGTGTCCCCAGTGGAGCGGAAAATTTTTTATCACTTGGATTGAACCTCAGGTTGAAGAAGGAAATTCTGAGGTAACCACTAACCACGCTTCGCCATGTAGCTAGCACTACTAGGCAAGGAGAGGGTTCTCTATGTAAGGATCACAACTAATATGACTGTGGAAAGAAGATATTAGGCTAGGTATAGTAGCTCAGAGATTTGATTTTGATTATATAGGGTTGTGTTGGATCAGAAGGAGCATAAATAATTAGGGCAAGAGAAATTAGGTCAAAATTTGCATGGTGTTCTATGGGGAAAGTGTAACACCCCTAGTTTATGTGTTTGAAATTCAAAACTAGACATTTGAACTTTAATCCTAAGGGGACTGGACCCCAAAGGACAAGTATTTTGTGGATGTAATTAAATATTTAATTTGAGAAAATGAATAAAATGACTTTGTGCATAGTGACCAAAATAAGAATTATGAGATCACTTGCTAAATCCATGAGGATGGATAAAGGAAAATGCTTTCCCCAGAATCTTTCAAAAATCCTTGAAAGAATTTCTAAATTAGATTTTGAGGAAAATCTAGTTTCCCCAATGATGTGGAGAGTAATTGGGAAGAGGTAAAAAGCTGGGAAAAGCATAAAGCAGCTTTAAAAATTTCCTAAAATGGGAAGCCTAGGCAAACAGGAAGAAAATCATCCTGATATTCTGGATGCAGAATTAGAAACACGCTTTGGGGAACAACAACTTAAATAAGCTACTCCTAAACATATTAGAGATTGATCTGTTCTAGGAAGGATCTCAGCTCGGGGGTGAGTTCTGGAGATAGACGAATTCTAAGGTTGGGTGGATTGGTCATCTAATTAAGTGGTAGGCACAGTTCAGTTATAAATTTTTCTCCTCTGATGTGTAGGTATAAAATTTTTGTTGTATGAAATATGAAAATATTACAGGCGTATGCTATGTGTGAAAATTTTCCATACATTTAATAGAAATCTCAGTAGAGTTACGCTTCAATTTCTGTACAGTTGTAGGAATCACATCTATGGGATGAATTCATCACAATCTCTAAACCATAGCTGGTCTAAATCTAAGAATACATATTTCCCAAGGATGAATTACAGTGAAATTTTAATCTGCTTCTGTTTCACGAACTAAACCTTAATTGTAGCAGATGGAAACCTAGTACTCTTACATGCATCATAGAGGAAAGAAATTCGACATCAAATATAAGATCTTGACCTTAGCAGTATAATAAGTAAGCAGATGACACATAACAGATAATTAGTAACACACCATGAATTACTAGTACAATATATTGCATTCAATACAGTTACAACAGTCTGAGAATGTTATGGGTACACCTATAAATTTAGTCACAGAATTAAATTCAGTCAAATTATAAACACATAAATATATAGTTAATACTTTTCACAGTTACCTATACTGAAAGTATGCGGAACAGTCGGAGTACAGTACTGATAAATTTAGCAGAAGGTACCTGAGAGCTAGTCTAGTTACCCAACATTCTATCCAGAAAATAATTAAATAAAAAGTTTAACGAGAGGAACACAAAAATTTATCCACTCATTGTCATCTAAAGAGCTTTAAAGATCTGGAGTAATAGCAGTAAAAACAGGAATGAACGAAATAATGCAGAAAATGATTATGTGGAATTTAACAATTTTGAAAAGGGAAAAAGGTGTCACATTACTGTAAATTTCATTTCTATACTATGGATTTCAAATACCAAAACAAAGAGAGAGAGTTCTCTCTTATTATATAAAAATATATATCATTTCTGAACATTTAGGAAACTTGCAGAAACGAGAAGAACTTTGCTGAACCAATAACCTGTAGAGATAAACGAAATAAAATGAAATAGGCCAATTAAACTAGTATGGGATGGTAACTAGAATACCAGATACCTTGGTAACAAGGGCAGACCACGAATCATTTAAATTAAAATTTACATATACAATAAGTTCCAAGTGGAAGTTAGCGTATATGAGAGATTATCAGTAGTAAAATAAAACGGTATGGAGAATTTTTTTTATCTTCCCGACATGGGAAAATTAATCCCCAGTCAAGATATACAAAGTCCGAGTAAAAAAAAAATTTAAAAATAGCGACAAAGGATGTGAATCTCATTGAACTCGCTAAGGTGTTCATTGACTGATACACGTCAAATATTAAATTAATGGTTGCAGAGGAAACACGTCCATACAAGCTGAAGTCTAGTGAATACCGACCTATGAAAAAGGGAAAGGTATTATAATTCTTCAACGAAACATATCATGAGCTATTCAAAATTTCTCTGACGAGACCGATAACAAAATTGTACCTGTAAATACAAAACGTTAACAATAGGGACAATTAGAATACATAAGTAAACCCAGAAGCGAAAGAGAACCAAAGTGAAATCATATTGAAGGGAAGGATTCTCAGTTGTAACAAGAGAATTACCTTATCAATAAAGGACTTCGAAGGTGTCAATCTGAATTTAAAACAGAGAGAGAAGCAAAATCGGTAATAGATTAGAAGATTTGATGACATAGTGGACCGTATTTACTTGTTGGAAAAAAATTTGGATATGCGGAAATTCTATAACTGGAACACAAAATCGAACCAGCATCCAATAAGGATTTCTGACTTACATCTTAAGTAGCCCAGAACCACATGGAATTTAATGTTTAGGAGGACGAAGACTTGAGCCTCGCATTAGTTCTGAGAAACGAAAAAAAAATTGAAGTATGGAATAGTCAGATAACGAAGAGGCCATGAGCTCATTCATAAAAACAATATAACGATACAATAGATCCTGAGAAAAAAAAAAAATTTTAACTCAACCGGATGCGGATGATAGGTATGAAATCACATTTAAGGCATACCAGAAAAAAAAAGCTCTTCAAACTCTCATCCTGCAACTTATAACAAGGAGATAGGTTCTGGTAATTGCAGAAATCTTGCAATAGAACAACGAACTTGTAGCGACAATTTCATATAAAAATTCCCAAATATGAAGGATAAAATGTGAGGAAGCAAAAATTACCTCTGCATATGGATCACAACGCAGATGTTTTGCACCATCTCCTCTCAGAAATCGAGCACAGACGCCACGACAATCACGAACTGGAGATAAGTTGAGAAACAGAAATTCGAGTGGAGAAGTGGACAAGGGTTTCTTGTTTAACTCTTATATAAAACCGAAACGGTAAACCCTAATGAAATCTAGCCATACACATAGCACAAATCTGCCGACCCTCACCTAGATCGACAACGTTCTCGGCGATGGGATGTCGGTAGAAAGGCAATAAAAGCCAAACGGGAAAGTACACCGAACATTAAAAATGCATTCAGAGCCGTAACCACAAGGGCTATAAAATATATTAAGTTCAGAGTTAGTGGATACACATAAATCCATAACTTCAATTCCAGCGTACCATAAGCATGGTTTTATAAAGGCGACGCAGTCACGAAATCACCAAACAGAGATACGATACAATACTTATGATATATTCTATCTCAACGAAGTAATGGGAGCAATACAGTCATAGGTATAACGTATGCCAAAATTTTATGAACAAAACGACATCTGATTCGATTGGATAAGTACTATTTTGCCACAAATACAAATCAATACATGGACGTCTTACAATAAATAAATAAAAAATTACATTAAACGAAATCTCCCAATCGAAAAGAAGATTCATCATCTTATATATAATGAGGGATTATATGCACCCCTACATGATGGATTATACATTAAGGATCTTATATGGGATGGAGAGATATTCGTTATATATGGTGAACGGGATATATATATATATATATATATATATATATATATATATATATATATATATATATATGATGTATATATATATGTAAGATAAAAGTGAATGTATAATCATTGAATTGATAATAGTTAATACAACCAAAGGGTTGGAAAGAAATTTTATATGAGTTACACTTTTTAAATCTAGATATAATGGGGAATAGATTAAACATAGAAATTATGTTTAGTAAAAAGCGTATGGTATCTGGAGCATATGGGAGAAAAATAAAAATAAAAAAATTATTTAAATTATAACAATAGCTCTGGACACCTAGGTATTAGTTATGTGAACAGAATTGAGTTCCTCAATCCAGAGGAATGGATAACTTCAGGAAAAAATAAAAATTTTGCGTATGTGGAAGTGAGGGACATTACAAATGGTATCGGAGCCCAAGTTATATAAACTGGGCTGTTGCTATTGTGCTCACTATTGTTGTGTGTTCACTGTATAAATTAATTACTAGAATTTTTTTATTATTATTTCTGATCGGTGTTGTTTAGTGTATAGTGGTGCTGGAATGGCAGAAGATGAGGAAATTTATGTTGATCTACGTGATGATGACAATACATCAGATCCCAATGCTCCGGTGCTGGCTATGTTTCACAGGTTGCAACGAGAAATGGCTGAGCTAAGAAGCCAAAAAGACAGATTGTTATTAGCCAGTGAGGAGCAGGAAAAGCTCATCAGAGAACTAGCTTCACGGAATAGCCAAGAAGGCGAGGGTTCCGGAAAGAGGAAGACTGATGAGTCTGAGGATGATGATGCTGTGAGGCATCAGTATAAACAGAAAACAGAATTACAAGGGGAATTTCGAAAGATCAAACCTCCCTCCTATGATGGGGAGAAGGACGAAGATGCTGAAGCCTGGTTGTTGAACATGATTAAGTACTTCCAGGTCTATGAATATGAAAGAAATCTGAAGGCCAGATTAGCTGTTTACCAGCTACAAGGTAAGGCTACCTTGTGGTGGGAGGAGATGAAAATGGTTCATGCCATTGATGAAAAGGCAGTTACTTGGGAAGATTTCCAAGTTAAGTTCAAAAACGGCTACTTAAATGAATGTTACTATGATGATAAAGCAAAGGAATTTCATGAACTTAGATTGGGACAGCTCAAGATTGATGAGTTTGTCACCAAGTTTACCAATCTGCTGAGATATGTCCCTTATATTAGGGAAGATAAGGCAAAGGTGCAAAGGTTTCTGAACTGTTTGCCGGCTGTGTACAAAGATAAGATCGAGTTCGATAATCCAAAAAATCTGGATGAGGCAGTAAGGAAGGCTAGATTATGCTATCAGCAGTTTAAAGGAAAGGCTGAGCATGGAAAAGGTTGGAAAAATAAGGGTGAGTTCAAAGGAAAGAAACAAAAACCAGCTTATTTGAAGAATTTTGGCAGGGATCATTAGCGAAAGAAATTTAATAAACCCAAAGAAAGTCAAACTGCTCAGTCACAGGTGGCTTCAAAACAAATAGATGGAGACAATAAGAAAGACGGCAAAGTTAAAATGAGGGAACCTTTGAAATGTTGGGGATGTGGAGAACCCCATTTGTTGAGGGATTGTCCCCACAGAAAAATTCAAATGATTATGAGAGAACGAGAAGCGACCATAGTAAATTACATAGCAAGAAACATACCCACTATCAGTGCAGCCTTTGAGAATCGACAAGCAGAACACCAAGCTACCATGGTTGAAATGGAGGGTAAGAATTTTGACCAATCCGTTACTGTTCTGATTGATCCGGGTGCTTCTTTGAGTTACATTAGTCCAAAAATTGTAGAAAAGTGTAATCTTAAAATTGAAAAATTTCAGCAGTCATGGTTGGTTCAGCTGGCCACTGGAACCAAGAGGAAGGTAACACATAAGCTGCCCCGAACAACAATTAAGTTAAATGATTTTCAAATAGAAGTAAATTTGAATATTTTTCCATTAGGTTCATATGACTTACTGATAGGAATGGACTGGCTGGAAAAGAAGAAGGCCGTGATGAAATGTTGGGACAAGACCCTGCATTGTGTAGATGAAGAAGGGAAACCTTTTATCCTCAAGGGAAAACCAAAACCTATCTCTGTAAGAAAAATATCAGAACTACAATTAAAACGAATAGCTAGAAAAGGATACCAAGTTTATGCAGTACATGTGGAAGAAACAGAATGGAAAAATGAAGAAAATTCGTTGGATGCTTTACCAGTAGTAAGAGAGTTTAACGAAGTCTTTCCAGATGAGATTCCTCATCTTCCCCCCAAAAGGGAGATTGACTTTTCAATCGATCTGGTGCTAGGAGCAACACTTGTTTCCCGAGCCCCTTATCGAATGAGTCCCCCCGAACTCATAGAACTAAAAATGCAATTACAGGAATTGCTGGATAAGGGCTATATCCGACCGAGTGTGTCTCCTTGGGGAGCACCGCTCCTATTTGTGAAAAATAAGGATGGAACCTTTGGGATGTGCATTGATTATCATCAACTGACTAAGTTGACCATTAAAAATAGATACCCCTTGCCCAGAATTGATGATCTTTTTGACCAAGTGAGAGGAGCTTCAATATTTTCGAAGATTGACTTAAGGACTGGTTATCACCAGCTCAGAATTAAAGAAGAAGACATCAGCAAAATAGCCTTTCAAACCCGGTATGGTCACTACGAATTTGTTGTCCTACCTTTTGGTTTGACAAATGCCCCTGCCACATTTATGTGCCTAATGAACAGTGTGTTAAATAAGTACTTGGATAAATTTGTACTTGTGTTCATAGATGATATTTTGGTCTACTCAAAAAGTGAGGAGGAACATTAAGAACACTTGAGGATAGTATTGCAAACTTTGAAAGAAAACCAGTTATATGCCAAGTTCAGCAAATCTGAATTCTATAAAGATAAGATCCAATACTTGGGTCATATTATTTCTGAACAAGGGCTGGTTGTTAACCCTGAAAAAATAAAAGCTATTAAGGAATGGCCTGTGCCAACTGATGTTTCAGTAGTGAGATCATTCATGGGGATTGCAGGTTATTATCGTAGATTTGTGGAGAGATTTTCTTCCATAGCACATTCCATAACATCATTACAAAGGAAGGGTGTCAAATTTGAGTGGACTAAAAAATGCCAAAACAATTTTGACCAATTAAAAATAAAACTTACTACAGCCCCTATCCTGAAAATTGCAGATCCTGATAAAGAATTTTTCGTATGTACAGATGCCTATAGAGAGGGATTGGGAGGAATCCTTTTGCAGGAAAATTCAGTTATTGCCTATGAGTCTATGAAATTGAAGACACATGAACAGAACTATAGTGCATATGATTTGGAGTTAGCAGTTGTTATTCATGCTTTGAAGATGTGGTGACACTATCTTCTTGGGAAGAAATTTGCATTGATGACTGATCATATTAGTCTCAAATATTTCTTTTCCCAAACTGATTTGAATGCGAGACAAGCCAAATGGTTGTATTTTCTAAGTGAATTTGATATGGACATAAAACATATCAAGGGGAAAGAAAATAAAATTTTTGATGCATTGAGCAGAAATGCTTGTCAAAATATAAATAGCATTGGAAGTAGTGCCCAGGTTGATTTAGAAGATTTAGTGAAAAAGGCAGCAAACCAAGATTCAAATTATGAAACACTGCTGTTGAAAATACTAAAGAAGGAGAAGAATGATTTCACTCAAAACCAAAAAGGGCTGATCTGCTACAAAAATAGATTGTATATCCCCAATGTAGAAACTTTAAAAAGGGAGATTTTAGATGAATATCACAAATAGCCATATGCAGGGCATCCTGGATATCAGAAAATGTTAACAGCTTTGAAAAAGAAGTTGTTTTGGCCAGGAATGAAAAGAGATGTAGCAGAATATCTAGCTAGATGCATGGAGTGTCAACAAGTTAAAGTTGAACATCAGCATCCTACTGGTCTTCTAAACCCCTTTCCGATTGCA
Source organism: Pinus albicaulis (assembly GCA_034641835.2). Taxonomy (NCBI): domain Eukaryota; kingdom Viridiplantae; phylum Streptophyta; class Pinopsida; order Pinales; family Pinaceae; genus Pinus; species Pinus albicaulis. The sequence goes on from CM076570.1 coordinate 809,970,189, forward strand.
GAATAGAAATGGGACACAGTTTCTATATATTTTATAACAGGGCTAACAAAAACTAAATACCAACACGATTCAGTGATGGTAGTAGTAAACACTTTAACAAAAGCTGCACACTTCATACCTATCAAGTCTACTTTTGGGACAGCCCAAGTAGCAGATGTGTTTCTAAAATGGATAGTAAGATTACATGGGGTCCCAAAGGTGATTGTTTCAGATAGAGATGCTAAGTTTACAGCAGCCTTTTGGAAAGGCCTATTTGGCAGTATAGGCACTAAGCTGAATTTTAGTACTGCCTATCACCCTCAGACCGACGGGCAGACCGAGAGAACTAATTAGATTTTGGAGGATATGTTGAGAATGTATGTGATGGATAGGCCATCAAAGTGGGAAGATTATTTGCATTTAGCTGAATTTGCCTATAATAACAGCTACCAATCCTCCATCAAGATGAATCTGTTTGAGGCACTTTATGGAAGAAAATGTCGTATTCCTTTGAGCTGGAGCCAACCAGAAGATAAAATAATGTTGGGACCAGATGCCTTACAAGAAATGGAAAGAATTGTTAAACAGATACAAAGAAACATCAAGACAACACAAGATCGCCAGAAAAACTATGCTGATAAGAAGAGAGTACACTGAGAATTTAAAGTGGGAGAGCATGTGTACTTGCGTATTAAACCCAAAAAGAGCACACTTTATGCTGAAAGTTGTGCAAAACTGGCTCCTAGATATTGTGGTCCTTTTGAAGTATTAGAAAGGGTGGGACCAGTGGCTTACAAACTGGCCTTACCACCCCATGTTAGAGTTCATGATGTGTTTCATGTTTCATTATTAAAAATATAGATACATGATGCTTCTCACATAGTGGATTGGAATGTGGTACAGGTGGAACCAGAAGGGGATTTTCTGCCAGACTCACTTCAAATATTGGAGTAGGAAGAAATTTAATTGAGGAACCGAACAGTAGCAAGAGTAAAGGTGCAGTGGAAGCACTTTACTGTTGAATAAGGTAGCTGGGAAAGAGAAGCTGAAATGATGGAAAGATATCCATTTTTGTTTGAAAAATGAACTCTAGTAGTTAAATAACAACACCGAGGATGGTGTTTGCTTTCAAAGGGGGAATATGTAACACCCCTAGTTTATGTGTTTGAAATTCAAAACTAGACATTTGAACTTTAATCCTAAGGGGACTGGACCCCAAAGGACAAGTATTTTGTGGATGTAATTAAATATTTAATTTGAGAAAATGAATAAAATGACTTTGTGCAGAATGACCAAAATGAGAATTATGAGATCACTTGCTAAATCCATGAGGATGGATAAAGGCAAATACTTTCCCCAAAATCTTTCAAAAATCCTCGAAAGAATTTCTAAATTAGATTTTGAGGAAAATATAGTTTCCCTAATGATGTGGAGAGTAATTGGGAAGAGGTAAAAAGCTGGGAAAAGCATAAAGCAGCTTTAAAAATTTCCTCAAATGGGAAGCCTAGGCAAACAGGAAGAAAAGCATCCTGATATTCTGGACGCAGAATTAGAAACAGGTTTTGGGGAACAACAGCTTAAATAAGCTACTCCTAAACAGATTAGAGGTTCATCTGTTTTAGGACGGATCTTAGCTCGGGGGTGAATTCTGGAGTGTTACACAGTAATTTGTCACCGTCCCTACCATTCCCCATCCCGCACAATGGAGGACCCATTCTGTGACCTGTGAACATTTTCATGCCTTGAAAACATCATCAATGCATTCCTCTGAGCATGAGCTTTATTTTCCCTTGAGACATCTCCTTGCAAAAGTCATGAAAAGCATCCCTTTTGGCATTGGCGCGGGCAGGCAGTTCAGTACTCGCGCCAATGGGGAAATTACTGCAAAGAGGTCGCGCCAACTGGCGCTCTGTCATAGAGCCGTAGTCACGCCACCCAATTTTGGGATTGTTTTTTAAATAAGGATGGCGGAAGTTGAGTTCCAACAAACTCACAAACCATTGCCTATCTTGAGTTGGGAGGTTTGGCTGCGGGAGTTCTATGGAAGGGAAGTTGTTTTGCCACCTCCCATGGAACCTTCCTTGTTGATAGGGCCAATCCCATAATAATAGGGATCCCAACTCCTCCTTCCCCATCTATAAAAGCTTGCTCAAATCCATGGCAAGCTAGTCTTGAAGTGCCTAAGCTCTGAATCTCCATATTCCCAAGAGCCTTTGTGTTGCAAAGAATCCTCTCTTTCCCTTAAGGCTGACTCAAGTAAGGAGACCATTGTCACGAGACTCTGGAGAGGTTTTCCCTTTCCTTGGCGAGCTTTGTGAGACGTGGACGACTGGAGACCCGTCCGAAGGAGACCGCGACGTCAGAACTTGGTTGTAATCTCTCTTCGCTGGTTATTTAATAGATGATTATGATTATGGTTCCACTCTGTTTTCCATCATGTTAATGTGAGTAACATCCTTTCTGACTGATGTTTAGTTACGTATGCTGGTTTCTATGCTTGTATCTGTTCGTTTCTTCCATGTGCAGGTGTTCATCCGCGGAGATCGTGGAGGGATTTTGATCTGCCGAGGCTGAGGAACGGGGACACTTCTTCTTCAGATCGTGGCGTTGGAATCCAGGTAGGCTTCTATCCCAAGTCTTTCATTCGTAACTAGGAACCTGCGTCATAGCATTGTTTGATTGTTGCTAGACCCCTGCTGGGCTAGTAGGGATCGCCTCTGTCCGCAGAGGGGATTTACCTCCTCAACAAATTGGCGACTCCACTGGGGATCCAGCTTATTGTTTGATTTGTAAACTGTAGACGGAGCCTGAAGTACAGCCAGATAGCCTTCGAAACGCTTCTACCTTGCATTAGCGGAGTAGATCAACGCTACTTCAGTCAATCTCCGGTTTGGTTTACGGACTGAACAACTTGGAGTCTTTGTCTTGCCTTGCCATTTGTATCTTGCTTTTCCTTGCTTGATGAACCTTCTGGGTTGGGTTCTTTGTGTGTTTTTACTTCTTGGATTGCTTAGCTTGCATTGGTCTGTTTCTGGAGTAGCTTGTTTTTAATTTTTGGCTGAGAAACTCGACTGGCGCGGTTTTTAACCCGACAGTCGCGCCAATTGGCGCATGTTGCCTTTGTTCAGCCCGCGCCAATTGCTTTCTGGCGCCAGTTTCACACTTACAGTCGCGCCACCCCTGTAAGTTTTTTGAGTTTTCTCGTTTTTGAGCTCTCTAAATTTGATCAGTGTTTTTCTTCTTGATTTTCCGACTGCCTGAGTGTGTTGGAGTCCTGTTTGACTAGGAATTCACCTCTGTCCTTTGGTTGTTTGCTTTTATCTACCGATTTCACGTTTTAAGCCCTAGGGCATCTAGTGGCTTAGTGTATCGAGCCCTCCTTGGGAGTTTTGGTGTTTTGATTGTCCTGTCAACTATCTGATTGATTCTCCACATTCTCTAAGTAGTTGTTCATTGTTTTGTTGCGATTTTTGAGTGATTGTTCATTCCTTCATTCGAAATTCGTTTGGTCTTGCCTTGGACCTAAATCACATGGTCCATTGGAAGCTTTCGAGTCTTTTCTTTGCTTTGAGAGGCTTTGGTCGATTTGAGGATCTGATTGCTTGTATTGTTGAGTGAAATTTGTTTGTTTCGCTCTCTTGAAAATCGTTTCTCAAGTTGTTCCGTTTGTTTTCAAGATTGTTTAGTGCATATTGGCTCTTAAACATTGAAAATAAAAAAAAAATCTCTTTTGCTTTTGTTAATTAGTGCAAATTGTAATCTTTTCCATATCGCTAGTGATTAGTGTTTTGAATGAAAATTTTTCAATTGCATTAGTTGCATTAGGGATCTCATTGTTTGTTTTCTGTTCATTTCGTTTGTGTAAAAGCTCTCAACTCTTATCTAACTAGTTTTCATCGAACGAAATGTTGCACTATGGCATATAGCTTTGCATTTAGGAGTCTTTCGAGACACTACATACGATAGGGCCTGAAAATTGAAACTTAATTGAAGATCAACTGTAAAATTTATTCAATTAACCTAAGGCAGCATTGGAACTTAACAAAACATATTTAGAAGGTCTAGGCTAGAGACGTGTTCCGGCGTCGTTAAACCTAGCAGCTGTCGTTCGCCTGTTGGCTTTAGACAGCGCTAGTACGGACTTGTGCTCCCCGTACCGTCGCGTATATAAAGAGAGACCCCTCTAGGTTTTCAATCCTTTATCCACAGGAAGCCGAGTCTGCCGCCCTATACCCGTGATACACCGAACACAGCATTCGGGGAGATTGCCTGCACGTATGGAAAGTCCTTGGTCGATTTCTGTTTCATTATTGAAACCAAGGTGTATATTGCAGTTCACGGATATTTGGTACACCCTTTGTGCCTAGTTTTTTCCTGAGCAGTCATTTGGTCTTTTCTGACTCCCTAAACTTGAAAAGACCGTCAATCGCTTGTCCTTTCACGCTTGTGTCAACTCTGAAAGAGATAGAGTCATCTTTTTATCGTTTCTCGACTCTTAAAATATGAAACGGTAGAATTTCTTACTTTCCAATGTGGTAAAATTAATCGCCCACGATTACACACATGTTTAGACATTGCTTGTTGACCGTTTAATCGTGTGTCTTATCTCATTTTTCAGCCTGTGTGTGGTTTTGAATTTTGATGGCAACTTTTTCAGAGTTCACCAACCAAGGAATCCCCTCAGAAGGGAACCCTGGTCATTTTCCTCCTTTTGGAAATGTTGGTGCTCCTTACATGGCGACGTTGTCCCTTCCTGGGTTAACTGTTGGGTTGCCTGTTTGGTTGTTCTCAACCTCTGTTGTTCCGAATGTCTCCACTACTGTTCAATCAGTTTCTCCACCTGAACAACATCATGTCGATTCCAAGGTGGACCTCTCCCCTTCTTCGCCTGTTTCTGCGTCCTCCTCTTCTACTTCGCCTGGTGAAAGTCTGGATTCAAGTAACCAGGTGGCTAAGAAGAAGAAGAAGAAGACAAAGAAGAAGAAGTCTGATAAGCAAGAGGCTAAATGTACAGCTACTGTCTCCGAGATATCTCCTCTTGATAAACCTTCCAACCCTCCACGGAAAGTCAAGTTCCCCTGCCTGTTGTGCACGGGAGACCATCTTCTTCGAGACTGCCCTGGCATTCCCAAGGTGCTCGAAGTATGGTCCAACGGCCGCCCACCGTTTCCTTTGGCTTCCGGGAGTCAAGTTGGGGGCACGTCTTCAGCTGCTGTTGATAAGAATTCTAAGAAGCAGGGTAAGATCACCAATCCCTGTAAGTTGTGTGAAGGGCACCATGCCATTCACCTTTGTCCTTATATGGATGAAGCCAAGTGAGTTTTGGACAACCCAACCGGTTCTACACCACGCCTTCCAACTGGTTATAATCGGCTTTCTGTGAGTCCTCCGCCAGTTGATCTTACGATTGGTCAAGAGTCATCCTTGGTCGATCCCACTCCCCCAGAAATTCAAATTCACGAATCCGTCCCTGACCAACCATTGGTCGTTGGATCGGTTGAACTGGCCCCGCCCACGGTGCACCAGGTCTTTTCTGTCGAGAGTGGACCTCACAACCCCCATGTCCTTCTGATTTCTTCAGATTCTTCAGACTTGGAGAAAGATTCTCCTGTCCCTGTACTTCAAGAAGCGGCTCCTCCGCCTCCCAATATGGAGGCTACGGAGGATATTCCTCCCGCCTTCGAGATGGAGGTCATGGAGGAGGCTTCTGCTTCCGTAACATCAGGGGAAGACCTTCGCGTTTCGATGGTAGCCCCTCCGAGTAGTTTGGTCGCTTCCTTTGATTGGAGTCGATTTGCAGGATACCGCCTTCCGTCTTACGTGCCTTTCGAGATCACAGTACAGGCTCTTGGTCTGGTCGTACCCAGCACCATTATAGACGAAGGTGCCTCTGTTAGTATTCTATCCTCAACTACCTGGCAAGCTTTCGGTTCGCCGCCGCTTGCGCCTGTTACGCAGAATCTGTTGACTTTTAATAGAAGGACGAGTCAACCGTTGGGGATCCTTCCAAGGTTACCGATTACTTTGGGAGGCAAAACCGTCCATATGGACGTGATGGTCATTCCAGGCCCCTTGGATTTCAATCTGCTTTTGGGGCGTGATTACACCTATGCCATGGGAGCGCTCGTCTCCTCCCTCTTTCGTGTGATATGTTTTCCGCATGAAGGACGGATCGTGACCATTGATCAGCTTTCATTCTTTGGTCCTAATATGGCATCTGGTCCGCCATCACCCCCTCCTGGTTTCTATCCACCCATTGTATCTGCTCCACCGCAGGTCAACTATGTGGCTACTTACCCCGTGCCTATACTCAGTGATGATGCCGTTGTGCATAATGTGCTGGGGGCACTGGGTCCTGACTTCCAGGATGTTTCCCTTCCATCGGGAGTGGAACTCTCGGAAACACCGCCTTCTGGTTTATTTTGATGTAAGTCGGTTAGAGCACGGTTTCCTCCCTGGGTCAAGCTCTTTAAAAAATGAAACCAGGATCTCGGAGCATAGTTCCTTCATTTGTGTCAAGCTCCTTAAAACATGAAACAAGTTGTTTGAGGATAGTTCTTTTAAGTGTGTCAACCTCGTTAAAATAATGAAACACCAGCATGTTCAATTCTACTTTTTGTTTTGAACCTTCACTCCATTTTCAATGGACTGAAGCTTGGGGGGCATCCACCTCGAATTGAGACATCATGCTGGGGGGCATGCCCGTCTTCCTCATTTCAATCATAGTTTGCATATGTGTGTGTTCATGTGTGCTTTTAAGCTTGCATAAAAATAAAATGTGTGATTAGATACATTGTGTGAATACATTTCACATTGGGTCGTTTGTTATGTAACTGATACATTAGATTACATATGTATTAGACATTTGCATGACATATAGAAAACATCATCACATGTAAAGAAAGATCCATCCAAAATAGTCATATGTATATATATATGTGTGTCGAAATGTTTGCACAGTGTGCATCACAAAACTCAAAAATATACATAATCGTCTTAGTACATACGGAGACGCTAAGTCTCTCAAAAAATAGGTGTGGTATAAATCCTAAGGACTAATCCGCATGGTGCTCATGATAGCACGTGACTGCACGCACTAGGCGCCTCAGGATTCGGTGGATCCGATTCGGAACTCCCACCGTGTGGCGCTAGTATGCCATCGGTACGTCTGCCAGCCGGGCATAGTCTGGGATCCCGTGGGCAATCCCCTCGAGGTTCTGGATCAGTTCATCTCCTCCGGTGCCTTCCCCCTGAATCTCAGGGGCGAGTTGGGTCCTCCGGGAGATTGGAGACATCCTGGCTGGTCTCTCAGGTCCTACATCTGCATGCATATATAATTGTGTTAAGACGAATGTGTATTTAAAAAAAAACATATAAGCATAAAATCAAAAATATGAGGTCTTACCCAACTCCTCGTCCCAGTCATCTCCTTCTGGTAGTGGGAGATCTGGGTCCCCGGTAAAGTCAGTTCCTAAATAGGGCCAGTCTTCCACGACGATCAGCTGGCGCCGTAGCCACCTAAAGAACTCTGGCCTCCAGGACATCTGTTGGCCACCTCCAGATCTGGGCATCAAAGCTGCCCAGCGAACCATTCGTGGCTCTCGTGGTATCGGACTCCCCACTGCGGCCCCTTGGCCCTGGAAGATTGGTAAACGTTCCAGAATGAACGATACCAAGATGGAACCATAACCGAACTGTTTCAGTTTCCCCTGTTTGCACTTCGTGAGCTTCCTTTTCATGTTGATAGTTACTGCTTCCGCCCAGTTGAACAGTAAGGGACCCATGCATTCTGAGGCCAACAGGAGTTGGGTCTTCGTGGCCTCGTGCGGAGCCTGCGACCCAGCAGCCCGGGTAATGGTATGGAGAACTACTCTCAGTGCTAGATCAGGGATGGTGTGGATATCCACTTTCTTGCTTCCTGATCCTGTTTGTGCCCCTCGACACACCCGTGCCATTACTTCTTCCATCTTTTCCCCGGATGGTCTGCTTCCAGTCAGTACAGGGATTGGACCTCTGCGGGACAATCCAGTGATGAAATAAACATCGGTGACCTCCAGTTCTAACACCTGGTCTCGTAACCTGAACACCTGTTCCTGTTCGTCCCAGATATTGATTAGATATTGGAGGAGCTCGGGCTGAGCTCGTAAAGATGGCGTGAGGAAGAAATTTTTCAATCCACAGTCTCTAAGTGCATTCATGCAAGCCTGGCTTTGCATGGCCTGTTCATCCTCTTCTTCGTGCTCTCGTTCCTTCCATTCGATTGCCATTTTGAGTGATTATCTGCATTCACATGGTCAAAAACCCCTGGTTAGATCTTTGATGAGCTTCAAATTCCAAGCAATTTGGTCTAAATATCGAAATTTTGGGCAAAATTTAAGGTTCGGCCGCTGGCGCGGCTGTTTTGCTAACAGTCGCACCATGTGGCGCGAGCCCTTTATAAAAAAGAGCTCATTGGCGCGGGTTCGTGCCCGATACCCGCGCTAATGGGCGCAGCCCTAAAATTCAAAAAATGACCATACAAGACTGATTTTTAAGGGAAAATCATTAAAAAATGAATGAAAATGTAGAGTAAGGGAGCGCCTTTTACCTGTGACAGACGAGAAGCTGAATGGTTGCCTGGATTGGTCGCAATCGTCGACGGAAGTTTCTGCTCCAAATGGACCACTGTTGTTTTCTACCAAGGTAAATAGTAAAAGTAATTTTATTTTTACCAACTAGACATATTTATAAATTTTTCGATGTTAAATGAGTTTTAAAAGTTATTTTTATCAAATATTTGCATATGTTGTGTCGAAAATGGATTTTACGCTTGCTTGGTATGTGCAGCAGCAGGTTTTTTGCGACTTAAAATATGGAAACGAGTTGTATTTTATACTTTTTCGGACTCGGTAAATACACGAAAAAGTCACTGCGGAGTCATCTTTCAGCTCTTTTCTGACTCTCTAAAGATGAAAAGATCGCCGAGGCCCTTGTCATTTCGATCTCGTTAAAATGGACACGAATCGACATCCACCCAGTATAAGTTTAACCCTTTTTCGGGCTGGGATGGATTGATTACGAAAAAGGAATACCCTAGCCTATCGCGACTAGGAGGTTTTCCCGGATATTGTTTTCTACCTTTTCGGATCTGGGGAACTATTTACGAAAAGGGACCTGTGGAGTTTTCTTTTCCGCTGTCTTTTCAAACTCTCTAAACATGAAACGACGCCGAGTTCTTCCTTTGTCAGACTCGTTAAACCCTGATGACATCGGATCTAGTCGAAATGACGTTCTCCGAGTTCCTCCTTCCTAGGACTCGTTAAATGCACTAGGATGGATTCGCCCGAAGGGTAGACTTATATTGCAAGCATATGTTATCCCCTTCAAGCTTGTTATTAAAAATAATTGGGGTACTCGCCAGAAATGGTGGGGAAAAAATGGAACCGTCGTCGTTGTCGTCGGTAGTATGTCACTCTTGAACATGGCACTTGTCTGCACTCGTATCGGGTTGGGGACATCTCATCTCGTTGCTTCACTTTGCCTCCGTGGGTTTGGGTAATCTCTTTTGACCTCTCATCTGTTCATTGCCTCGTCACCATGACCTCTAATCCGTTGATGTCAAATACTGCCAAGTCCACTGTCGTGCCGTTTATATGTTCAAGAGAAGTTGACCTCTGCAAATATCAACCTTCCTCTGTTTCTCGTACGATCTTGATTCACAACAAAAAAACCATGTTTCTCTGTCTCGTGTCGATGATGTGGGAATCATTATGGCCCACCTTCGATCAAGGTCACTTCCTGTCGACTTCAACTCATTATCCAGGAAGTTGGTCTAGAGACTCCTGATGGTACCTTGGAGCCTGCATGCCTCAATGGCAGGTTCGTCACATTCGACGTGAGGTTTACATCATTGGCCTCCGATCGAGTGATTCTGCGGGTGTTCGACGTCAACTCATTTATTCGCACGCCGTAGATTGTACCTGTGGTACCTTGAGGGCCATTGTCATTATTGGTGGTTCCTCTCGCGTCTGTTAACAGCTTTCATCATTGGCTGGTAATCTAACGATGTTCTTGCATGTTCAACTTCAGCTCACATATTCGCATGCTCGCACTTGTACTTTGTTTGGGTCGAGATGGAGCGCAAGACCCTGGATTGTGTCTGTTGTAATCCAGGCTGCGATTGTGGATTATTATAATGACTCATTGATTGGATGGCTGCGACCATACCTGAGTCTATTTGTTTTATCTTAGTTGGATGGCTGCGTCCATGCCCTGGATCCGGATTATAGCATACTCTGTTTCGGATGGCTGCGTCCATACCCCATATACATCATGTACTTGAGATATCAGTTGTATCTTTCTGCGCAGGTTTTCCGACGGCGGGCCTTCAGTTGAACATGTTCTCGTAAAGCATTTCACCCCTCTCTCTCTCTCGGGCCTCATAATTTAGGGGGCATCTGTTACACAGTAATTTGTCACCGTCCCTACCATTCCCCGTCCCGCACAATGGAGGACCCATTTTGTGACCTGTGAACATTTTCATGCCTTGAAAACATCATCAATGCATTCCTCTAAGCATGAGCTTTAATTTCCCTTGAGACATCTCCTTGCAAAAATCATGAAAAACATCTCCTTTTGCATTGGCGCGAGCAGACAGTTCGGTACTCGCGCCAATGGGGAAAATCCTGCAAAGAGGTCGCGCCAACTGGCGCTCTGTCATAGAGCAATAGTCGCGCCACCCAATTTAGGGATTGTTTTTTAAATAAAGATGGCGGAAGTTGAGTTCCAACAAACTCGGAAACCATTGCCTATCTTGAGTTGGGAGGTTTGGCTGCGGGATTTATATGGAAGGGAAGTGGTTTTGCCACCTCCCATGGAACCTTCCTTGTTGATAGGGCCAATCCCATAATAATAGGGATCCCAACTCCCTCCTTCCCCATCTATAAAAGCCTGCTCAAATCCATGGCAAGCTAGTCTTGAAGTGCCTAAGCTCTGAATCTTCATATTCCCAAGAGCCTTTGTGTTGTAAAGAATCCTCTCTTTCCCTTAAGGTTGACTCAAGTAAGGAGACCATTGTCACGAGACTCTGGAGAGGTTTTTCCTTTCCTTGGCGAGCTTTGCGAGACGTGGACGACTGGAGACCCGTCCGAAGGAGACCGCGACGTCAGAACTTGGTTGTAATCTCTCTTCGTTGGTTATTTAATAGATGATTATGATTATGGTTCCACTCTGTTTTCCATCATGTTAATGTGAGTAACGTCCTTTCTGACTGACGTTTAGTTACGTATGCTGGTTTCTATGCTTGTATCTGTTCGTTTCTTCCATGTGCAGGTGTTCATCCGCGGAGATCATGGAGGGATTGTGATCTGTCAAGGCTGAGGAACGGGGACACTTCTTCTTCAGATCGTGGCGTTGGAATCCAGGTAGGCTTCTATCCCAAGTTTTTCATCCGTAACTAGGAACTTGCGTCATAGCATTGTTTGATTGTTGCTAGACCCCTGCTGGGCTAGTAGGGATCGCCTCTGTCCGCAGAGGGGATTTACCTCCTCAACATGGAGATAGACGAATTCTAAGGTTGGGTGGATTGGTCATCTAATTAAGTGGTAGGCACAGTTCAATTATAAATTTTTCTCCTATGATGTGTAGGTATAAAATTTCTGTTGTATGAAATATGAAAATATTACAGGCGTATGCTATGTGTGAAAATTTTCCATACATTTAATAGAAATCTCAGTAGAGTTACCCTTCAATTTCTGTACAGTTGTAGGAATCACATCTATGGGATGAATTCATCAGAATGTCTAAACCATAGCTGGTTTAAATCTGAGAATACATATTTCCCAAAGATGAATTACAGTGAAATTTTAATCTGCTTCTGTTTCACGAACTAAACCTTAATTGTAGCAGATGGAAACCTAGTACTCTTACATGCATCATAGAGGAAAGAAATTGGACATCAAATATAAGATCTTGAACTTAGCAGTATAATAAGTAAGCAGATGACACATAGCAGATAATTAGTAACACACCATGAATTACTAGTACAGTATACTGCATTCAATATAGTTACAACAGTCTGAGAATGTTATGGGTACACCTATAAATTTAGTCACAGAATTAAATTCAGTCAAATTATAAACACAGAAATATATATTTAATACTTTGCGCAGTTACCTATACTGAAAGTATGCGGAACAGTCGGAGTACAGTACTGATAAATTTAGCAGAAGGTACCTGAGAGCTAGTATAGTTACCCAACATTCTATCCAGAAAATAATTAAATAAAAATTTTAACGAGAGGAACACGAAACTTTATCCACTCATTGTCATCTAAAGAGCTTTAAAGATCTGGAGTAATAGCAGTAAAAACAGGAATGAACGAAATAATGCAGAAAATGATTATGTGGAATTTAACAATTTTGAAAAGGGAAAAAGGTGTCACATTACTGTAAATTTCATTTCTATACTATGGATTTCAAATACCAAAAGAAAGAGAGAGATTTCTCTCTTATTATATAAAAATATATATCATTTCTGAACATTTCGGAAACCTACAAAAACGAGAAGAACTTTGCTGAACCAATAACCTGTAGAGATAAACGAAATAAAATGAAAGAGGCCAATTAAACCAGTATGGGACGGTAACTAGAATACCAGATAACTTGGTAACAAGGCCAGACCACGAATCATTTAAATTAAAATTTACATATACAATAAGTTCCAAGTGGAAGTTAGGGTATATGAGAGATTATCAGTAGTAAAATAAAACGATATGGAGAATTTTTTTTATCTTCCCAACATGGGTGAATTAATCCACAGTCAAGATATACAAAGTCCGGGTAAAAACAAATTTAAAGAATAGCGACAAAGGATGCGAATCTCATTGAAGTCGCTAAGGTATTCATTGACTGATACACGTCAAATATTAAATTAATTGTTGCAGAGGCAACGCGTCCATACAAGCTGAAGTCTGGTGAATACCGACCTGTGAAAAAAGGAAAGGTATTATAATTCTTCAACAAAACATATCACGAGCTATTCAAAATTTCTCTGACGAGACTGGTAACAAAATTGTACCTATAAATACAAAACGTTAACAATAGGGATAGTTAGAATACATAAGTAAACCCAGAAGTGAAAGAGAACCAAAGTGAAATCGTATTGAAGGGAAGGATTCTGAGTTGTAACAAGAGCATTACTTTATCAATAAAGGACATTGAAGGTGTCAATATGAATTTAAAACATAGAGAGAAGCAGAATCGGTAATAGATTAGAAGATTTGATAACATAGTGGGACGTATTTACTTGTTGGAAAAAATTTGGATATGCGGAAATTCTATAACTGGAACACAAAATCGAACCAGCGTCCAATAAGGATTTCTGACTTACATCTTAAGTAGCACAAAACCGCATGGAATTTAATGTTTAGGAGGACGAAGACTCGAGCCTCGCATTACTTCTAAGAAATGAAAAAAAAATTGAAGTATCGAACAGTCAGATAACGAAGAGGCCACGAGCTCATTCAGAAAAACAATATAACGATACAATAGATCCTGAGAAAAAAAAAAAATTAACTCAACCGGATGCGAATGATAGGTATGAACTCGCATTTAAGGCATACCACAAAAACAAAGCTCTTCAGACTCTCGTCCTGCAACTTATAACGAGGAGATAGGTTCTGGTAATTGCACAAATCTTACAATAGAACAACGAACTCGTAGCGACAATTTCATATAAAAATTCCCAAATATGAAGGATAAAATGTGAGGAAGCAAAAGTTACCTTTGCGTATGGATCACAACGCAGACATTTTGCGCCATCTCCTCTCAAAAATCGAGCATAGACGCCACGAAAATCACGAACTGGAGATAAGTTGAGAAACAGAAATTCGAGTGGAGAAGTGGACAAGGGTTTGTTGTTCAACTCTTATAGAAAACCGAAACGGTAAACCCTAATGAAATCTAGCCATACACATGGCACAAATCTGCTGACCCTCACCTGGATCGACAACGTTCTCGGCGATGGGATGTCGGTAGAAAGGCAATAAAAGCCAAACGGGCAAGTACACCAAACATTAAAAATGCATTCAGAGCCGTAACCATAAGGGCTATAAAATATATTAAGTTCAGAGTTAGTGGATACGCATAAATCCATAACTTCAATTCCAGCGTACCATAAGCATGGTGTTATAAAGGCAACGCAGTCACGAAATCACCAAACAACGATATGATACAGTACTTATGACATATTCCATCTCAACGAAGTAATGGGAGCAATACAGTCATAGGTATAACGTATGCCAAAATTTTACGTACAAAACGACATCTGATTCGATTGGATAAGTACTATTTTGCCACAAATACAAATCAATACATGTACCTCTTACAATAAAAAAAAAATACATTAAACGATATCTCCCAATCGAAAAGAAGATTCATCATCTTAAGGATCTTATATGGGATGGAGAGATCTTCGTTATATATGGTGAACGGGATATATATATATATATATATATATATATATATATATATATATGATGTATATATATATGTAAGATAAAATTGAATGTATAATCATTGAATGGATAATAGTTAATACAACCAAAGGGTTGGAAAGAAATTTTATATGAGTTACACTATTTAAATCTAGATACAATGGGGAATAGATTAAACATAGAAATTATTTTTAATAAAAAGCGTACGGTATCTGGAGCATATGGGAGAAAAAAAAAAAAAAATTATTTAAATTATAACAATAGCTCTGGACACCCAGGTATTAGTTATGTGAACATAATTGAGTTCCTCAATCCAGAGGAATGGAGAACTTCAGGAAAAAAAAAAAAAATTGCGTATGAGGAAGTGAGGGACATTACAGCAAGGTAGGTACATTTTTTTAGCAATTTTAGGATTTCGATGGTGGGATGATCAAGACAGGCGAAGAGCTAGAAAGAGCATGGTGAAATCATGGTTTCCATCTAAACTAAAGAAATTACAGACTGTGAATATTTTCCTAAAGCAGAGCATAGAAATTATGGATTTTGTTCATCTAACTTGAAAACATTCACTTAATAGAAATGAAATGATGGATGAAATAAACAAAACATTCTAAAATCTGAGAAAAAAAGGAGAAACTGAAACTAAACACCATACCACATGGATCCCATAAAAATAGCTGCAAATTTGATTAATGTCCAAGCCAAAATTGATACAAAAGTGTGTCCCTTCAAAAGCCAAGCATCCAACTAAGTCCAACCCTTACAAATGAGAAATAAGAAGAATATATAGTCCTCAAAACAACTCATCCTATCCTCAGGGGGTCGAATCAATGAGATGAAGATTAGTTTACACCAAATGATAAATAAGAATCTAAAGACTAGGAAGACCCAACAACTGATTCATTTGACCTCAAATGATGACTTAACAAATGTATCTGGCTTAGATAAAAGTAAAAACATGACTTTTACATTCATCTTGAACATTTACATCAGTTAAATTACATTTCCCAAAGTGAAAAGTCAAAGTGGACAAGATTTGCTGAAGATTGGTAAAATTTGCAATTTTCTGGCAAACACACAGCGTCTAAGGAGGAAACATAGCCTGTTTTGAAAGTTTGTTTTGGGTTCCTTCCCGGTGTCCAATTAAGCTCCATTATATCTCATTATAAAGCTCACGGAGTCTCGTTTCTAGATCTATATGCATTTTTCAAAATTGTTTTGATTTTCCATGTCAAGATGCCAATCTCCCAGGACTTGTAAACAAGCAGCGACTAGGTCAAAAAGGAGGCGAAACATGATTTTTAGGTGGATTTTTGCATGTTTGAGGGACCAGTTCTCCTCCAAATCTTCTAAAACTTGCTAGGGTTGATGTCCTCATCATTATGAACATGTTGGTGCTATCCAATTGGCATTTGGAGGCCCTTAAAAAGAGAGCAGTGTTAGCCTCTCTCATAAACAATTATAAATCCAAAATAAATTAGTAAATTAAATATTAAAAGTTAGGAAGTTATGCCTAACTCTCTAGATTGGGTTGTTCCTCTAAGTTAGGACTTAGGTTAGGTAGCTCCTATATTTTTGTGTGTATGGTTGAGAAATTTTCTCAACCAAAGTGTCCAAGATAGAATGTAATATCTTGAGAGACAGTCTCCTCATCTATTTAATTGTAATATTACATTCTTTTAATAATGAGAAAATATGTGAGGAATTTGTGAGGTTGAAGCCTTTTCGGCCATGAATGTGTTTGGGTATAAATCTGTGTTAATGGTGTGTGATTATTCAACATTTGGTATCAGAGCAAGTGGGAAGCATAGTGTGTGGATCTACCATTGGAGTGTTAGTGTAACTGCGCCGAGGTAGATCTGAATTCCATCGCTGAGAGGGTCATCGATTTGCCATTTTTTTTAAGTCTTAACAGTTGGATTGGTAGCTATGGATAGCAGAGTTGAGACCCTTCTCGTTATTGTTGTAATCCATTGTCATTTTCAATATCATTCCCTGATCTGCAATCCAGGACCATCATCGAAGAAGGACGAGCTACATGCACCTACGTTAAGAATAAAAATCAGAGCATATAATTTCTCTTCTGCCTGTGGATTGATTATGTTCCTACCTGAGAGATTGTTGGTATCGCTATTGTCAGTCATGTGAGTGTAGGAGTCTGGGTCAGATTGTGTATTTTTTCTGTGGAGTGAAAATATCGAACCAACAACCATCAAAACAATAACCATCATACTTCATGTGAACCCTTCGTTTGAATCATTTTCCCACTGCGTGACGTCATTTTCCAATTCTACTTGTGGTAGATGTTCTGGAGTTCTGCCACGAAGAGAGTCTAGCATCCTTCTATCATATATTGAAAAGAGATGCTGATATTGCGTTCATCCCTGTTAGCTACTACCATCATTAAGCCAAGGAGATATTTTTCGTAGGGGTTCCTGCCATTTTCCATCATCGTAAATTTTTTTGTTTTGGAAATTAGTGATTATTTGCCTCAGTGATCTCTGTATTTCCTAGTCTAACCTTCAGCTCTTGAAATTACCTCCGGTCAAATATGTATTTTCCTTGGAGCTGTATTTTAGGTCTGAGTTTACAAATGTGTCAATAGATTTCTTGGTTCCCCACAAGCCACATTGAGAACCTGAGATCCTGTGTATATAACCATATAAAGTATATTTTTCTCTAGACAACTACGTCGAAACATCTTGAGGACTGTGTGTACATGGCTAATTGTGCACTCGTAAGATCTAGGACGTGACACTGGACAGTCATATGGGTAATTCCATGAAAGAAATCCCAACCGAAAGAACTTCGGGTGTCATTCTGCAGTGTCTTGTGTTGTGCGTACATGGCTAAGGAGAAAATGACCGGTGGGACAGTAGCTACGGATCGATGTTGTTTTTGAATTGGGAAGTTGTGGTTAACCTATGCCTGGGGCAAAGCATTGTTAGATCTCTCGTTTTTTGATGATATGTTCGAGGAGATTGTCTGAAAGCACGTCCTTGTCACGCTTATTAGTTAATAGCGATGCCACGCTGCCTTCCAATGTCAACTTGAGTGATGTGTTGCAATGCCGACTAGGATAGTGATTCAAAAAATCTCAAGGTGGATAACGTCATAAGTTTCGAGACATATTAAAAGAGGAAAATATATAGTTGATACAAAATAAAAACCGATTAAAAGGTACACGCTATCACTATGTTGAAGAAATCAAATCTATTTATATATCAATGATTTAGTGTCTTCACTATGAACGCGACCACCATTGGAGGTATTTAAATGTATTACCATGAAGAAGACCACTCCACCGTCAATTTGTGCTCGGAATGTGCGTTTTGTCCTGGAGAAGCCTTTGAAAATATATGGTTAATTCTTCTTAATTTTTTATGCATAAAGTAAATGGAAAATATAGCTCTACATGCATACTTTGTAAAGCGTAAAAGGAAATGTGACATGCATACTTTGTAAAGTGTAAAAGGAAACGTTAGTGACTTTAAGTGATTTCATAAATTTGAGTTTTAATGGAAATTTTAAAGAAGTGGGTGATTAAGTTAATCGAGAGATAAAAAATTTAGTAAATATTTCTTTGGAGTGATAAGTGAGTGGAGTGAAAAGTGAGGTTAATGGAATTGAAGTATTGAAAAATTGATTCACTTTTTATAAAGTGATTTTAGAAATTGATTTTTTCTTTCGTTTGGAGTAATAAGTTTGATTTTTTAAAGTTTCGTAACTTGGAGAGATAAGTTTTCTTTAAAAAAAAAATAGTGGAGTGAGAGTTTTTGAAGTGATGAAGTGAAATTCTATTTGTAATTTTGGAGTGATAAGTTTTTTTTTTGTAATTTGGAATCATAAGGTAACCTCTTTGTTGTAAATGTGAAGTGATAAGGATTCATTTTTTTTGTAATTTTGGAGTGATCAGTTTTTCAAAGGAAAGCTCATTGTTGTAGGAGGTTGAGTCAGTTTTTGAAGACATTTTTTTCCAAGAAGTTCTGGAACTTTGATTCCATGAAGATGTTGTGAAGTTGAATGATTATGTACTCCAAATTTGAATAAATCATATATTTTTTGTGGTGATTGTGTCCTAGATCCTGCAAAAATTGAATAAGGGGATCGTAGGTACACGAAGAGTGTGTTGATAATTGTGCATGCTTTATATTGTTGCTTATTATTTGTGTCTAGTTTTCATAAATAAATGATCTCATTTAACACACACGTAAATTTAAATTCAAGCAAGAACAACACTTGTAATGAATTAGCTGCAAGGAAGGATAATTAAACTCAACACGTGCATTTGCGCCAATACAACACATAATCAAACACTGTCAACATCAACATTCTAGCTCAATAAGCGAATTCAGTCACTACAATCAAGTTAATGTGTTTCAAAGCACAGTCTACATCAACATTATTGCAATATATTTAATAACTTGTAATCAAGTTCAAATTTCATTGAATTGTAAGGCTCATTCTCAGTTTTAACCGACACCCGAGTTTTGAATTGAGTCAAAATTAAGTCAAAGTGAATTCATTGTAGTGAGTCATTAAAATCATTGTAAGATTTTTGGGTGCATTTTAGACAGTGTTCGACACCCTTCCTCTAAAGCATAATCCAGTGAGTACATCATGTGCACAAGATTTTAATCTAAAAGAAACATAAAAACAAGTTCACCTCTCCTGCAAGCGGGCGTGAGTATTCATTCAAGAAATTTCCATCAAGTGAGTACAAATTTCACACCATCAAGCGAGCCAACGCGAATTTCATTGCAGCAAAAATAAAAACAAGAAAGCACGTTCAACTCTAACAAAATTAAATGTCATATTAAAAAAAAAATCAAGAAAGTTGAAATCTTCAGCAAGCGAGCGTGAGTTCTAGTAAACTTGAAACAAGAGAAACAAGTTTCACCATGCAAGAGATCCAACAAATGTCGAAGCAAGCAAGCATGATAAACTCAATCAAATGAGCTTGTGCAAGTTAGTGTGCTATTCAAGCAACAAATAATGTGAGTGTGTCATTAACATCAAGTGAGAACATTCAATCCAAAAAAGTTCAAATCAAGTGAGATATTTCAAGAAAAGCGAGCCTGAATAAAAAAAAGAGAGTTCACATGGTGCAACACATATAGTTGTTACAAATTCTTCACAATTTGATCCTCTCAAGTGTCTAATACATGGCACAAATAAGCAAAGAAACTCTTGTTTATCTTTCACGGCATCTACAATAGACAAATGAAACCATTAAGTTTCTTCAACTGGAGTTGCAACTACAAAGAAATGAGTTGCAAGATAAGAGTGATGCTTCTGAGTCTTTGAATCATACAAATAAATATGGTAAGTGATTCATCCAAACAACTTCAAGTGTGGAATTTGTTCAAGTTCAACTTTCTTCCAAACCAATAATCAATCCATGGGAAAAAATCCAAAGTAAAAAAAATGGACGAGGCTTAGGATATGTCAAATATGATGCCAACTTGCATATCCCAGATTATTCAAAGTCCATTAAGTTCTTCAGTGCAGGATTTCTTGAAAAAATCACCTCAGCCATGTTCTGAGAAAGTTGTAGACAAACACAAATGCACACAAATTGAAGTTGCAGTCAAACCGAGATGTCCTCATTGTCAAAGAATTGGTCACATGGAAGATCATTATTTTTATCTCCATCCTTGTCGCCATTGTGGAAAGACAAATAATTTATCTGAGAAATACTGCAACTAACAACAAGCAGCTAGATTGAAGATAAATTATTAATGGATTGATCCTAGGGAATGGTCGTTCACTGTCAAAATATTGTATTAGTTCTACAACTGAATACAATCACACGTAGTACAGTAGAAAGTGAAAATAACATGGTACTCTCATGTAGTTGAATAGGGGAGTACACCAGTGCACCACTCCTACACCTAAAGGGGGGAGCTCATGAATACTTTCCAGAGGATTGTCTCTCCTTTCATCTGAAAAAGTGGGGAAAATGTCAATGAAATTGACAGTGGTTGTTAGGCTGAAAGTCTTAACAAAAACAAAAAAATCAGCTAGTGGGAATCTTCAGCAGCGAGTGGGCATCAACAATTTTCCAGTGGGCTGTAAACAGAAAAAAAACAGTAAGGAGTTTTCAACATAGAAAAAACAAAATGAGTTGTTTTTGACATCATAAGCCAGTGGGTGTTAAAAAAAAATTGTCAGCAGACAAAGGATATTGATTTCACGCAAAGGATAGATGGAAGTTGGCACTTGATGGAGTTATCAAGTGAAATTAAGAGATGAATCAGACATGCAATTGACTCATGGTCTCTTCAGATTGTAGTTTTTTCAGCATCCAATTTTGACGGTTTTCCATGAAATTTTTTTGAGGATTAACATGAGAACTTGGAAGATGGTTCCTTGTACTTATTTTGGATTTATTATTGAAGGGTGGAATGTGAGGCTCTCTCATAAAAAATTATAAATAAAAAATAAAAGTTATGAAATTATGTCTAACTCTCTAGATTGGGTTGTTCATCTAAGTTAGGAGTTAGTTTAGGTAGCTCCTAGATTGGTGTGTGTATCGTTGAGAAATTGTCTCAACCAAAGTGTCCAAGATAGAACTCAATATATTGAGACACAGTCTCCTAATCTATTTAATTTTAATATTACATTCTTTTAATAATGAGAAAATATGTGAGGAACGTGTGAGGTTGAAGCCTTTTCTTCCATGACAATCTTTGGGTATAAATATGTGTTAATGGTGTGTGATTATTCAATAGCAGCGTCTAGGTCGCTGCGCCTTTGGAAAAATTTCTGTGTTGAAAATTGCAAAAAATTACTGAAATGAACATAAGTGAAAAAATGTTCCAAAATTATGAGGTTACTTTCTCATTGAGTGATTGAGGCATGAAGCGACACCTCATTAAGTATATCCAACCTTTGTTTCTCTCCATGCTTGGTCAAAATTGCCATTTTATCATTAGCTCTTTTGAGCTTGGCTAATCAAATTCTCTCTTTCTGTGCATGAAGTTTGAACCTTGTCCTCAACAAGTTATTGTCCTTGTTGGCTTTCGCTAGCAACCTCTCTAAATGTAGATTGTCTCTATCAAGCCATGGTTCCTTGTCATTGCTGATTTTTAGGGCAAGCTGTTCATTTGGTGTGAGCTGGTGGCTAGGCCAACTTCCCTTTGTTTTTCTAGGGTTAGAGCTCTTTTCAACCCTCTAGTCCTTGGCCTATGTCTTGGACGTTGATTCTCCTCATCATCAGGTTCACCATACCTTACCAATGTTTCCTCAAGCAAGGCTTTTAACCTTTTCTGCCTCTATTTGTGCTTTGATACACTTCACCTCATTGATGGCCTGCTTGGTCTTCAGCTACTGATTTTATTGCTCAATGAATTCAAACACATACATGGCCCTCTCAATATTAGTTTCAAGTTCAC
Organism: Pinus albicaulis; assembly: GCA_034641835.2. Taxonomy (NCBI): domain Eukaryota; kingdom Viridiplantae; phylum Streptophyta; class Pinopsida; order Pinales; family Pinaceae; genus Pinus; species Pinus albicaulis. Next base: position 809,992,038 of record CM076570.1, read on the forward strand.
TAATGTTTTCCTCTTTGCCTTTGATTGTTGCATTGGTGATTTTGTCCTCATCTCCTTCACTTAAGTGAATCAACTGAAATTCATGCTCTGTCTCATGTTTTCCCTCCTCGTCATCAATTTTTTTCTCTATTACATGTTTCTTACCTTTATTTACATGTTGTGTTGATCAATAAGGCATGGCCCCTTTTACTACAAGTGAAGAAAACACATACCTATGACCTCTCTGATAGTTATGTGCCAATGTGCCCAAATCAGCCCTCTTAGGATTGCTAAGTTTACCTCTGCTAGGTTTCCATGATGTATTTAGTGTTAGAAACCTGGGGAGATAATGATTGAAATGAAGGAGTGTGAAGTGAATGGAGGTGTGGAGAAATGAATGAAATGGGAATAGGTAAGGGAGCCTTGGCTAGTGAAAACCCTAGGATTTAGATGTATTAGGAATGGTATTGATTTAGGGAATAGGGATATGGAAATTATATATGGGAAATATATAATAGTTTAGGGAATAGATTTTTGAAATGAAAACTAGGATTTCTTCCTTAGAAAAATGCTTCAAATGATTATAAAGCATAAAATATATTCAATGAGATGATGCTAGGATTACGCACTGATCAATGGAGCCTTAAAGAACACCCATGCAGAGATCTAGAATTTGCTGATGGATTGGGAGGCCGAAAGATAATTTTTTTACTTTCTAAGAACACATGCAGCGACCATTTCAAATGCATAGCGACCCATCTCAAATGCGCAACATCATTCCTGAACATGTAGCACCCCTGCAACACCATTTTATAGACCACATTTGCAGGAATTACCTGTGTCCAAACTGGGACCAGGATAGCTCATTGGAAAGCTTATCCTCATCGGGAGTTGATTTGTCTTGTCAAAATTTGATTTTCCCAAGGTCACTCTAGAAATGCAGCAAACCACTTGTAGCACCTGTATTTTTGACATTTCTATAAAACAATGACACCTATGTAAAAACAGAATGAGTTATTTCTTCTTGGACCTGTTATGGACAAAATTCTCTCTCACTTTTGTCAAATTCATCTATGTTTGGTCAGAAACATGTTTAAAGAGAAACTAGCCCTATGAGTTGAAAATGGCTTGACTCTTGGAATGATTTCCTGGAAAATGACGGAGACATGATGTTTATGAGTTTGAAATGACCTTATACTTACTGATATGACATACATTATGCCTTCTTTGGTCATATGTATATGATTCCATATCAACCCCTAGCTCAATGGGAGAGGAAATTAGGGTTTAGTGCTTATGGAAAAATGATGACTTAGGCACCCTTCGAAAAAGATGATTCCCTTTGACATTTGATCAATTGCTGAAGTAGACACTTTTTGTATTTGAAACTTGATGTGTTGGAATATGGAACTCTGAGTTGGAAGCCATGGGAGACTGAGTACTTATTACATTTGAACTGACATAAAATTACATGGATAAAAAGAAAAATTACATCTTGGAATAAAAATCACACTTGAAATCAAAATACAACTTTGGAAACCATTTTGGAGATCATATTTACATGGTAAAAAGACATTTTTGGGATCACTCTCACACTTTCTGCTTCCCTTTATTGAAAATGAGACAACACAATGATTTGACCTAATGAAACCCTAGTGAACTAATGAGAAATGAAATAAATTGACTCAATGAGTAACTTTGACTAAAAGTAGAATGAGAGAAGACTTTTTTTTAGCATGATGAAGACATGGAAGAGGGTCAGTAGGCATATACTTGTGAAAGAAAATGGGACACTTGACAAGGAAAACCACTAGTGGAACAATTTTATCTCATGAACTAATGAAATGATTGAAAATTATTTAGAGTGGGACACCTAAGATGCACAAGAAAAATGTTTTTTGATCCCTGGTGGAAGTATGAAAATACTAAAACTAATAGGTGGCTTTCCTTGTGCGGGTGTAATACATCAACTGTTCCTTTGCATAGTCATTCCCATAATGTGGTCATTTATACTCTAGAGGAAATTGTTCGATTTCTCTCAGGCCTACTCAAGTAAATCTCAGGGTTTTACGGAGGGTTAATGGAGTCCTTTATTACATATTTATTTTTTGATAATTATTTCTACAGTCCTTAAATGGTTTCTTCTCCTTTCGGGGTTATCATCTCACAACTACTTTTGTTTACGAGGTAAGACCTGACCTGAAATTATACATCTAAGTATTACTGCCATCACATTATTTTCTGGAAAACTTTGAGAAGGTTTTGATGTAACGATGTTGTCTATGGTTGTGGCAAGTAACATATTCCAAACCCTATCCTTTACATCTCAGTTAGCTCGGTCTCCACCAACCTAAGGTGTTTTCCTCTTACATGTCCAGGTACTTGACTCCTCTATTGTCTCTGTCAAGACCATATGAGTTCTTTTTGAATTGTTACAGTTTTAGAATGGGGCTCTGTAATTTTACCATCTCTACCAAAGATATTCAATTTTTTATTGTAACGCATATCCCACTACGGCTTATAGAGAAGAAAATTGTTTGCTTGGCTATGAATTTTGGATATGGAGGGCTGATAACCCATTTTGGTTTCTCGGTTGATAGTACCATTTCCCATTTGGGTCTTGTTGCATATATTTCATTTTCTGGCTCGTCCCTCCGTAATTTCAAATATATAATTTTAAAAATTTACCCATGAAGTGATTTTGTTTACAGTGAATAATGGATTTTATTTTTGTTGGGTTTGTGCTGCAACAACTTCTTCGTTGTGAATGTAAAATATTTTTTGCTGTTTTACTGTATATATACAATTGTATTATTATAGTCTCCCCTACGAAGGTAGTGAATGGTTTTTCCAAATTCACGTGAATATTATTCACTGGATTGTCACCCTATAGAGTTTTATCTATATATTCTATTTGGTTGTGTTAATTTTTATTTTACAATGTTAGCATAGAAGGAACATAATCCGGAAGTGTATATAAATATATATCATATTTTTCCATGTTCATATTGTCTTTCCATGTTGTTCCTTTAGGAAGGTTAATCTAAATTTAGTTTCTTTCAATGTAGGTTATACTCTAAGAGTTATATTCTTATTTGTGTTCATCTTTCATATTACATGATACTATGAGGTTATTTTCATAGTTTAGCTATTACATCCAACAATTTCTTCTTTCTTTCCCTTTATAATAAAGCTTCCTTCCCATGTGTCCAGACCATCTATAAATAGAGGGTTCCTTCCCAAACCCTCATTCTGTGTATATATAGTCCACTTAAGGGAATATTATTCTATCTGGGGTTTATTCTATGGATGGAGCTACTTGTTCCATCCGTTATTTCTTTGCTTTAATAGTTTCCAAACTTAGTAACTAAATTATTCGAATCCCATTATTCAAAGTTTCCCTTGTAGAGTGGGGGGAATTTTTTCTCTGATAGATATACTCTAGTCTAGAGCAAGAGGGCTACATTTTATCATGAATTAGATCATTTATATCCAACTAGTACATTTCTAATGATTAATTCATCATAGAATTTATTTCATTCTAAAATTACACACATAGAAATTGTTTCCAGAAATAAAGAACTTATAACAAACAAAGGAACACTTTATGCTATTCATTTTAGGTTCATATTACCTACTTCAATAAACAGAGTTGATGGTTTCCTCCCAACCATGAGAGAGACTACTACGTCCTCTACTCCCTCTGTGATCCTCGTCAGAGTATGATTGCTTAGAAGTTTTCTCTGGAGGGAGAGAACTGAAGACAGTTGTCCAGTCTCTTCTTCCATTTCAGGTTTTTATCAGAGTTCCACTAGCTGTAAGTAGCTCTAGACACTCTCATCTTTCATCTATCTTCTTGTCTTTTTCCATTTGCACATAACCACTTTTCCTCATCAAAGTTTTATTTTTATTCTGAAAAGGTAATTGGCAAGTAACTACTTTTAATCTAACCACTCTTGTAACTTGGAAACTTAACCATTAGTCTATGGAGACCATTCCATAATTAATCTTTATATATATAGAATAAAATTATATTTTCGTTCATAATTTGTTTAATATATTCATTAAGAGAATTTAACTTTAAACAAACTAAATATATTAGTTTAAATTAGACAACAATGAAATCCAAGTGTTACATAGAATAACTTTGGCTTTGGGTACATTCATTTCATGTTTTTGGATTTCTTTATCGAGATCCCTCAGGCTCTAGTTAACAGAATACTAACTAGTTCTTCTTAGCTTTCCTTCTTGAAAGTCCTTGGTGAATGTAAGCATGCCTTAGGAAATTAATAAATTTTTTATATGGATCAATTTGTATTAATAGACAATAATGAACATCAATATTATTTATTTAGTCATTCAATATTATTTATTTGGTCGAATATCAATATTATTTATTTGGTCATTGAGTATTATTTATTTGGTCATTAAATTATGATATGTTTATATATATAAAAGAAAACAAAACAAGCCCATGGGGCTTTGGTTCGATGGGGAAGGGTGCTTTGTTAAGGCACTCCATGTTATAGGTCATTGGTTCCAATCCCCCATGGATGCTGACTTACAAAATAAAAAACCAAAACAAAATAAATAAATAAAAAATCAAAATTATTATATATCCAAATCCTATTAAAGTTGTATTGTTCGCAAAGGCACTTCAATAAATAAAATATTCTCTAAAATTTATATTATTAAATTATTTTTATAAATTTTTATAATCATAAAAAAAATAAAGAAAATTTGTATTTAGCAATAATACATATAAATAAATATATAAAAATAAATTATGCAATCTTTATTTTATATAATTCTTTTTCTAAATCAATATAACTAAAATAAAATTGATGTATATTAGATTAAAAGATTTATGTTAAGTAACTTTCTTGTTATTTTGAAACTATCAATAACTGTGATATCTAGTTTTATTTTTAAATATAAATAAATGAGGATATTTCATAACATTTAATTTTTAACATACAATGAAAATCAATAAGTTGTTCAAGTAGTTGGGACAACAGATAGTTATAACCATCTCCCTGCATATTTAAAGGAAATATGCAGATTTAAACAGTTATAACCATCTCCTTGCAAATTTAAAGGAAATATAGAGAAGGGAAGGGTTTTTTTTTTCTTCCTCGATTTCTCTCAGGAAATATGGAGAAGGGATGGTGTTGGTTTTTCTTGCTTGATTTCTCTAGAGAGAAAGAGGGTCATAGAACAGAGAAGGGTCTTAGAACATAGAAGACAAAATTTTATTTAAGGCAAGTCACTACCTGTGAGAACTGTTGAGATGGATAGGGTGAGTCAATGGAGCAATATCTGTTAAAACTGATGGTTGTACTAGAGTCCCATTTCCAAGGTAAATTTGTGTATCAATTGGCAGATTTCTCAGGAGCCAGAGCTCAATGGGGAGAACTCGGTGGGGAGAGGTGGTAGTGCACGTCGTTTTCATGGTTGGGAGGTTAACCAAGCCCAGTAGGAATTATTTTCGTGGGGACAGGTAAGTATGGAAATTTACTCCTACTATTCCTTTGTTTAAATTGCTTGACTAAGTAAAATGTGGACATATTCCCCTACTATTCCTTTGTTTAAATTTCTTGCCTAAGTAAAATGTGAACATATGTTTGAATATAGACTATTAAACCAAAATAGTTGGTTAATTTAATGGATAAATGTAACATAGTTAAATATAGTTTCTAGTTTACATTGTTTTCTATCACAGAAAAGTGAACTAGTGGTTGAACTCTGTAGTAGGGTATTGATATAATGAGAGAATAATAACCTGTGTTTTTCCATACAAGTTTTACTTAAAACCGTGAAGAGTGCAGTATGTAAAATAATTACGGCTTTAGAGAATTAGTGCATGGGTGAATACCGGGTTAATTTATTAGGGTAACTAGCACAGAGGACAAGATTAGTTACAGTATTTGAAATGCTAACCATAAGTTGAAACGAGCTAGGGTCTTTACCCAGTAAAACAAGCTAAAGCTCTATAGTTAGTCGAAGTAAACCATAGTTGTGCTCGGCCCTAGGGTACTCGAACAATTAGCTGAGGGGTTCAACTATTCCTTCTAAAAGTAATGAAAACAGAAAATAACCTACAACAGAGTGAATGTCCAAGCCTAACAGTGATTCTTGGCAGAACCAAATGATAATTACTTTAAGGAAGATGGCATGTAAAATTTTAATAGCCACAATAGAAAAACAACAAAATATAGGCCAGTGTACACCTCAACATACATAATAGAATTTATTTATGCTACACTTACTCATACATAGAAAACCAGGAAAAAATTATTGTTGAAGAATTAAATGGAAAGCACTAGAAAATTGTTCATATATATATAAACTATATTTACCAAACAGTTAGAGTAAGACCATGTGGTAACACCCGACTATACATGAAGAAGCCAAGTGAGATTTGGAAGACAACAAATATAAATGCTATATTTTACACAGTATTGGTAATGAAAAATAATAGTAACTGAAAGTACTTTTTGGATTTAACACTATAAAAAATAGTATGAGCAAGTTCATAAACGCATTGTGGGTATTGCCTCAATAACCTTTAGGGTTTCTGGATCATCACTCTAGTCGAACAACCTAGTGTCTAAGACTTAAAAAAAGCTTTATACATGACATGAAGTCACAAATATTGCATATGGCCTCAGACACATTAAAACCCTTACAAATTTTATACAACACAGATCTGTATTAATCATTGGAAAAGCCGAGAGGCGGTATTAATAACCCAAGAAAGAAGAAATCAACTATCATGGTGAAATGGCTGCAAGGGTGTAGAGTGGTAACAACGACCTGCAAGGACCAAGCACCACTTCATAAAAAAAAGTAAATAAGCGTTGAACCACATAAATCAAATTGGGCATTAAATGCAGAAGTCTACATGTTTTCTGACAGAGTGACTTTGTGTTTGAGCAATGAAACCTTAGGAAAATACCCTGAAAATTTATCACAGGGAAAACAAGGACAAGCAATAAGATAGGGTGCAACGAAGACATAACTTGATTTAGAAAAAAACAAAAGACAAAAAATAAATATTTATAAGAGAATGCAACCCTCGGGCAGTCGAGTGTGATACCTGTTGGTGGAGAAGAAAATATAATTATCCATTGGAAATTATTTGGCTGTAGGAAGCACTAGTCAATTATGGAGGAAGGAAACTCGTGATCGAATCAAACTTGTTAATAGGCGACACTGAGAGAATCGCAGTTGAACCCTTCAACCAATAGTGCAATGAACTCGGTTGTGAAAACGATAGAGGAATTCCAGAATTACTGTGGAAGTTAGAGTAAGAAACTCACCATTAAATCTTCACTGTCACATGAGATGCACAGACAGATAAACAACAAGGGTGCATGGAGAATGTGCCAACAAATCTCTATCATAACTTTTCCACCATTCAAGGAGGAAGAATGAAGGGCTCAGATCATGCAGGATACACAACATCAAATTGATAAACAACAATAATGTTCCAGTTATAAGCACAATTCACAGTAGTACTACACCATCGTAAAAGGAATTTAATAAGTTTTGAACAACATTGAATCGATATAAATGTGCCTCAGTTGTATTTAATCTCTAAACCTTAATGTATACCTACAAGCTGTTAATGTAATATGACATGGTGCATATGTATAATTCCATTCATTTAATTCTTATTTGAATGTAAACCTGAGCTCTCTAATTCCTAAGTTTAAGAATGATCGTTTACATTATCTTCGCACATGTCTGATATTCTATGGAATACATTGTTCCAATAATGTCATGTATTATGGATATATGTAGATATGAATATATAAAACAAAGAGTTATTATATAACTAAGTCCTACCTAAACATGTTACATGTTCCCAAAAATGGAATACAATGTGCCAATAATGTCATGTATTATGGATATATGTAGATATGAATATACAAAACAAAAAATTGTTCTATAACTAAGTCGTATGTAAACATGTTACATGTTTACATGGATCGAGGTCATGTGAAATTTCTGAGAATTGACAGATCCAAGTGAAATATGTGAGAATTGAGAGATCGAAGGTTCAAATCCTCAAACGGTCAAAGTAGAGATGTCGTAGACCCGAAATTTACTAATAATATGTGTGAAACGGACTACTAAGTTCCTTTGTAATACCTAATAAAAAATATTAAATTATAATTAGAATTGTTAAATCACACATTAGTATTCATATTAAATATTCTTATAATATAACTTTATGAATGATTTGTTAAGATAAGTTTTTTATCTTGATAATAAATTTAGTTCAACAAATCTTTTAAGAAAAATTTAGTTAAGAGATTTATAATTTTCACAATTATTCATGGTTTTCATATTGTAAAAAATTTCCATAAAAGAAAATAAAATAAAATTTAAACTAATTCTAATAAAAGTACAATAGAAAATCAATAATCATACATAAAACATCTAAAAATTCTATACCTTAAACACATATAACTATAACTAGTACCTCAAAAAATATGAAAAAAGAATTTAAATTTTATAATATAAAATTTACATGTGAACTTGTGATTGAATCAATAATCATACTTACAACATGAAAAAATTCTATACCCTAAACACATATAACTAGTGCCCCAAAAATATAGCAGAAAGCATTTAAACCTTATAATATAAAAAGGAAAATTAATTAAGAACGAACTTCATACAACGATCTATACAAAAGTGTATTTAAACTTACTTTTAATGAGTAACGGATAAGTTACTTATGGATTGTTAAGCTACACATGTTTATACATTAGCTTCAGCGAATTACAACCAGTCCATAAAGTATAGTAGCCCTTCCATGTGCTTGCGTTTGCATTTAAGGAAACTTGTTTAAAAACAATTAAAAATTGAAATAAGTAAATACGTATTTACAAATTGAAATAAATAGATAGGCATTTAAAGACTCCAAGAAAGAAAAACTCAAAAAACACAAGCATAATATTAAAAACAATGTACCATTACCGCAAACACGAAAGGATATGGCGCCCGATTATTCCATTGCAGAAACCTTTCTTATTAACCCTGACCAAAACCAAACCCAGATCCAGATAACAGCAGTCTAGTTGCCCTGATTTATAACGGAAACCATTTCAACCTTATTTAGACCATTTCGAAAACAAATCACGACTATGAGATAAAAAGAAGTAATGATGACCGGAAGCCAAAAGAAATGTTGGAAAGACAGGTAAGAATAATATTAAAAAGAGCGTAGCATTACTGCAAACACAAAGCAGTATGGCCCGCGATTATTTCATGGAAGAAACATTTCATATTAATCGTAGCCGTAGCCAGATCTGGATTTTGAAATTAGCCATAGCAAGATCTGGATAATAGTGGCCCTGACCGCCGCTCGGTCCGGAACCCGAAGTGCTAGAGGAAGCGGAAGCCGAAGCGTTTCCATTGCCGGGAGAACCAGGGGAGCTGGAGGCATTACAATTTGCTGAGGCCGAGGAACCGCCTTTTGAAACGGATTGATGGCCACCAGAACCAGAGCCTGAGGAATTACAACTAGCACTAGCACTAACTCCACCATTGCCAGTCCCTTTGCCGCGACCATGACCTTGATCATGCAGGGAAAGAAAATGCTCTTCATTCAACAATTTTCCAACCCTGCAGTCAACACCGTTTAGAACACACAATGCGAAGAGAACCACAAAAAGAAACAAGAATGCCACAGATGATATACGCGCCATGGTAATTTTGGAAGCACACAAGCAACTTGAGTCACTTAAACACCGTATCAGCAATTTAAACACTGTGTATTGTGAAGGTAGCGAGGCCAGCTATTTTATAGCTTTGCAAGTAAACATTGGCTGGTTAGAAATGATTTCCCTTTCCCATCGTGTTTGATCACGTTACCTGACGAAATAATACTCGTTTTTTATTTTTAGTGATTACTTTGACCACGTCACCTAAACAATTACATTGGAATAAAAAATTTGACTACATCATAGTATCATACACTGTCCGTCAATTACATAAGTTTGACTACATAACATTGAAGAAAGGTTTAACTACATCACGTAAAATACCTCGAACAAATAATAGTGTCAAATCACTTGTTAAATAATTTAAAAAACGGTGGATTATTTTTTATTGGTTTGGTTCACACCAGTGTTTGAATTTTTTTGAAATGGAAGGTCTGAGTTGTAATATTTGTGCGATTTTAGGGGATTTTGGATTTTTTTAAATGTATTCTTTTTCCTTGTATATATTAGTAAGTTCATATAAACACAATAAATTACATTTTACTAAAGATTCTATTAATTATATTAATTAAACAATATCTAAAGGATATCAAATTCAATTATATTATAGTGATAATATAACTATATATTTTTATCATTTTTTTCCTAAAATTTTATTTAATAAAATTTATATTAATATAAAACTATTTTAAATAAATCACATAATATTTAACTATATTATATGGTTAATAAAATTATATATTTTTATAATATTTTTCAGATAGTCGCTTTTGGAACCACAAAATCTGGTGAATAATTTTTTAAATTGATTTTTGACATTTTTTTTTATTAGATAAAATTACAACTAATTATATGAGATATAGAGTAAAAAATGTGATAGCACTATAATAAATTTAACGATATTATTAATAATTTTATTATAAAAAATTAATATGAGATAAATAAATAAAATACTAAAATGATATATAAATTGATAATTAATATATATTTTTTAATATAGAATGGTGATGATATGTCAGTACATAATGAAGAAACAGGTTAACTTTGTCATTTCTTTGGCTTAGCCCAAAAAAAACTTCTTAATATTTTTATTTAAAAAATTTAGTATTAAATTTGAAAGAGTCGATACTTTGTCATTTCTTTCACTGAGCAAAAAGAAAAACTTTTTAATATTTTTATTTAAAAAATTTAGTATTAAATTTGAAAGAGTTAATTTTAATTATATTTTCATAATTAGTAACAATTTTTTTAGATTCAATTTTTTTAAATTATTGCACAAATTCATTGAAATTACAGATTTGATAGGTAAACTTTGCAGAATCTAAGTTTACCACTTTAAATAACACAAATCAAAATATCACCTCAAATGTTTCCACGGGATTCCGACTAGAAAATAAAAATAAAAATAAAACTCCAAAAAGTAGCATTAAAGACAACTCCATTATTTAAAACTTACACAATGGAATGAAAAAAAATAAAATAAACCTAAATTATAGTGTTTTTCTATGGTTTTGAAATGTTTTATTAGTGTTTATTTGTGTTTTTTTATGTTTCTTTGTGTGGTTTTCAAGGGTTTTTTTGGGGGTTTCCTGTGGGTTTCATGACAATTTTCGGGTTTTTTTTTGTTCTTTTTGTATGAAGGGTTTTTATTTCAAATTAATTTACTTTATTTTGTAAGAAAATTAAATAAAAGAGACAAATGAATCACAAACCTATCTTAGCTTGAGCCTTTGGGATGTTGGCAGGGTTAATGGGTAGTTCGGTTGAGGTCCTCCATCATCGAGATTTCCTTGTTTGAGCATTATAGCCTTAGTTGATCTTGAAACCCTCAGTCAAGCCAGGAGGCCCTAGATCGGGCTCCTTCTCCCTTATAGCCTGCGCTAAATGAGATACGTAGATCACAGTGAGGTTTTTGAAAATTCTTAACGTCTTGATCGAGCTATAGGGCTCAATTGAGAAATCGCTAAAGCTCAATTGATACCCGACACTTCATCAAGCCTCTAGCTCATTTGAGGGTTTAATCATAGTTTGATTGATTTTAAACCTTGATTGAGCTATCTCTTAGCCCTCAAGAAGCTTGGTGGAGCACTGAAATTGGCTCAATCGAGATCCCTTTTGTTACCTAAATGTGCCCTCCCTTTTCTAAAATGTTTTACCTATCTTCATATACTCACCCTTTAACATCCATTTTTTTCCATCTATACTTATTCTTACCTTTTTGTATAACATAACATCTCTTTCTAGTTATGTTGTTTACTAGTTGCAATGTTTTGAGTTGGTATTTTCGAGAATTCTAGAAGGTTACAATTGTGATGACTATTATGTTCTCCTTTTTTCCACCAGTTGTATTCAACTACTTAACGATTTTTCGGACCACAAAGAGGCCCAAAATATTCACCTTATGTTTCCCATAATATTTCAAAAAGAGAAAAAGAAACATTTGTTTATTATAATAACATTTATTTACATAAGTCCAATAAGCTTAGTCTTAGCCCCACAACCATTGTTTTCAATTTAAAGATTTACAGGTAACACATAGTATTAAATTATACAAACTACAATTTCGCTAGAGGCATTACAATCTCCAAACAAAAATAACAAATAGACCTATTTTATAAAAAATGAGAGAGTATGTTAACACTAAAGAAAGTACATGAAACTCTCAAAATGAAATAAAAAACAAATATTTCACACACATAAACAAGAAAAGTGAATTAAACTTTTATACAAAATATCAATGGCCCATGGTTGTAAATAGTTCATGTTAATCTCAACTTTTAACTTTTAGGTTTCAATGTTTATGATTTATAAGTACATACAATGTATGATATAATGGTGATATTGAAAAGAAATTTTTTCTCTTTCCAATAACTCCAAAGATCTATTTCCTTAATAACACTATTTGACCCTACATTTTACACACTTATAAATGCTAAACATTGAAGAATAAATCTTAATGGTTAAGACTAACATGACGTCTCACTATGACATGTCTTAGTATGGAAAAGATTTTTTCACGTCCTAACTTGTTTTGTCTTATCTTCTTATGTAAAAATTAATAAGTTTTAAAGTTTTAAATACTTATAGTTTTTCCCATGATATAATTTTTTATTATAAATTATTTAAAGACGTAAAATTCTATTGTTTTTTTTTTTTAATTTTCAATTCATAAAAAAATTGCAATAAAAGTTTGCAAAACTAAAACTATCATTGAATAAAAGAATTCATTCTTATTGATTAACATTTTTTCTTTTTAATGTTTCATTACCACGATATTTAACTCCATCGATGTACATTTTTACCGACAATCCCATAGTGACTTAATAAAAAAATGTGTTAGTGCTCCCATTGAGTGAAAGTGAGGATTTCATAGGTTCATTTATTTATGAATAATACCTACCACAAAAGACCTTGTCGCTTCTGCCACTTATCATGCCAGTGTTGACAAGCACGTTTCATTTATCTTAATGTGGTTTTCTTTGTTAATGTTCACCCTTGATGGGAGAAGTGAGGGCACATGTTTCAACAATAAGCAAAGTATTTCATGGATTTCATAATCCATTTTTTTTTTTAAAGCCATTTAGGTAATACAAGGTTAGTTTCATGTAGCATAAGGTATACCTTAAATTAATAATAGAAATTATTTTTACATGTTGTGAGATTATTTATGAATTTTGAGGTACTCTCTTATTGCAGGATGAATGTGCAATACAATAATTTTGGAAAAATGAGTTTCACTAATATTTTTTTAGTTGATTTAAGAAATAAAACGTTATTTTCAAAGTTATTATTGTATATTTTTTATACAGTTGGAGTGGGCATAATGGTTAAGAGCATGTGATTTGTCCTAAGAGGTCACACGTTCAAAACTATAGCGGGGTAGAGTATGTATGCCTTCGTAGACTTAGCAGTCAAATCGCTGCGTGGAGGTGGGTCCTTTGTCCCACAAACAAGGGAGTCACATACACCAATTTGGTGTTTGGCTTAATAATAATAATAATAATAAATTAATATATACCATTTTCACATATTTTAGGATTATTTATCAATTTGGGGTATCTTATTAGTTTCATTTTAGTTTAGTGTTACATTATTTTTATTTTATATTAAGGACGAAATAACCTTTTTCATCAAAATTTGACAATATAAATGCACTAAGGAATATCACCTTTTGTTCATTAAAATAATTTTTTGAATGTATAAACAGATTCAACACCATGAAAGAGATTTAATTACTCACCTTTTGTTGATTAAAATACATTTTTGAATGTATAAAGATATTCAACACCTTGAAAGAGATTTGATCACTCTCTACACTTAGTAGATCCATAATTAAGATGAGTTAAGAATATTCTTAGATACTTCATATTGTGGATGTTGCTCAACACCACACCTAACTTGGAGCCTTAGCCAATATCACCACTCTTTTGGTTTCTATAATTTTATTTAAATTTTCTTTTATATGTATATGAAAGGCTTAATGGATCCTTAATCAAGGAAAAGGGAACGAGGATGTTCAAAGGAGTTCAAGTCTGGTTGGATTGATATCTCTCCCATTTCTTCTCTAGAGATGATTTCCCTTTCCCATCGTCTTTGACCACGTTACCTGACGAAATAATACTCGATTTTTATTTTTAGTGATTACTTTGACCACGTCACCTAAACAATTACATTGGAATAATAAATTTGGCTACATCATAGTACCATACACTGTCCGTCAATTACATAAATTTGACTACATAACATTGAAGAAAAGTTTAACTACATCACGCAAAATACCTCGAACAAATAATAGTGTCAAATCACTTGTTAAATAATTTTAAGAAGGGGGGATTATTTTGTATTGGTTTGGTTCACACCAGGGTATGAATTTTTTTGATATGAAAGGTCTGAGTTGTATTATTTGGGCGATTTTAGGGTATTTTAGAATTTTTAAATGTATTATTTTTCCTTATATATTAGTAAATTCATATAAACACGATCAATTAAAATATATTAAAGTTTCTATTAATTATATTAATTAAACAATATCTAAAGGATATCAAATTCAACTATATTATATTGATAATATAACTATTTATTTTTATAATATTTTCCTAAAATTTTATTTAATAAAATTTCTATTAATAAAAAACCATTTCAAATAAATCACATAAAATTCAGTTATAGTTAATACAATTATATATTTTTATAATATTTTTTGTAAATTTTTATTAATAAAAAACTATTTCAGATAAATCACATTCATGATCCAGTCGCTTTCTGAAACATAAAATGTGGTGAATAATTTTTTAAACTGATTTTTGACGTTTTCTTTTATTAGATAAAAATACAACTAATTATATTAAATACACACTCAATAATGTGATAGCTATATAATAAATTGAACCATATTATTAATAATTTTATTTTAAAAAAAAATTAATATCAAATTTTAAAAAAACTGAAATTATATATGAATTGACAATTAATAAAATTTTTTATAGAATGGTGATTGTATGTCAGTACATAATGAAGAAACAGGTTAACTGAGTCCTTTCTTTTACTTAGCTTTAAAAAAAAAAAAAACTTTTAATACTTTTAATTAAAAAATTTAGTATTAAATTTGAAAGAGTCGATTTTAATTATATATTCATAATTAATAAGAATTTTTTTGGATTTAAATTTTCTAAACTATTGCACGAATTCATTCAAATCACAAGTTTGATGGGTAAATTTTGCAGAATCTAAGTTTATCACTTTAAATAACACAAATCAAAATATCACCTGAAATTTTCCATGTGATTTCAACTAGAAAATCAAGAAAACTCCAAAAAGTATCATTAAAGACAACTCCATTATTTAAACAATCTATATAAAATAAATTTTTAGCAACACACTTACAACCTTTCGTGTATTTTCTATCACAACTATAGAAAATCCATTTTTCTCTTTTTTCTTCCAATTGTTGTGGTGTCAACCTTGTAGGTTGTGGAAATCTAGGAGTAGAACTTACACAATGGAATGAAAAAAATAAAATAAAACCTAAAATATAGCGTTTTTCTTTGGTTTTGAAGTATTTTCTTAGTGTTTTCTTGTAGTTTTTTATTTTTCTTTGTGTGGTTTTCAAGGTTTTGTCTGGGGGTTTCCTATGGGTTTCTTGGTGGTTTCGTGGTTTATTTTTGTTCTTTATGTGTGACTG
Source organism: Pinus albicaulis (assembly GCA_034641835.2). Lineage (NCBI taxonomy): Eukaryota > Viridiplantae > Streptophyta > Pinopsida > Pinales > Pinaceae > Pinus > Pinus albicaulis. The sequence continues at coordinate 810,007,935 of CM076570.1, forward strand.
GTGTCTATTTCAAATTAATTTATTTTATTTTGTAAGAAAATTAAATAAAAGAGAAAAATGAATCACAAACCTATCTTAGCTTGAGCCTCTGGGATGTTGGCAGGGTTGTTGGGTAGTTGGGTTGAGGTCCTCCATCATTGAGATTTCCTTGTTCGAGCATTAAAGTCTTAGTTGATTTTGAAACTCTCAGTCAAGTTAGGAAACCCCTGATCGGGCTCCTTCTCCCTTATAGCCTGTGCTAAATGAGATGCGTAGACCACAATGAGGTTTTCAAAAAAATTTAACGTCTGGATCGAGCTGTAGGGTTCAATCGAGCTCTATCGCTCGATCAATCACTAAATTTCAATTGATACCTAACACTTGATCAAGCCTATAGCTCATTTGAGGGTATAATCATAGTTTGATTGAGGGTTTGTTTTAACCCTTGATTGAGATATCTCTTAGCCCTTAAGAAGCTGGTGGAGTACTGAAATTCGCTCGAAAGAGATCCCTCTTGTTACCTAAATGTGCCCTCCCTTTTCCAAAATGTTTTTCCTATCTTCATTCACTCAACCTTTAACATCCATTTTTTTCCATCTATACTTATCCTTATGTTTTTGTCTAGCATAACATCTGTCTCTAGTTATGTTGTTTCCTAGTTGCAATGTTCTACGTTGGAATTTTCGAGAATTTTAGAAGGTTGCAATTGTGATGTAACGTCCCTCCTACTACAATTTTTTTTTTCTCTATAGGCATATTTTGAACTCCTTAAATCAAAACATATCATTCTGCTTATCTGAGAAGATTTGTTGTTCCGCGTAACTATTCCCTTACTTGGAATGTCAGTTTACCACTTGTTTTAATATGGTCCCTTTTTAATATTTCAATCTACTAAACAAAGTTTGGTCAATTATATTCCCTTCTATATTTTTACTTTGCTCTCTACTCTATGTTTGTTTTTGTTACCATTTACCATTATCTCCCATAACCCATGAGGGTTAGTGTCTATTCCATTTTGATTTTCATGGGACTATTATATATGCCTAACCATCGAACATATCGTGGAAATTGAAATGATTGGAATTTAATTGGTTTTTCATATAAAATATATCACTCTTATAAGGGATCGCACCAACCTATTATGTCGTCCCTATGCATACATCGTATAAGTATTGACATGACAAAAAGTAATATAAATATCAATGTTCCAAACCTTTGACTTAGTTCTGTTTGACATAAGTCGATATTCTATAATTCCTTTCTCAGGTTTCCTTGGTTACATGGTTATACAATTTATGAATCGTTGCGTTGTATGTCTAGATGTTCAAGTTCCGACCTTGCGTGATTTATAATGTAGCCACATCGCTCATAACCGTCACTTTGATATAACGCACCAAGGTACTGAGATTTGTTTGTGACATTAAATTTTTGTTGTGTACCCACCTTGGTTTAACCACCTAGCTTGCATATGCCTATGCATTGGAGTATGGTTTCCGGTGGGTGTCTTTACTCCACTCGTACTATAACAAGGCCGGTGGATCTATGGCTTCTGAGCGGTGGATTCAATAAGGGTGTTTGTTTATTATTATCTTATCAACTGGCTCATATGACTGCCTCTGAGACTTTAATGTATTCACTCCTCCATGCGATACATGTGGTTGGCGATTATTTATGAAACTCAATGTTGAGACCGAGGTCTTGATCCACGCCTACTCTCCTCAGATTGATATGTGTGGACGGTGAGATTTGTTTCAAATTAGGGTTTCGCCTCATAATAAAATTTTCCGCCCTCATATCGTTTCTCTTTCCAGAGCGTTTGACTCTTACGTTGCTACAAGTGTTCTGCCCTCGTTTGTTACCAGAGTTTGATGGTGGCATGAGAGAGTTTATGCACCCAGGTAATATTTATTTGGCTTTTGTTAATGTTTCTTGAGACCATGTTTTAGAGTTATCTCAATTCATCGATTTCCTTCTGCTCTTGACTTCTACTATTGTTATACACATTCAATTTTAACTCTTGGTTGCGTTCTTTCAATTTCATGGTGTCGCTCCACCCCCAGCGAATAAATAACGTAGGAGGCATTTGCGTTCTTCATGGCAAATCTGGACATCTCGATGTTGGTGATTTAGTTAAGTTTCGATGATGATGATGATTTCCCTTCTTGCATTTAACTCCTCGTCAGAGATTTGTGTTGGCCTCCTCGTGAGAGAGGTCCAAGGTGTGGTTAATGAAGTAGTTGTCCATATTTTCTTTTCCGTTTTTGAGAGATAGTTTTCAACCTTGGGAAATTTACCTGTCGTTTGATATTGCAGAGGCGCTTCCATTTCCAGGATGATCAAGGAGGTAACTAACTTCTTTCTCTGCGACGACCTTCATGATTTGGCCTATCATTTAATTTGATCTAATTCGTCGTTCTCATTTTCTCATCTATCTCCTTGGTTTACACAGGTGGGTTACAATTCTGAGATGATTTGAGATTCTAAGCGATTTCCATATAATTAATCCCCGGAGCCCATTAATATCATTCTTCTTTTTTTTTCATCATTGATTACAGGTTGGTATTTGTGACTCATTACCTTCCTCCAACGAGATATTTCTTCATAACTCATTTTGGGATTTATAAAATCTGATACTCTGAAATTTTCTCAGAAACTCCTCAATTGTAATTTATAAGCGATGATTGGTATTCGGGAATTTCAGAAATGGAATCTCTTCAACACGTCTTTTGATTTTTATGTCGGAAGAGTTACATTCTCTGTTAGTAATGGACTATGGACTGTTAAATAACTGTACAGGAGTAATTTTGGTTTTTCTCTACTATTGGTAACAGTCATATTTCTTTTACTCTATCATTGTAAATCTCGTATTGTCTCTAGATGATAAACATATTTATTTTCTGTTATTTTTAGTTTTCCCATTCATTTAAATACTAAAGTAATAATCCCTGATGGTTTGGTGAACACTGGATACTTTTAATTATGTGCACTTCTGGTGTTCTCGAAATGTTACTACAGCAACTAACTTCTCATTTAATTTCGCTCCTGGAATACAATGAAGGCTAGGAGATATATACTAATAATGTCTTATCAGTATTCTGCTTTCCAATTTAACCTCTGTACAGCTATAAAAGAATTTCTATGTCTTTCTAGTATATTTCGTTCATTCTTTTTTATACTGAGATAACTCCAGACCCTTAGACTACTATGATGGCAGTAAGTTCATAAAGTTTTCGTAATCATCTCGTTAGACCTTTTATTTTAGTATAGATAGCTTTGTAGTATATTAAACATACATTTGTACTTAGATTTGGAGTTAGTTTAATTCTGTTGCTAAACATATAGGTATACCTGTAACACCTACTCAGGTTCTACCATTTAATTGAATTCATTATACTATAACTATTGATTCATTGTATTGATACCAATTGTACAACTCTGTGTTTTCTGTTTATTTATGGCATTTCTTATATCAAATAGATGTACTTTATGTCTAGCTTCCTTCATCTATAATGCATGTGAGGGTACTATGCTTCCTTTTTCTATACATAGTATTTATTTCATAATACAAAAGCAGATTAAAGTTAAACTATAAGTAATCTTTGGGAAAAGATGTATTCTCAGATTTAGACCAGCCTTGGTTTAGAGATTCTGATGAATTCCTTCCCATAGATGTGATTCCTACAACTGTACAGAACTGAGAGGAAATTTTCTTCTACAGACTTCTGTTAAATGTAGAGAATGACAATTTCAATTTATAATTCTACTTAGCATCTATAACAATTAACCATATTGAACAATACTAGTGCTATAGTTATTAGTAAATTTTGAACATACCACTTCTGCAATTGACCAATCCTCCTAGCCTTAGAGTCCCTTTGTCTCCAGAACTCACCCCCGAGCTAAGACCACCTCCAGAACAGACCAACCTCTAATCTGTTCAGGAATAGCTTATTTAAGCTTTTGCTCCCCAAACCCTATTTCTAATTTTGCGTTCAGAATATCAGGATGCTTTTCTTCCTGTTTGCCTAGGCTTCCCTTATTTAGGGATTTTTAAAGCTGCTTTCTGCTTTTCACAGCTTTTTACCTCTTCCCAACTACTATCCACCTCATTGGGGAAACTAGATTTTCCTCAAAATCTAATTTAGAAAGAAATTCTTTCAAGGATTTTTTTGAAAGATTTTTGGGGAAATATTTTCCTCTTTCCATCCTCATGGATTTAGCAAGTGATCTCATAATTCTCATTTTTGTCAATCTGCACAGAATTATTTTATTTATTTTTCATAATTAAATATTTAATTACATCCACAAAATACTTGTCCATTGGTGTCCACTCCCCTTAGGATTAAGGTTCAAATGTCTAGCTTTGAAAGAAAAACATAAACTAGAGGTGTTACATATTCCCCCTCTGAAAGTAAACACCGTCCTCGGTGTTGATAAGTAACTACTAGAGTTCATTTTCCAAACAAAAATGGATATTTTCCATCATCTCAGTTTCTCTTTCCCAGGTAGCTTCTTCAGCAGTAAAGTGCTTCCACTACACCTTTACTCTTGCTACCATTCGATTCCTCAACTCAATTTCTTCCTGCTCCAATATTTGAAGTGGCTCTAGAAGGAACTCCTCTTCTGGTTGCACCTGTATCACATTCCAATCAACAATGTGAGAAGAATCATGTATATATCATTTTAATAATGAAACATGAAACACATCATGAAATTTAACATGGGGCGGTAAGGCTAGCTTGTAAGCCACTGGTACCACCCTTTCTAACACCTCAAAAGGCCTACAATATCCATGAGCCAATTTTGCACAACTTCCAGCATAAAGTGTGCTCTTTTTGGGTTTAATACGCAAATATACATGTTCCCCCACTTTGAATTCTCGATGTACCCTCCTCTTATCAGCATAATTTTTCTCGCGATCTTGTGTTGTCTTGATGTTTCTTTGTATTTGTTTAACAATTATTTCCATCTCTTGTAAAGCATCGGGTCCCAACATTAGCTTATCCTTAGGTTGGCTCCAGCTCAAGGGAGTACGACATTTCCTGCCATAGAGTGCCTCAAACAGACTCATTTTTATGGAGGATTGGTAGTTGTTATTATAGGAAAACTCATCTAGATGCAAGTACTATTCCCATTTTGATGGCCTATCCATCACATACATTCTCATCATATCTTCCAAAATATGATTTGTTCTCTTTGTTTTCCCGTCGGTCTGAGGGTGATAGGCAGTACTAAAATTCAACTTAGTGCCCATACCTCCAAATAGACCTTTCCAAAAGGCTGTAGTGAACTTAGCATCTCTATCCGAAACAATCATCTTCAAGACCCCATGGAGCCTTACTACTTCCTTCAAGAACATATCCGCTACTTGGGTTGTCCCAAAAGTAGACTTCACATGTATGAAGTGTGCATATTTTGTTAAAGTGTCTACTACTACCATCACCAAATCGTGTTGGTATTTGGTTTTGGGTAGCCCTGTTATAAAATCTATAGAAACGGTGTTCCATTTCCATTCTGTAATTGGCAAGGGATTTAGAAGTCCTACAGGATACTGATGTTCAACTTTAACTAGTTGACACTCCCTGCACCTAGCCAAGTATTCTGCTACATCTCTTTTCATTCCTGGCCAAAACAACTTCTTTTTCAAGGCTGTTAGCATTTTCTGATATCCAGGGTTCCCTGCATACGGATGTTTGTGATATTCATCTAGGATTTATTTTTTCAAAGTTCCTACCTTAGGGATATACAATCTATTTTTGTAGCAGATCAACCCTTTTTGGTTTTGAGTGTATTCAACCATTTATTTCTTTAGTATTTTCACATGTATATTCTCATACTCTGGATCCTGGTCTGTTACTTTTTTCACCAATTATTCTAAATCAAAACTAGCACTGCTTCCAACGTTGTTTATGTTTTGGCAAGCATTTTTTCTCAATGCATCTGCAATTTTATTTTCTTTCCCTTTGATATGTTTTATGTCCATATCAAATTCACTCAGAAAAGACAGCCATCTGGCCTATCTAGCATTCAAATCAGTTTGGGAAAGGAAATATTTAAGACTAATATGATCAGTCATCAATGTAAATTTTTTCCCAAGGAGATAGTGTTGCCACATCTTCAAGGCATGAATTACAGCAGCCAAATCCAAATCATATGCACTATAGTTTTTTTCATGTGTCTTAATTTTCCTAGACTCATATGAAATAACTGAATTTTCCTGCAAGAGGACTCCTCCAAATCCCTCTCTACAAGCATCTGTACATACCATAAATTCTTTATCAGGATATGCAATTTTCAGTATAGGGGCTGTAGTGAGTTTTAATTTTACTTGTTCAAAACTGTTTTGGCATTTTTCAGTCCACTCAAATTTGACCCGCTTTCTTTGTAATGAGGTTATGGGATATGCTATGGCAGAAAATCTCTTCACAAATCTGCGATAATAACCTGCAATTCCCAGGAATGATCTCACTGCTGAAACATCTGTGGACATCGACCATTCCCTAATGGATTTTATCTTTTCAGGGTCAACATCCAACCCTTGTTCAGAAATAATATGACCCAAGTATTGGATCTTATCTTTATATAATTCACATTTACTGAATTTGGCATATAACTGGTTTTCTTTCAAAGTTTGCAATACTATCCTCAAGTGCTCTTTGTGTTCCTCCTCACTTTTTGAGTAAACTAAAATATCATCTATGAACAAAAGTACGAATTTATCCAAATACTTATGTAACACACTATTCATTAAGCACATAAAGGTAGCAGGGGCATTTGTCAAACGAAAAGGTAGGACTACAAATTCGTAGTGACCATACCTGGTTCGAAAAGCTGTTTTACTGATGTCTTCGTCTTTAATTCTAAGCTGGTGATAACCAGTCCTTAAATCAATCTTAGAAAATATTGAAGCTCCTCTTACCTGATCAAAAATATCATCAATTCGAGGTAAAGGGTATCTTTTTTTGATTGTCAACTTATTTAGTTGACGATAGTCAATGCACATTCTAAAGGTTCCATCCTTATTTTTCACGAACAACACTGGTGCTCCCCACTGAGACACACTCGGTCTGATATAACTTTTTTCTAGCAATTCTTGCAATTGCATTTTTAGCTCCATGAGTTCAGGGAGACTCATTCGAAAAGGGGCGTGGGAAACAGGTGTTTCCCCAGGCACCAAATCGATTGAGAAGTCAATCTGTCTTTTGGGATGAAGATGAGGGATCTCATCTGGAAAAACTTCTTTAAACTCCCTCGCCACTGGTAGAGTATCCATCAAGTTTGCTTCAGTTTGCTGTTCTAGTTCTTCAACATGTACTGCATATACTTGGTATCCTTTCCTAGCTGTTCATTTTAGTTGTAGTGTTGATATTTGTCTTACAAAGATAGGATTTTGTTTTCCTTGGAGAGTAAAAGGTTTCCCCTCTTCATATACACAATGCAGGGTGTTATCCCAAAAATTCGTCATGGCCTTTTTCTTTTCCAGCCAGTCCATTCCTATCAGCAAGTCATATGACCCTAATGGCAGAATGTTTAAATTCACTTCTGTTTGAAAATAATTTAATTTGATTGCTGTTTGAGGTAACTTATGAGTTATTTTCCTCTTGGTGCCAGTGGCTAATTGGACCAACCAAGACTGCTGAAATTTTTTAGTTTTAAGATTACATTTCTCTACCACTTGTGGGCTAATGTAACTCAAAGAAGCTCCTAAATCAATCAAAACAGTAACAGATTTGTCAGCAATCTTACCTTCCATCTCCACCATGGTAGCTTGATGTTCTGCTTGCCGGTTCTCCAAATCTGCACTTATGGAGTGTATATTTCTGGCCATATCATTCACTGTTGTAGCTTCTCGATCTCTCATAATCATCTGAATATTTTGGTGGGGAAAATCCCTCAAGAGATGAGGTTCTCCACATCCCCAGCATTTTAAAGTCTCCCTCATTTTAACGGTGCCTTCATTCTTACTTTCTCCATCTAGTTGTTTGGAACCAACTTGAGACTCAGCAGTTTGGCTTTCCTTTGGTTTGTTAAATTTCTTCCGCTGATGGTCCCTGCCAAAGTTCTTCAAATACGTTGGTTTTTGTTTCTTCCCCTTGAACTCCCCCTTGTTCACCCAGCTTTTCCCATGCTCACCTTTTCCTTTAAACTGCTGGTAACAAAATCTAGCTTTTCTCACCGCTTCATCCATGGTTTTTGGATTATCAAACTCTATTTTCTCCTTGTACACCATAGGCAAACAGTTCAGAAATATTTGCACCTTTGCCTTCTCTTCATGAATGTAAGGGACATATCTCAACAGATTTGTAAATTTGGTGACAAACTCATTGATAGTGTGTTGTCCCAGTTCGAGTTGATGAAATTCCTTTGCTTTATCATCATAATAATGTTCATTTAAATAGCAGTTTTTGAACTTAACCTGGAAATCTTCCCAAGAAACTGTCTTTTCATCAATGGCATGAACCATTTTGCATCTCCTCCCACCGCAAGGTAGCCTTACCGTGTAGCTGGTACACAACTAATCTAGTTTTCGGATTGCTTTCATATTCATAAACTTGAAAATATTTAATCATGTTCTACAACCAGGCTTCAGCATCTTCCTCCTTCTCCCCATCATAGGAGGGAGGCTTGATCTTTCGGAATTCCCCCTGTAATTCCTTTTTCTGCTTATACTGATGCCTAACAGCATCATCTTCCTCAGACTCATCATTATTCCTTTTTCCGGAACCTTCACCCTCTTGGCTGTTCCGCGAAGTTAGTTCTCTGATGAGCTTTTCCTACTCCTCACTAGCTAATGACAATCTGTCATTTTGGTTTCTTATCTCATCCATCTCTCGTTGCAAACTATGCAACATAGCCATCACTGGAGCATTGGGATCTATTGTATTATCGTCATCACACAGATCAACATAGATTTCATCACTTCCAGCCATTGAAATTTGTCTATTTCGGCACCACACTGTACACTAAACAACACAGATAAGTAATTTTTATTTTTTTTCAACAATAAATAATTTATACAGTGAGCACACATCAATACTGAGCACAACAATAACAACCCAGTTTTACGTAACATGGGCTCCGATACCATTTGTAACATCCCTCCTACTACAATTTTTTTTTCTCTATACGTGTATTTTGAACTCCTTAAATCAAAACATATCGTTCTGCTTATCTGAGAAGATTTCTTGTTCCCCGTAACTGTTCTTTTACTTGGAATGTCAGTTTACCACTTGTTTTAATATGGTCCCTTTTTAATATTTCAATCTACTAAACAAAGTTTGGTCAATTATATTCCCTTCTATATTTCTACTTTTCTCTCTACTCTATGTTCGTTTTTGTTACCATTTACCATTATCTCCCATAACCCATGAGGGTTAGTGTCTATTCTATTTTTATTTTCATGGGACTATTATAATGCCTAACCATCGAACCTATCGTGGCAACTGAAATGATTGGAATTTAATTGGTTTTTCATATAAAATTTATTAGTCTTATAAGGGATCGCACCAATCTCTTATCTCGTCCCTATGCATACATCCTATAAGTATTGACATGACAAAAAGTAATATAAATATCAACGTTCCAAACCTTTGACTTAGTTCTGTTTGACATAAGTCGATATTCTATAATTCCTTTCTCAGGTTTCCTTGGTTACATGGTTAAACAATTTATGAATCGTTGTGTTGTATGTCTAGAAGTTCAAGTTCTGAACTTGTGTGATTTATAATGTAGCCACATCGCTCATAACTGTCACTTTGATATAATGCACCAAGGTACTGAGATTTGTTTGTGACATTAAATTTTTGTTGTGTACCCGCCTTGGTTTAACCACCTAGCTTGCATATGCGTACGCTTTGGAGTATGGTTTCCGGTGGGTGTCTTTACTCCACTCGTACTGTGACAAGGCCGGCGGATCTATGGCCTCTGAGCGGTGGATTCAATAAGGGTATTTGTTTATTATTATCTTGTCAACTGGCTCATATGACCGCCTTTGAGACTTTAATGTATTCACTCCTCTGTGTGATACATGTGGTTGGCGATTATTTATGAAACTCAACATTGAGACTAAGGTCTCGATCCACACCTACTCTCCTCAGATTAATACGCGTGGACGGTGAGATTTGTTTCGAATTAGGGCTTCGCCTCACAATAAAATTTTCCGCCCTCATATTGTTTCTCTTTCCAGAGTGTTTGACTCTTAGGTTGCTACCAGTGTTCTTCCCTCATTTGTTACCAGAGTTCGATGGTGGCATGAGAGATTTTATGCACCCAGGTAATATTTATTTGGCTTGTGTTAATGTTTCTTGAGACCATGTTTTAGAGTTATCTCAATTCATCGATTTCCTTCTGATCTCGACTTCTACTATTGTTATAAAAAGTCAATTTTAACTCTTGGTTGCGTTCTTTCAATTTCATGGTGTCGCTCTACCTCCAGCAAATACATAACGTAGGAGGCGTTTGCGTTCTTCATGGAAAATCTGGCCATCTCGATGTTGGTGATTTAGTTAAGTTTCAATGATGATGATGATTTCCCTTCTTGCGTTTAACTCCTCGTCAGAGATTTGCGTTGGCCTCCTCGTGAGAGAGGTCCAAGGTGTGTTGAATGAAGTAGTTGTGCATATTTTCTTTTCCGTTTTCGAGAGATAGTTTTCAACCTTGGGAAATTTACATGTCATTTGATATTGCAGAGGCGCTTCCATTTCCAGGATGATCAAGGAGGTAACTAACTTCTTTCTCTGCGACGACCTTCCTGATTTGGCCTATGATTTAATTTGGTCTAGTTCATCGTTCTCATTTTCTCATCTATTTCCTTGGTTTACGTAGGTGAGTTACGATTCTGAGATGATTTGGGATTCTAAGCGATTTCCATACAATTAATCCTCGGAGCCCGTTAATATCATTCTTCTTCTTTTTTTCATCGTTGATTACAGGTTGGTATTTGTGACTCAATGCCTTCCTCCAAAGAGATATTTCTTCATAACTCATTTTGGGATTTATAAAATCTGATACTCTGAAATTTTCTTAGAAACTCCTCAATTGTAATTTATAACTGATGACTGGTATTCGGGAATTTCATAAATGGAATCTCGTCAACACATCTTTTGATTTTTATGTCGGCAGAGTTACATTCTCTATTAGTAATGGACTGTGGACTGTTAAATAATTGTACAGGAGTAATTTTGGTTTTTCTCTACTATTGGTAATAGTCATATTTCTTTTACTCTGTCATTGTAAATCTCATAATGTCTCCAGATGATAAACATATTTATTTTCTGCTATGTTTAGTTTTCCCATTCATTTAACTACTTAAGTAATACTCCCTGATGGTTTGGTGAAGACTGGATACTTTTAATTATGTGCTATCACACCTCCCATTCGCTTTCCCATACCAGAATTTTTTTTTTTCTAGCATTCTATAATGTTCAAGATTAATTTCGACAGAATGTCATACCATCACACTTTGAATTCGATCTGGTTAATGCATTTTTTAGTTTGTTTCAATTTCAATTTAATTCCACACAATAACTATACCCCAAAGTCACTATCTATTAACTTCCATTTTAACTTCATTTTAATCTAAGGGTATTTGTATAAAAATCATGGTGGAGTGATTTACCATTAATCCCTTCCCAAAAAGGGTCGCACTTTTCAACCTATGTCCAACCTTTATTTTTCTGTCATTGGCCCTTGGGCATTCGACACATTTCCATGTATTTATATTCAAGGATTTGAATAGATTTTTCCCACGAGGGCACCCTTGACTTTTTTTTTTTTGAAACCCTGTGTTATCATTTTTCCCCATAACGTCATCTTTTATATAGTTTGGTTATGATCAGTGGTTGGATTTAATATACGTATTTTATATTGGTGAATATATCATTCTTGTGACCATCCGATGATGTAGTATTCATAGATAGTTCTCAATGATCTGTGTTAATATTATCACATTTTGTTGTACATATGGGTCGTATTATAGTTTAATGTGGAGATTGATCGTATTCATTGCTTCCACGTATGGCGTCCTGAATCGAATCATTTTTATGTGATAAGGTAAATGAGTCGTGATATTACTTCTGCATGCCAGGTTCTATGTGAATTCTCGGTTTCATGGTATTGGTTGGGATAGGTTTCATCTGATTCCCATTCATGTGCTATACTTCCACGTCGATATGGCAATCGCCATGCCAGCCTACTCTGCATACACGGCAATTTCTATTTATACAACCAGACTGTATTAAAATTAATTGCAATACTTTTCACATTGAATGTCTATTGAATGGCGTAATTTCCCTTCCAACCATTTGATCCTTGTCTTCACGCTTGGGATCATGCCACGTGGACGGTTACGATTTTCTCACCACGTTAGGGTTTTCTGGAACGAAATATGGTTATATAAGTTTTCGTTTTTGTGTGGAGGCAGTTTCTTTGGCCTTCGTTGAGTTTGTTCATCTCTTTACCTCACAGCTTTGCACTTTTGGTTGAAGGCAGTTTCTTTGCCCTTCGTATGGTTTATTAACCTTTGCACACAGAGGAACTCACTCATTGGCCTGCTTATCTATGCCACTGTGACGATACCAGGTATGAATCTTATGCACACGTCTTGCACTTTGGATTGGAGCTCATATTCGACTCTCAGAACTTGTCATACTTATTTTGTGTGAAAGTCTCGAACGTTAATGATACGAAGGGGTTTCGTTCTGGAGATTGCGTTTATGGTTAAGTTTCGTTTGGAACCATTTATGCAATATCTCCTGTACCAACTTTCGGTGTATTCTCTCTGGTTTATTTTCGTCATTGTTCCTTTGCCGATTTCGTTAACTGATACTTAACTAAGCTTGTTAATACCATGCAGAGTTGATAATGCTTGACTCGAATCTTCGTAGGAGAGCGATAGTCATCCATCCCAACTTCGTGAGGTTTGATTTTTCCTCCTTAGGTATATATAATTTTATTTCAATTTACTATTATCCTTCAGGTTTTCAATTTAGTTGATATTCTACTTTTAACATTGGTGCAGAGAGCTCGTAAGGAACGAGAGTCTTCATTGACAGGTAACCCCTTTCTTGTATTGGTAACTTTCTCTATTCGAACGATTTGCTATCAACTGCTCTATTGACTGATTCCCTACCCTGACTTTGTTTTCCACAGGTAATGCATACCCATACGTATTCCATTTTCAGCAGCTAAGAGCCCTTTCATTCTTAGTGGATATTACTTTCGCTTCCGTTGGCGTTTCAGGTCGGTATATGCCTGTGTGGATAATACCACCCTCTCGCTGCGTTGTTCCATCTCATTTATGCAGAATCATTAACTCTCTTAGGGTTTTTCACAGTTTCCATTGAGGACGTAGACTCTGTCAGAGTCGGAATATTAATAATTTTCATTCGTAATGGTGGTGCTCTTTAATGATTTAACATTTGAATGGGAATATGGTCTCTGTTACCAAATCCTAGCCCAAAAGGCTCAGATTTTGTGGCGTGTATTTGGACATTTGTATTTCTTGTCACTTATATTCTTGTTTTTCCATAATTTCAACGAAGCTACAACTTATTAATTTATGGAATTTTTCATGCTTCCTCACATGGAATGATTTGTTGAGTATGAGTTAATACAATTTAACGCTAATGAGTTTTTCCTCTTTTACTTTGCTTGTAGCTTATATAATTCTCTTTATAGCTAATGTTTTTCAATTGTACATGCCTCTTAGCTATTTATATTTTGCATGACTCGTACAAGAGACTCTCAGGAATTCTGGGGAGTTATATTTCATTTTGAATTTTGTATGCACATTTAAATTGTTTTCCGTAGCTAGATATTTCTAAATGCTTGTGCAATGTATTTGTCATGAGATAACAGTCTCACCATACCCATGTTTAAACTGAATTCCTTTACTGATATCTGCCTATATATATATTTGCATGCATAAGGTTTGTGTACCCATTCTCATATATATATATATATATATCCATTTAAATATGTATAAGATACAGGTACTATATTATTGTAGGTTCCCATGCATTTCTAGTTTTCCATGTTATATATTTCAGTTTTCCATGTTATATATTTTTTTTGTGGGGTCTCCTTTCTATTTCCTTGTGGCTACTCCCATATCTTTCATACATATATCTCATGTTCTAGTTATTTCTGCAGCGCTGATCATGTTTTTGGGTTCATTCCCTTGCTACTTAAAGTAATTATACAATACTAAATTTTCCTACTCTTCCATTTAATCCTTGTTTAAGGAAATAGTAAATATCTTAACTGTTGAAATGCACAGTGGTGGAAATTATTATAAATCTCTGCTCTTCAGTTAGTAATTAGCTAAATAATTACTTCTGCACTCTATACATTTACTTTCTCACTGTTCCATTTCCCGCAGAAACAGATTAAAGTTACAAATTTGTGAATTATGAGGTACTAGAAATCTCCATCTTTTAACTTAAGTATTGGTTTAGAGATTTTGGAGAGTTTCTCTTCAATTTACCTAATCATGCTCACAAATGTATACTCATAGATCATAAGCAGTTTCAAATTTGCTCATCTATGGAGAATGATGTATCCTTAGATTTAAACCAACCTTGGTTTAAAGTTTCTGTTGGATTCTATTCAACAGATTTCTTTTCTACAAATATACAGAATTATAAAGGTGAATTCCTTATGCTTAATTTTGTTAAATGTAGCAGTAATAAATCTAATATACAATCAACTATTATATGTAGTCAATTCATACTATATGAAGTAAACACATCAATAAATTTAGAGACATACCACTCATGCAATTGACCAACCTCCCAACCTTAGAGTCCTTCTGTCTCCCAGAACTCACCCCCGAGCTGAGATCCTCTCCTAGAACAGACCAACCACTAATCTGTTTAGGAGCAGCTTATTTAAGCTATTGTTCCCCAAAGCCTGTTTCCAATTCTGCGTCCAGAATATCAGGATGATTTTCTTCATGTTTGCCTAAGCTTCCCATTTTAGGGATTCTTTAAAGCTGTTTTATGCTTTTCCCAGCTTTTCCAGCTTTTTACCTCTTCCCAACTATTTTCCTCATCATTGGGGAATTTAGATTCTTCCTCAAAAATCTAAGTCAGAAATAATTTCTTTCAAGGATTTTTGAAAGATTTTGGGGAAAGTATTTTCCTTATCCATCCTCATGGATTTAGCAAGTGATCTCATAAATCTCATTTTGGTCATTCTGAACACAATCATTTTATTCATTTCCTTAAATTAAATAATTACATTCACAAAATACTTGTCCTTCGGGGTCCACTCCCCTTAGGATTAAAGTTCAAATGTCTAGCTTTGAAATTCAACCACATAAATTGGGGGTGTTACATATTCCCCCTCTGAAAATAAACACCGTCCTCGGTGTTGTTATTCAACTACTAGAGTTGATTTTTCAAACAAAAATGGATATCTTTCCATCATTTCAGCTTCTCTTTCCCAGGTAGCTTCTTCAGCAGTAAAGTGCTTCCACTACACCTTTACTCTTGCTACCGTTCGGTTCCTCAATTCAATTTCTTCCCGCTCCAATATTTGAAGTGGTTCTGGCAGAAACTCCCCTTCTGGTTCCACCTGTACAACATTCCAATCAACTATGTGAGAAGCATCATGCACATATCTTTTTAATAATGAAACATGAAATACATCATGAACTCTAACATGGGGTGGTAAGGCCAGCTTGTAAGCCACCGGTCCCACCCTTTCTAATACTTCAAAAGGACCACAGTATCTAGGGGTCAGTTTTGCACAACTTCCATCATAAAGGGTGCTCTTTTTGGGTTTAATACGCAAATACACATGCTCCCCCACTTTAAATTCTCGGTGCACTCTTTTCTTATCAGCATAGTTCTTCTGGCGATCTTGTGCTGTCTTGATGTTTCTTTGTATCTGTTTAACAATTCTTTCCATCTCTTGTAAAGCATCTGGTCCCAACATTAGTTTATCTTCTGGCTGGCTCCAGCTCAAAGGAGTACGACACTTTCTTCCATACAGTGCCTCAAACGGACTCATTTTGATGGAGGATTGGTAGCTGTTATTATAGGAAAATTAAGCTAAATGCAAGTAATCTTCCCACTTTGATGGCCTATCCATCACATACATTCTCAGCATGTCCTCCAAAATTTGATTAGTTCTTTCCATTTGACCATCTATCTGAGGGTGGTAAGCAGTACTAAAATTCAATTTAGTACCCATACCTCCAAACAGACCTTTCCAAAAGGCTTCTGTAAACTTAGCATCTCGGTCAGAAACAATCACCTTTGGAACTCCATGGAGTCTCACCACCTCCTTCAGGAACACATTCGCTACTTGAGCTGTCCCAAAGGTAGATTTCACTGGTATAAAATGTGCAGCTTTTGTGAAAGGGTCTACTACTACCATTACTTTATCATGTTGGTATTTAGTTTTGGGTAATCCTGTTATAAAATCCATGGACACTGTGTCCCACTTCCATTCTGCAATTGGCAAAGGGTTTAGAAGACCATCAGGATGCTGATGTTCAGTTTTAACTAGTTGACACTCCATGCATCTAGCTAAATATTCTGCTACATCTCTTTTCATTCCTGGCCAAAACAACTTCTTTTTCAAAGCTGTTAACATTTTCTGATATCCAGGATGTCCTGCATATGGCTGTTTGTGATATTCATCTAGAATCTCCCTTTTCAATCTTTCTACATTGGGGATATACAATCTATTTTTGTAGCAGATCAACCCTTTTTGGTTTTGAGTGAAATCAATCTTCTCCTTCTTTAGTGTTTTCAGCAGTAATGTTTCATAATTTGGATCCTGGTCTGCTGCATGTTTCACTAACTCTTCTAAATCAAACTAGGCACTACTTCCACTGCTGCCTATAATTTGAAAAGCATTTCTACTTAAAGCATCAACAATTTTATTTTCTTTCCCCCTAATATGTTTTATATCCATGTCAAATTCACTTAGAAAGGACAACCATCTGGCTTTTCTCGCATTCAAATTAGTTTGGGAAAAGAAATATTTGAGACTAATATGATCAGTTATCAATGTAAATTTTTTTCTAGGGAGATAGTGTCACCACATTTTCAAAGCATGGATAACAGCTGCTAATTCTAAATCATAGGCACTATAGTTCTGTTCATGTATCTTCAGTTTCCTATATTCATAGGCAATAACTAAATTTTCCTACAAAATAACTCCTCCCAACCCCTCTCTACAGGCATCCGTACATACCACAAATTCTTTATCAGGATCTGCAATCTTCAGTATAGGGGTTGTAGTAAGTTTCAGTTTTACTTGGTCAAAATTGTTTTGGAATTTTTCAGTCCACTCAAACTTGATACCCTTCCTTTGTAATGATGTTATGGGATGTGCTATAGCAGAAAATCTCTCCACAAATCTGCGATAATAACCGGCAATCACGATGAATGATCTCACTGCTGAGACATCAGTTGGTACAGGCCATTATTTTATAGCCTTTATCTTTTCAGGGTCAGCAACAAGGCCTTATTCAGAAATAATATGACCCAAGTATTGGATCTTATCTTTATAAAATTCACATTTGCTGAACTTGGCGTATAGCTGGTTTTCCTTCAGAGTTTGCAATACTATCCTCAAGTGTTCTTTATGTTCCTCCTCACTTTTTGAGTAGACTAAAATATCATCTATAAACACAAGGAAAAATTTATCCAAGTACTTATTTAACACACTGTTCATTAGGCACATAAATGTGGCAGGGACATTTTTCAAACCAAAAGGTAGGACTACAAATTCGTAGTGACCATACCTGGTTCGAAAGGCTGTTTTGCTGATGTCTTCTTCTTTAATTCTAAGCTGGTGATAACCAGTCCTTAGATCAACCTTCGAAAATACTGAAGCTCCTCTCACTTGATCAAAAATATCATCAATTCTAGGTAAATGGTATCTATTCTTAATGGTAAACTTATTCAATTGACGATAATCAATACACATCCGAAAAGTTCCATATTTTTTTTTCACGAACAACACCGGTGCTCCCCAAGGAGACACACTCGGTCTGATATACCCTTTATCTAACAGTTCTTGCAATTGCATTTTTAGTTCCATAAGTTCAGGGGGACTCATTCGATAAGGTGCTCGGGAGACAGGTGTTGCTCCCGGCACCAGATCGATTGAGAAGTCAATCTCTCTTTTGGGGGGAAGATAAGGGATTTCATCTGGAAAAACTTCTTTAAATTCCCTTATCACTGGCAATACATCCAGCAGGTTTTCTTCAGTTTTCTGTTCTATTTCTTCCACATGTACTGCATAAACTTGGTATCCTTTTCTAACTGTTCTTTTTAATTGCAGTGCTGATATTTGTCTTACAGAGATAAGTTTTTGTTTTCCCTTGAGAATAAAAGGTTTCCCTTCTTCATCTACACAATGTAGGGTCTTGTCCCAACAGTTCATCATAACCTTCTTCTTTTCCAGCCAGTCCATTCCTATCAGCAAGTCATATGAACCTAAGGGCAGAATGTTCAAATTTACCTCTGTTTGAAAATCATTTAGTTTAATTGTTGTTTGGGGCAATTTATGTGTTACCTTCCTCTTGGTTCCAGTGGCCAGCTGAACCAACCATGACTGCTAAATTTTTTTAGGTTTAAGATTACATTTTTCTACAATTTTTGGACTAATGTAACTCAAAGAAGCACCCGGATCAATCAAAACTGTAACAGACTGGTAAGAAATCTTACCCTCCATTTCAACCATGGTAGCTTGATGTTCTGCTTGCCGATTTTCCAAGGCTGCACTGATGGTGGGTATATTTCTTGCTATGTCATTTACTGTAGTGGCTTCTCGATCTCTCATAATCGTCTGAATGTTTCGATGGGGACAATCTCTCAACAGATGGGGTTCTCCACATCCCCAGCATTTCATGGGTTCTCTCATTTTCACTGTGCCCTCTTTCTTATTGTCTCCATCTATTTGTTTTGAGGCCACTTGGGACTGAGCAGTTTGAATTTCTTTGGGTTTATTAAACTTTTTCCGCTGATGATCTCTGCCAAAATTCTTCAAATAGGCTAGTTTTTGTTTCTTCCCTTTGAATTCACTCTTATTCACCCAGCGTTTTCCATGTTTAGTTTTGCTTTTGAACTGTTGGTAGCACAATCTAGCTTTTCTAACAGCTTCGTCCATTGTTTTTGGGTTATCAAACTCGATCTTCTCTTTGTATATAGTAGGCAAACAATTCAGAAAACTTTGTACCTTTGCCTTTTCTTCCCTTATGTAGGGTACATATCTCAACAGATTTGTAAACTTATTAACAAAATCATCAATAGTGAGCTGTCCCAGTCTAAGTTCATGGAATTCCTTGGCTTTATCATCATAGTAACGTTCATTTAGATATCGGTTTTTGAACTTAACCTGGAAATATTCCCAGGTAATTGTCTTTTCATCAATGGGATGCACCATTTTTGTCTCCTCCCACCACAAGGTAGCCTTACCTTGTAGCTGGTAGACAGCTAATCTTGCCTTCAGATTTCTTTCATATTCATAGACCTGGAAGTACTTAATCATGTTCAACATCCAGGCTTCAGCATCTTCCTCCTTCTCCCCATCATAGGAGGGAGGTTTGATCTTTCGGAATTCCCCCTGTAATTCCTTTTTCTATTTATACTGATGCCTAACAGCATCCTCATCCTTAGACTCATCAGTCTTCCTCTTTCCGGAACCTTCTCCTTCTTGGCTGTTCCGCGAATTTAATTCTCTGATGAGCTTTTCCTACTCCTCACTGGCTAATGACAATCTATCATTTTGGCTTTTTATCTCAGCCAAATCTTGTTGCAACTCTCGCAACATAGCCATCATGGGCGCATTGGGATCTGGTGCATTATCCTCATCACGCAGATCAACATAAATTTTGTCACCTTCTGCCATTCCAGCACCACTGTACACTACACAACATAGATCAATGAAAATAAAAATATAATTTTTTTTTTCCACAGAAATCAATTTATACAGTGAGCAATAGTGAGCACAATGTCACCAGCCTAGTTTTATAACTTGGGCTCTAATACCATTTGTCACACCTCCCATTCGCTTTCCCATACCAATTTTTTTTTTTTTTTTCTAGCATTCCATAATGTTCAAGATTAATTTAGACTGAATGTCATACCATCACACTTTGAGTTCGATCTGGTTAATGCATTTCTTATTTTGTTTCAATTTCAATTTAATTCCACACAATAACTATACCCCAAAATCACTATCTATTAACTTCCATTTTAACTTCATTTTAATCTAAGGTTATTTGTATAAAAATCATGGTGGAGCGATTTACCATTAATCCCTTCCCTATAAGGGTCGCACTTTTCAACCTATGTCCAACCTTTATTTTAATGTCATTGGCCCTTGGGCATTCGACACATTTCCATGTATTTATATTCAAGGATTTGAATAGATTTTTCCCACGAGGGCACCCTTGACTTCTTTTTTTTGGAAACCCTGTGTTATCATTTTTCCCCATAACGTCATATTTTATACAGTTTGGTTATGATCAGTGGTTGGATTTAATTTACATATTTTATATTGGTGACTATATCGTTCTTGTGACCATCCGATGATGTAGTATTCATAGTTCTCAATGATCTGTGTTAATATTATCAGATTTTGTTGTAAATATGGGTCGTATCAGAGTTTAATGTGGAGATTGATCGTATTCATCGCTTCCACGTATGGTGTCCTGAATCGAATCGTTTTTATGTGATAAGGTAAATGAGTCGTGATATTATTTCTCCACGTCAGGCTCTATGTGAATTCTCGGTTTCATGGTATTGGTTGGGATAGGTTTCATCCCATTCCCATTCACGTGCTATAATTCCACGTCGTATAACAATCGCCCTGCCAGCCTACTCTGCATACACGGCAATTTCTATTTATACGGCCAGACTGTATTGAAATTAATTGCAATACTTCTCACATTGAATGTCTACTGAATAGCGTAATTGCCCTTCCAACCATTTGATCCGTGTCTTCACGCTTGGGATCATGCCATGTGGATGGTTACGATTTTCTCACCACATTAGGGTTTTCTGGAATGAAATACGGTTATATAAGTTTTCGTTTTTGTGTGGAGGCAGTTTCTTTGGCCTTCGTTGAGTTTTTTCATCTCTTTACCTTGCAGCTCTGCACTTTTGGTTGAAGGCAGTTTCTTTGCCCTTCATATGGTTTATTAACCTTTTCGAACTCACTCATTGGCCTGCTTATCGATGCCACTGCGACGATACCAGGTATGAATCTTATGCACACGTCTTGCACTTTGGATTGGAGCTCATATTCGACTCTCAGAACTTGTCATACTTCTTTTGTGTAAAAGTCTCAAACGTTAATGATACGAAGGGATTTCGTTCTGGAGATTATGTTTATGGTTCAGTTTCGTTTGGAACCATTTACGCCATATCTTCTGTACCAATTTTTGGTGTATTCTCTCTGGTTTATTTTCGTCATTGTCCCTTTGTCAATTTCGTTAACTGATACTTAACTAAGCTTGTTAATACCATGCAGAGTTGATAATGCTTGACTCGCCTCGTCGCAGGAGAGCGATAGTCATCCATCCCGACTTCGTGAGGTTTGATTTTTCCTCCTTAGGTATATATATTTTTATTTCAATTTACTATTATCGTTCAGGTTTTCAATTTAGTTGATATTCTGCTTTTAACGTTGGTGCAGAGAGCTCGTAAGGAACGAGAGTCTTCATTTACAGGTAACCCCTTTCTTGTATTGGTAAATTTCTCTATTCGAATGAGTTGCTATCAACTGTTCTATTGACCGATTCCCTACCCTGACTGCGTTTTCCACAGGTAATGCATACCCATACGTATTCCATTGTCAGCAGCTATGAGCACTTTCATTCTCGGTGGATATTAATTTCGCCTCCCTTGGTGTTTCAGGTCGGTATATGCCTGTGTGGATAATACCACCCTCTCGCTGTGTGGTTCCGTCTCATTTATGCAGAATCATTAACTCTCTTAGGGTTTTTCACAGTGTCCATTAAGGACCTAGACTCTATCAAAGTTAGAGTATTAATAATTTTCATTCTTAATGCTGGTGCTCTTTAATGATTTAACATTTGAATGGGAATATGGTCTCTGTTACCAAACCCTAGCCCAAAAAGCTTAGATTTTGTGGCATGTATCTGGACATTCGTATTTCTTGTCACTTGTATTCTTGTTTTTCCATAATTTCAATGAAGCTACAGCTTATTAATTTATGGACTTTTTCATGCTTCCTCGCACGGAATGATTCGTTGAGTATGAGTTAATACGATTTAACACTAATGAGTTTTTCCTCTTTTACTTTTCTTGTAGCTTATATAATTATCTTTATAGCTAATGTTTTTCAATTGTACAGGCCTCTTAGCTATTTATATTTTGCATGAATCTTACAAGAGACTCTTAGGAATTCTGGAGAGTTATATTTCATTTTGAATTTTGTATGCACATTTAAATGGTTTTCCGTAGCTAGATATTTCTAAATGCTTGTGCAATGTATTTTTCATGAGATAACAATCTCACCATACCCATGTTTAAACTGAATTCCTTTACTGATATCTGCCTCTATATATATATTTTCATGCATAAGGTTGGTGTACCCATTCTCATATATATATATCCATTTAAATATGTATAAGATACAGGTACTATATTATTGTAGGTTCCCATGCATTTCTAGTTTTCCATGTTATATATTTCAGTTTTCCATGTTATATATATTTTTTTGTTGGGTCTCCTTTTCATTTCCTTGTGGCTACTCCCATATATTTCATACATATATCTCCTATTATAGTTATTTCTGTAGAGCTGATCATGTTTTGGGGTTCATTCCCTTGCTACTTAAAGTAATTATACAATACTAAATTTTCCTACTCTTCCATTTAATCCTTGTTAAAGGAAATAGTAAATATCTTAACAGTTGAAATGCACAGCAGTGGAAATTATTATAAATCTCTGCTCTTCACTTAGTAATTAACTAAACAATTACTTCTGCACTCTATACATTTACTTTCTCACTGTTCCATTTCCCACAGAAACAGATTAAAGTTACAAATTTGTGAATTATGAGGTACTAGAAATCTCCAGCTTTTAACTTAAGTATTGGTTTAGAGATTTTGGAGAGTTTCTCTTCAATTTACCTAATCATGCTCACAAATGTATACTCATAGATCAGAAGTAGTTTAAAATTTTCTCATCTATGAATAATGATGTATCCTCAGATTTAAACCAACCTTGGTTTAAAGTTTCTGTTCGATTCTACTCAACAGATTTCTTTCTACAACTATACAGAATTATAAAGGTGAATTCCTTATGATTAATTCTATTAAATGTAGCAGTAATAAATCTAATATACAAATCAACTATTATATGTAGTCAATTCATACTATATGAAGTAAACACATCAATAAATTTAGAGACATACCATATATGCAATTGACCAACCTACCAACCTTAGAGTCCTTCTGTCTCCCAGAACTCACCCCCGAGCTGAGATCCTCTCCTAGAATAGACCAACCACTAATCTGTTTAGGAGCAGCTTATTTAAGCTATTGTTCCCCAAAGCCTGTTTCCAATTCTGCGTCCAGAATATCAGGATGCTTTTCTTCCTGTTTGCCTAGGCTTCCCATTTTAGGGATTCTTTAAAGCTGTTGTATGCTTTTCCCAGCTTTTCCAGCTTTTTACCTCTTCCCAACTATTTTCCTCATCATTGGGGAATTTAGATTCTTCCTTAAAAATCTAAATTGGAAATAATTTCTTTCAAGTATTTTTGAAAGATTTTGGGGAAAGTATTTGCCTTATCCATCCTCATGGATTTAGCAAGTGATCTCATAAATCTCATTTTAGTCATTCTTCATACAATCATTTTATTCATTTCATCAAATTAAATAATTACATTCACAAAATACTTGTCCTTTGGGGTCCACTCCCCTTACGATTAAAGTTCAAATGTCTAGCTTTGAAATTCAACCACATAAATTGGGGGTGTTACATGTGCACTTCTGGTGTTCTCGAAATGTTACTACAGCAACTAACTTCTCGTTTAATTTTGCTCCTGGAATAAAATGAGGGCTAGGAGATATAACTAATAATGTCTTGTCAGTATTCTGCTTTCCAATTTAACCTCTGTACACCTATAAAAAAATGTCTTTCTAGTATATTTTGTTCATTCTTTTTGATACTGAGATAACTCCAGACCTTTAGACTACTATGATGGCAGTAAGTTCATAAGGTTTTGGTAATCATCTCGTTAGACCTTCTATTTCAGTATAGATAGATTTGTAGTATATTAAACATACATCTGTACTTAGATTTGGAGTTAGTTTAATTATGTTGCTAAACATATAAGTATACGTGTAACACTTACTCAGGTTCTACCATTTAATTGAATTCATTATACTGTAACTATTGATTCATTGTATTGATACCAATTGTATAACTCTGTGTTTTCCATTTATTTTTGGCACTGCTTATGTCAAATAGATGTACTTTATGTCTAGCTTCCTTCATCTATAATGCATGTGAGGGTACTATGCTTCCTTTTTCTATACATAGTATTTAGTTCATAATACAGAAGCAGATTAAAGATAAACTGTAAGTCATCTTTGGGAAAAGATGTATTCTCAGATTTAGACCAGCCTTGGTTTAGAGATTCTGATGAATTCCTTCCCATAGATGTGATTCCTACAACTGAACAGAACTGAGAGGAATTTTTCTTCTACAGACTTCTGTTAAATGTAGAGAATGACAATTTCAATTTATAATTCTACTTAGCATATATAACAATTAACCATATTGAACAATAATAGTGCTATAGTTATTAGTAAATTTTGAACATACCACTTCTGCAATTGACCAATCCTCCCAGCCTTAGAGTCCCTTTGTCTCCAGAACTCACCCCCGAGCTGAGACCACCTCCAGAACAGACCAACCTCTAATCTATTTAGGAATAGCTTATTTAAGCTTTTGCTCCCCAAAGCCTATTTCTAATTCTGCGTCCAGAATATTAGGATGCTTTTCTTCCTGTTTGCCTAGGCTTCCCTTATTTAGGGATTTTTAAAGCTGCTTTCTGCTTTTCACAGCTTTTTACCTCTTCCCAACTACTATCCACCTCATTGGGGAAACTAGATTTTCCTCAAAATCTAATTTAGAAATAAATTCTTTCAAGGATTTTTCTGAAATATTTTTGGGCAAAATATTTGCTTCTTTCCATCCTCATGGATTTAGCAAGTGATGTCATAATTCTCATTTTGGTCAATCTTCACAGAATTATTTTATTTATTTTTCATAATTAAATATTTAATTACATCCACAAAATACTTGTCCATTGGGGTCCACTCCCCTTAGGATTAAGGTTCAAATGTCTAGCTTTGAAAGAAAAACATAAACTAGGGGTGTTACATGTGATGACTTCTATGTTCCCCTTTTTTCCACCACTTTTATTCAACTACTTAGCAATTTCCCAGACTACAAAGAAGCCCAAAATATTCACCTTCTATTTCCCATAATATTTCCAAAAGAGAAAAAGAAACATTTTTTTATTATAATAAAATTTATTTACATAAGTCCAATAAGCTTAGTCTTGGCCCCACAACTATTGTTTTCAGTTTAAAAATTTACAAGTAACACAAAGTATTAAATTATACAAACAACAATTTCGCTAGAGGCATTACAATCTCCAAAAAAAAATAACAAATAGACCCATTTTATACAAATTGAGAGAGTATGTTAACACTAATGAAACTACATTGAAACTCTCAAAATGAAATAACAAACAACTATTCCACATACATAAACAAGAAAAGTGAATTAGAATTTTATATAGAATATCAATGGCCCGTGGTTATAAACATTTCATGTTAATCTCAACTTTTAACCTTCTGGTTTCAATGTTTATAATTTATAAGTGCATACAATATACGATCAAATGGTGTGATTGATGAGAAAATGTTTCTATTTCTAATAGTTTCAAAGATCTATTTCCTAAACCCTACATTTTACACACTTGTAAATACTAAACATTGAAGAATAAATCTTAAAAGTTAAGACTAACATGACATGTCTCCTGCTCAGTATGGAAAAGATTTTTTCCTGTTGTAACTTGTTTTGTCTTATCATCTTATTTAAAAATTAGTAAGTTTTAAGGTTTTAAATACCTGTATTTTTTTTCCATGATATAATTTTTTATATGAACTTATTTAAAGACATAAAATTCTATCGAAACTTTCCTTTTCTAAGAAATATTTAGATCATAAGAAAAAATTGCAATAAAGGTTTGTTAAACTAAAACTATCATTGGATAGAAGAATTCAATCTTATTGATTAACATTTTTTATTTTTAATGTTTTTTTACCACGAGATTTAATTCCATGAATGTACATTTTTACCAATGATCCCATAAGTGACTTGATAAAAAAAAAGAGTTAGTGCTCCCATTCAGTGAAAGTGAGGATTTCATAGGTTCATTTACTTATTAATAATACCTACCACAAAAGGCCTTGTCACTTCTGCCACTTATTATGCCAGTGTTGACAACATTTTCTTTTGTTTTCTTTGCACATTTTCATTTCTCTTAATGAGGTGTTTCTTTGTTTTGTTTTTCTGGTAAGATGTTCACCCTTAACAGGAGAAGTGAGAGTCAGGGCACATGTTTCAACAATAAGAAAAGTATTTCATGGATTTCATAATCTATTATTTTTTTAGATATTTAGGAAATACAAGGTTGGTTTCATGTAGCATAATGTATACTCTTTAAATTAATAATAGAAATTATTTTTACATGTTTTGGGATTATTTATGAATTTTGAGGTATTCTCCTAATGTAAGATTATTTTCAATTTTTTTAAGTAGAATGTGCAATGCAGTAACCTTTGAAAAATGAGTTTCATTAGTATCCTTTTAATTGATTTAAGAAATAAAAAGTTATTTTCAAATTTATTATAGTATAATTTCTATATATCTGGAGTGGGCATAGTGGTTAAGAGCATGTATTTTGTCCTAAGAGGTCACAGGTTGAAAACCAGAGGGGGGTAGAGTATGTATGCCTTCGTAGATTTAGTAGTCAAATCGTTGTGCGGAGGTGGGTCCCTTGTCCCACAAACAAGGGGGTCACATACACCAATTTGGAGTGTGGCTTGGCCGTGACCTTAAAATTGGATAATAATAAATTAATATATACTATTTTCACATATTTTAGGATTAGGTGGGTCCCTTGTCCCACAAAAAATGGGGTCACATACACCAATTTGGTGTCTGGCTTGGCCGTGACCCTAAAATTATGTCCCCTAGTAATTATATCTTATTAGTTTCATTTTAGGTTTTACTATTACATTATTGTTTTTTTATATTCAAGGTGTGTTAAATTCCTACCATGTTTTAATTTTATTAATGAGAAAATTAACAGTGACAAGAAGGTTGTGTAATATTGCCATAAATAGTAAGTGCCAAATGTTTCATTAATTAGAAATATATTTTCTTAATGTGTTATGAATTAAGATATGACATATAAATTAATGTCAAACTTAAAATGATCAATTAAAAATGGTTGTATAGATTTTAAAATGATTAATTAAAAATGACCCTGTATACTTTGGATTGATTAATGAAAAGTTGTTTGTATTGATTTCAAAATTGCATAGGGGAGTTTTGACCCATTTTAATGTTTACAATGACTTTATTAATGTTATAGTTCCATAGGGTGGATTAAACCCATTGCATTTCGACATATTCAGTATAATTGTTTAAGCTAATTTAAATAAAAAAAATACTTGTATCTAATTAAGATGGTGCAGTCTAAGTTAGGGATGAAATAGCCTTTTTCATCAAAATTTGACAGTATGAATTCGCTCAAGAGTATCACCTTTTGTTGATTAAAATAATTTTTTGAATGTATAAATAGATTCAACACCCTGAAAGAGATTTAATCACTAACCTTTTGTTGATAAATTATTTTTATAAGACATTTTTCTCTCGAATTTTTTAAAGTAAGTGTTTTGGATTGGAGTATGTATTTTTTGCAAAAAAATTACACTGAATTTTTTTAAATTAAATCTTTTGTGATATTTTTTGTAATTGAGTTATTGTCTAATTTTTTGAAGGAAATTTTTTTAACTTCATACCCTATTATCATGGGAAATCGAAGAACTTGTGCGAGAAAATATGATCGAAAAAGAGACCCTGAGGCACGTAGAGAAGAGACGAGACAATATCGCAAAAGAAAGTTAGAAGCCCTCTCAAATATTGAAGAGGAAAATCAATCTCAAGCAGAAATTGAAGCAGGTATGTAAATGTAAATATTATGATCTATTGATATATATTTAAAATTTTCCTAATGTAAAATGTGAAGCTTAATTTTTATTTGATGAACTAGTTTGAAAAATATTTTGTTTAATGTAAACAGACAGAGATATTCCTCAAAATATTGAAGAAGAAAATCAACCTCAAGCAGAAATTGAAGCAGGTATGTTAATGTAAATATTATGATCTATTGATATATTTAAAATTTTCCTAATGTAAAATGTGAAGCTTAATTTTTATTTGATGAACTAGTTTGAAAAATATTTTGTTTAATGTAAATAGATAGAGATATTCCTCGAAATATTGAAGAAGAAAATCAACCTCAAGCAGAAATTGAAGTAGGTATGTGAATGTAAATATTATGATCTATTGATATATTTAAAATTTTCCTAATGTAAAATGTGAAGCTTAATTTTTATTTGATGAACTAGTTTGAAAAATATTTTGTTTAATGTAAACAAAAAGAGATATTCTTCAAAATATTGAAGAAGAAAATCAACCTAAAGCAGAAATTGAAGAAGGTATGTAAATGTAAATATTATGATCTATTGATATATTTCAAATTTTCCTAATGTAAAATGTGAAGCTTAATTTTTATTTGATGAACTAATTTGAAAAATATTTGAAATTTTAGATATATTTATGAACATAGTTATTTATTGAATATGTACTATTTTTTCGAATATGTACAGACGAAATCACTATCGATAATGAGATGTTAGAAAATGTTGACACTCACACATATGGATATAAAAAACCTGACCATGTTATACGATATCGTGTTAACCGCATTTTTGAAAAGTACTTCTTAAATGAGTGGGTGACAGTTCAGGCTGAAATGTTGAAAGGTATCCTATCATTAAGGAAATTAAAAGAAGCTACGACACTATTGGGTATTCGAAAATAAACTAAAGATAAAAAAATGAAGGAAGATGTGATAAAAAATATGAGTAGTGCTATAAAGTCAATTAAGAGATATAGAGAGAAAGATGTTTCAATTGTATGTAGAGGAATATAGATGGCAATGGTTTCATCAATTACTCAAGAGAATCGTTTGGTAACATCTATGGCACGAGCACTGGGAACCTCGCGAAAAACTTTGCACAAACATCGAAAATTTCGGCTGCAAATAGATGTAAATGATGAACTCGCTTGTTGGAGAGCTATTTATAGGCAACCATACAAAGATAGACTTGGAGAAAATGTTAAAAAAATAACATATGAATATTGGAAGAACAATTTGCGTGTTTCGCCAACTACAAGGCATGTGATGCGAAGAAGAATAGCACGAAATCAGTACAAAGAACATGAAAAATATTTCTTGGAAACCACTTAGATAGAGTTATTCAACAAGTTCAAAGAAGAGAATCATCAAATTCATGTTTCACTCAGTGCTTTTGTTCAACAAAAACCATGGTATGTAAAACCTATCACCGTACGCGACATTTGTTGTTGCCATTATCATGTGGAATTTGAGTTATATTATGACAGATTCCTTGATTTCGGTAGAACATTATGGAAGGATTCACCTCCTCCTTCCACTATCCATGATTTCATATCTCAAATTCTATGTGAAAGAGAAAGCGATGAACTATTTTACAAAAAGAAATGTGTTGGTGGTAAAAAATGTGATGATTGTGGAAATTTGATTAAATTTCAAAACAAATATCGTATTGATATAAATGATCAATCATTGTCCAACATGAAATTGAAATGGAAGAGATATTAATATATCCATACATCGATTCAAGGTGCAAATAGTGTTAAAAGAATCGAATTACTAGAAGACGGAATTTTCCTGATAGACTTTTTGAGAAAGTTTGAGGCGGAAATTTACAAATACACCAAGCATTCCCATAGAGCTCGATGGCAAGACTTGCAATTCAAAAACTCTCATGAATTTTTTCCACTAGGGACCATTTTTTCAATGATTGATTTTGCAGAAAACTACACATTTGTTCCACAAAAATAAATTCAGAGTGAATACTATCATTCTGACCAAGTCTCCATGCTCGTCCATATTCTATATAGACATGCTGAACAAAATGTCGATCATATAGAAAGCACGAGTGAAAATCGACATATCATTAAAGAATATCACTTTTATATCAGTGACAATCGTACACATGATACATGTTTTGTACAACATTGTTTTGGAAAAAATTATGATTCATTGAAAAATTGTGGAATAACAATCAATGAACATTGGATATGGTCAGACAGATGTGCAGGTCAATTCAAATCTGCACGATCATGTTGTGGTGTCTTCATAAGAAAGCTGGCATTAAACATTGTTGGAATTTCTTTGAGACTGGCCATGGAAAAGGAGAACATGATGGCGCAGGAGCATGCATAAAAGGAGCACTTTGAAGATATCAAACGAACCACTCTGCAAGCCAACTTGTGAATGCTGAAGAAGTTGTTCAATGGTGCATTGCTGCTCTAAGCCATGAGAGAAACCCATCAAAAGAAGTGCGAAGGTACATTCAATTTAATTTATATTGGAAATCTAATTTTAAACATTGTATAATTATCATGCAATGATTATCTTTGATTGTATTTTGATATCATATTTACAAATTCTTTTTCTAATTTTCCATATAAAGGTTTTTTTGGCATATTGGAATCAAAGACGTAGATAGATCAATTGGAAATGACGTTGAAACAATAAAAGGGACTCGAAAATTGCATTCAATTCAAACAAAGTCGTCCAGAAATATGTTTGCATTGGATAAAAGAAAATATTCTTGTTTTTGTGATGTTTGCATAGACAACACAAAATCCAATGACGTTTGTGAAAACAAAATGTATGTGAACGATTGGAAACATACAAAGCTAAATACAAAGGGAAAAATGTCTGTTGCAATGTTTGAAGAAATGCAATCAGAGGAAACTACAATATCATCCGATGGTGATCAAATTTCTGATCTTGTTAGAGAAGGTAACATTTGAATTACTTTCTAATGATTTAAAGATCTGGAAATAAATTTAAATATGCATAATTTTGTTAAATTTATTTGATTGTGCAAGAGATGTTTTTGCTGCAATTGCACCTATTGACAACGATGAAAATGTGAAGTATTATTTGATGCGTTGCACTGAAATTATTACAAAACTATAATGATCACGAATTTCAATATGATAGAGGGTCTATTATACTGAAAGGTTATTTTTTCAGAAAAAATCATCAAAGTGGAGACTTTGTTTACTTTGAAGACTATGAACCTGATTCCATAAGTTTTCAATATAGTCACTTGGTGTGTACAGCACGCATAAAGCTAATAGAAGTTCAATCAAAGAAAAAATAAAAAATTAAGAGATGGAAAATGTCAAAATCCGATCATGAACGGATTATTGAGGATGGAATTCCATTAGAACTTTTTTGAGTGAATTGTCCAACAATTTATTATCTTTGGATTAAACATGTTTTAGAACTTTCAGTACTCAACTAAAAATTGAGCTGCTTATGTTATTTGTGCAAGTGTTTGCACATGTACAAATTGTTTGGGTACAAGCACGCACTCTAGTATCATGGATTTACAAAACTATAATGATGAAATTATTACAAAACTATAATAATCACGGATTTCAATATGATAGAGGGTCTATTAT
Source organism: Pinus albicaulis (assembly GCA_034641835.2). Classification (NCBI taxonomy): domain Eukaryota; kingdom Viridiplantae; phylum Streptophyta; class Pinopsida; order Pinales; family Pinaceae; genus Pinus; species Pinus albicaulis. The sequence goes on from CM076570.1 coordinate 810,039,806, forward strand.
ACTGAAAGGTTATTTTTTCAGAAAAACTCATCAAAGTGGAGACTTTGTTTACTTTGAAGACTATGAACCTGATTCCATAAGTTTTCAATATAGTCACTTGGTGTGTGCAGCATGCATAAAGCTGATAGAAGTTCAATCAAAGAAAAAATCAAAAATTAAGAGATGGAAAATGTCAAAATCCGATCATGAACGGATTATTGAGGATGGAATTCCATTAGAACTTTTTTGAGTGAATTGTCCAACAATTTATTATCTTTGGATTAAATATGTTTTAGAACTTCCAGTACTCAACTAAAAATTGAGCCGCTTATGTTATTTGTGCAAGTGTTTACACATGTACAAATTGTTTGGGTACAAGCACGTGCTCTAGTATCAACTGAAAGTAGTTTTTCTATACATGTGCATTCATGAAAAATGTTATACGTATTGCATATATATATATATATATATATATATATATATATATATATATATGTTCTAGAATGAAATTAATTGTTCTAGTTTTACTATGTGCATTGATGAAAAATTAATTTACGTACTCAATATATATGTTCTAGAATGAAATTAATTGGAACTAGTTTTTCTATGTGCATTGATGAAAAACTAGTTGGATTTTCTAGTAAAAAGTATGGACAAAATCTAAATAAATCATCTGCAGTATAGTTTTGTACGAAAATTCCTTTCAGACAAGAGACTCGGAGCACTTCTCCGACTTTTGGTGGGATTTGACCCACATATCTAATCCTGATTGAAAATCTAGTACAAAATATGCTTGTCCAATGGTCGGATATGTTCAAAGTGCATTGATGAAAAATGTTACTTGTCTTGGATAGATATGTTCTAGAATGCACAATTAATTGTTCCAAGTAGTTTTTCTATGGGCATTGATGAAAAACTAGTTGCATTTTTTGGTAAAAAGTTTCAACAATGTAAATAAATCGACAAGGCTACCTATTTGAGTGCATTAATGACATTGACCCAAATTCGACAAACATATATATGTACTAGACTTATATTTCCAATCAAAATTAAAGGGATAATTTGTACATATATCTACTTCTTTAAACTCTTTTTTCAATTAGAGCTCATTTGATACATGGTTAGTTGCATTGAAAAGCTATGTTCTTCCTATTGGAAATTTTTCCATTCAAACAAAACTACATGGAGAGATCAAAAGCAATATTAAAATTCCAAATGTACTTCAACCATCCAAAAGGGGTTTGTGCAACATTACTTGACATGCTATGCCAATTATAGTGAACAACTATCCAATAGAAACATTTAACATTATATACCACATGTGCCAAATTTAGATTGAAACCATCCAAAACTTTAAAATTTTAAAAACTTTTGATAATATATCGTGCAACATTAAAAAATTAAACATCACATGCGAAATGTAGATTGAAACCGTTCAAAACTTGAGTTTAAAAAACTTTAAATTATATATAGATCGTTACTTCACATGCCATGCCAATTATAGTTCAACTAGATCCAATAGAAACATTTAACATTATATAACACGTGTGTAAATGTAGATTGAAAACATCCAATACTTTAAGTTTTAAAAACCTTTTGATTATCTATTGTGCAACATTAAAACATTAAACATTTAAAGTTCATTAAATATCACATGCAAAATGTAGATTGAAACCATCCAAAACTTGAGTTTTAAAAACTTCACATGCCATGCCAATTATAATTCAACTATCCAACAAAAAAATTTAACATTAAATATCACATGCCAAATGTAGATTGAAACCATCCAAAGCTTTTAACTTTTAATTTAACAAAAAAATATAGATCACAACATTACTTCACATGCCAAATGTACTCCAAGCATCCAAAACTTAAATTTAAAAAACAAAACAAATTATAACACATGTCATTACATAACATGCCAAATGTAGTTTAGATGACAACATTAATTTATAGATGACAACATTACTTCACATTCACATGCCAAAAGTACTAAAACCATCCAAAAATTAAATAAAACAAATTATATTAACAATGTAATAAAATATGTCCAAAAATTGTAAATCTCACAAGTATCAAACTGTATCAAGTTTAAAAAATTTTAAAACCATCTAAATTTTGAAATCAAATCTACTATAAATCATGTCCATCAAATGGAGACGGATCTAGCATCTTCCCTACTAGGGTCTCAGTCTGCGCCCTATCCTGTGAATGGGAAACCTACATACACAATGCACATGTACTTGAACATTAAAATTTGATGTTTTAAAAATGAATGAGAATATATATATCTAGAACTTCATGTAAAAAACAAAATATAACAAAAAAATCATACAATACCTCATAAGGTTCCCTCTCCATTTGATGAACAGGTTCTCCCATAGGAACATCTACAGTGGTAAAATATACAATATACATGTACAGTTAAATATAAATATAAATATAAATAAATAAATAAATAAATATATATATATAAATAAATAAATATATATATATATATATATATATATATATATATATATTAAAAAATTTCAAATGAAAATGCACGTGTACATATATAAACTTATTTTCAATTTAATATTAAAAAAAGGAACTAAAGACAACTTGTTCAAATGCTGTGGATGTTCCTATCTCCGTCGCTAGAGTCTGCGGATTAAAGAAATCTTCTATAGGAACCTAAATTCAAAAAAATTTAAATAACTCAAAATATAGATCTCTCTCTCTCTCTCTCTCTATATATATATATATCTCAATTTTTAATGGAACTTTTTGAGGTAGAATATATATATATATATATATAACTTTTAAACATAAATTTTAAACTTGTGAAAAATTGTCCATACTTGTGGCTCATCTCCCAATGAAGTAGAAGGTATATCTCCTAAGGAAGAAGAAGGTACCGCCATCCCAAAAACATCAGACGGAATCGGTACCTATTAAAACATTTTATCAAATTATATATATACACATGTACATGTGTGGCAACAATTATTTATTTTAGAGTCACTTAAAAAACACTAACATACATGTGCCAATATATCATGATGGTCAGACCCATTTGCATCGTTTGAGCCAGAGGTCCCAAACGTAATATTAACATTTTCACCACGCAACATGCCTGAGAACTGCAAATGGTGTTTTAACATATAATCATACATTTTTGTTAGATTAATGTACACATACAAATAAATGTATACATGTACATACACATGTATTTATTACAAATTTTACACATGTATATGTAAATATAATTTCAAACCTTAAGGTCACTAACACATACCGTTCTGGTGCCCTCTTCCTCATGAAAAATTAGGTCTTGCAGACCATTGCGACAATTTATTGCATATGTTCGGAGATCTTCAACATTCATGTTGTAAATCTCCTCATCTGTACGATAAACAAAATTGGCATGTGCATTTTCACGTGCTCTTTGTCGATTTAAACAAATATCGACTCCACTCAATCTGCTATGAACATTGTCGATCATAACATCTCTTGCTTCACGACTTATTTGAGAAGTTGCATCCATCTCTGATCGCAGGGTTTCGACTCGAAACGGTCGACTCACCAATGGCGGCTCAGGGCGAGGCAACTCCACATCTCGCTTAGCGCCCTTACGTTGATATAATCGACCTCTCCCCGGGCCAAAAAATTCTGAAGGAAGGTCATTGTAGTTGGGTTTCATACCCAAAAAAAATTATGCATAAAACATTTGTGCAAAATAAACAGGAACCTCATCGTTCCATGGAAGCCTTCCATAGGCCGCAAGATGCCTATCATACAAATAATGAGCTATGTCTGGGTGCTTGAAATACTGCACCTTCAACATTTTTATTTTTGGCCCTTCCTTGTAATTGAACATTGACTTGGCCACTTCTTTTGTAACTTTTTGTTTTACGTCCTCCCATTTATCGAGACCCATCACTGTTTCTTTTCTCTTTCTCATCATTTCTACAAATGAATCAGTCGTTGGCCCAAGATTTCTGTACACATTTACCATTTCACCCAATGAATGTGTAACTATTTCAAGGCTTTGTCAACTCTCAGCAGGTAAAGACAAAGCCACGAGATCTCTTTGCAATTTTGCATGAAGTCTTTCACACCTTTGTAAGGTGCATTCCGCCATGTTGGTTTCCCATGATATATCAGTAATCTCGGCCGGATAAGTTGTGCTGGGTTGATAACCTTCTTCTTGAATGTAGCGGGCTACCCTGCGTCTATTTTGACCACTAGTTCGAGCATTTTCGGCCTCTGCATCAATATATATAAAATTTCGTATATTAGAAAAAACACGTGTAAAAAAAGTTGTACAAATTTAATGAAAAGATATTGAAATTGATGGCAACCTTGATGTTGTTGGTTAACATCTTCTCCAACATGACACTGTTGAGAACCAGACCCAAAATGATGTTGTTGAGAACGAGACCGAAAATGACCCTGTTGAGAACCAGCAGCCGTTGATTGGCCTTTGAGGGAATAAATATCACCCCCTGCACGCAACCTGCTACCACTCATACCTCGATCGGTTGAACCATGGCCACACTCCATGGATGGAGTAGAAACCCTTCTCCTCTTACCTCCTAAAAATTAAAATATGAAACTTATTAACAACTAATTTAACTCACAAAGTTAATAAAAAATCAATTCCATATGTACACACATGTATGGAGATTTAAGATTATATTTAAATGTCGTGAACATCCCCCGATCCCTGAACCTCCATATGGGATTTGGCTGATCTTCGTCGTTCATCCTCCATGATATATATCTATTGGTCGGCATTTACACAAAATAGATTTCAAAAAATCAATTTGTAATTTAGTACAGAAATTATGTATAACACAACTTTCAAAGCAATAATTGATCATGTGTGAAACTAAATTTAATCTAAAAATAAATTATAAAAATGATAAGTTCACCAAATTGCGCTTTACATGGTGGGAGCACAATTGGTATAAAATTTACCACTTATACAGTTTAGTTTGTGGGAGAAATGACAAATGTACATAGTTTACCTTAAATTTGTTGTGTTTTATGGATATTAAAATAAAGAACTTCTATTTAGATCCATTCCAGAGATTGACTGTAGGGGAATTTACTAGATATGTGACCTTTCATAAAAGATGAGATCCAGAGGCTACCTTTCACTTTACAGACTCTGCCTATAGAACTTGTAGAAGTAAACACTAGAGACATTAACAATATCAAAGAACGTTTTCATGCTCAGACATGGGAATGTGTCTCTTTCCCTACGCAAAAAAATAGTTCAAGGTAGTTAATCTTCATAGACACATCATCAAGCAGGTCAATGTGATCATCCCCAACTTAATTTTCATGAAATTAGTCTTGGAATCCTCTACAACCTGGTGGAGGGAGTTGAATGGGAACTAGGTCAAGGCCTTCACAAATACATGCTAGTGAATAACACTTATTAGGTTATGCCAAAAAATAAAGTGGAAGAAATGTTTTCTCCTCGAGGTTGTCCAATTGGGTGTGTAATACCAACTTCACCCATTTCCTAACAAGTTTCTCTCTTAGGTTACAAATGTCTTCCACCTTATTAGTCATATATTTTTCAATTTCCCGTGGATTCCTTGAATTTTTTCTCCTACCATCTCCCTCTCTCACTCCCCAAATTATTGTCATCAAACATGCCTCATTAAGGATCTGGAGCAATGTTTGCACCATACTTAGAACTTTCACTGCTAATAATTGAAATTGGAGTCATGTATACTAGATTGCTTGCTTAATTTGCTCTTACTTGGACAATATCCTGAGATGAGTTTGACATGATGGTCATATGAGGTTGGAAGCTACTTGGTGTAATTTTCCTTAAATCTTCAAAAAAACAGAGCAAAAATGTCATTTTCGATCATTTTTTATTAGCTTCTGCATACAGCAGATGTTATCACAATTGCAACACAATCATGTTCCATGATCATGAATTATGAATGTCGCAAGCCAAATTGCAAGGAAATTTGCATTCATTTTAGGCAAAATAAGGCTATGACATTAAGGTCTATGCTAGAAAAAATTATGCAAATAAGGTTGCTAAGTCTTGATACTTACCATGTGTTTCAAAGCCATAATGAAGGTTGGCTTTGAGAGTGTCCTCTCAAAGCCCTGTCTTGAGATGAAAATTAATTCAATGTCTCTTAGAGTTGCAAGGTGGAATTGATAGAACTATTTGATTTATTTACCATAGATGGATATCTCCTTTCATCTATACCTTTCTCTACCATCTTATTTCCAAGTGAAATGGGAATTTTCACATTTTGAATGCCATTACCATGTAATCTAGTAGCCTGCTAGCTAGACCTATCACAAGTAAGGTTGTCATACCAAACTATTTCTCTTTCTCAACTCAGTGACCATGAATCTCTTCTCACACTGCTTACCATATAAGATCTTCAATTTTATATGTCACGCAAAGTTGGGGGTTCTATGTCTACACCTATTAGGTAAAGTTACATATTTTATGGCATTGTGGTCCTTAAATTTGGAGGTGTTCCACCTGAAAAAGTAGGCATTAAATATGGATGAAAATTATTTGTTTTAACTTTGATAGAATTTCCTCATGGAATTACTGAATTTCTCGACGAAATCATGCTAGCTTTGCTTAGAGAAGAAGGTTTTGGAGGAGAAATTGAATTCTTTCGACCTATTTTTGGCATTGAAGTTTGAAATAGTAGTTTTGATGACTCCATTGATGACCTTGTTGAGGAATTTGATGCACACAATATTGACTTTGAAGATGGTTTAGAAGATGTTGAAGAAGTTGTAGATTTTGGTGTTGTCACTGAATGTTTCTTTGTTGTTGGACTTGATCAAGACACAATTTAACTTTACGAGCAAATTGAAGACCTTGAAGAGGTTTTATATTTTGTTGTTCTCACTGAAGGTTTTTGTCTAGTTTTGTTTCTTAAACCATCATTTCCATAGGACATTTTTGGTGAATAGATTCTTGACCTTGATGAGAGGATATGATACCTTGAAGAGTCTACATCTTTTGGTGACGTCACTAATTGTTTCTCTATTATTATGTTTGTTAAACATCTCACTTAGGGTGAGGCAACTCCACATATATTGTACAGTTTATGGGATAGAAATCAATATGTAGAAATATTCACTTGGTTTTTATAATTGGATAGAAGAATGACTTAAAATGACCTTGTATGTCTTCTCGTTTTAGAGCTCAAATTTTTAGGAAGGATTTAAGTATCCACCTTTCAAGAATCACTAGAAGAGGTTGATAAATAATATAGGAAGACAAAAAACTAACCAATGATGTAATAAATGGATTTCTTGGGAGGTAGATTGGCATATGGACTTTTGGTAGCTAGAAATTTTCCAAATAAGTGAATGTATTTGAAAACCAAACCTCTAGTTTATTTTGGTTTAGACAAGGTCTAGAATTTGAAAATTGAATTCCCTCTTTCTTCCTCTTACATACATTCCAATGATCGAAATCTGGATTGAGGGAAAAAAATTTCCTAAATAAAAATTTTTCATTTTATTTGTTGTACACATGAGTTTTTAAAAGCTAATTAACTCATAAATTTCTCACAAAATACACTTAAAGATTGACACATAAACCCCTTCCCAATTGGCTAACTTTAGATGATCCTAAACACATTTTTTGAGGGAGATAGCCCAATAAAACTAGTTTTTCCATATTCAAATCAAGTTGGTATCAAAGTACAATTTAGCTCATTTTAGTCAAGGTTAGTTAGAAGAATTATCTATTGGCTTATGTCTTCAATTTACTCTCAAAATGAATGTGTACGTGCTTTTGAGAGACACACTAGAGGAATAAGGTCCAAATTTTTGATGAAAATGTGCTATGAAAGTAAAGGGTTAAAGGAAAACATGTAAAAGGCATATTTGAGTACAAGGCATAGTTGAGCCAAATGTTGTTGAGGAAGGGCCTAATAATTTGGGTCTTGGTTATGGAAAACATGATGGAGAATTCTCCAAAGCCAAGGAGGCACATGAAGCTGTTCAAAGAAGGAATTTTATTTCGTGTTCATTACCTCAAGCTTGTGAAGCTTGTGTTCATGATGAATGGAAAAGTTTGACACCTACTTTGCAAGAAGATGTTAATAAACATGCAGCTAATGAGAATGTAAAAGAAGAGGATGTTGAAATCTCTATCTAGTCATTGAATTCATTGCTATTATTCAAAGGAGAGCCACTACCTCATCAAATTCACCTCCTCAAGAGGGAAACAATGGTGAATGTTCAAGATATAAATTTTCCTTTAATCAAATTTCTTTTGATTATGATAAACATGGTAAATATTCACATAAGAAATAGAAAAGAACTTGCACATGTTCCTTTTGTGGTTTGAATAATCATAATGTTTATAGATGTTGGAAGAATATATCCATGCACATTGAAACTTTCTAAATAAATGAGGCAAAAAGTCAAAGGCGCATTGGACAAGGAAAATGATGTTGAAAATAAGATGCAATTGTTTATTACTCATTGCCATAAGAAAGGTCACCTTGTAGACAAGTGTTGGACTTTGTATCCAACAAGTCATCCACAAAATTTGAAGAAGGTGGAAAGAGATAACGACAAGAATGGAAAAGAGGATTCCATAATCGATGAGGGTCAAGATGATTCACATGATGAAGTGCAGCTAAAAGAAGCGCCATTGAAATGGTTTGCTAACAGATCGTTAGATTTCTTATCCAATTAAGGCCTTGCATGTATTTTGATGTTTCATGAAATTCTTTGCAAATTCAAAGTATGGTGCATGTTGCATGAAGAAAGATGTTGAAAGTAGAGTTATGTTGACACACTTAAATGCAACAAATATGGAAATTTGTACATGAGCTCTATTATTTGACTTGAGAGTCAGTTGTTTGAAGAGGCATGTTTTGTTGACTTGTGTTTGGTTGATGGTTTTGTACACCAATATGTAAGAGTACATGGAGATATTCACATGATGTGAATTTTTTTTTCTTTGAAGGAGAAAAATGATATGTCAGCGAGCTATGTTTCTCGCATGATGTGTTTTTCAGTTTGATGGTTTTGTTTGTGACAAGACGTCACAAGATTATGGGAAGGTCCACTCTTGAGTGAGAGCCTCATGATTACAACCTAATCATGAGAATCAAATGGGAGTGCATCCTTATTTTGAAAACAAATAGGATTCTAAGCTACCTAGGACTCAAACCATTATTTTTAAATTTGAAATATCATGGTGTGTTGTTTCAATGCTTGAATCCACAACCCTAACATAAATTGTTTTATTATTTTTTTGCAGGATTTATTTGGTTATATTAAAAGTCATTTGAATTTAAAATTCTTGGCTTAGTGGCATGAACCAAACATATTGTACATATTAAATGAGGAATTTTGCTCTCCCAATCATTTCTAAATCACCCATATCACCAAGAAAACATGTTTTAAAAGAACATACTTTGGTATGGGAAAGACCTTAGGTTTCAAATATTATAAGAAGGTTTTTGATATGGTTGAGAGAATGTGGAAAATAGAATCCATAAACAAATTATTTTTCAAAACGTATTACTTTCAAAGTATCAACAAGGAATGTAAAAGGGTGTTCAATGAATTAACGCTATTTATTTAAATTCCATGATGTATATCTTACTCATAATTTTAACAAATTATTAAATAATGATCTAGATTGGATAATTATATTATTTGTCATATATTTTGATGCTTATAGAGTGAAAAAACTGAAGGAATCAACTTGTAGGGTCATTTTAATGGTGGATGGAGAATTGGGGTCTAAAACCTTTTAGAGTCATTTTGAGGTATTAAATGACATTTCTGGGGGTCAAATGATTATCCCTTGTGCCGAAATCTTGACCATTATTCTACACTTAAAGACATATCCAATGGTGCAAGAAAAACATCAAATGAAGTTCATTCAAAATTTATGCCTTTAGTAAGTTGACCTATCATGTTGACCACCATGGTATGAGAGAATGACATTTTAGCCCCATTACTCATGCATGGCAAGCTAGCTACATGTGGAATTTTAACAGGACTCTAAAAGGTCTAAAATCACAAACCTCGTTAATGGTTGATGGAGTCAAATCTTACACCTAGTTGGCTATCACGCTATGTTAAATACTTGGCCACTAGGAGGAATAAGAGTTCCATTTTGTGTTATTGTATTTTGTTCCATAGTTGAAAATACAACTAGGAGTGTGAAGTTACAGAGAAAAATGTATGAAGTTAATTTTTTATAGCAACCTTACACGCTAAAAGTCTTAGCTAACTCTACAGATATTACCTCTTTCTTTGTACTCACATATTTTCCATACCAGAAAAGAGAGAGTAGAGCATGTTTACATTTTAGTGTTGTTTTTCTCGCATAAGGATTTCCTAGGGAAAAAGGAGTCTAGAGCATCATTACTTTTTAGGGTTGCTTGTCTCCCATAATGATTTCCTAGGAAAATAATTGTGTTGATTGTCTAGAGATATGTATGTGTGTGTTTCATTATGTTCTCTATTTCTTACATTTTGTTTCATTATGTTTTACATTTCTTACATTTCTGCCCTCCTATTATTATTTCCAATCAAGGTTTGTAAAATAACATGAGAAGCAACATGAGACTTGGAACAATCATTTTCATTATCTATATCGAAGGCAAGAAGGATTATATCCCCTTAAGCTTAAGCTTACGTAGTTTGTCAATTTTTATCATATATTTTTTGGTAAGGGTAAATGTTTTCTATCTATAGTACAAGTCATCAGTTCCCCAATTTTACCTTATGTAAAGCATGATTCTAGGATTACTACAATTTTTACTTGGTTTTTTATTATGATGATGCCCTGTCTCAATCACTTGGCCATTTCTCGATGGGTAGTTAAATCTTTATAACAATACTTAAGTAATATTTATCTATTTGTATTATGTGAAATTATGTAAAAAATGGTATACTATTTTTCATAAAATTGGGTTGAGTTTATCATATATTTCAATGAAAGTTGATTAAATATGTTTTCTTTAAAAGGATCTAACAATTTTGTTAAGGTCTGAATTTGCAATTTTGTGTGGCTCTCTATAAACCTTCACTTCCTCATTTCTAGAAAAAATCTACTTGCTCATTCGTATACCCACTTTATATTCAAATGCGTGAGTTTTGAACTCTCGGTAACTATGTTTTTCCATGCAGGAAATTATATGTCACATTTTATACTAACTCTAAATATTATTTTGAAGTTTGGATTACTGTTATTATTTTATATAATTTAACATTAGATATAAGTTTAAATTGAAAGCTACTTAGATGAAATATAGCTTAGATATGGCATTTGCAAATTATTATCTATTTATTGAACTAAAGGACATAATTATTACACATGTTTAATTTACATTCAAATGCTTCTTTGATTTATCTCCTACAGCTTAATGTAATTCTAGATATATAATTTAAGTTGAAGGCCCACGAGATAAATATGACTTCTATGTGACATTTGTATTGAATCATCTATTTGTTGTGTTATATGAATATAATTGGTACGCATATCTAATTTGCATTACTAATATGTCATGCTTCTTTAATTTATATTTTATAGATGACCAGAGCATCCCTTTTTAATCTATCCCTTTTGACTTCGGATATGTGGGCAATACTCATCCGCATATTTTTCTATCATAAAGTAGTGAGTAAAATTGTATTCCATTTGTGTAAATTTTAAGGTTAAGCACATGGATTAAATTTTTATATAAGATACATTGCCACGGTGTACATTTATCTCTAAAGATTCCAAAACCTCATTCAAGACCATATGTTTTGTTGATGTAGTTTGATTGGTTATATTGCATTGCTTTTGCAGTTGTTGCTGTGGGCCTCACCATCTAGTTATTTTAGGTAAAAAAATATTTACATGGAATTTTGAAGTATCCTAGAATGTTTATTATTTATCACTACTAGCCTTGGTGATTTAGTTGTTTGTTTTGATGCTGCTTGGTTACCCATATTTAATAGTTGCTCATGTTTAATTCATTGCTAAGGATTTTTATTGGCCTGTCAGGATGTATTTTTCTCAAATCCATAATGGATAAAAGAATGAAATTTATCTATGAAAAAGAGAGGTCATATGGAAAACAAATTGTTTGCAAGTGTTCTTTTGAACCCATAGAACTTGCAACCCAAATATGGATACAATACTAAGTAATACATAGCCTCCTCATCTAACTTAGCCAGGGATTTGCAATACTATATTTGAGTTGGCTAGCTCCATTTCAAGATATTATAATGTTAGATTATTATTTCTATAGATTTTCATTATGGTTGTAACACCCCTAGTCTATGTTTTCTTTCAAAGCTAGACATTTGAACTTTAATCCTAATGGGGAGTGGAACCCAAATGGATAAGTATTTTGTGAATGTAATTAAATATTTCATTATGAAATTTAAATAAAATAATGCTATGTAGATTGACCAAATGAGAATTGTGAGATCACTTGCTAAATCCATGAGGATGGATAGAGGCAAATATTTCCCCAAAAATCTTTCAAAAATCCTTGAAAGAATTTATTTCCAAATTTGATTTTGAGAAAAATCTAGTTTCCCCAATGATGTGGAGAGTAGTTGGGAAGAGGTAAAAAGCTGGGAAAAGCAGAAAGCAGCTTTAAAAACCCCTAAAATGGGAAGCCTAGGCAAACAGGAAGAAAAGCATCATGTAATTCTAGACGCGGAATTAGAAACAGGATTTGGGGAGCAAAAGCTTAAATAAGATATTCCTGAACAGATTAGAGGTTGGTCTGTTCTAGGAGATGATCTCAGCTTGGGGGTGAGTTCTGGGAGACAGAAGGACTCTAAGGTTGGGAGGTTGGTCAATTGCAACAGTGGTATGTCTCTAAGCTTGCATGGGTTTTATTACTCATTTTTGTATAACTTGGTGATACATGATTGTTTGAGTTAGATGTTAAATTTGTTAGGTCCTACATTTAACAGAATTGAATCGAAGGAATTCACCCTCCTAATTCTGTAGAGTTGTAGAAGTAGAAATCTGTAGAGGAGAATCCAACAGAATCTCTAAACCAGTGTTGGTTCAAATCTGAGGATACATATTTCTCCACAGACAAATTAGTGATTTAACTTTAATCTGATTCTGACTAATATAATGATTCTACTATATATATATATAGGGGAAAGCAACATGAGATTTCCTGTACCAACATCTAAAATAGAATTAGATGAACTGAAATCTGAGTTTTATAGGAATTGGGTGAAAACATCATGATGTTCCAGAGTAAATACACCATCTATACACAAACAGAAGAAGAATAGAAATAATTTCCTACATATATCAATTTATTTCTATATAGTAATGAAGTAAAGAGCAGTTAGAGAAGGAAACTGCCACGAGAGTAGGCTGTCTAGAAATTTACACAGTCAAATTTCCATGGGAAATATAAATGTATATATAGTTAATTAACATGAGGCGGTTATCTGAGACTCACTATAATGAAAATCTCATACCACATATAGTTATTATGATTTAAACTTGGTGAATCATACATTGATATATCTATGTCGGCAGTAGAAGAACGATAAATTTCAGACAATGAAATTTATTATGTATATAAATGCATAGTCAAGACATGTCTATAGAGTGACTGCATGGAATAAATTTCTCAACAGATTTTGTCCATAAATGGACGAGAATCAAGTCACTGTGAAATGAATAAAATAAGTTCTACTTGAGAAATAAAAATATGAGCTCATCAGTTGTAGACATAGAAAGACTGTATAATTTATATCTATATACAAAATATATCACTTATGATAATAAAAACACATCACAATAATTTATAACTATGGAAGATGTGTCTACTTAATAGACTACTGAAAAGAAAACGGGAAATTTATTCAATAGAAATAAATAACAGAATAATGTCTGTTATATAAAAATTACCCAAAGCAGAAACTACATTTTCATTGAGATCAAAACTATCCAACTATATAAAGATAATTATGCAGATGATAATATACTGAAAGAAGAATTATAGTTAATAATACTTCCTTAAAACTTTAGAGCATGATCAATATGGATAATAAGTGAAGGGGAACTCAATTTTCTAGACATAATTCTTCAAAGAAACTTCTACAGATAAACCGATAGAGATTTGATATATATATATATATATATATATATATATATATATATATATATATATATATATATATATATATAACAATTAATTCTGTTCCAAAATAAGAAAATTATTCCATAGTTCTGGCAGAAAGCCAGGCCAAAATTATCATTCAAAATCATTACAAACTTTTAATAATGAGATTCAAAATCTCAGAATTGAAATAACCATAAAAAGGGTAAATCGATTTATTTTCCCTCTGGTTGATTTAACGAGGTACCAACCCGTGAGTATGAAATAAGCAAGATTAACAGCTGAGCTGAAATCATAAAACCTCATAAACTTGTTAACATAGAATACTATAGTTGCCATATACCTACAACGAACAAGAGAAAAAGAGCATGAGGAGTTCGGAACAAAAACAAAATCGTAGTTAAAAACAATTTCAAGAAGATTAATTCAAGGAAAACGAAAAAAAAATTGTGGTTACCTTCAACCATAACAAGTAAGCATGGAAACGAAGTTACTGGAGCAAAAAAATAATCAGAAATGTTAACAAATAAACTAGATCGAATATTCAAAAAACAACCAGAAGAGGTAGCAGTGATAAAATTTCATTCCCAAAAATAAACTGGATGGAAAATACCTTATCAGTCCTGAGAAGACATTGCGACGTCTCAGAGTCACGATGCTGGTGCCAAACACACACACATGCTAATATCACAATCGTTGCTGCTATATCAAACTAAATGAGAATCGCTGGGGTAAGAACAAATATTTCATAAAAGGAAAAATCAAATTTCATATAAACAATACGATAATCACTATAAATGGAACGAAAATAATGTGGACTGAATGAAAGGTTCGATTCATCCTATCATCGAAATTCTAACTCGAAACTTCAGTAAAAAATGATAAATTTTAATCGCGGAGTATGAGAAATGGAACCTCTGACTCGAGCAAATGTATTAAGGGAAGTCGTTACCTGGGTGAGCTAAGACGACATGATTTTCATCGCATATCTTCATGATGCATGGTTAGTGAAACAGAGGAACGATTTCTCTTTAGCAGTAACAATTAAAAATAAAACGTACTCCAGAGAAAACTTGTGGAAGCCCTCAGCAACGAGAGGCAAAATGAATTCATACATTGAGTGAAAAAAATTTATATGCCTTTGGAAACCCTAATTTCAGGCAATCTCCGTCGTACAGATGTCTTTAGATGTCCAATTATGAGTACTGGAGGGTAGAAGATATCGAAAGCGTCAACCATCGTATGAATAGATAATCCAGATGGATTCAAATTTAATACCAGCGTACTATTCAACCTGACTTAGTACATGTATTAAAGGCGAAGTACACTATATCCAGTTGGCGGATTTGGCAAGAAAAATAAAATAGGAGCAACGAAAATGAAAGTGACAAATAACTCTAGCACATTTACATTTGCCAGAGGTGTGAAATCGAGCCAATAAATACAGGGTACGAAGTACTCAGATCAATTAAATTGCATCGAAACTGGATATGATGTTATAGCACGTAGGGTTGGTTAAATTGGTTTTGAATAAAATTGTAAATGATAAGCGAAACCATAGAGTCCTATAGCGAAATTGTATTTATTTAAAAAAATCGAATAGAGGAACTTCTTCCTAACATTATGAGGTAGTTGAAAACCATACCGTGGTATTTCATATGATGATTTAAAGTTACCTTGTTAAGTTATGGGGAATGTAATATATAATAATGTTATTATTATATAATGTTGATATATATATATATATTAAGATTACATGTATATATATTGTATTTTTAAGATGTTAAATGTATACTAAATACATAAGGGTTAGGTAACATTACACCTTAATATGAGTCACCAAAAGAAGGTGGTAATTGTATACCATAAATTAAACATAAGGAATGGGTTGTATCCATCAATTCAATGAAAATATAAAATATAAAATAGTGGTTAGTTACAGATCATTAAGACAGAGGTTAGTTTGAGTGTGAGATTTACAATAAAAGGATCAGTAACTAATGTAACTAAAGATTTTTAATCTATGTAAATTACAATGGAGAAGGAACCAATATCCTCATATTTATTCGTAAGTTCAAATTGAAAAGATATTTTACAAAAAAAAAAAAAAAAATTGGTGAGACCTGAGAGGTGTTACAATGGTAGTAAAATGTTACAAAAAACTAGAAACTACAAATAATATTATTCTAGATATATGTAAAAAGGACATGGTAGAGAAAATCAAACAATATTAAACTTTTCATAAATATTTTATATAAAAATACATTTTCTAATTTTGATTGTAAATTCCAAGGCTTAAAGAAATCATTTTTCTAATAATTTTTTTTTAATTAATAAATAAAAAAGAAGCGTTTTCAATCAAAATCACATCCAACATATAATAAAAATAGTTAAAACAATCTAAAACTTCATACACTATGACATTACTATGGCAAAGAGCATAAAAATATACAAGCAAAAAATCATTTTCTATAATAATGGAGAGCTTCAAATATAGCAGAAAAAAAATCTTTCAGCCTCCTTGTATCCCAAAGAAAGAGTTGCTCAAACAATCATATTTTAAACAATTAAAACTTGGAGAAAATCATCTATTTTTGAATTTCAATTATATAAAAAATTAGTCAAATATAAGACAAGAGTTATTCATACTATAAAAGTTTAAATAATATTAACTTTAAAAAAAATATTTGGAAATGAACGAAAAAAAAAAACATTTATAAATTTCATTTACAGTAAATTAAATCCATATTAACACCTCTTGATAAATCTGAAATCAAATTAAATCTATATTAATTAATTTAATAGTTTAAATTCCTATTTGTGGTGTGCCAAATAGAAATATTCAAAGCGAAAGTTACAACTTACAAATATTACTCAAATATATCACAAAAGGAAATAGAATAACGAACATAATGGACAATATGAACCAAAGTATTATACCTTTATTGATATGGATGGATTCTTAATTACAAACATTTGCGTAAAATATGATGAAGCTTTGGGGGGACTTTAATGAAACACTTTGTGGACAATATCAAAAGAGTTAAGAAAGTCGCTGCTAACTAGTCTAAAAAGAAGGAAACAAAAGATAAAAAGGATCTTTTAGAAGTAGAAGAGTTCATTTCTAGGATTTTTGACAATAATGTAAATGCAATTTTTACTGAAAAAGACTTGTAGTCTTTGAAAATTTTGGAGGGGAGAAAGCAAGCACTATTAGAAAAGGAAACAGTTCAATGAAGACTTCAAAGTAGAGCCATCTAGTTCACTGAAGGTGATAACAACACTAATTTTTCCAGAAACATGTAAATCATAAAACCTGCAACTAAGCTGCAGATTTGGAAAAATATTACAGCCATGAAACAAGACTTTAATAATTTGATTAAGGAGAGGAAGATGTCCAAGTTGTCATGGAGACAATTCAAATCCCTCCATGGTGTCAAGAAAATGGTATAGAAGAGGGTAATGAGAATGCTGAAGCTGAGAGTTATGTGGGGAAGCTAGAGGCAAGCGTCATAGATAGAAAAAAAGAATAGAAAAGAAGATGATCCAATCCTGCAAAGTAAGCTACCTACTTGCACACCCTTTTTGCAATTTTTGAAAAAAGAGTCGAATGGCTCAACAAGTGCTCCAAATAACATGGGAGAAGATGGGCTATCCACTATAAAAGTATTTTCATTCATGAATGTTGAAAAGTGGAGCAACGATAAATGGATGACGTCAAAAATCTGTAAATAAGGGATGAATTGTACATTCAATCAATGTACATACAGCATACAAATTATATATGTTCATATCACGTTTCCGCCCAAAGCATATATTCATCGATATGGATGGTATCTTACATCGCTTTGCTGCTAATGAGCTAAGTTGTTTCTGCAAATGATGCATGTACACCCCAAGTGCAATAATAATACCAAACAAAGTAATTAGGCCATGAAAAAGATAATTTTATTACGACTGTTAAAATTGGTTTTTAATTTTGTCTGAGCTGAGTTTGCAATACCATCGTCAGCTCCTAAGTAAGGGTAATATGCGAGTTTTGATTGATGGATAAAGTTGCTATAGTTTAACACTTTTCTAGGGACTATAATGATGAGAATGAGACACAAACTTTAAAACAGGAAGCACTGTAGCAATGAGCATGAGACACAAACGCCAAACTACAACTTGCAAGAACTATATATATAGATTCCCTGAATATATGAATTATAGATTCCCTAAATAGGTTTTGTTCGAGAAATTATGACAGCGAGTATGCTGAAGGCTATTACCAATAGGACATGGACATGTGTTATTGGGTACCATACACTGGTAAGATAGATGTCCTGAGAAATAAACAGCTCTAAAAAAAAACATAGCAAATATGGTAATGGAAAGAATATTGCATACAGAAAATGTAAAATGTAAATGAAACATTACTTAACTAAAAAAAATTGCACAAAACGAAACGAGGAAAAGAGGAAATCAACCTATATTCCCCAGAAGATGTTACCGAGACAACAAGTTATAGATCAATTTCTTAGTATAGCTTTGTCAAAAAGAAATCATAACTATCATGATTGCAGATGAAGAATTTGTAGTTGCCAATTCTTAAATTACAGAATAGAGTAAAATAATACATTATATTCCAGTTCCTTCAGAAACAAATCTGAAAATCAAACCTATATCATATGTATACAGACAATTCAGAAAAATAATATCCGGCAGCGAAATAATCTAAACCTCAACCAAAACCAACAAAAACATCTCCAGAGACTTTAGAAAGACGGCCCATCAGTAAATCATAGCACACAAAAATTCCAACCCCGAAAGCCTTAGAAAGCAAATAAGAACCAAAATTAGGCGAAGTACTAGAGACAAAACCCAAAGTGTCAATATATTAAAAAAAAATGAATCAAAAGAAACAGTAAAACAAGTTGGGTAGATAGAACTTTCAATGCTTAATAATACAAGCGTAGGGAAAGTTATAGTTCTAATTCCAATTTTCTATATTCTTTATGACTCTGTATTCTATATAATCTAGGTCGGTGCATATTTCATTGGACAATCATTGTAGTATACTGCTGAGTAAGGACTCTCAACAACGACCACTGATTTTAGCATATACTTTGTATGACAACAAAAAATTTAGCTTAGGAGCTTAGACGCTGTGGGGATGTAGCTCAGATGGTAGAGCGCTCGCTTAGCATGCGAGAGGTATGGGGATCGATACCCTGCATCTCCAAATAATGTATCTCGAAAGGGGTTTTTGGCATAAAGTTCGCAATCGATCTTGTGAGTGATAGTTTAAACTTATTTTTGAGTGAAGGTTCAGAATCCATCCTTGGATAAGTTTTTTTTGTCACCCAGTGTCCTTTTTTATTATCTATTACTATGAAACACAATATATGTAGCAGTAAATACAAATTACTATACAAAGCTACTCTGCATTCCTATTCACTGTCTATTATTGTAAAACACAATCTGTGTAACAGTGAAAACAAATTACCAAGCACTATGCATTGCTTTTCCAGTTTAAGGGTTGTGTAACAGTGAAAACAAGTTACTATGCATTCTTTTTTCGAGTTTAAGAGAACTGGAAAATTTGACAAATGAGACTATTTTGAAATTCCAACCCTGTACCTATCATGTTTTATTGTATATTACTATCAAACACAATCTACTATACATTCTTTTTATTGTCTATTACTATAAAAGACACTGCAAAAACAAGGAAAAAGGCATTCGTTTATTTTCCACAGAACAAGATACTTATGAAGATATTTTTTGACAGCCCGAAGAGCACGAACATACCTGACAGAGTCGAAGAGTGCGGACGGGAGGAGCACCAGCACGACCGGGAGGAGCAACAGCGCGAACAAAGCAGCAGTGATAGGGACAGAAAATGTGCGAACAATGAAACTAATAAACCACCAAACTTCGCGGGTGATTTATTTATAGAAAATAGTTCGGCCGAACTATTTTAAAAGTAAAATTTTGGCCAAACTCACAGTTCGGCCGAACTTTTGTTGCCGGTTTTCAATCTCCGGCAAAAATTCTGTTTGCCCGGGCCGTCAGTGTGTCGTCAATCTAAACGAAATTACGAGTTCGGTCAAACTTTCTAAGAAAGTTCGGCCGAACTATTACATAGTTCGGCCGAACTTTATAAAATGTTCGGCCGAACTATTGCCAAAAATTTTTTTCGGTCCCCAATTCTCACAAAAGTGTAACCCAGCTTCACGTTTCCGCCCTACACTATGACATTACTATGGCAAAGAGCATAAAAATATACAATCAA
This sequence comes from Pinus albicaulis, assembly GCA_034641835.2. Lineage (NCBI taxonomy): Eukaryota > Viridiplantae > Streptophyta > Pinopsida > Pinales > Pinaceae > Pinus > Pinus albicaulis. Next base: position 810,060,185 of record CM076570.1, read on the forward strand.
AAAATCCTTTTCTATAATAATGGAGAGCTTCAAATATACAAGAAAAAAAATCTTGCTGCCTCCTTGTATCCCAGAGAAAGAGTTGCTCAAACAATCATATTTTAAACAATTAAAACTTGGAGAAAATCATCTGTTTTTGAATTTCAATTATATAAAAAATTAGTCAAATATAAGACAAGAGTTACTCATACTATAAAATTTTAAATAATATTAACTTAAAAAAAAAAATTTAGAAATGAACCAAAAAAAAAAATAGTTATAAATTTCATTTACAGTAACTTAAATCCATATTAACACCTCTTGATAAATCTGAAATCAAATTAAATCTATATTAATTAATTTAATAGTTTAAATTCCTATTTGTGGTGTGCCAAATAGAAATATTCAAAGCGAAAGTTACAACTTACAAATATTACTCAAATATATCACAAAAGGAAATAGAATAACAAACATAATGGAGAATATGAACCAAAGTATTATACCTTTATTGATATGGATGGATTCTTAATTGTAAACACTTGCGTAAAATATGATGAAGCTTTGGGGGGAATTTAATGAAACACTTTGTGGACAATATCAAAATAGTTAAGAAAGTGGCTGCTAACTAGTCTAAAAAGAAGGAAACAGAAGATAAAAAGGATCTTTTAGAAGTAGAAGAGGTCATTTCTAGGCTTTTTGACAATAATGTAAATGAAATTTTTACTGAGAAAGACTTGCAGTCTTTGAAAATTTTGGAGGGGAGAAAGCAAGCACTATTAGAAAAGGAAACAGTTTAATGAAGACTTCAAAGTAGAGCCATCTAGTTCGCTGAAGGTGATAACAACACTAATTTTTCCAAAAACATGTAAATCATAAAACCTGCAACTAAGCTGTAGATTTGGAAAAATATTACAGCCATGAAACAAGACTTTTATAATTTGATTAACGAGAGGTAGATTTCCAAGTTGTCATGGGGACAATTCAAATCCCTCCATGGTGTCAAGAAAATGGTATAGAATAGGGTAATGAGCATGGTGAAGCTGAGAGTTATGTGGGGAAGCTAGAGGCAAGCGTCATAGATAGAAAAAAAAGAAAATAAAGGAAGATGATCCAATCCTGCAAAGTAAGCTACCTACTTGCACACTCTTTTTGCAATTTTTGCAAAAGAGTCGAATGGATCAACAAGTGCTCCAAATAACATGGGAGAAGATGGGCTATCCACTATAAAAGTCTTTTCATTCATGAATGTGGAAAAGTGGAGCAACGATAAATGGCTGACGTCAAAAATCTGTAAAGAAGGGATGAATTGTACATTCAATCAATGTACATACAACATACAAATTACATATGTTCATATCACGTTTCCGCCCAAAGCATATACTCATCGATATGGATGGTATCTTACATCGCTTCGCTGCTAATGAGCTAAGTTGTTTCTGAAAATGATGCGTGTACACCCCAAGTGCAATAATAATACCAAACAGAGTAATTAGGCCATGGAAAAGATAATTTGATTACGACTGTTAAAATTGGTTTTTAATTTTGTCTGAGCTGATTTTGCAATACCATCGTCAGCTCCTGAGTAAGGGTAATATGAGAGTTTTGATTGATGGATGAAGTTGCTACAGTTTAACACTTTGCTAGGGACTGTAATGATGAGAATGAGATAGAAACTGTAAAATAGGAAGCATTGTAATGATGAGCATGAGACACAAATGTCAAACTGTAACTTGCAAGAACTCTATATATACATTTCCAGAATATATGAATTATAGATTCCCTGAATAAGTTTTGTTCGAGAAATTATGATAGCGAGTATGCTGAAGGCTATTACCAACAGAATCATTGAAGGATGTAGATCAAATTTACCCTTGAAAATGCTCAGTTAGCATCCATGTGGTTATATAATGTTTCAACCATGAAGAGATTGTCTTTCCTATGACTGCATCCACTGAACCACCTGAATATCAGATATTTGAGATCCATCCATCATCACATTAGACTTACAATGTTCAAGTGTCAAGTACTTAGATTTTAAACATATTATGCTAGAGCTGATATATTTGTGAGTGATGAAAACATTCCCAATCATGAGACCTACAAATTAAACGCTTAGTTTAACGTTCATGAGAGTGATCCTTATATCAGAATCTTTCCATAATTATTTAAATCAACATAGATTTATACCAGTGGTGATGGGTTATTTATGATGACTATGAAAAGTCATTTAGACTTTCAAATTTCTCAGAACTTATGTCAACTATTGAGTCCTCAAAAAACCAACAAATTATTCCCACATAATTAAGCCTAAATGAAAATTACTTCACTGTTTAACGCTCTAGAAATTCTTGTGCAGAGTCCTGAAGTTTGATGAGTTCTTTAAAGTTAAAGAAAGTCATCTAACTTTCAAAGGGATATTGCGTCGATTTAGTATATAGGAAGTATTAGGATACAATAAAAACAAGGTTCCATAAATCACATCCAAAAAGGCCTTAAACCAAAATTCAAGCCCCGACGTTTTTTTAATACACAACACAAAAAAATTTGACAGCCCGAAGAAAGGAGTCGAACATACCTGACGGAGTCGAAGAGCACAGACGGGAGGAGAAATAGTGTGAACAAAGCAGCAGTGACAGGGACAGAAAATGTGCGAACAATGAAACCGGTAAACGACCAAACTTTGCGGGTGATTTATTTATAGAAAATAGCTCGGCCGAACTATTTTAAAAGTAAAAGTTCGGCCGAACTTTTTTTAGAAGTTCGGTCAAAATTTTGCTGCCGGTTTTCCAATCTCCGGCAAAAATTCTATTTGCCCGCGCTGTCATTGTGCCATCAATCTAAACAGAATCACGAGTTCGGCCGAACTTTCTAAGAAATTTCGACCTCCAATTCTCACAAAAGTGCAACCCAGCTTCACGTTTCCGCCCAAATACATTTTTGAATGTATAAAGATATTCAACACCCTGAAAGAGATTTGATAACTCTCTGCACTTAGTAGATCCACAATTAAGATGGGTTGAGGATGGTCTTATACACTTCATATTGTGGGTGTTGCTCAACACGACACTTATCTTGGAGTCTTAGCCAACAGCACCACTAATTCTTTTGGTTTCCATAATTTTATTTAAATTTTCTTTTATATGTATATGAGGGTCTTAATCGATCGTTAATCAAGGAAAAGAGAACAAGGACCTTCAAAGGAGTTCAAGTCTGGTTGGATTTATATCTCTCCCATTTCTTCTCTATATATGACATCAGGGAAAATTTTAGGGGCTAATATTCATTGGTGGGCTAATTTTCCATGATTTTTCCAAAAAAAATATTCACCAATTTCCATTTTTTTGAAAATTGATTTGCCCAAATTTTATATAATAAAATTATTTTACCCTAAAAATCGCCAATATTTTATATATACTAATATAAAATAATTATAAACATAAATACTTTTACAAAAATATGATAAAACAATTTACAATTACATATTGGGGACTAGTAGGATTCGCCAAGGTTTCTAAATTCTAAGATAAAATTCCATCCTTAAAAGTTTCCTTGTATGATATATTATTATCTTTTGATTACATTATACCTTACCTAACTGAGTTTTGTGATATTATTTATTTGTATTGTGATGCAACGAGAATGCTAGTTTTTTCTAAAAGTCTTTCCCTTTAGGAGGGTGTATTTATAAAATGGGCTAGAATATTTAAGAGTTCTACAAGAATCCAAATAATTATTTGAAACAAGATTGGAATTAGCTTATCGGCAAACTAGAAAGGAAACCAATATGTTGGAGTTATAGATTCTTCTTATACAAAGAAAAAACTCTTTTAGTTTAATATTTTCTCAAATAAATTCTTGTATACGAGATATATATGTTGTGGATTTCAAAATGAATTCTTGAGAATATTGTAAAGATAATTTTTTGGTTTTGATGGTGCTCATCAAGTGAGGAAAAAATGATTCAATTTATATGATGGAAGAAACTAGTTGTATCAAAGTTTTTTGATAAATGTGTGATAAAAAACAGCTACAAATTTACAAAATACGCAGAACTGTGGGTTATGGCCCACAAAATTTTCCACAACACATGGTGGATCACAATACTTAGAACCAAGACAATGTCACAATTTCGCAGATTTAAACTTTAGCCTCATCGCGCATCGCACATAACATATATCGCAATATTTGTGATTTTGAAATTTGTGAATACCTTATTGCATGTCGCACTTTTTATCTCATAGAAATAAAAAGGTTGCTTCACCTGACTCTGATATGTGATGACATTATTGCATTGCAATATCACAACTATAGGCTTCATCGCAAATCAGTTAATATTACATTTCACACATCGGGGATTATAACATATCGCATTTCAGCACTTCGCAAGTTTCTCCCTATCACACTTTCCCAATCTTCAATTCCTCTGATCGCCAGAATATCTTATCGAATGTGATGCACGATATTTATCTTATGGCTAAATGCGATATAAATGTGTCCTCTCATCTCTCGCTGGCGTTTCTACAACTTGATCATGACCATCCATTCCACCTACACACTGTTATCTATCAATAGAATCGTGTCACAATAAACCTGTATTTTTGCATACTTTGATCTACAATGAAAAGAATACATATGTAAAATGAAATAAAAATTAAATAACACACACAGATACCACAAAATCTAGATTATTCTTAGATACATAAAAACACATGAATTCCATTATTGTCTCCAACTCGAATTATAGGCTAAGGCCGCTATGGGCCTGAATCAAAAAATATCCCTGTGGCTATATTGAGTTTCCCCATTATACAACACAGTATTTTCATTTTAAATAAATTACAAAATGAGTGGATCATCTTAATATCCACGATTTCCTTCCAAAATCGCTTAACTAATCCCTGATATCACTCTATTTTAATTCCATGGCAGATTTTTAAAACTAATCATATCTTCTAGATGCATCGATTCCACCTTTGAGATAACAATTTATCGTTTTAACTAAATTTCCTGCAAATTAGCCCCCTTTTAAAATAGTTGTCCATGTTTATCCTTCTGCAGCATTGAATTTCAATTTTCATTAAGGGTGGTCTGATGCTTCTCCATCATTGTGTTATAAGAACATTTTCCTTTTATTGAAATATTTGGAAACTAAGAGTGTTTTTAGGGTTTTTCTAGGTGAAGAATTTTGTCAAGTGGTGATTTAAGAGCATATTTTCCAAGACACATTTGAAGAGTGTACAAGGGGTGATTGTGAATCTAAACATAATATTTTAGTCAAATGGAAGATAATTGTTAAGGATTTTCCTTTGATAGGTGGTGTCCTAGCTTTTAAGGAGGTTGAGGGAAATCTAGTTTAAATTGGGGACAAGACATGGTTTGGGAGTAGAGGAGAGTACCTGTTACAATAAATGATTTAATGACTATGAGACAAAGTATTTTGGAATTTATCCCACTTTTTTTATCCACTTACAAATTTGATGTATGTTTGATTAAAAAACCAAAAATCATAAGCAATGAAAAAAACCTATAGAATGGTTTTATATCATATTAAAAATGATTCATCTTCAAATCCTAAACAATAGGAAAATATAATATATTAGTTTCTCCTCCTAATATTTACATGCCTAGGATTGGATATATGTTTTTAAGTATAAAGGAGGAAATAAAATGAATTAAATGGTGGTTTTGCTATTTTTTGAAGTTGGAATTTCATTGTAAGGAAAATATATACATGTGTAATTTAGTGATGAAAAATGTAGTACAAATTATATTTAATAAGAATTGTGAAGGGCTTAATAGATTTTCTCATTGCAAAGTCAATGAGGAGACAAATAGTCATTTGATCATGGATTTCAACTATTTAAAATAACCTTCTTCATATGTGAGAACCCTAATAATGTTTTAAAATGTTTATAAATGTAATTCTATTTAGTTAAGATCGAAAAATTGGATAAGGAATGAAAAAACAAAAGTTTTAAAGGTTCATGAATTAATAGTCACCTAGGAAATGGTTAACTAAGAACCTTTCAGTTTTTGAAGAAAAATGGATTGTTGAGAAGTGTGGCAAGAAATTTGAGTTTTTCTTGGTAAAATTGATAAAATTCAAATTTCCGCATCAACAAAGAACTTGGAGGTAGTTAACTGAGATTTCATGGATCCTGTCACTCAGTTAGCTCAGAAAATTTGAGTTAGAGGGATTGTAGTTCAATTATACATGTGTGATTACTAATTTTTAGCAATCTCATTCAGTTATTTCTAGCTTTATTGTATTAAAATACTTCTAATTATTTATAAAACTATTTGGAGGTCACTTTTGTAGTGGCAGAACATTCTAAGGCAATGATCATCCAATTAACTGATCAATCAACCAAAAATACTTTGTTCATGGAGAGAGTTTGAGTTCTTAAGTTGTGGTGGAGATTCCAATGAAGTGTAACATCGGTTGTAGACTATTATTGAGTGTAAAAATGTTGCATGTATTCAAAGATCCAACATTTGTAATTTCACAATCAATTGGAGGAAATTTCCTAAAAAATAGGGGCCTAATTCCTAATGATTTTCACAAGGAAATAGTGGCATAAGAAGAGGTTGATAGAGTCTAGGTTAGAGCTTCTCATTGATAAAAGAGAAAGGTTATTCACATGCAGATTAAGCTCAAAGCAAAAAATAAATTATAATACATTCTCTATTTATAAGATTAATGCTAGAAGGATTAAGGGGTTTTTACCATTTGGTTTCCCCTAGATAAATCTATGTACTTTCGTATGTGATTGATGCATGTTTGTGAAAGTTTTTCTAAGTTGAAAATTAATTTATGCATAACAGTATAGTATAATTGTGTCTCTTGATTTATATTAAATATCTTGAGAAGTTTCTATTCTATCACCATATTTTAATATGGTATCACAGAAATATTCACATTAGAACAATAATTTTGATTTTTTTCCTCAAGAGGTTAGAATTTTGAGCTTTAGTGTAGCGGGATTTCTTCATATTTAGGAGAATGGCCTTAAACGGACTAAGATTAAAGTATGCATTAAAAGGAAACTCTAATTTCATCTCTTGGAAGGATCGCATGAAGTTAGCTCTTGGTGACAATGGATTTCTAGAGTATGTCAAGACATACATTCGATAAACAGGATCTGATGATACCCAGAACCTAGCCAAATGGAAGAAATATGTAACCAACGCAAGGAGAATAATCTTGGAGGGTGTACGTGACCACATTGTCTCAAATATACATGGAAAAGAAAATCCTTTCGTAGTGTGGAAGGAAATCGCAGAGCTATTCAATCACATCAATGACCATAAAAAGTTCACCCTCAAAGACAAACTTAGAAACATCAATATCCAGAGGAACAATACTATTTCATAGTATCTCACGAGGTTTAAACAAGGTCAAGATGACCTTGAAGCAGTTGGCGTGAATGTTGGAGAAGATGACCTGGTGAGCCTAACTCTTTCAGGCCTTCCAAAAAGTTGGCATAACTACCATGACTCAGTGAATGGGAAGGAGAAGTTATCGAATTAGGAATTCTTATGGTCCAATTTGGTAGAAGAAGAGATCAAATGAAATACCAAAGATGTAAGTTAATCCAAGGGAGAGGATGGAAAAAAAATTTCATTGGTTGGAAAGGGAGAGAAGGGAAAAGGGAAGAAATCTCAAACCAAACTAGAATCTAGCCAAAGAGGCAAAAATAAATAATTTTCCAAAATAAAATTGCTATAGTGTTATGAATTTGGGCGCTATGCAATAAAGTTTCCACACAAAAAGTCTAGTAAGAAGAACTCAAAAGGAGCAACAAGCGCAGCATTGGCTTCAGAGTTCGAGCTAAACTTCACCCTTAATGCATGCATGCCTAGCACTGTGATGGGAAATGTGTGGTAATTGGACTGAGGCTCCTCATTACACATGATACGGTGTAGAGAGATTTTCAGTGACTTGGAGGAGAAAGATGTTCAAATGCATATTGAGCTTGGGGACCATGGAAGGTACAATGCTATTGGGATTGTTACAATAACCTTTCAGAGGGAGTCAGGATCCCTTCTTCGCCTCAAAGATGTCATGTTTTTTTCTAGGATTAAAGAAGAAACCCATATCTATAGTATTTTTAGAAGAGAGAAGCCATGATGTAATCTTCGGTAAAGGTGAAGCCTTTTTTAGGCACACAACTATTGGATATGTGAAGTAGATCAGGGTTTGTGTGAAGAAAATGTATAAAATTGATGTAGAAGGTTTTTTCGCATTGAAAATTAAGGTAAATAAAGTACAGAGGAATGATGTCGGTGAGCTCTTTGATAGGATATTAGACCATTTACACAATAGTGCCTTAAACATTATGTAACAAATAAACACTAGTCTCCCAAAAGGATCACTTGAGTAACATGATGTATGCAACGGTTGTACCTTAGGGAACTATATGAAATCCACATTCCATGATCAAGACAACAAAGAAGATGTAGCCTTGGAGAGAGTCCACTTTGATCTTTGTGGAGCCTTCTCAACAACCTCCACTATCGGACATAAGTACTATGTTATTTTTATTGATGATTTATCAAGTAAGCGTTGGATCTTCTTCATGCGGAAGAAGGTTGATATATTCTCAAATTTTATACAATCCAAGGCATTGGTTGAGAAAGCGACCAATAATAAGGTGAATTCTCTGAGGAGAAACAATGGAGGTGAATATATATTTTCATTAATTTAAGTATTTTTATGTGAAAGAAGGCATTCAAAGATATTTCATAGCACCCAAAAACCCACAAAAGAATGGGGTAGATGGGAGGAGGAACTGGAGCATTGTGGGAGCTATGAGAGCTATGGTACATGACCAGTACTTGCCATTTCTTGTGTGGGTAGAGGCATGTAACACAGTAGTCTACCTACAGAACCAGAATCCTCATTGGATTCTTTGTATGCTTACATAAGAGCAAGCTTTCTCGGGGAAATTTTGGATTTGTCTCATTTCCAAATTTTTGCAGCCTCTATTTACTTACATGTATCCAAATATTCGAGGGGGGAAATTTAGCTAAAATAAGAGTTGCGATTTTTTTGAGCTTTTTGGGTTACAATGAAATCTAAACAACTACTAGATGTACTTTACTTCCCCCAAAATAATAATTGTGCAAAGGGATGTAAAGTTTAATAAGGAGAAAGCAATGAGATTCTCTCTTGAGTGGGATATTCAGTTCCAACTAGAAGAGGAGCTTTTGGCTCCAAAGGAGGAGCCTCAAGAAGTTGTGGAGCAACCACAAATGGAGGATCAAAGAGGAGGTAGAGTGGATACATACACTTCAATAGAACCATCTAGAGAAGGTAGAAAGAGAATGAGGGAAGCTGATACATTGGCGTAAGATGCAAGGGAGAATGTGGGAGCTCCAAATTTGCACAAGAAAAATTGGTCACTTGAGAGGTGAATAAGCTACATGGATCTAATGACTAGGCTTGTAGATACTGAGCCATCCTCTTTTGAGGAATCATTTTTCCAACTAGTTTGGGTTGATGCAATGGTGGAAGAATATGAATTCCATCGTGAAGAAATTTTTTTGGGAAGTGATTCTGATACTAGCAGATAAATCAGTTTTGTGTTCGAGAGGGATATTTAAGCTTAAACATCCATTAGATGAAAGAATATAGAAGTATAAGGATTCTCTCAAGTTGAGGGAATTGACTATGAGGAAAATTTTTCACTCGTACCAAGGTATTCATCCATTAGATCAATTATTACATTGGTTGTGTAGATGGGGTGGAAGATCCACTAGATGGATGTTAAAACTAACATTTCTCAATGGTGTTATTGACGAGGAAGTGTTCATTGACAAACTAAAATTCTTTGACACATTTGATCAAGAGCCTCATGTGTGGAGACTCACGCTAGCATTTTACAGTCTCAAACAGACATCCCGAGTTTAGTACACTAAAATCAACAATTATCTCACTACATTCGGCTTCACAAAAAGTGAAGTGAATGACAACCTCTATCATATTCTGGCAGAAGGTAAATTTCTTATGGTACATACAAACACAAGAAGTGAAGTTGTGTGGATTCATAGATGTGGATTAGCAGGAATTCCATCTCAGTGAAAGAGTACATTATGTGGAATGTTGAATATTGGATCCACAATAATTTCCGGGTACAATGGAAGCAGAGCTATTTGGTGCTCAACTTGGAAGAAGCTAAATACATGGATGCAAGTCAAGCAACATGTGAGGGGATCCATATGAGAAATATACCTATAGGACTATTTGTTGAAGAAATTGATCAAAGTGTGATCTTTTTTTTATAATGAGAGTTAAATTAAGTTGTTTTAGTATACAGTATTTCACGATCAATCCAAGGATATATATATATATATATATATATATATATATATATATATATATATATATATATATATGGTATCATAATTTATGAAGCTGTGTGCAGAAGATGATAATGTTTGTGCAATACATTGTGACACAAGAACAATGTGGTGACATCTTGACAAAGTATTTTTTCAAGAGGGAAGTACAAATTCCTCAGGAGATGAATATTTTTTTTGAGATGAATCAATTTGTATTAGTACACAGTAATGAATATCAATATTAGTGATTTGGTCATTGAATTATAATATGTTTTAATATATATACACATGAAAACAAATTTCACAAAAAGTCAAATTACTCTATAATATTTGTATTTATTATAGACTATTAACCATTAAAAAAATAAATTCAAAAAAGCCTTAAAATACTTATATTTATTTAATATTTAATGTTTCTTTGGCCATTGTCATTAATGAATGTAATTTCAAGTAAATTCTTCCAGAAAAGAATTTACTTTCCAATCACCAACTTATATTAATAATAAGTGCACCATGGTTAAAGAATATAACACAAAGAATTTTATAGAGTGAAGTTTTAAATTGAATTAATTGGAATTTAAATTTTGAATTATAGATCATTAGATTTAATAAAGAAATAGTGTAAAATTAAAAAGGCCAGACAAGAGAGTTATTTAAACGTCATATTTTAATTAAATTTAATAAAAATATAAATAAATATTATTCATAAATTGAAATAATTTTATAGTTTTTGATAAATTTAAGATAATTATAGTTCAAGGATAATATAACAACATCAAATATAATAATATATAAAAAAACACAATTATTCTAAATAAGGAATATATAAAATAATATGATTATAACATACATTATTATATTTATAATAGATAAAAATGATGGATTGGTAATATATAAAGAAATGCTATTATTCTAAATAAAGAATAGATAAAATAATATGATTATAACATATATTATTATATTTATAATAGAAAAAAATGTGACATTGGTTTATAGAGGATGGCTTATAAATTAAATTTTAATAATTTTAATAATAAATTTTAATACTTACAATTTTGATTGTTGAAAAGAGAAATAATAGAAAGCTTGGAGATGAAATTCCAAATCTCATTAAAGTTGCATTATTCATAAGGGCGCTTGAATAAATAAATTATTTTCTAAAATTTATATTATCAAAATAATTTTATCGCTTTCTATAATAGTAAAAAAAATTACTTATGAAAAAATGCATTTAACTATATTATATATATAAATAAATATGTAAAAATCACTTACGCCATTTTTATTTTATGTGATTATATTTTAAAAAAATCAATATAAATAAAATAAAATAAATGTAAATTAAATTAAAGGATTTATGTTCTCTGAAACAATTTGGAATCGCAGTAATGTAAAATTTGTGAGAATTGAGAGATTAAAATGAAATATGTGAGAGCTAAGAGGTCCAAGGTTCAAATTCCCAAAACAATGTTTAGAAAAATTTACAAAAAGGTAAACATGTCGTAAATTTAGAAAAATTCACTAATAGTATTGTGTGAAATTTCAAGAAAAGAAAATAACCCTAAATTTAATTGATTCTTATAAAATACAAGTGAATTCCCAATAAAGTCAATAATCATACATAAAACATAAAAAAATTCTATACTTTAAATACACATAACTAACACCCCAAAACATATAACAGAAAACATTTAAATCTTATAATATAAAATTATAAAGAATACAATTGAACTGGCGATGGAATCAATCATCATAATAAAACATGTAAAATTTCTATACCCTGAACACATATACCTAGAGCCCCAAAAAAAATAGCAGAAAGCTTTTAAACCTTATAATATAAAAAAAGGAAAACTAATGAAGAATGAACTTCATAAAACGATCCATATAAAAGTGTATTTAAAATTATTTTTAAAGAGTAACACATAAGTTATATGGATTGTTATGCTACACATGTTTATACCGTTAGCTTAACCCGTCCTTAAAGTATACTAGCCCTTCTATGTGTTTGTCTTTGCATTCAAGGAAGCTTGTTTAAAAACAATTACAAATTGAAATAAATTGATAGGTATTTAAAGGCTCCGAGAAATAAAAACTCAAAAGACACATTTCAAACACAAAAGCGTATGACGCCCTCTTATTCCGTCGCAGAAACATTTCTTATTAACCCTGACCAAAGCCAAACCCAGATCCAACCCAGATCCAGATAACAGCAGTCTAGTTGCCCTGATTGTTAACGGAAACCATTTCAACGTTATAAGATTAAAAAGGAAAATAAATGAAAACTGTACTTCATACAACTATCTATATAAATGTGTATTTAAATTTATTTGAAGCGTAATGTGTAGGTCATATGGATTGTTATACTACACATGTTTATAACGTTCGATTTTAGTGACTATAAGAAACCAACCTCTGCGTTTATTCAAGCAAACTTATTTAGACCATTTAGAAACAATTACACGATTTTGAAATAAAAAAGCAGTAATCGCCTTTTGAAACGGATTGATGTCCACCAGAACCAGAGCCCGAGGAATTGCAACTAGCACTAGCACTAGCTCCACCATTGCCAGTGCCTTTGCCACGGCCATGACCTTGACCTTGCAGGGAAAGCAAATGTTATTTGTTCAACAATTTTCCGACTCTGCAATCAACACCGTTTAGAACACACAGTGCGAAGAGAACCACAAAAAGAAACAGGAATGCCACAGATGATATACGCGCAATGGTAATTTTGGAAGCACACAAGCAACTTCAGTCACTTAAACGACGTAGCAGCAACTTAAATACTAATACTGTGTATTGTGAAGGTAGGGAGGGCACCTATTTTATAGCTCTGCAAGTAAAGGTTTGCAGGTTAAAGATGATTTCCCTTTCCCACCATGTTTCACAACATTACGGGACGAAATAATACTCGATTTTTATTTTTAGTCATTACTTTGACCACGTCACCTAAACTTATAAAAGTCAATTGGAATAATAAGTTTGACTACATCATACACTGTTCATCAATCAAATAAGCTGGACCATGCACTGCATAACATTGAAGAAAAGTTTAACTACATCAAGTAAAATACGTCGAACAAATATTGCTTCAAATCACTTCTTAAATTTAAAAAACGGTGTATTATTTTTTATTGGTTTGGTTCACAACATGGGATAATTTTTTTTGAAATGACAGGTCTGATTTGTATAATTTGTGCGATTTTAGGGTATTTTAGATTTTTTTAAATGTATTTTTTTTCGAACGTTATATAAACACCCTATATTAAAGATTCTATTAATTGTATTAATTAAACAATATCTAAAAGAATTCAAATTCAATTATATAAGGTAAATATATATTTTTATCAGATTTTTTCTAAAATTTTATTTAACAATAATTGTATTTATAAAAAACTATTTCAGATAAATCACATTCATGATGTTCAGATAGTCTCCTTTGGAACTACAGACTGGTGCTTAATTTTGTAAATTGAATTTTTACATTTTCTTTTATTATATGAAATTATAACTAATTATATTATATACAATACAAAGTTAGTCAAGAAACTGATAGTTATTTAATAAATTTAATCATATTATTAATAATTTTATTTACAAATAATTTTAATATCAAAAAAAAAAAAACTGAAATTATATATGGATTGATAATTAATATTATTTTTATAGATTGATGATGGTATGTGGCTACCATTAAGTACATAATGAATTTCCTTGATTTCACTCAAAAGATGATACTTTTTAATATTTTTTAATAGTTCGAAATGAGTCCACTCTATGATTTATGATGTGGTTTTTTGGAAAATTTTATTTGAAAATATATATTCATATTAATAACATTTTTTAGATCTAATTTGTTTGTAGGAATTCATTGAAATCACAAGTTGGATGGGAAAACTTTGCACAATCTAAGTGCAGTAGGGGTTTCTCTAAATCTATATATATAATCTAAAAACCAGTTTAAATAACACAAATCAAGACATCACCTCAAATGTTTCCGTGAGATTATAGGGAGAAAATTAAGAAGAAACTCCAAAAATTTGCACTAAAGACAACTCCATTATTTAAAACTTAACCAATGGAATGAAAAAAAAAAAAAAACCTAAATTATAGTGTTTTTGTATGGTTTTGTAGTGTTTCATTGGTGGTTTTTTTGTGGTTTTGAAATGTTTATTTGTGTGGTTTTGAAGGGTTTTTTTGGGGGTTTCCTGTGGGTTTCATAGTGGTTTTCATGGTTTATTTTTGTTCCTTTTGTATGACTCGTTTTTATTTCAAATTAATTTTTTTTATTTTGTAAAAATAAATAAATAAAAGAGACAAATGAATCACAAACCTATCTTAGCTTGAGCCTCTCGGATGTTGGTAGGGTTGTTGGGTAGTTGCGTTGAGGTCTTCCATTGTCAATAATTCCTCGATCAAGCATTAAAGCCACGATTAACCTTCAAACCCTCAGTTGAGCTAGGAAACCCTCAATCGTACTCCTCCTCCCTTAGAGCATGTGCTAGATGAGATGCGTAAACCATGGTGAGGTTTTTGAAAAGTCTTAACGTCTTGATAGAGATCTAGATCTCAATCTAGCTCTATAGCTTGATCAAGCCCTAAAGCTCAATTGATCTCTAACACTTTATCAAGCCTCTAGCTCATTTGAGGGTTTAATCATACTTTGATTAAGGGTTTGTTTCAACCCATGATTGGGCTATCTCTTAGCCCTCACGAATCTAGGTGGATTACATAAAATGGCTTGATCGAGATCCATTTTGTTACCTAAAGGTGCCCTCCCTTTTCCAAAAGGTGTAACCTAAGTTAGCGTACTCACCTTTTAACATGCATTTGTTTCCATCTATAATTATCCTTATATTTCCATCTAGCATAACATCTCTCTCTATTGATGTTGTTTCCTAGTTGCAGTGTTTTTTTCAAGAATTCTAGAAGGTTACAAGTATTTAAACTAGCACGATCAAGATCCATTTTGGTACCTAAATGTGCCATCCCTTTTCCAAAAACAATAACCTAGCTTCATGTACTCACTTTTTAACAATAATTTTTTTCCATCTATGCTTATCATTATCTTTGTATCTAGCATAACATCTCTCTATAGTGATGCTGTTTCCTAGTTGCAGTGTTTTTTTTTAGAATTCTATAAGGTCACAATTGTGATGAATGTTATGTTCCCATTTTTTCCACCCCTTGTATTCAACTGCTTAACAATTTTTCGGACCACAAAGAAGCCCAAAATATTCACATTATATTTCCCATAATATTTATAAGAGAGAAAAGGAAACATTTCTTTATTATAATAACATTTATTTACATATGTCCAATAAGTTTAGTCTTGACCCCACAACCATTGTTTTCAATTTCAATATTTACAAGTTACATAAAGTATTAAATTATACAAAAAATATTTTTTCATGGCGTATTAAAATCTCTAAAAGTAAAGAACAAATAAACCCATTTTATAAAAATTGAGAGAGTGTGCTGACACTAAAGAAACTACATGAAACTCTCTAAATCAAATAAAATACAACTATTTCACATACGTAAACAAGAAAAGTGAGTTAGAATTTTTTATAGAATACCAATGGCCCATGGGTGTAAACATTTCATGTTAGTCTCAACCTTGAACCTTCATATTTCAATATTTATGATTTATAAGTGCGTACAGTGTAGGATCACATGGTGTCATTGAAGAAAAGATGTTTCTTCTTCTAGTAGATCCAAAGATATATTGCCTCAATCACACCATGTGACAATGCATTCTACACACTTTTAAATCATAAACATTGAAGAATAAATATTAAAGGTTAATACTAACATGACATGTCTCGAGTGAAGTATGGAAGATATGTCTTGTTGTCTTATCTTATCATGTCCTATCATGTTATGTAAACATTGGTAGATTTTAAGGTTTTAAATACCCATGGTTTTTCCCATGGTATGATTTTTTATTGTAGCCTATTTAAGGACATAAAATTATAATGAAAAAATCTTTATTTTTTAAAGAAATATTTATTTCATGAGAAACTACTGCAATAGGGTTTTGTAAAACTAAAAGTATCATTGGATAGAAGAATTCAATCTTATTGGTTAATTTTTTATTTTTTGTGTTTGATTACCATGAGATTACACTCTGTTGATGTAAATTTTTACCAACGATACCATAATGACTGTAAGTAACCATAAGTGACCAAACGGAGGAAGGAAAATGTTACTTCAAGTGAAGAGGTTGATGCTACCATTTACCGACAGCTAGTGGATTCATTGATGTATCTTGTGAAAACACAACAAGATATGTTTTATGCATTCAATGCGTTGGGCTAGGCTATAGTTAGGCTGACTAAATTGTATTAATATGAATCAAACCATCTCTTACGATTCCTCAGAGGCGCTACCAAGTGTGTATTATGCTACATAGAGACACAGGAAGTGAAGCTATGTGGATTCATAGATGTCAATTAGGCAATGAGTTCATCTGACCAAAAGGGTACATCAGGTGGAATTTTCAATATTGGGTCTGCAACAATTTCCCAATATAACTGGAAGTAGAGGTATGTGTCGCTCAACTCGACAGAAGCTAAATACATGGATGCAAGTCAAGTAGCATGTGAGGTGATGTGAATGAGAAAGATACTTGTGGGAATATCTAGTGAGGATATGGATCCAAATGTGATATTTTTTTATAATCAGAGTTGCATTAAGTTTTTTGAGAATACAATATCTCATGATTGATCCAAGGATATAGATATATGGTATCATCATTTAAGAAACTATGTGTAGAGGATGATAATGTTTATACAATAAATTTTGATATAGGAACAAGATGTTGACATCTTGACAAAAGATTTTCTCAAAAGGGAACTATGAATTTCATAGGTGCAGGATAGGGGCAATTGAAAATACCTTTTTTGCTAAGAGAGTGTTGAGAACTGTGACAAGAAAGTCTCAGTTTCACATTGGCTTGGTGAAAATGAGACATTTCAAGTTTCCACATTATAAAACAACTTGGAGGTAGTTAATAGAGGTGTCATGGCTCTTTTCACTCAGTTAACTTAGTAAATTTGCGTTAGAGGGCTTGGAGTTCAGTTATGCATGTGTGATTGCTAATTTGTAGCAATCTAGTTTAGTTATTTCTAGTTGTATTTAGTTAAACTAGTTCTAATAGTGGATAGAACTAGTTGGAGGTGAGTTGTGTAGTGGGACAACCATCTGACTTTGTGATCCTCTAGATATCTCACAATCATCCAAAAATAGTTAGTGCATGCAAAGAATTCTAGTACCCCAATTTTGGTAGAGATTCCAAGGCATTGTAACATCACGTCTAGACTAGTCTCAAGTGTACAAGTGTTTCATTCAGTCATAGATCCAACCTTCATAATTTCTCAATTGATTCAAGGAAAATTCCTAAGAAAACAAGGGCATAATTCCTCAAGATTCGCACATGGAAATAGGGGATCAAGGAGAGGTAAAAATTGACTAAATCTGGGTCAGAACTTCTCATTGAGCAAAGAGAAAGGTTATTCACTTGTAGGTTGAGCTCAAAGTGAGAAAGCAATTGTCATACATTCTCTATTCATCTAATCAATGCAAGCATACTTAAGGGGTTTTTACTAGTTTATTTCACCAAAATATGTGTACTTGTGTATTTGATTATTGCATGTTTATGAATGTGGTTCTAAATTGTGAATTAATTTCCACAGGGAAGTAGAGTAGAATCGTGCCTCTTGATTTAGATTAATTTCTTGTGTTTTTTATATTCTATCACCATATTTATACATGCATTCCTCGTATAATGTTTGTAGCTAAAGACTTATCATATTGATTTTTTTCACATAACATAATGAAGACAACCTACTCAACAAGGTAGAGAAGAACATAACTCTAATGGTGGTGGCACTATATTTGGAGCCTAATATATATTTGTAAAATAAAATCCATGTATATAGTGGTTATTAATAAAATGAGTATTAAATTGGAATATATTAAAAAAATTTAATTGGTAATGATAGAAAAAAACTGGTCTTTAAAAACTAGATGAGAAAAAAAGGGAATTTGATAATGGATTTTTCCCATTAAAAATAGGTGTGGCTAGACATGGAGGATGTAAAAAGATTGATAAATATATTAATAGGGTTTTTGTTGGAGTAGGATTTTTTGGAAAAAAACATTAATCCATTAACATTTGGAGTTGGGAATGGAATAATAGGTTATTTACCATAGGATATAGAAAATAACCCAGTAGGGGATATAGCTATATAATGAACTAGTAAAGTATCTCCCAAAGATTTTTCAAATAGGGCATCCGAATTAAATTTATTTTATTGTATGTAGATGGGGAAAAATATTATTATTAATCATCTGTTAACTTTAAGGTAGGATTGAGAGAAAGATCAAATAATTATACAAAATTAATAGAAATAAAACTAATGTTGTTGTTAAAAAAATGAAAAATGATGTGATTCTCACATTGTTTTCATATGTGAAAAAAATGAACAAACATGTTAAAAGATTTCTCTAGAATTTGCCTTGGAGGAGGTCAAAGATTTAAGCCTATTTTTCAGCCATCGTCCAATTCAATCAACATGTGTGTAGGTCTACAAGAAGAGAATATTGAAAGTGATGGTATAATAAATGTTGAAAGTACGATGGAGCATGGCACTTGGATGATAAGAGAAACAGGAGTTGAGAAAATTATGAATATTATAACTTTTTTCTTATGAAGTAGTGATAGAAGTGTGAAATGCTCTTTTTTTTTATGTTTTTAACAATTTTGATCATATTATGCTTTCTAATTCTAAATATTAAATTAGTATATGTAGTTACCAAAAGATATTCTCTCTATAAATAAATAAATAAAAATAAATAGATAAATTTATAAATTTATATCTATTATTTTAATTAATTAAATATGTAAAAATATAATTTTATAATTTCAATAAATAAATTTACAATTTTAAGAAAATGACTTGAAATAGAGTTCTTACACATGCTACTTCTAAAAATTGCAAGAGTCATATAACGAAGAAAAAAAAAGTCAAAGAGAGTTATTTTAAAAGTATGACAAAATGTCCATCTATTAATAAAAATGTTGAACATGTGACACTATGGCTGATTAAAATTCTATAACGTAAATTTGATGTAGATTTGCACACCTGGACAATGAAATATATTTTTATAAAAAATTTAACTATAAAGAAAACATGTCTTTATTTCCTTATCTCAATTCAGATCTACGTGAAACTAAGAATCAGTTGGCAAGCCTTATTTCCTGGGTTATCCATCATTTAATACGGTGTGGCAGAATCAGCTGGTGAGCCTTATTTCCTAGGCTATCGGCCATTTAATACGGTGTGGCATATACTACCCGCCATTAGATTTAAACGAATTTAAATCTAACGGTGGGCAGTATATGCCACACCTCTTTAAATAGCAGATAACTCAGAAAATAAGCTTTGCCGAATCAGTTGCGCATTTTAGAAAAGGGTAGCACCTTCAAAGCTAAAAATGGAATCATAAATTCAGTTTCTTGACTCTAGAAAATAAAATTGAGAAAGGAATATACTTCATCTGCATGGTGGGCACCTTGCCCAATGTTATCCCAGTTAGTGCTCTTTGTTAGAATGTGGCATTTACCCATAACATTAGAATGTGGCATTTACCCATAACATTAGAATAGTTACCATAATTTTTTTTTCCTTACTATTTAAGTTATAATTCAAATACATGAATATAGCTATTATAAAATTTACTTTTGCGTATACTTGGGGTACCTTACGGATAACATTATAATCAAATAAATATCTTAGTTATTTCATTTATTATTGGAATGATGATTCGGTGGATATTTAATATGGTTATCATGCCAACTGGCCACAACAACAATCCTTGAGCCGATGAACTGCTAGTACATGTTTTTAATTATTTTAATATTTGTTACTCCCGCCTCAGATTAATGTCGTAAATGAGGCATTCATGCGATAGAAAGGTGGGGTTCTCTCAACCCTTATATCTTTAGATAATTCACGGTTTAATATGGTTCAGAGGTGGTTAGGGTATAACCCTACCCCCCAAACCCTAACTTCTTTCATTTTTCACCTCATGCTATGTCGTCTCTACACTCTTATCTAGTTAAGTTTGGCTTTCTAGTATGCTACACAGTGTCAAGGTAATGAGCTTTTCCTTTCGTCCAGGCCGCCTAACTACGACACACCTCATTCTACACATATTTACGGTGCTCTTTCATGGTTTTACCTTAATGCTGAGGTGATTTACTCTTTATTGCAACGATGGTGGCTTGGCTTGTGCTGGCATAATACTCCAATTGTTCCTCTGCGTGGTCATTCCCATATTGTGGTATTGTATGCTCTAGAGGAAATTGTTCGAATTCGCTGAAGCCTACTCAGGTAAATCTCGGGGTTTGGTAGAGGTTTAAAAGAGTCCTTTATTGTGTATTTATTTTCTTTTAATTGTTTCCATAGTTATTAAATTTGTTTCTTCTCCTTTTAGGGTTTACATCTCATGTCTACTTTCTTTTATGATGTAATACCTGACCCTAATTTCTGCATTTGAGTATTACTATCATCACGTTATTTCCTGAAAAACTTTGAGAAGTTTTGATCTAATGCATGCTATCTATGGTTTTGTCATGTAACATATTCCAAACCCTACCCTTTACAACTCGGTTAGCTCAGTCTCCACCAACCTAAGGTGTTTTCCTCTTGCATGTCCAGGTACTCGACTCCTCTCTAGTCTCTATCACAACCATCCTAGTTATTTTTGAATTGTTACAGTTTTAGTATGAGACTCTATAATTTTATTGTCTCTATCGAAGATATTTAAATTTTGACGGTAACTTCTAGCCCACCATGGATTGTAGAGAATAAAATCATTTTTTTTACTATGAATTTTGGATATGGAGGGTTGAAAACCTGTTTTGGTTTCTCGGTTGACAGTATGATTTCCTATTTGGGTATTGTTACATATATTTCATTTTTTGGCTCTGTCCTCTGTAATGTCAAATCTGTAATTTAAATATTGACCCATCAAGTAACTCTATTTATAGTGAGTAGTGAATTTAATGTTTATTGGGTCTGTTCTATAACGACTTCTTCACTGTGAATGTAAAATATTTACTATTTTTTTACTGTGTATATACAATTGTATTATTATAGTCTCTCCTACAACAGTAGTGAATGGTTTTTCCAGATTCTTGTGAATCTTGTTGATAGGATTTTCACCCTCTAGAGTTTTATCTATATATTTTATTTGGTCCTTTTCAATTTTATTTTTCAAAGTTACACAGAAGGAACATAATCTAAAAGTGTATATAAATATATATATCATAGTTTTCCATGTTCATATTTTCTTTCTATGTTATTCCTTCAGGAAGGTTAATCTATATTTATTTACTTTCAATACAAGTTATACTCTAAGAGTTATATTCTTATTTGTGTTTCTGTTTGATATTACATGATACTGTAAATTTATTATCATATTTTAATTGTTGCATCCATCAATTTCCTCTTTACTTCCCTCTATAATAAATCTTCCTTCCCAGATGTCCAAACCATCTATAAATAAATAGGTTTCCTTCCCAAACCCTATGTCCATGTATATCTAGTCCACTTATGGGTAGATTGTTCTGTCTGGGGTTTATTCTTTGGATGGAACTAATTTTTCCATCATTTATTTCCTTTCTTTCATAGTTTCCAAACTTAATAACTAAATTATTCGAATTCCATTACTAAGACCTTCCCTTGCATATTGGGGGCAAAGTTTTCTCTCACAAAACTACTCCAGTATAGAGCAAGAGGGTTACAGTTTATCATGAATTAGATAATTTATATCTAACAGTACATTCCTAATGATTAGTTCATTATATAATTTATTTCATTCTGAAATTACACACAGAGAAATTATTTCCAGAAATAAAGTAATTATAACAAATAAAGGAACACTTTATGATATTCGTTTTAGATTCATAGTACCTACCTCAATAAAAAGAGTTGATGGTTTCCTCCCAACCATGAGAGATGCTATTACATCCTCTACTCCTTCATGCTCCTCATCATAGTATGATTGCTTAATAGTTTTCTCTGGGGATAGAGACCTCAAGACCATCATCCATTACCTTATTCCAATTCAGGTTTTTATCAGAGTTCCACTGGCTCCAACCAGCTCTAGACATTCTCACCTTTAAGCTATCTTGTTGTCTTTTTCCTTTTGGATATAACCCCTTTTCCTCACTTGGGTTTTCTTTTTATTCCAAGAGGAAAGGTAACTGTCAAGTAACTTCTTTTAATCTAACCACTCTGGTAACTTAGACACTTAACCATCATTTCATGGAGACAAATCCATAATTAATATTTATATATAATAAAAAAAAAATTTAATTTTTTTCATAATTTTCTTAATATACACATTAAGCCATTTTAGCCTTAAACAAATCACATGTATAATTTAAATAACATAACAAATCAAATATAGGTTTTCCATCTTCCCCCTCTCAAAGTAAACACTATCCTCGGTGTTTTACTCCATTTCAGTGAATAATTCTAGATAGGCCTCACGCATGAATCCTTCATCTTCCCAAGTAGCCTCCTCTAGGCCAAAGTGGTTCCACTGGACTTTAACTTGAGTGATGGCTCGCCTTCGGAGCGTTATTTCTCTCTGCTCTAGCATACGCTGAGGTTCTACCAGAAACTCATCGTCAGGTTTGACCTGCATCGAGAAAAGTTTTGAATTAGTAAAACTACTAATTATCTTCTCCAGACTCGTAGATTTCAATTCAATCCTACTTGAATGTTTTTCCAATTTAGCTTTGGTTCATGCACATATATTTTCAATACGGACACATGAAACACATTCTGCCCTAGAATTTGTCCTAGTAAAGCTAGTCGATAGACCATTCGTCCCACTCTTTCCAGTATTCGGAAAAGCTCGAAAAACTGGGGGGAAACTTGGCGCAAGTGCTCCACCTTAGGGTGCTCTTCTTAGGTCTAATTCTCACATAAACATGATCACCCATTTAAAATTCCTGGTAGGTTCTCTTTCGATCCACATAAAATTTATGCTGATCTTGAACAACTTTTAGATTTTTCCTGATTTTATTCACTTACTGTTCCATCTCATCCAACATTTCAGGCCCAAGCATTCTCTTCGTCTCTCGGCTACTCTAGTTAATGGTTGTTTGAAATTTCCTAAAATACAATTCTATAGAAGGACTTATCCTAAGGGATTCTTGGTATCAATTATTGTAAGAAAATTCCACGAGGTGTAAATAATCTTCCCACTTCGTAGGTTGTTGCCTTAAATACATCCATGACATGTCCTCCAAAATCTAATTTACTCTTTCTATTTGACCATCTATCTGTGGATGATACACAATACAGAATTGAATTTTTGTGCCTAGGCTGGTGAACAGGGTCTTCCAAAAAGCGGAGGTAAAATTTAAGTTTATGTCTGAGATGACAATTTTTGGTATGTCGTGTAATCTAAACAATTCTTATCATAAATATATCAACAATCTGTATAGTTTTATAATTTGACTGTACTGGAATAAAGTGACCTGCCTTACTCAATCAATTTACTACCACCATTATTGACTCATTGTGTTGCTTTTCTTTTGGTTTGCCTATGATTAAGTCTAACGATATAAATTCCCACTTCCATTTCAACATAGGAATAGGTTGCGATAGCCCTGTTGGGTGTTAATGCTCCACCATGACCTCTTGACATTCCAAACATTTAGTGAAATATTTAGCAATATTTTTACGCATTCTTGACCAAAATTAGTCTTTTCTGATTGTTGTTAACATTTTTTGATAACCAGGGTGTCCAAAATAAGCATTTCAATGATATTCATTTAAAATCAGTAACTTCAAACTCATTTGATTAGGAATTTAGACTTTCCCTCAAAATTTCAACAACTATTCATTGTTGATCTTGTACTTTGTTTACTTTCCTCATTCTTCTGATTTTTGTGTTTGTTGCCATACGAACTGATATTCTCGATCCTATTCCATAACCTCCTTCAATTGTTCTCGGAACATAAATTATGCCTAGTTAAAATAGAGTTCATACACATAGTGTAATTTTCTACTTAAAGCATCGGTGACATTATTTTATTTTCCCTTGACATGTTGAATTTCAAAATCAAATTCTCTTGTACAATTTGTCGTAATGTAATTATTGCAAAATGTGCATATCTATGTATCTAGCATAGTTGATATAATGCAAATTTGAAGTTGCATGATTTTGTTTTAGATGTGTGTGTCTATTGAAAGTAAATTATATAATATTCATTCTTGAATGCCAAATGTGTGGTACATGTTTTGTAATTTCCAGTTTACTATCAACTAAAAGTAGCTTTTCTATGTGCATTGATGAAAAATATTACATGTACTAGATATATATGTTCTAGAATGCAATTTTAAAATTTTATGATTGTTTGACACATCTAAGAAGACCTAGAATCTTAAGAATTTTTTTAGATATATATATATATATATATATATATATATATATATATATATATATATATATATATATATATATATATATATATATATATCGATATGTATATTCAAATATGTAATTAAATCATTTCTATGTACATAAATTCATGTGAACTTTTTTTTTGTTTGTAAAATGACAACTTCAATTTAAAAAACAAAACATTATATCACAACATTACTGAACACATGAAAAATGTAGTTCAACCATCCAAAACTTGAGTTTTAACAACAAAACAAATTATAATAATCACAACATTACTTCACATGCCAAATGTAGTACAAATATTCAATAAAAACAAAAATTTATATAATAATCACATGGCAAATGTAGTTCAACTATTAAATAAAAGAAAAGTTCATTATATCACAATCACATGCCAAATGTAATTATCCAAGAAAAGAGTAAATGTATTTTAAAACTCTATATATATCCAAATAGTAAAATATTTCCAAAATTTGTGTCTCACGTGAAAAATAAAAGTGTCTGTGTGTGTGTGTGTGTATATATATATATATATATATATATATATATATTTAAAAATTTCAAATGAAAATGCATATATATAAACTAGTTTTCAATAATATTAAAAAAAAGTTAGACAACCTGTTAAAATGGTTCAAATTGTGTGGATGTTCCTATCTCCATCATATGCTCCATCGCTAGAGTCCGTGGAGAAAATAAATCATCTCCAGGAACCTAAAATTCAAAAATTTTAAAAGTATAAAATAACTCAAGATCTAGATATCAATTTATAATAAAAATTTTGAACTTCAATTTATAACTTATATCTTAAACATATATTTAAGTGAAAAATTGAATACTTGTGATGGTGGAATTGGCACATCTCCTAAGGGTGGCTCCAAAATAAAATCTCCAAAAACCTAAATTTCAAAAACTTTAAAATAACTCAAGATTTAGAGATCTCATTTTTTAACAGAACTTCTGAGCTGGAATATATAACTTAAAAATATATTTAAAAGTTAAAAAATTTTCATACTTGTAATGCTGGATTTGGCACATCTCCCAAGGGAGAAGAAGGTACCGCCATCCTAAAATTATCGGATGGAATCAGAATCTACTAACATTTAATTATATATACATATACATGTGTGCATAGTTATTTATTTTAAAAATATGTCATCATGTTTCGATATATAAAATAATAGATCAAAAATATTTGTACATCATTGTGTTCACTTAAAAAACACTAACATTTTCCAACATATATTTATGGTGAGAACCATCTTGATTGGGTGATTGATGGTGAGACCCATATTGATTGTGTGAACCAGAGACTCTGACCGTGATATTAACATCATATGTGTCCATCAAGCGTGACAACTGCAAATGGTGTTAACATATAATGATACATTTTTTTTAGATTAATATATACAAATAAATGTATGTATATATGTATTTATTACAAATTGTACATGTGTTAAAATAATCACCCTAACTATTTACACATGCCGTTCTCATGCCCTATTGCTCATGAATAATTAGGTCTTGCCAACCATTGCGACAATTATTTTCATATGCTCTAAGATGTTCAACACTCATGTTGTCTATCTCTTCATCTGTATAATACACAAAATTAGCTCGTGCATTTTCACGTGCTCTTTGTCGATTCAGATAAATATCAACTCCACCCAATCCACTCTGAACATTGTCAATGATTGCATCCCTTGCTTCTCGGCTATTTTGAGAACTAAAATCCATCTCTGACCATAATTTTTGACACGAAGAGGTCGACTAACCAATGGTGGCCCAGGGTGAGGAAACTCAATATCACACCTAGCACCCCTGCGGTCAAACAATCAACCTTTCCTGAGACCAAAAAATTTAGAGGGAAGGTAATTATAATTGGGTTTCATTCCCAAAAAGAATTATTTATAAAATAATTTTGTAAAATAAAGAGGAACGTTGTCGTTCCATGGGAGTCTTCCATAGGCAGCAAGGTGTCTATCATACAAATAGTGAGCTATATGACAGTTGTTGAAATATTTCACCTTTAGCATATTTCTTTTCAGCCCTTCTTTGAAATTAAACATAGACTTGTCCATTTCTATTATAACTCTTTTTTTAACAACCTCCCATGTATCGAGACCCATAACTATTTCCTTTATTTTTATTATCACTTCTACAAAAGTATTAGTTGTTGGCCCAATCTTTAGGTACATATCTACTAGTTTGCTTAAAGAGTGAGTAACTATTTCCAAGCTTTTTTGACTCTCAACAGGGAGAGTCAAAGCCACGAGATCTCTCTTAAATTTTGAACGAATATTTTGACACCTTTGTAAGGTACATTGCTGCATGTTTGATTCCCAAGGTATATTGGAAAGGTCAGACAGATAAGTAATAGTTAGTTTACAACCTTCCTCTTGAATGACGCATTCTGTCATGCATATTTTTCGAGAAACATTTGGAGCAACATTTTCACTCTCTGCATCAATATATAAAATTTTGTATATTAAAAAAACATGTAAACAAATTTGTACAAATTGAATAAAGATAATATTCATATTGATGGCCACCTCGATATGGCTGGCCAACATCTTTTGCACCTTGATATTTTTGAGAACCAGAACGACCACCGATTGGTTAAGAACCAACATGACCATACATTAATTGGCCTCTGAGGGAATTCATATCACCACCTTCACACAATTCACTAGCACCTGTTGATGGCCCTCCAAGGGAATTTGTTCCACTACTAACCTCACAAGACGAGTGGGAAGCTTCATAAGATAATATCAATTTATAATCAATTCAAAAATAAATTCATACATATACATACATTTACATATTCATTTATTAAATTGTGTGAACCATGGCCATGCTCCATTAATGGAGTATACACCCTTATCCTCCTACCTCCTAAAGAATAAAAAATGAAACTTATTAACAACTAATTTAACTCACACAATTGATAAAAAATCAATTCCATATGTACACACATGTATTTATGGAGATAATATTATATTTAAATACCATGAAAATCCCTCGATCCCTGATCCCCCTCTCTCATAGAGATATGAGATTATATTGATCTTTGCTTTTCATCCTCCATGATATATATATGTAGATATATCTACAACGGACATTTACAATTATTTTTAAATTACTATTTAAAATAAATTTCAAAAAAATAATGTAATTTAGCATACACAAATTATGTAAAACACAAATTTCAAAGCACTAATTGATATGTGAAACTCAATTTAAGCAATTTTTTTTATAAAAATGTTAATTTCACCAAATTTCGCATTACATGGTGGGAGCACACGTGGTATATAATTCAAAAACACACATGGTTATTAAAAAAGAAGCGTGAAACTCCATTTAAAAACAAATATTGTTGAAGCCCTCACATTTAATTTTATAAATATGTGAGGTTCACCAAGTTGCAAATGTGAAGTTCACCAAGTTGTGCTTTAAATGCTGGGAGCACACCTGGTATATAATTGAGAAAACACATTGTTATCAAAAAAGACATATTTATAAGTAAAAAACACACACATATCAAAGATATGTTGCAATGTCGATAATTTTTTTTTTTTAAGGAGAGCATCTCAACACTAATTCATCTTTGACAGATGAATCTTGAATTTTTGAAGAAGAGTGTCTCAACACTAATTCATCTTTGAAGGATGAATCTTCAATTGGCATTGCCTCGTATAATACTAATTCATATTTGATATATGAATATTGAATTGGCATTGCCCCACACAATAGATCAGCAAACATCTTATTAACATTTGTACAATGTCTTATACTAAAAAATTGAAATTGGCTAAAAATGTTGTTTTATTTTCCATGCAGTTGTTTTAGCCTCTCCTGATCCGGATTTATGCAGGAACGCAACAGAATAAACATACAACCATAAATACAGAGATGCAGCGGAAATAACACTTCATTTCATTAATATCAAAGAACTGAAATTTGCTTACAGACAGAATGGAAATAAAACTAGCTAGGGCACTGGTAGCTATCTCTGAGAAGAGATGTGGCGGCTACAGGCCTCTAAACTACATTACAATGAGGCTCGAGGGCCTATTTATTATTGAGAAACAATGGAGAACCCTAAACATCCCAAAACCTAACCCTAGGAGATGAAGCGCCAAAACTATGGGCCCCGTTTGGGTAAATTGGTGTTTCAACTTCCCAGGGACGTAACTTTGGCATACTATCTCCGTTTGACGCACATGATACATCATTAGAAAGCTCTATCCGAGGACTAAAACTTTTGAGAAGAATTTGATGATCAAATTCATTGGTAGTCCGATACCCAAAAAAACGTCGTTTAGGGCCTCAAAACGGCTCCGGAAGTTCACGACCCAAAAAACTGCTAAAAATAGTAAGTTATGCCAAAACTGAAAAACTAAAAGAGACAATGGTAGGGGCCCAAGTGGAAAAGGCGGGTGGCCACCAATATCCACCTGGATCATTCCTCCCCCCTTAGGAAGCAATGGTCCCCATTGCGTTAAGTTCCTCCATGAGATGAGGAAATTTTTGCTGAACTTGGTCCCTGGTGAACCACTTTCCTTGGTGCAGGAGTTGGCCAGCTTTGACAACCCGATACAGTTGGATCCTCTGTTGGCGAGTGTTCTTAATTTGCATGTCCATGATACAATTTGTGGTGGATTGTTCCATGTAGTCTGGGTTTAACTCTGTTGGTGTGATTTGTTCTGCAATGTCCGAAGTGTCCAGTAGAGGTGGGAAGTAAGGACGAAGGCGATCCACATTGAAGACTGGGTGCAGACCAAGGAATGGTGGAATAGTAAGCTCAAAAGCATTGTTCCCTACAGCCTTGGTGATGGTGTACGGCCCGTATCGGAGCGGGCGAAGCTTGCGGTGAGGTCCAGTGAGGCGCTCCTTCTGCAAATGCAGCCATACTTTGTCGCCCACATGGAAGTTGTGTGGCACCTGGTGTTGATCATGGCGATGCTTGTACTTCGCATTGGCTCTGTCCAATATATCATGAACCTGTTGGCGGATGTGTTGAATGCGCTTGATGAAGCTACTTGCTTTTTCAACTTCAGACTAGATGTACACTGAATCGGCCTGAGCAGCTGCAAATGGCATGGCTACGTCAATGGGACATAGTGGCTGGAATCCCAAGACCACCTGAAAGGGGCTATGGAAAATTGAACTGTGGAGAGCCTGGTTATAACTATGTTGTACATAGGGGAGGCTCTCGTCCCGTTTGCGTGGATGCTTTGAATTGTACATGCGCAGAATGTGTACAATCATTCTGTTGACGACCTCTGTCTGCCATCTGTTTGGGGATGGAAAGCTGTGGAATTGGTGAGCTTTGTGTCCAACATTGACCAGAGGCTGGACCAAAATGTGCTGAGGAACCTGCTATCTCGATCTGATATGATAGACTGTGGGATCCCAAAGTGCACCCACACTCTTTCAAAGAAGAGTTTAGCAGTGGCTTCTGCTGTGATATTCTTCTTACAGGCCGCCATGATGGCCATCTTCGAGAATCTGTCAACGACCACGAAAACACAGTCATTTCCATTCTTAGTAGAAGGCAGGCCCGACATGTAATCCATGGAGATGGATTCTCAAGGTCGACTAGGGGTAGGTAGTGGAGTATATAGGCCTTGCTTCTTGATGGTCGGTTTGGCAATGGCACAAGCAGTGCAGGATCTGATGTGCTTCTTGACATCCTTTCGAAGGTTCGGCCAATAGAAATACTTATGTAGTATTGCTACTGTTTTCTCGACCCCGAAATGCCCAGCGACTCGACTGTAGTGTGCTTCCCATATCATCTTGGCACGCTCGCTTGAAGGAACACAAAGGTGTCCCAGGTGACATAAAAGTGCATCTCGGAGGTGAAAATTTGGAACTTGCGTACCCCCCAAGAGTGCCTTGTAAGTGTGGCCGAATTCTGGGTCACTCTCATAGAGAAGCGGCCAATCAGAAGTCTCGTGCCCACAAGAGTTGAGCACGGTGGTGAGCGCCACGATCGGTGGTCGGCTGAGGCAGTCTGCAACATTATTGGTGCTACCCTTCTCGTACTTGATGTTCAAATGAAACTGTTGCAGATATGTGGACCACTTCTGATGGCGATCATTCTGCAACTTCCCTTGTGTCTGTATGAACTGCAGGGGCCGGTGGTCTGTGTGGATGATTGTTTCCTTCCCCAAAATGTAATGCTTCCATTGTCGACAGGCTTGCACAATGGAATACATTTTTTTGTCATAGGTGGGATACTTGCGAACTGTCTCAGACAATGTCTCACTGTGATATGCCACTGGATGTCCCTGTTGAGTAAGAACTGCCCCAATAGCATAGTCAGAGGCATCTGTCTCGATCTCAAATGGCTGCTGCAAGTCCGGTAAGGTGAGCACTGGGGCAGAACAGAGGCGATTTTTCAATTCTTTGAATGCCTTCTGTTGAGGTTCCGACCAAAAGAATTTTGCTCTCGCTCCTCCTTTGGTGACTTGACTTAAGGGCCAAGTGATATGAGAGAATCCCAGCACGAATCTACGGTAGAAATTAGCAAGACCCAGAAAGCTGCGAAGCTCTGTTATAGTAGTCGGGGCTGGCCAATCCCGAATGACTTGGATCTTGGCTGGATCCACATGCACCCCCTTTTCATCAATAATGTATCCCAAATATTGAACCTGGGTCATGCCAAACATGCACTTCTCCAAATTGGCACACAACTTGTGTTGCCGCAGTGTTTGGAGGACTTGTCGGATGTGATGAAGGTGCTCTTCCCAAGTCTTGCTGAAGATCAGAATGTCATCCAAGCACACCACTACGAATGAGTTGGTGAATGGCCGCAAGATGTCGTCCATCATCCTCATGAAGGTTGCGGGAGCATTCGTCAACCCGAAAGGCATGACCAGCCATTCAAGAAGGCCTTCCTTAGCTTTGAAGGCAGTCTTCCACACATCAGAGGGTTCAATTGGTACCTGGTGATACCCAGACTTCAGGTCGATCTTACTGAAATATTTTTCACCTTGGAGTTGGTCCAGAAGGTCATCAATCCGTGGGATTGGGTACCTATTTCGGACAGTGATCTTGTTCAGCGCCCGATAGTCAATAAAGAGTTTCCACGTCCCATCCTTCTTCTGTACCAACACGATCGGGCTCCCACAGGGCGATGAACTTGGTCTGATGTGACCTTTCTGCAACAGCTCCTGAATCTGCCTCTTGATTTCATCATTTTCCAGAACAGAGCGTCGATAGATCGGTCCATTGGGTAGCGGCGCACCTGGGGTCAGATCAATCGGGTGCTTGACCTGGCAGTGCAGAGGAACCCCCGTGGGTGAGGTGAAGATGTCCCCGTACTCCTCCACGACCTTATCCATTTGTTGTCGTCGTGCAGAGGGGCCCTGTCTGGAGGTCGTGGCCACAGTCTTCTTCTTGCCCTGGGGGCGGATCATCAGGAAAACGAATTTCCTGGTTTGGGAAATGAGCTTACTACATTGTTTTGCAGTAACCAAAGAGATAGCGGCAGGAGGTGGTACCTCTGGTATCCCGTACAACTTATTTCCCAAAGTAACAATAACAGCACGAGGTCGAGACTCATACACAGCATGATGCTTCCACAAGTATGGTTGTCCTAATAATACATCAGAAACATCAATAGGAGCAACGTTACATAATACCTCATCCGTGAAGGGCTTGATGCTATAGGGAAGGCGGCACTGCTGGCTGACGCGGAGATCTCGTCCTTGGTGAAGCCACCCGATGGTGTATGGATGTGGGTGAGCTCTGGTCGGCAAGCCCAACCGCTTCACGGCGTCTGCTGAAATGAGGTTCTTTTGGCTCCCATTGTCGACAATGAACTGTACAGGGGAGCCCTTTACCCACATCTGGGAGTGGAAGAGACGTTCCTCCTCCTCTGGATCTTCCGGTTCCTCCTTCGGGACCTTTGTAGTGGCAACAGTGGCGTTGGGCTCCGCATCAATAATCTGTTTCCCTTTTTCATTCCCCTTTTCAGGTTCTGATTCGGAGTCAGAGCATGCATCTGACTCAGAAGCCCTCATCTCGGCCACTAGCGACTGCTTGGCCCGACACTCGCTTGTGTTGTGAGTGGAGCTCTTATGGAACTCACACCACTTTCCCGTGTCCTTCTTTGGCTTTACGGTGTTGTTCTTTTCTTGTGGCTTTGACGGGTTGTCTTTAGCCGCCATGCTCTGTCCTTTGTTCTGCGGTTTGGAAGCACCTTTTCCTTGTTTTTGATTCACAGATCCAAAGTCTCGCTTCTTCTGTTTGAATTTCTGCTCAATCTTGGCAGCATACCGGTATGCCGTACCAAGCGAGGAGATGTCGAGGAACTCCATTTCCTCCTGAATGTATCTGTGTAGAAAACTGCGATACTTTAGCACCAGATGTTTCTCTGAATCTTTGATACCCAACTTTGTGCGCAGGGTATGGAACAGATTCGTCAGCTCATGCACATCTTGATCCCTTTGTTGTCATAGCGTGGTCCATTGTATGTACTTGTCCTCATAGCTCCCCACGGGATAGTACTGTTCCTTGACGGTGTCTCGGAAAGAATTCCAAGTTGGTACGGCCGAGAACAGAGAGGGTTCTGTCTGGTCCTTGTTCTCACAGTAGGTTTCCCACCAGTCCTTAACATGGGGGGTAGCTTTGAGGAGTGCAAAAATAATCTTTTCCTAGTCTGAAAAGTCATGAACAGAGAAATATCCTTCTAATAGATTCAACCATATATCTACGGCTTCGGGGTCTATTTGACCCTCAAATATGGGAATGTCAAAATTTACTTGTACCTTAAAAAGAGTCGCAACTCCAGAGTGGCTACTGGATGCAGATGCGCCGCCGATGGGCAGCCGTTGAAGGATCTGAGCAAAGTTATCCATCATCGCGTTCCTTTGTTTTTCGAGGGCCTCCTCGAGCAATATTTTGATAGGATCTCCTGCTCCCTCATATTTCTTTTCGTCCCCCATGGGCATCCGTCGAGGTTTGCGAGGTTGATCTTGCAAAGGTTCCACCAGATCAAGCCCTAGCTCCTTATACCCTGACCTCGTTGGGGGAATGCAAAGAAGGATCGAGAAAAAGCAGATTGCTCTGATACCACTAATCCGGATTTATGCAGGAACACAACAGAATAAACATACAACCATAAATACAGAGATGCAGCGGAAATAACACTTCATTTCATTAATATCAAAGAACTGAAATTTTCTTACAGACAGAATGGAAATAAAACTAGCTAGGGCACTGGTAGCTATCTCTGAGAAGAGATGTGGCGGCTACAGGCCTCTGAACTGAGTCACAATGAGGCTCGAGGGCCTATTTATTATTGAGAAACAATGGAGAACCCTAAACATCCCAAAAACCTAACCCTAGGAGATGAAGCGCCAAAACTATGGGCCCCGTTTGGGTAAATTGGTGTTTCAACTTCCCAGGGACGTAACTTTGACATACTATCTCCGTTTGACGCACATGATACATCATTAGAAATCTCTATTCGAGGACTAAAACTTTCGGGAAGAATTTGATGATCAAACTCACTGGTAGTCTGATACCCAAAAAACGTCGTTTAGGGCCTCAAAACGGCTCCGGAAGTTCAGGACCCCAAAAACTGCTAAAAATAGTAAGTTATGCTGAAACTGAAAAACTGAAAGAGACAATGGTGGGGGCCCAAGTGGAATAGGTGGGTGGCCACCAATATCCACTTGGATCATCTCCTTATTAACTTGGTACATGCAGTTCATTTGGTTTGACACAAGTTCAGAATTGGAGAAAACTAAAATTCCATTTGATCCATACTCCCTAGCTCTTCCCAAGCCTTCTATCAATGCAATATAGTATGCCTCATTTTTTATTGTTCTTCCTGTTATATTGATTTTCCTTTAGAGGACCTTGGTAGTCGCAATATTGCAAAGCACATATGTAATCACTACTTTCCCTAGATTGGGATAGCAAGAAACATCTATGCATAATGTCCATTTTTCAAACATATTTAGTGGGTTTTTTTATCCCTAAAAAAAAATTCAATAAAATATATTAAATTAACATTTATTGCAAATGCATGGGATAAATTACATGTGCATGGTTTACCCTAAATTTTTCCTTAAAGGTTATAGGAGAATTCACATATAGAAATGAGATTCCTTAAAGATTGCCTTGCCTAGAGTTAAAGGGAGATATATGACATGTACATGGTTCGTGCATGGTTTTCCTTAAAGTTTGCCTTAAATTTTATGGTAGAAATCACATCTAGAAATGACACGCCTTAAATATTTCCTTGCCTAGAGTTTAAGGGAGAAATGACATGTACATGGTTCGTGCATGGTTTTCCTTCAAGTTTTCCTTAAAGTTTATGGGAGAAATGATATCTAGAAATGACATGCCTTAAATATTGGCTTGCCTAGAGTTTTAGGGAGAAATGACATGTACATGGTGCCATGAGTTTAATGGATATGCCACCTTTAAGAAAGGATGAGATCTAGAGGCTACCTGGCCCTTTATAGACTCTTCCTTTAGAACTTGTAGAAGATAACACTCAATACACAAACTAAAATCCTATGGAAGTTTAACCACTTTAGGTTCAGCTTTTAGGCCTTAAATTTTTCCTTGAATTAATGGGAGAAAGCCTTGAGTTTTTTGGATCTTATCCTATGAAAATTCTGCTACTTTAGGTTTAGTTTTTAGGCCTTAATGTTTGTCGTGAATTAATGGGAGAAAGCCTTGAGAAATGACACATGCCTTAAACTTTTCCTAAAATTTTATGGGAGAAATGGAACATGTATGGGATAAATGACACATGTACATGGTTTTCCTTAAAGTGGTAGTGGTTTATGGATATTAAAATGAATAACTTCTATTTATATCTATTACAGAGATTGAATATAGGGGAATTCACTGGAGATGTCACCTTTGCGAAAATATGAGATCCAAAGGCTACCTGGCCCTTTACAGACTCTGCCTTTAGAACTTGTAGAAGTTAACACTCAACATACAAACTAAAATCATATAGAAGTTCAACCACTTTAGGTTCAGTTTTTAGGCCATAAAGTTTCGCTGGGAGAAATGTCATGTGCATGGTTTGCCTTAAAGTTTGCCTTAAGTTAACCGGAGAAATCACATCTAGAAATGGCATGCCTTAAAATTTCCCTTGTCTAGAGTTTAAGGGAGAAATGACATGTACGTGGTTTGGCTTAAATTTTTCCTTATAGTATACGGGAAAAATGACATTTCCTTATATTTTATGGGATAAACGACATATAAATGAAAAAGAAATGACATAGAAATGACAGATGCCTTAAATTTTGCTTAAATTTTATGGGAGAAATGACACATGTACATTGCTCACCTTAAAGTGGTAGTGGTTTATGGATATTAAAATAAAGAAATTATATTTAGATCTGTTCCAAAGATTTACTGTATGGGAATTTACTGGATATGTCACCTTTGAGAAGAGATGAGATCCAAAGGCTACCTGGCCCTTTACATAATCTTCCTTTAGAACTTGTAGAAGTTAACACTCAACAGACAGACTAAAATCCTATGGAAGTTCAAAATACTATGAGAGTTCATCTACTTTAGGTTAATTTTTTAGGCCTTAAATTTTCCCTTGAATTAATGGGAGAAAGCCTTTAGTTTGTGGGATAAATGACACGTACATGGTTGAAACATTTATTTTATGCACTTACTAAAACAACTAGTGGTAGTGGTTGATGAATTTATGTCAAAATTCACAGGTTTATGAGTTTGTGGGAGAAATGACATTTCCTTATAGTATATGGGAGAAATGAAATAGAAATGACACATGTCTTAAAGTCTGCCTAAAATTTTATGGGAGAAGGGACAAATGACATATGTACACAATTTTTTTCTTAAAGTGGTAGTGGTTTATGGATATTAAAATGAACAAATTCTATTTAGATCTGTTCCCAAGATTGATTGTAGGAGAATTTACTGCATATGTCACCTTTGAGAAAAGATGGGATCCAGAGGCTACCTGTTTCTTTACAAACTCTGCATTTAGAACTTGTATAAGTTAACACTCAACATTGACTGTAGGGGAAATTACTGGATATGTCACCTTTGAGAAAAGATGAGATCCAGAGGCTACGTGGCACTTTATAGACTCTGCCTTTAGAACTTGTAGAAGTTAACACTCAACAGACACACTAAAATCCTATGGAAGTTAAAAACCCTATGATAGTTCAACCACTTTAGGTTCAATTTTTAGGCCTTAAAGCTTGCCTTGAATTAATGGGAGAAATCCTTTAGTTTGTGGGAGAAATGACATGTACATGGTTTTAAAAATTATTTTATGCACTTACTAAAACAACTTTAGGTTTAGTTTTTACACCTTAAAGTTTTACTTGAATTAATGGGAGAAAGCCTTTAGTTTGTGGGAGAAATGACATGTACATGGTTTGCAAAATTATTTTGTGCACTTAGTAAAACAATTAGTGGTAGTGGTTGATAAATTTATGTCAAAAGGCACACCTTGATGAGTTAATTAGTGGTAGTTATTGATGAATTTATGCCAAAATTCACACCTTGATGAGTTTGTCGGAGAAAAGTAAAGTAAAGTTTAACATTTTACAAGATTACAAAGGTAAAAAAAATAGTAGGAGAGGAAGCATTATGGAAGCTATAAAATTTAATAATCATTTAAATTTTATAATTTAATGTCATTTTTGGCTTGCACTATCATTAATCCTTCATATACATACAAGAATTTTACAGCTTGAACATCAACCTGCACACTATCATCATATCACTACATACATAATCTAGATTACTAGTATCCAGTTCATCATAAAACACTCCACTTTTAACAATTTACAAGATTAGAAAAGTAAATGCACATAATCTAGATTAGTAATATCCATTACATCGTAAAACACTCCACTTTTAACATTTTACAAGATTATAAAAGTAAATGACAACACTAGGAGACGAAATATCATGGAAGGTGTAAATTTAGGTACATTAGTAAAAAATAGTTCGCATCCACATAAATATGGATACAGTGGAAAAGTATCACTAAATCAATGTTTGGTTAAATTTTTTAAAATAGCCAACCTCAATCCTAGTAATTTAGTCATCTCAATTACAATAAAACCACCACATCTTCTAGTGAGGTGGGCCTAAAATCTACACATAGAAACTTATGTTTGAAGTAATAAGTGGAAAGGGGTGAAAAATTATTTTATACACTTACTTGAAAAACTAGCGGTAGTAGTTGATGAAGTTATGTCAAAATTCACGCATATAGCTCTACTCTTTGAGGCATTAGAAATATAGATAGGTTAGGCATTAGAAAGCTAGCTATATTAGGAAGCTTTAGTTCATGAATAAGAAATAAAAGCTTAGGTTTTAGCTTAGCAAGGAGTATTTAGGAATATAGACACTATAAATACAAACAAGGCACTATAACCACAAGCAAACAATCTGCTGAAAGAGAAACACAATCTAACAAAGGTCTAAGGAAGAAAGAGAGAACAAATATAGGCTAGAAGCTTAAGAAATAACAGAGCTGTGAGTTGGTGCTCATAAGAAGAACACAAAGATATTAGAAACATAACACAAATTAACCTAAAAGCTTAAAAAAGAATAGAGTTATGAGTTGTTGCTCATAAGAAGAACACAAAGATATTAGAAATAGAACTCAAATACAACCTACAAGCTTAAGAAATGACATAGTTGTGAGTTGCTGCTCATAAGAAAAACACAGAGATATTAGATCTGCAGAGGTTGAAGGAAAGAACAAAGATATTAGCCTTCAGGAAAACAAGCACATACAATTCTACTCTACTCTTTGAGGCATTATAAAGTTAGCTAGATTAGGAAGCTTCAGTTCAAGAATAAGAAAGAAAATATTATGTTTTAGCTTAGCAAGGAGTATTCAGGAAGATAGGCACTGTAACCACAAACAAACACTCTACTGAAAGACAAAGAAAATCTAACAAAGGTCTGAGGGAGAAACAAAAGACAAATAAAACCTTCAAGCTTAAAAAAAAAAAGAGTTGTGAGTTGGTGCTCATAAGAAGAACACAGATATATTAGATCTACAGAGGTTGAAGGAAAGAATAGAGCTATCAGCCATCAGGAAATCACATATAGCTCTACTCTTCCAGGAATAAGAAAGCTAGCTAGATTAGGAAGATTCAGTTCAGGAATAATAAATAAAGAAAACAAACCTACCTACTTGAACTGATTCTACTCAACCAATCAAAAAACCATCTAACCCAGTAGAAATCCTGTTCCACTAAATCTGATTCCATGGCTTGTTTGTGTGAGAAAGAGAATGAGTAAAGAGCTGGTTAATGAGGTGTCCGGAAGTTCTCTTCCATAGATATAATCTCCAAGTAGCTAAAAAATATATGGGTTGGTTAGCATGCATGATATGAATGCTACTTGAAGTCCTGAAGTAGTTCTGAAGGTTCCATGAAAACTAGACTGAGCAGAAGTTGAAGTTGGAAGTTTTGTTGAATTCTAGTAGCTTCACTATTCTTGACTAGTGGCTTAATTATAACATTGAATTTATTAACCTTTATTGGTATCTTGTTGGTCGACCATTTCTCTTTCACAGATTTCACTCACTTGTATTTATCTCATCCATCCTCCTCCTCTATTGTCGGATTTGTGTCCTGATGATGAGTCGTGGTTAGACTTGAAATGTAGAAATATAAAAATAAATACTGTGGAGATTTTGAATCCCCAATCTCAAAACTTTGACCATAGAAACCTTCTAACTAACATTAAATTTCTTAAAACTTTTCCTATCAAACATCGCAGATTCTGAGTTGTCACATATTAGACAGAGAACCTTGTTATGACTACACTATTCTAGCTAATGTGTGTTCATGATTAAATGAATAAGAATAAATGTAAGTGTGTTAGTAAATATTGTTGTGATCTATTATTGAGTCTGGTTTCAGTAACTTTTATTCATTTTTTGCACACAACGAACATTTTATACATGTGGCCTGTCATGGATTGAGAAAACACGTGTAACTGCTACCAGTGATTCCTCTGCTGGAATTTGAATATAAGTGATTCCTCTACATGATTTTGAATATGATGGATATGAATTTGAAACAATATATATATATATATATATATATATATATATATATATATATATATATATATATATATATATATATATATATATAAGAAGTCGATAATTTGTTTCAAAAGAACTTTTTTTGTTTTTGGTTTTGGGTAACTATCACGATGATGATGTAATGGTCGATATAATTATGTTACTCAATGGAATTACTGCTTTTTTTAAATGAAATTGTACATTTCCATTATTTAGTTTATAATTATATACAACTAAAATAAATACTTCAACAAAAACCTCTCATGCATTAAAATTGTACAATTTTTACATTAAAATTTTCATATTTTTTCAATTTACAGTTTTTATATAACTTTTAATAGTTATTAAATTTAGAGTTACGTATAAATAAAAGTAATTTTTTATTCCTTGTAGCTGAATCACAGTTTGGTTCATTATATGGAAGGCAAGACAATCTAACTAAAAAAAAATACTCTGCAAGAAAAACTAATTAGAAACTAGTTTTTTTGTCTACCTAGAGATGACAAGACAACGAGAAAGGATATCACTGAATATGCAGTTTATTCACAATCGGAAAGGAGATCACCGAAGATGCAGGAAACTGCGAAAAAAAAACAAAGACAAAAAATAAAACCCACAAAAAAATTGACAAAAGAAAATAAACAACAAAACGAAGCCTCTCACCGCAAGCCCCTGTAGTAGCAAGCCCACACAGCAAAGACGAAACATCGAGACAGAGACGGGCCCCTATAATAGTAAGCCCGCACAGCAAAGACGAAACATCGAGACAGAGACGGGCCCCTACAGTAGCAAGCCCACACAGCAAAGAGGAAACATCGAGACAGAGATGGGCCCCTGCAGTAGCAAGCCTGCACAACAAACACGAAATAGAAAGAGAAAGACGAGACAAAGCCCCTACGGTAGCAAGCCCGTACAAAAAACACGAAACATAGAGACAAATATGAGATAGAGATCAGACAAAAGAATGGTAACAAGCACGAAATCTCTGGAGGTCTGCGGGCCTATATATTTATAATAAATAGTTCGGCCAAATTATTTTCAAAAGTTTGCCTAGACTAATAGTTCGGCCAAAATTTTAATGCTAGTTTTCCCATCTCTGGAAAAGAAATATGTTTACCTACGTCGTCATTACGTCGTCAAGGTAAATGACAGAATGAGTTTGACTAAACTAATCTACAAACTTTGGCCGAAATTTGCAATAGTTCGACTGAACTTTTATAAAAGTTCGACCAAATTGTTGGAAAATTTATTTTTTCGCCCATGTTTCTCACAAAAGTGTAACCCACGTTCACATTTTTACCCGAGGATATGGATCGAACTGTGATATTTTTTATAATTGAAGTTATATTAAGTTGTTTGAGAATCCATTATTTCACAATTTATCCAAGGATATAGATATATGGTATCATCATTTACTAAACTTTTTTCAGAGGATGATAATTTTTCTATAATACATTCTCACATACAACAACATGTTGACATCTTAAAAAAGTATTTTTCAAGAGGAAGTACGAATTCCACGGGTGCAGGATAGGGGTGGCTGAAAATCCCTTTTTCGCTAAGAGAGAGTGTTGAGAAGTGTAGCAAGAAACTCTCAATTTAACTTTGGCTTGGTGAAATTGAGAAAATTTGAATTTCCACATGGGAAAACAACTTGGAGGTATTTAACAGAGGTGACATGGCTCTTTTCACTAATTTAACTCAGTAAATTTGAGTTATAGGGCATGGAGTTCACTTATTCATGTGTGATTTCTAATATGTAGCAATCTAGTTTAGTTATTTATAGTTGTATTTAGCTAAACTAGTTCTAACAATTGATAGGACAAGTTGGAGGTGAGTTGTGGAGTGGGGAAACAATCTAACTCAGTGATTGTCTAGTTAACTCACAAACCAACCAAAAATATCTAATGCATGCAAATAATTTGAGTTCCCTAGATGCGTTGTAGATTCGAAGGAAATGTAACATCATTTGTAGACTAGTCTTTAGTGTACATGTGTAGAATGAAATCATGGATCTAACCTCGGGAATTGTGAAATAAATTGGAGGAAAATTCATAAAAAATAGGGGCGTAATTCCTTGATATTTGCACAAGGAAATAGGGGCTTAATTAGTGGTAAAAATTGACTAAGTCTCGGTCAGAGCTTCTCATTGAGTAGAGAGAAAGGTTATTCCCTTGCAGGTTGAGCTCAAAGTGAGCAAGAAATTGTAATACATTCTCTATTTATCTAATTAATGGAAACATACTTAAGGGGTTTTTACCAGTTGATTTATCCTTGATAAATTTGTATAATTGTGTATGTGATTGATGCATGTGTGTGGATTTTGTTATAAATTGTGAATTAATTTCCATAGAGAAGTAGAGTATAGTTGCTTCTCTTGATTTAGATTAATTTCTTGAGTTGTTGCAATTATATCGCCATATTTCTACATGCATTCCTCATATAATGTATGTAGCTAAATGACTTAGCATATTGAGTTGTTTCACATAACATAATGAATAAAACCTAGTCAACAAAGTAGAGAAAACATAACTCTAATGGTGGTGGCACTGTATTTGGGCTCAGGTGCCTTGTTCCACATGATACAGTGTAGAGAGTTTTTCAGTGACCTAGAGGAGAAAGACCTTCATATGTATATTGAATTTGGGGATGATGGAAGGTACAATGCTACCAAGATTCATACAATAACCTTTCAGAGGGAGTCAGGATCCCCTCTTCACCTCGAAGATGTCACGTATTTTGCAGGCTTAAAGAAGAAACCAATATCTATAATTCTTTTGGAAGAGTGCAACTATGACATAAAATTTATTAAAGGTAAAGGATTTTTTTATGCACATAACTATTCGATATGTGAAGCAAATCAGGGTCTGTGTGAAGAACATGTGTAAAATTAATGTATAAGATTGTGTTGCATTAAAAATTAAGGCAAAGAAAGTGCAGAGTCACCATGTCAGTGAGCTATTTCATAGGATATTGGGCCATTTACATCATGGCACCCTAAACATTATGAAAAAAATAAACATTAGCCTCCCTAAAGGATCACTTGAGAAACATGATAAATTTCAGAGTTGTACCTTGGGGAAGTATGTGAAATCCACATTCCATGATTGAGTCAACAAAGCACATGTAGTCTTAGAGAGAGTCCACTTTGATGTTTGTGGGACCTTCTTGATAGCCTCCACTACCAGACATAAGTACTATTTTATTTTTATTTATGACTTACTAGTGTTGGATCTTCTTCATGCAGAAGAAGGTTGAGACATTCTAAAATTTTATAGAATCCAAGGCATTAGTTGAGAAAGTGACTGACAAAAAGGTGAATTCTCTTATGAGAAACAATGGAGGTGAGTATTTTTTGCATTACTTCAAGGATTTCTGGGTGAATGTAATATCCCTCACATAAGCCACCATAAAAACTCTCATAAAATGAGGGTTATTAAATAATTAAATATTATTAATTATTATATTGATATTAAATGAAGAATATTCTTGTAATTGTTGATTATAAGAATATTGGAAGAATTATTTCTTAATTATTTTATTTATAATAATTTATATTCTTCCATGAAAATAAATTATATTTCCAAGTTGGTATATTTTATGAGTTTTAGAAATAATGAGTAATAGATTTGGAAAAAGTATGGATAAGTGATATTTTTCTCATAAGGAAAAATAAAATCTACCTTTAAAAATAAAAGCATGAGGGATTTATGGAATGCTTTTCTGATTTAGGAAAAATCATATTTATGGAGGCTTTATGGATTGCTTTTAGGATTTAGAAAAGCTTGAATGCTTTTATGAATTAGAAAATATGGAATTCTTTTATGATTTAGAAAAAAATTGGAATAATTTTATGATTTATAAAATCTATTCCATTTTAATTAATTCTATTTTTTAATATAATCCCATGAGAGAAATAGAGGAGGAAAATGGGAAAATACATGGAGAATGAAGCCAAGGAAAAGGAAGAGAGTATTTCAAGCATGCATCAAGAGATGAGTAACCATATCCTTTGAAAATATCTTTGTTTGCATATGGACCATGATTATATAATGATTGAATTTATTTGCAATAAAAATTTCAGTGTATTAAAAGCTAGATCTACACTTATTTATGCATTATTTTGATAAAACCCCGGGGGGATCTTGTTTAGAAGGCTGAGTAGTTCCAGATCTGGTATGGATCTGATGTTTCAGCCATATATCAGTTGTAGATCTGAATATTAACCTACATCAGCTGAAGCTCCTCATATAAAATGTTGTCAAGTCTTTCTGCAGCTTTTCCAATTGTTTCTGCTATTATTTTTGAAGGATTCTTGCTCTTGCTTCAAGTAAATCCAGTGCTTCTACAAAGGAACTTGATTATAGATCTGATTTCTTGATGCCATACTATAACATGAGTCTAATGGCTGATTTCTAGTGTCTTCCAGCAGAAACTGCGCAATTTCTAAAGGACGGTTTCTCTATTTACCAACTCTCTCCTTTAGCTGATTTT
This sequence comes from Pinus albicaulis, assembly GCA_034641835.2. Classification (NCBI taxonomy): domain Eukaryota; kingdom Viridiplantae; phylum Streptophyta; class Pinopsida; order Pinales; family Pinaceae; genus Pinus; species Pinus albicaulis. The sequence goes on from CM076570.1 coordinate 810,104,580, forward strand.
CAGCTAGTGTTGATTGTGGGAGATCTGTTAAAACCTCTAAACTCATTTATGTTTGCCGAAAATTTGCTTGAGGTCTGACACAGCCTAAAATAAGGGAACCCAACCCTATTCTACGTTATTTTCACACTGGCTTGCTTATACAATGTCCTCCTTGAGCCTATTGCAGATTCTCCTGAGAGTGGAATTTAGCGCTTCTTCCTTGGTTGGATTTTACTTCTCTTTTGGATCCATTGTTTAGATCTATAGATATAAGGTTCCTAAGAGAACCAAAAATCTAAGAGGATTGTGTCATTCCCACACTTGCTGTGTTTCACCATTCTTCTATAGACAGAGTCTAGAATGGGCCAGGAAGCCTCTGGATTTCACCCTTCCTTGTGAAGGTGATGCATCTAGTACATGCCCTGCCAGTCTATCTCTGGTTTAGATCTATTGGTGTAATTCCATATTCTTGTGATTCCATAGTGGAATATCTTAGGATATTCCCTACTGAGCCTATATTTTCCCATTTGGAACATTGCATAATTGTATGCAAGGAAATAATTATTGTGTTAAAACTCTTCAAAATGAATAGAAGATAAAAATATATCCTTGTATGCATTATTGGATTAGATTCTTAGAGAGGAAAAAGAGTAATCACATGTTTTATTATGTAAGATTATTTAGAGAAACATATATGCTTGCATGCATGGGAAAAATATATTTTTGAGTATTAGATTTCTAGAGAAAAGGAAGATGCAATCACATAATATTTATTGTGTTAGCCTTCTTTTGGGAAAAATAATATGTATTTGTCCAACCTAAAGGGATTAGATATGGTATTAGCTTTATCTTGGGAGAATATTATGCATATTTATTGGTTATATCTTTTGGATGGGAGGGAAATGTCACTTTGCATGCATGAAATGATAAGTGGTATGCGTTTGACCCTTGGAAAAGAAATGTGTTTATTTTTCCATGAAATATTTATTTGGTTTCTTTTGGAAAGAAATATATGTTTTACATGCAGGAAGAACAATATATGTTATTGCATGCAAAAAACTATAACCTGTATGTTAACTTTGTTTGAAATAGAGTTGGCATTGTTATACATAGTAACCATTATGAATAGATCTTGGGTGGAACATATGTTTTTGGAAAAGAACATGTATTCACATGCGTAAGTATAACATCTATTGCATTAATCCATATTGAAAAGAAAACATACGAGTAGGCAAAAAGAGAAATTGCTTGTTGGGATAGTTATCTTGAAAATATTGTTATGCATTTGCACGCACAGTATTATTATATAGTATGTTAGCTTTCTTTTGGAAATAATAGGAAAGTGCATGCAAGATTTTATTAGTGTTTGGTGGAAAGAGGATGCTTGATATTGATTTATTTGTTACCAATGCATGTGAAATGATGTTAAATAAGGAAACTAATGTCAATGTGGTTATGTTTTATAAATGCATACAAATATTTGTTGAAGTGTCACAAATAGAGATTGATTATTGGTTTATTAATATTTTATCTAATCATGATATCAAGTGTGTTGACGACAGAAATGGCAGGAAAGAAGGATGACTTGAGAAAAGGAAATTTCAAGTTTAACATTGTGGAAGATAAAGAGTTGTTAGTCCATGCAGGTTTAGTAGTTCCAATTGCACAATGATCCCCTGAAGGAAATAGTCTGAATACAAAGACAAAGATTGATGATTCGTGGGTAAATGGTATCATGATGATTGTAATAACTTATAGCTAGTTATGTTTCGTTTAAGATTATTTTTATATGTAAATTTTATGACAATGGTCAAGGGATGGACTCCCTTATAACCATTGAGTGAGGGGTGACAACCCTCACGAGCGTTTAATAATAAAATTAAACGTTTGCTGGTTTTCACCCTACGGGGTTTCTAGGGTATATCGGTGTCTATTTATGTGATTGTTAATTGTGTCGTTTTGATGATGTTAATTTCTTTCATGATATGACGTTGATATTATCAATTAGGTGATCTACTAATTGAATTAAAATGATCATGGGATCGATGCATAGTTATAGCAGGAAATTTAAGTTAATATGCTACAACAAGAACAATTAATGGTTGTGTAACTCACTATGATTTTTTGCTAAATATTCCTCTAAGTGATGATAATGGGTATTTAAATGGTTAATGCAGAAATATATAACGAAATTTATAAGGTTACACATTCGTAAATGTTGAAAAAAAGTCCTAACTCCATGCATTTTTCCTGTGAGGTTATCGGGGTATGTTACAAATGGTATCAGAGCAAAAGGTTGCAACACTGCCGCCTTTTGGGAATCGTTATGCAAAAAGGAAGTAGAGGTATGATTCTAGTGGGCATCATCTCAGGTATGATTTTAATTAAACTTGTAGTATACTACAATTAACATGAGATGCATGTTGCATGATTAATGACTGCATGAAAGAGTAGACATTTATAATGTTTCTTTAAAAGTTGTGCTCATGAAATTTTAATATGGATGTGGATAAAAGACAATAAAACTTCTATTGTACCTATGAACCATCTTGAGCACTCATTGTTTATATTGTAGATTAATTACCAACCTTTGCATGCATAATGTGAGAAAAATTATTATGGTGCATAAGAAAAAAAAATGGAAAAACATGGCTAAAGTTATCATGCACTACCTACAAATAATGAATACATGTATGGTTGGTGTGATAACTAAATAATATAGAAGTTGGGTTTGACCCTGAAGAGGACAATGGAATGTTGAAAACAAAATATATATATACTTGAACGAACCTCTTTAGTTGTTAAAAATAAGCAACGAGTGAAATAGAACTCACATAGTGAACTTAAATTCAATGAAAAAATCATAGTAGCATAATTGTGGGTTCTCTTTCTTCATTTAGAGTTGTAGAGGAAAGTTTGCATTCAATGTGTTCGACAAAAAGTGGTAATTGAGATCCACGGTTTTGTATTTTAAATAATTTCATCCATGGAAGTTTTGGATGTGATTAATCTTTAATTTGGTCAAATTTCCTGATTAGACGCTGTTGTAGGGATTGTTGGTTCTGTTATTAGCAGAAATTTTACCATTGATGATATTAATATGATTCATGATGTTCTAGAAATTCTAGTTTTACTATCTCTATGAGAGTATAAACATATTTATGGAAATTTATTTCATCTCTGCTAACAAGTACCTCAATGGTAGTAGATTGTATGCTTTCCAACTATTTGGAAGAATGCCTTATCCACCATAGATTGCATGCTTGCAAATTGTTGTTAAAATTCCTCAATGGATGTAGATTGCATGCTTGAAAATTGTTTGATGGAATGTCGAATTGGTTGTAGATTGCATGCTTGCATACTATTTGAAAAAAAGTCTACAGTGATTGTAGATTTCATGATTGCAAATTATTTTCACAAAATTCCTCAATGGTTGTCGATTATATGGTTGCAAGCTAATGGTAAGCGAAAAAAAAAAAGAATCACATTTTGCGTCCTAGTGTTCAATGGGACTGTTAGTTCTCTACAATATTGATGGCTGCTAAGGTGAGACCTTAAATAAAGTATCATGCTATGGTATGCAACATATGTTAATGTCTTTTTTCTAAGCTACATGATTTTTATTATCATGTGGAAATTTTGAATGTATACCACCTATATTACATGCGATGAATTGTTGTCAATGTGCTTTGAAAAAATTTGGACCCCATATTGTGGGTCAAATATAGATGCATGGTGTACATAAATGTTCCTTTGCCTTAATGATAATATGCAATGGAAAATTATGTAAATTACAGTGGATTTGTAGACATTGACTATTTTTAGACATTGAATTTTTATTGGATTCAATGGCTATGGAAGCTATGATGGGATTGATGTAATGAGGTAATATTTTATTTTATTGTTGAGTTAATGAATACTTTAGTTGGGGTATTCAGGAAATAACTCTAGAGTTTTTGTAACACCCCCAAGTTCTATGCTTTTCAAAGTAGACATTTGAACATAAATCCAAAGGGGAGTGGACCCCAATGGATAATTATTGTGTGGATGTGGTTAATTATTTATTTATGAAAAATAAATAAAATATTTTGTATGCACTATGACCAAATGAGAAATTGAGATCACATGCCTAATCCATGAGGTTATGGAAAAGGTAAAGACTTTCCCCAAAATCTTTCAAAAATCCTTGAAATAAGTTATTTCTAATTTAGATTTTTGAGGAAAAATCTAAATTCCCCAATGATGAGGAAAGTAGTTGGGAAGAGGTAAAAAGCTGGAAAAGCTGGAAAAGCTGGAAGCAGCTTTAAAGTCCCTAAATAAGGGAAGCCTAGGCAAACAGGAATAAAAGCATCCTGAAAATTCTGGACGCAGAATTGGAAACAGGCTTTGGGGAGAGCATAGCTTAAATAAGCTACTCCAGAACAGATTGAGGATAGTCTGTTCTTGGAGGATCTCAGCTCGGGGGTGAGTTCTGGAGATAGACGAACTCTAAGGTTGGGAGGACTGATCATAGTATCCGTATGCATACATAAATTTGGAGATTTATCTATGAATTTTTATATAAGGTTATATGAATTGTTATGTTATGATTTCTTATGCAAAGTTTATATGAATCATTATGTTATGATTTCTTATGCAAAGTTTATATGAATCATTATGTTATGATTTCTTATGCAAAGTTTAGATTGACTGTTTGTTCAGTACCTCATGCAATTGCAAATTAGAGCTATTAGCTGAAAATCCAGTAGGTTAATAGCAGGGACAAATGGTTGGATTCCGGGGATAAGTACCCTGTAGTAATAAAGTTAGAGATGATAGATTTCTTGAATGTCAAATCTAATAACAAATGTACAGGTGTAGCTTGCTATCTTTTAAAATGAAAATGGAGTTGCTGTGTGTATAAACCGAAATTTTTAACAAAACGGTAAACAGGAACAACAAGTACAGTCCAAGGGAAGAGTTGTAATATGCACCAGAATTACAAGTATGCTGAATAATCTTAACAATAACATAAGAGAATAGCCCTATTGTTATATGTGGTAAAAGTATGGGTAAAGGAAGATTGTAAACATATTTAAAATGCTGGGAAAAGAGCGTCTATCCACTTTCAATATAAACTGCTGTAAAAGTAGTTGAAGCAAAGAAGGTTAACTGAATATAGATAGATGTATATGTAGATATCTATACATAGATGCTGAAATTTTATAATTATAGAGGTTAGAAAGTCTATAAATCTTGCTAACTGAAAAAGTTAGAGAAAGGGACATATTGATCTGTTAGAGTTGGACAAAACTCTGAAAAACAGATCTGCGAAATACAAATGAGTATATGTTTATATACACATATAAATATCAGTCGACTAGGTTGACTGATAGGAATTGAGGTTAAACCAAAATTTCTCATGGGAATATTTATAATACCAAGAGTGTCTGTAATTACCAAAGAGAAATTAAAGACTTGATAAAAGTATGAATGTGAAATTGATTAATTGAAATATATAGGCGACTGAAATAACTCATGTTAGATAAAATAATGATTTATTGAACTTTAAATTCCTAACATATGAGAGGAACATGGCTGGAGATTAATGACATGAGTTTGAATTTGAATAAAATTACTGTGGGAGAGAAAGACAGTAATTTGCAAAGGAAATGGTTGGAGATAAATACCATGAGTTTGAATTGGATTGAAATTATTGTGGGAGAGAAAGACAATAATTTGCAAAAACACTAGTGGGAGAGAAAGACTAGTGTAACTCCTAAATAAAATGCAATGTGCACTTGATAGAGTTTTCTTATCATTTTGATGATTAAAGGGCTAAGTGCTCCCTGAGTTTTTATGAAAGTATTAGGATTTAGGTATTATTTTACATTTTCTAAATAATTGGAAATGAAAATTAAAGGTTAATGTTCCAACAAGAGAAGAACATCGAGGACGATGTTCTCTTTAAGGGGGGGAGTTTGTAATATCCCTTGCATAAGCCACCATAAAAACTCTCATAAAATGAGGGTTATTAAATAATTAAATATTATTAATTATTATATTGATATTAAATGAAGAATATTCTTGTAATTGTTGATTATAAGAATATTGGAAAAATTATTTCTTAATTATTTTATTTATAATAATTTATATTCTTCCATGGAAATAAATTATATTTCCAAGTTGGTATATTTTATGAGTTTTAGAAATAATGAGTAATAGATTTGGAAAAAGTATGGATAAGTGATATTTTTCTCATAAGGAGAAAGAAAATCTACCTTTAAAAATAAAAGCATGAGGGATTTATGGAATGCTTTTCTGATTTAGGAAAAATCAGATTTATGGAGGCTTTATGGATTGCTTTTAGGATTTAGAAAAGCTTGAATGCTTTTATGAATTAGAAAATATGGAATTCTTTTATGATTTAGAAAAAAATTGGAATAATTTTATGATTTATAAAATCTATTCCATTTTAATTAATTCTATTTTTTATTATAATCCCATGAGAGAAATAGAAGAGGGAAATGGGAGAATACATGGAGAATGGAGCCAAGGAAGAGGAAGAGAGTATTTCAAGCATGCATCAAGAGATGAGTAACCATATCCTTTGAACATATCTTTGTTTGCATATGGACCATGATTATATAATGATTGAATTTATTTGCAATAAAAATTTCAGTCTATTAAAAGCTAGATCTACACTTATTTATGCATTATTTTGATAAAACCCCAGGGGGATCTTGTTTAGAAGGCTGAGTAGTTCCAGATCTGGTATGGATCTGATGTTTCAGCCATATATCAGTTGTAGATCTAAATATTAACCTACATCAGCTGAAGCTCCTCATATAAAATGCTGTCAAGTCTTTCTACATCTTTTCCAATTGTTTCTGCTATTATTTTTGAAGGATTCTTGCTCTTGCTTCAAGTAAATCCAATGCTTCTACAAAGGAACTTGATTATAGATCTGATTTCTTGATTCCATACTATAACATGAGTCTAATGGCTGATTTCTAGTGTCTTCCAGCAGAAACTGCACAATTTCTAAAGGATGGTTTCTCTATTTACCAACTCTCTCCTTTAGCTGATTTTCAGCTAGTGTTGATTGTGGGAGATCTGTTAAAACCTCTAAACTCATTTATTTTTGCCGAAAATTTTCTTGAGGTCTGACACAGCCTAAAATAAGGGAACCCAACCCTCTTCTACATTATTTTCACACTGGCTTGCTTATACACTGTCCTCCTTGAGCCTATTGCAGATTTTTCTGAGAGTGGAATTTAGCGCTTCTTCCTTGGTTGGTTTTTACTTCTCTTTTGGATCCATTGTTTAGATCTATGGATCTAAGGTTCCTAAGAGCAGAAAACTCTAAGATGAGTGTGTCATTCCCACACTTGCTGTGTTCCACCATTCTTCTATAGACAGAGTCTGGAATGGGCCAGGAAGCCTCTGGATCTCACCCTTCCTTGTGAAGGTGATGCATCTAGTAAATGCCCTGCCAGTCTATCTCTGGTTTAGATCTATTGGTGTAATTCCATATTGCTTTGATTCCATAGTGGAATATCTTAAGATATTCCCTAATGAGCCTATATTTCCCCATTTGGAACATCGCATAATTGTATGCAAGGAAATAATTATTGTGTTAAAACTCTTCAAAATGAATAGAAGATAAAAATATATCCTTGTATGCATTATTGGATTAGATTCTTAGAGAGGAAAAAGAGTAATCACATGTTTTATTATGTAAGATTATTTAGAGAAACATATATGCTTGCATGCATGGGAAAAATATATTTTTGAGTATTAGATTTCTAGAGAAAAGGAAGATGCAATCACATAATATTTATTGTGTTAGCCTTCTTTTTGGAAAAATAATATGTATTTGTCCAACCTAAAGGGATTAGCTATGGTATTAGCTTTATCTTGGGAGAATATTATGCATAGTTATTGGTTATATCTTTTGGATGAGAGGGAAATGTCACTTTGCATGCATGAAATGATAAGTGGTATGCGTTTGACTCTTGGAAAAGAAATGTGTTTATTTTTCCATGAAATATTTATTTGGTTTCTTTTGGAAAGAAATATATGTTTTACATGTAGGAAGAACAAGATATGTTATTGCATGCACAAAACTATAACTTGTATGTTAACTTTGTTTGAAATAGAGATGGCATTGTTATACATAGTAACCATTATGAATAGATCTTGGGTGGAAAATATGTTTTTGGAAAAGAACATGTATTCACATGCATAAGTATAACATCTATTGCATTAATCCATATTAAAAAGAAAACATACGAGTAGGCAAAAAGATAAATTACTTGTTGGGATAGTTATCTTGAAAATATTGTTATGCATTTGCATGCACAGTATTATTATATAGTATGTTAGCTTTCTTTTGGAAATAATAGGAAAGTGCATGCAAGATTTTATTAGTGTTTGGTGGAAAGAGGATGCTTGATATTGATTTATTTGTTACTAATGCAAGTGAAATGATGTTAAATAAGGAAACTAATGTCAATGTGGTTATGTTTTATAAATGCATACAAATATTTGTTGAAGTGTCACAAATAGAGATTGATTATTGGTTTATTAATATTTTATCTAATCATGATATCAAGTGTGCTGACGACAGAAATGGCAGGAAAGAAGGATGACTTGAGAAAAGGAAATTTCAAGTTTAACAGTGTGGAAGATAAAGAGTTGTTAGTCCATGCAGGTTTAGTAGTTCCAATTGCACAATGATCCCCTGAAGGAAACAGTCTGAATACAAAGACAGAGATTGATGATTCGTGGGTAAATGGTATCATGATGATTGTAATAACTTATAGCTAGTTATGTTTCGTTTAAGATTATTTTTATATGTAAATTTTATGACAATGGTCAAGGGATGGACTCCCTTATAACCATTGAGTGAGGGGTGACAACCCTCACGAGCATTTAATAATAAAATTAAACGTTTGCTGGTTTTCACCCTACGGGGTTTCCAGGGTATATCGGTGTCTATTTATGTGATTGTTAATTGTGTCGTTTTGAGATGTTAATTTCTTTCATGATATGACGTTGATATTATCAATTAGGTGATCTACTAATTGAATTAAAATGATCATGGGATCGATGCATATTTATAGCAGGAAATTTAAGTTAATATTCTACAACAAGAACAATTAATGGTTGTGTAACTCACTATGATTTTTTGCTAAATATTTCTCTAAGTGATGATAATGGGTATTTAAATGGTTAATGCAGAAATATATAACAAAATTTATAAGGTTACACATTCGTAAATGTTGAAAAAAAGTCCTAACTCCATGCATTTTTCCTGCGAGGTTATCGGGGTATGTTACAGTGAAAGAAGGCATTCACAGATATTTCATAGTGACCCCACAACCCATAGCAAAATGGGGTAGATGAGAGGAAGAACTACAACATTGTGGGTGTTCTGAGAGATATGCTACATGACCAAGACCTGCCACTGCTTTTATGGATATATGGATGCAACACATTAGTCTACTTACATAACTGGAATCCTCATCAGATCTTGGTATGATTTCGCAGGAGGAGGCTTTCTCGAGGGGAAAAAATGGATGTGTCTCATTTCCAAATTTTTAGAGCCTCTATTTACTTCCATGTCTCCAAATATTCAAGGAGTAAAATTTAATCAAAAGAAAACTTGGGAGTTTTTGTGGGTTACAATGAAACAAAAAACAACTATCGGGTGTATTTACCTTTCCTCGGATGGACATTTTTTCAAAGCGATATAATGTTTTATAAGGATAAATAAATGAGATGCTCTCTTGAGAGGGATATTTAGTTCCAACCAGAAGAGGGATTTTTATCCCTAAAGGACGAACCTTAGGAAGTTGTGGAGAAACAAAAAATGGAGGATATGAGAGGAGGTAGAGTGGATACATCCACTGAAGTAGAACCATCGAGGGAATGTAGAAAATAATGATGGAAGATGATATATTGATGTAGGATGCCAGGGATAATGTCGAAACTTCTTCAAATTTTCATAGGAAAAGGAGGTGAGCTAAGAGGTACACTAGCTACATGGATCTAATGCCTGGGATTGTAGAGACTGAGCCATCCTCTTTTAAGGAAGTAGTTTTTCCAACCAGTTTGGGTTGATGCAATGGCGGAATAATATGAATCCACAGTGAAGAAAAATGTTTGGGAAGTGGTCTCGAGACCAACAAATAAATCAGCGGCATGTTGTAGAGGGATATTCTAGCTTAAACATGCAATATATGAAAAAATATGAAGCATAAGGATTCTCTCAAGTTGAGGGAATTGACTATGAGGAATTTTTTTTATCCCGTACCTAGATGTTCATCCATTAGATCAATTATTGGATTATTTGTGTAGATGGGGTGGAAGATCCATGAGAGGGATTTTAAAAATAACATTTCTCAATGGTGTTATTGAGGAGGAAGTTTAAATTGAGAGACCAAATGGTTTTCTGAAATTTTATTAGGATTATTATGTGTCAAGACTCAGGCAAGCATTGTACGGTCTTAAACAGGGACCTTGAGCTTGGTACACCAAGATCGACAATTATCTCACTCGATTTGACTTCAAAAAAGGTGAAGGGGATGTGAACCTATATCATACTTTGGTAGAAGGTAAATTTATTATCATTGTTTTATATGTTGATTATTTAATATTGAGAGGTGATGAGAAGTTGATCAACTCTTGCAAGGAGGAACTTACAAGGGAATTTGAGATGAAAGAGGTGGGTCTCATGCTCTACTTCCTTGGCTAGAAGAATGGCATGGTGATGGGGAATTCATTGTGTCTCAAGGAAATTATCCCACCGAGATACCACAGATATTTAACGTGGAGATTTTTAATCCCATGGAGACACATCTATTGACCAAATAGAGGATGGAGAATGTGACTTCAAGTCAAGAGGTCGATGCTACCATTTACAGACATCTAGTGGATTCATTGATGTATCTTGTGAACACACGACCATACATATGTTATGCATTCAAGCAATTGAGCGAAGATATGGTTAGGATGACTAAATTTTATTGGAATGAATCAAATAATGAATTACGATACCTCAGAGGTGCTGGTCAGTATGGATTATGGGACATACAGACGGAGGAAGTGAAGCAATTTCGATTCACAGATGTAAATTAAGCAAGGAGTCCATATGACTGAAAGAGTACATCGGGTGGAATGTTCGATATTGGGTTCGCAACAATTTCCTGGTACAACAAGAAGCAGAGATATGTGGTGCTAAACTCAACAGAAGCTAAATACATGGCTATAAGTGAAGCAACAAGTGGGGCAATCCAGATGAGAAAGATACTTATGGGACTATTTAGTGACGATATGGATCCGATTGTGATATTTTTTTATAATTAGAGTTGGACTAAGTTTTTTCAGAATCCAATATTTCATGATCGATCCAATGATATATATATGTGGTATCATCATTTACAAAACTATGTGCATAGGATGATAATGTCCCTATAATACATTGTAACATAGGAACAAGATGTTGACATCTTGAAAAATTATTTTTCAATAGGGAAGTACAAATTCCATAGGTGCATGATAGGGGTGGTTGAAAATCCATTTTTTGCTAAGAGAGAGTGTTTAGAAGTGTAGAAAGAAAGTCTCAACTTCACTTTGGCTTGGTGAAATTGAGAAATTTCAATTTCCACATAACCAGATAACTTGAAGGTAGTTGAAAAAGGTGACATGGCTCTTGTCACTCAATTAACTCAGTAAATTTGAGTTATAGCGCCTGTAATTTAGTTATGTATGTGTGATTTCTAATTATAGCAATCCAGTTCAATTATTTCTAGTTCAATTTAGTTAAACTAGTTCTAACAGTTGATAGAACTAGTTCGATGTGAGTTGTGAAATAGGACAACAGTCTAACTGAGTGATCATCTAGTTAATAGACCAATCAACCAAAAATAACTAGTGCATGCAAAGAATTAAAGTTCCCTAGCTTTGGTGGAGATTCCAAGGCATTGTCACATTAGTTGTAGACTGGTCTTGAGTGTACAGTTGTTGCATGCAGTCAGAGATCCAACCTTGGCAATTGTGAAATCAATCGGAGGAAAATTCCTAAAAAATAGGGCCATAATTCCTTGAGATTTTCACAAGGGAATAGGGGCTCAAGAAGAAGTAAAAATTGACCAACTCTGGGTCAGAGCTTCTCATTGGGCAAAAAGGAAGGCTATTCACTTGTAGGTTGAACTCAAAGCGAGAAAGAAATTGTAATATATTCTATATTCATCTAATTAATGCAAGAATACATAAGGAGTTTTTACCAGTTGATTTCCCCTTGATAAATCTGTGTACTTGTGTATGTGATTGATGCATGTTTGTGAATGTTGTTCTAAATTTTGAATTAATTTTCAGAGAGAGGTAGAGTATAATTGTGTCTCTTGATTTAGATTAATTTCTTGAAATGCTTCCATTCTATCACCATATTTCTACATTTATTCCTTGTATAATTTTTGTAGCTAAAGGATTTAGCATATTGAGTTTTTTCAGATAACATAATGAAGAAAACTTAGTCATCAAAGTAGATAATACCATAAATCTAATGGTGGTGGAAGTATATTTGGAACCTAAAATACATTTGTAAAACAAAATCCATGTATGTAGTGGTTATTGATAAACAAAGTATTAAATTGGGATAGATTAAAAATGTTTAATTGGAAAGGATATAAAAAAACTTCTCTTTAAAAACTACATGAGAAAAAATGGGAAGTTGAGCATGGATTGTGACCATTCAAAATAGGTGTGGCTAGAAGTGGAAGCTCTAATAATATTGATAATTATATTCATAAGGGATTTTATTGGAGTAGCTTTGAGGAATTGGATAGTGAATCCACAAACAAAGGATTCTAAGGAATTTCCTTTGATAATGGCATAAGAAATGTGTTTTTTTAGTAATGTTTCAAATTGTCAAGAAAAATGCATCCCTCCATTAACATTTGTAACATTTGTAGTTGGGAATGGAATACTGGGTCATTTACCATAAGATATAGAAGATAACTCACTAGGGTTGTGGCTAGAAAATGAATTGATAACAGATTTCCCAAGCATTTTTTAAATGAGGCATCTCAAGGGGATTTTATTGTATGTAAATAGGAGAAAATTTATTCTTAATAATCTCTTAACATTTGTTAACTTTAAGCTAGGTTTGCGGGAAAAATCAAATAATTATGCAAAATTAATAACACTAAAGCTAATATTATTATTAGAAAATGAAAAAGGATGTGATTCTCGCGTTGTTTTCATATGTGCAAAAAAATGTACAGACATTAAAATATGTCTCTAGATTTTGCATTAGAGGAGGTCAATGGTTTGAGGCTATTTTTCAGCCATTGTACAATTCAACATGTATACGTGTACAAGGAGAGAATATTAAAAGTGATGGTATAATCAATGTTGAAAATATGATGGAGTAGGGCACTTGGATGATAAAAGAAAGATGAGTTAATAAAATTACGAATATTATAACTTTTTCTTGTGTGAAGCAGTGATAGAAATGTGAAATGATAGAAATGTGAAATGATCCTCTATGATGTTTTTAAAATTTTGATTATATTATTTTTCTATTTTTAAATATTGGTATATATAGCGAGGAAAATATATTTTTTTATAAATAAAGAAATATAAATTTATATATATTAAACATGTGAAAATGTAATTTTATAATTTCTGTAAATAAATTTATAATTGTCGAAAAAGGACTTGAAACAAGGCTCTTACACAGGTTACTTATAGAAATTACAGACAGTCATACAAGAAAAAAAGAATAGTCAAAGAGACTTATTCGAAAAGTATCACAAAATGTCTATCGATTAATAAAATGTCAAACGCGTAACACTATGGCTGATTAAAATTCCATAACGTAAATTTCATGTAGATTTGAAAAGCTGGACAATGAAACATATTTTTACTAAAAAGTTTAAATATAAAGCAAACATGGCTTATATTTCCTTATCTGAATTCAGATCCACATGAAACAATGAATCAGTTGGGCATTTTAGAAAAAGATAGCACATTCAGAGCTAAAAATGGAATCGTAAATTCAGTTTTTCAACCCGAGAAAATTAAATTGAGAAAGGAATATACTTCATCTGCACGGTGGGCACGAAAGCAACCCTCGCTGGTGCTCTTTGCTAGAATAAGAGTGGCTATGAGCACATTCAAGATATGTTTGTGGGTTTCCTCATCGAGACTCCTCAACGTATGTCTGGCTCAGAAAATACTAACCAGTTCTTCGTAGGTTTCTTTCTTGAGAATCCTCTGTGAGCTTAAGCCTAATATTTTTGTGGGGGGATGAAACATTTTGTATTTTTGTGGGGGATGAAACATTTTGTATTAGTAGACAGTAATGAATTTCAATCTTATTATTGATTTCATCATTGAATTATAATATGTTTTAATATATATATATATATATATGAACTTTAAAATAATTATAAAATGTAATTTGAAAAATCTTCAAGAAAATTATAGACTTCTGATTTTGTAAGAGTTTACTTTCCAATCACTAACATAAATTAATTCAAGTACATAGCTCTCAAAGAAAATGGGATAAAGAATTTTAAAAATTTATGTTTTAAATAGAATTAATCTTTTAATGAAATTTATATAAAGAAATATTGTAAAATTAAAATGTTCATACAAGATAGCTATTTGAACATCATATAAATAATTCAATTAAATTTATTATAGATTTTTTTTGGTAATAATCACATGCAATGTAATGGAACATTGTTTACTTTTACGTTTTTCAAACCAACTAGCGTGGTTTATCATCAGGATGAATTGAGAGATTAGATTGAACCAACCAGTGTTGTTCATTATCAGGACTAGCTGAGAGATCAGATTAGGACATTGAGTTTAAATAGATCTAGAAATAAATTAGTCTAACTATTAGTTTGACTTTCAAAATTAAAACCATAAATAATGGCTAGTTTTATTTATTTAATTACTTAATTAATTATTTTTTAATTAATACTGATAATATATATATATATATATATATATATATATATATATATATTTAATTTAATTTATTTATTTTTATTTTTTAGTTTTAAGAGTGAGGTCGAAGGAAAAATTAAAACTATAACACAATAACCCAAAAAGAAACATAAAGGGAGCCTAAAAAATAAGGAAACAAGATGAAGGGCGGAAACACAAGACAATTATGAATATAGGGTAGGGATTCAACACCATCTCTATTGATATTAACGAGTATTTTTTCAGTTTTTAAGGCCTCCCTTAACTTACAATGATGGAAATGTTCAATCCTAGCAATGACCTTACCCGTTTCGATGCAAATATGATGGTTAGTATTTTCTGCATGCTTAACTAGGGTGGAGGAGCGTGATATTTCATGTTTAATCTCAATAGCATGTTCAGAGATCCTTTGATTTATAAATCGACCAGTTTCACCAATGTAAGGTGTCGAACAACAACAAGGAATAACGTAGACATCTTTCCCATACCTAGGGTATACCAGATATTTAACCAGTTTAAAAGAGCTGTGAATCATGTTAAGGGGATTGAAAGATGAAGAAACCTTATGTTTGTTAAGGATCCTAGTAATCCTATCAGTGGTTCCCTAAATGAAAGGAAGACGCACACTGCAAAACCATTCACTTGGCTTTTTTAATTTTTATTTTTAACTAAACGACCTTTTTTTCTTTAAGAAAATCTCTAAGGCCTTGCGACATACGATAAATATTTTTGCAAAATACATTCAGGAGATGGTTATTTTATCCCTCAAGCTAAGACTCATCAGAGATTCTCAATGCCCTAGTGGATAAGGTGTTAAGGGCACCTATTTTTTTAGCAGGGAAATGATGAGAACTAGCATGAAGATATTGATCAGTATAGGTTTTCTTTCGAAAAACTTGATGGGAGAAAGAGCCATCATCCTTTCTAGAGATACGAACATCAACGAAAACCTCATATTCCATGGTGAATTTTATGGAGCAAGATTGACTATTAAGATGAAGGAAAAAGCTATGTAAATTTTCTTTTCCATGAAGTTAGGCAACACAAGTATCATCTACAAACATTTTCCAAAGCTTAGAGCTAAGGAAAGAGCCTTGGATTCAAATTCATCCATAAACAGATTAGCAACAATCGGAAAAAGGGGAGAACCCATGGCAACATGACATGTTTGCTCATAGAATTCACCTCCAAAACTAAAGAAAGTAGAGGTTAAGCAAATCCCGACTAAATGAGCCTATATATGGATCAATAATGTGATTAATGACATCAATGGCCTCATTAATGGGGATATTGGATTAGTGACATCAATGGCCTTTTTTTTTTTTTTTTTTTACAAAGGATACCTTATAAATTGTAAATTTAAATAATAATATATTGGGAAAAAAATTGAAAAAAAAAACATTTGGGTAAATTTAATTAAAAAGTAAATGAAAAAAAAATACTTTGATAATTGAAAAAAGAAATAACAAGAGATTAGAAATGAAATTCCAAATCTCATTAAAGTTGCATTATTCACAAAGACACTTGAATACTAAACTATTTTCTAAAATTTATAATATTAAATTAATTTTATAGATTTTTATAATTATAAAAAAATTTAATTATGAAAAAAATGCATTTAACAAATATGTAAAAAATCAATTATGTATTTTTTATATGATTATATTTTTAAAAGGATGAATATAAAAAAAAAAAATTAATGTAAATTAAATTAAAACATTTATTTCTTGTGAAATATGTAAGAATCAAGAGATCCAAGGTTTAAAGAGAGATCAACATATCATACACGCCCAAAGATTTACAATAGTATTGTGTGAAACAAATGGTTGAGTTCTTAACCAAAAAAAATTATTAAAATATAATTAGAATTGGTTAAGCACTCATTAGTATTCATATTAAATATTCTTATAATATAACTATATAAATGATTTGTTAAGTTATTTTTTTTCTATCTTCATAATATATTTAGTTCAATAAATCTTTTAAAAAAAATATAATTAAACAACCTAGAATTTTCAGTGTAAGAAATTTTAGAAAAAGAAAATAGACTAATTTAACTGATTCTTATAAAATACAACTACTTAACTGTAATGGAATCAATAATCATACCTGTAAAAATTCTATACCCTGAACACATATAGGTAGCGTCCCAAAAATATAGCAAAAAGTATTAAAACCTTATAATATAAAAAATACAACTGAACCCCTCATAGAATCAATAATCATAATAAAACATGTAAAATTTCTATACCCTGAATACATATAACTAGCGTCCAAAAAAAATATAGCAAAAAGCATTTAAACCTTATAATATAAAAACGGAAAATTAATGAAGTATGAACTTCATACAACGATCTATATAAAAGTGTAATTTGAAAGAGTAACACATAAGTTATATGGATTGTTATGATACACATGTTGATACCGTTAGCTTTAGCGAATTACAACCAGTCCATAAAGTATACTAGTCCTTCTATATGTTTGTGTTTGCATTTAAGGAAGCTTTTTGAAAAACAATTACAAATTGAAATAAATAGATAGATATTTAACGACTACAAGAAAGAAAATATCAAAAACACAAGTATAATATTAAAAACAACGTACCATTCCCAACCCTGAATAACACGAAAACCAGATCCAGATAACAGCAGTCTAGTTGCTCTGATTTATAACGGAAACCACTTCAACCTTACAAGATAAAGAAGGAAAATGAGTGAAAATTGTACTTCAAAGTTCATACAACTATCTATATAAATGCGTATTTTCAACCTTACAAGATAAAGAAGGAAAATGAGTGAAAATTGTACTTCATACAACTATCTATATAAATGCGTATTTAAAATTATTTGAAGCGTAATGTATAGACAATATGGATTGTTATACTACACATGTTTATGACGTTCGCTTTTAGTGAATATACCAAACATTCTGTGTTTTTATTTCAGGAAACTTATTTAGACCATTTAGAATCAATTACACGATTTTGAAATAAAAAGCTGTAATGATGACGGAAAGCCCTAAATAACTATTTTAAGGAAACTTATTTAGACCATTTCGAAAAATTACATGATTATGAAATAAAAGGCAGTAATGATGACCGGAAGCCCTAAATAACTATTTTATTTAGGGCCGCCGCCAGAGCCGGAGCTAGATCCAGAACCCGGAGCGCTAGAGGAAGCGGAAGGCGAAGCGTATCCATTGCCGTGAGAACCAGGGGAGCTGGATGGCATTACAATTTGCGGAGGCCGAGAAACCGCCTTTTGAAACGGATTGATGGCCACCAGAACCAGAGCCCAAGGAATTACAACTAGCACTAGCTCCACTATTGCCAGTGCCATTGCCGCCGCCATGACCTTGCAGGGAAAAGAAATGCTCTTCGTTCAACAATTTTCCAACCCTGCAGTCAACACCATTTAGAACACAGTGCGACGAGAGGAAAAAAAGGAAACAAGAATGGCACAGATGATATACGCGCCATGGTAATTTTGGAAGCAAACAAGCAACTTCAGTCACTTAAACAACGTAGCAGCAACTTAAACACTGTGTATTGTGAAGGTAGGAGAGCACCTATTTTATAGCTCTGCAAGGTTTGCAGGTTAAAGATGATTTCTCTTTCCCATGATGTTTGATCACATTACCTGACAAAATAATACTCCATTTTTATTTTTAGTCATTGCTTTGACCACGTCACCAAAACTTATAAAACTCAATTGGAATAATAAGTTTGAATACATCATACACTGTCCGTCAATTAAATAAGTTGGACCATGTCACTACATAACAGTGAAGAAAAGTTTAACTACACAAGTAAAATACCTCCAACAAATAATAGTGTCAAATCACTTCTTAAATTTAAAAGGCGGTGGATTATTTTTTATTGGTTTGGTTCACAACATGGTATGATCTTTCTTGAAATCGCAGGTCTGAGTTGTATAATTTGTGCGATTTTAGGGTATTTTAGATTTTTTTAAATGTATTTTTTTTTCCTTATATTTATTAGTAAGGTTATATAAACCCAATAAATTACAATATGTTAAAGATTCTATTAATTGTATTAATTAAACAATATCTAAATGATTTCAAATTCAATTATATCATACGGTTAATATAAATATATATTTTTATTATATTTTTTCTAAAATTTTATATATCAATATTTCTATTTATAAAATACTATTTGAGATAAATCACATTCATGATGTTTAGATAGTTGCCTTTAGAACCACAAAATGTGGTGCATAATTTTGTAAATTGATTTTTTACATTTTTTTATTATATAAAATTATAACTAATTATATTATATACAATACAGAGTTAGTCAAGAAAGTGATAGCCATTTAATAAATTTAATCTTATTATTAATAATTTACAAATAATTTTAATATCAAATTTAAAAAAAATAAATAAATTATATATGAATTGATAATTAATATTATTTTTATAGAATGGTGATGGTATGTGACTACCATTAACTACATAATGAATTTTCTTGACAACACCCATAAAATGAGACTTTTAAATATTGTTTGATAGTTCCAAATGAATCTACTTTATGATCTATGATGTGATTTCCTAGAAAAAATTATTTGAAAATACATATTCATAGTAAGTAAGATTTTTTTTAGTTCTAATTTGTCTAAAATATTGTAGGAATTCATTGAAATCACAAGTTTGATGGGAAAACTTTGCACAATCTAAGTGCAGTAGAGGTTTCTATGAATCTATATATGCACTCAAACAACCAGTTTAAATAACACAAATCAAGATATCACCTCAAATGTTTCCATGAGATTCTAGGGAGAGAATCAAGAAGAAACTCCAAAAAGTAGCATTAGAGACAACTACATTATTTAAAACTTACACAATGGAATATTTAAAACTTACCTAAATTATAGTGTTTTTGTGTGGTTTTGAAGTGGTTTATTGATGGTTTTTTTGTGGTTTTTTATGTATCTTTGTGTGATTTTGAAGGGATTTTCATGGGGGTTTCATGTGGGTTTCATGGTGGTTTTCGTGGTTTATTTTTGTTATTTTTGTATGACTCGTTTTTATTTCAAATTAATTTATTTTATTTTGTAAGAAAAAATAAATAAAAGAGACAAATGAATCAGAAGCCTATCTTAGCTTTAGTCTTTGGGACATTGGCAGGTTGTTGGGTAGTTGGGTTGAGGTCTTCCATCGTCCAGAATTCCTCGGTCGTACATTAAAGCCTCCATTAATATTGAAACTCTCAGTCGAGCTAGGAAACCCTCGATCGTACTCCTCCTCCCTTATACCATGTGCTAGATGAGATGCGTAAACCACGGTGAGGTTTTTGAAAAGTCTTAACGTCTTGATCGAGCTCTAGGTCGCAATCGAGCTCTATAGCTTGATTAAGCCCTAATGCTCAATTGATCTCTAACACTTGTTCAAGCCTCTAGCTCATTTGAGGGTTTAATCATAGTTTGACTGCAGGTTTCTTTTAACCTTTGATAGGGCTATCTCTTAGCACTCAAGAATCTTGGTGGATTACATAATCTGGCTTGATCGAGATCTATTTTGTTACCTAAAGGTGCCCTCCCTTTTCCAGAAGGTGTAACCTATCTTATTGTACTCACGTTTTAACATGCATTTGGTTCCATCTATACTTATCCTTATATTTCCATCTAGCATAACATCTCTCTCTAGGGATGTTGTTTCCTAGTTGCAGTGCTTTTTTCAAGAATTATGGAAGGTTAAAAGCACTAAAACTAGCTCGATCGAGATCCATTTCGGTATCTAAATGTGCCCTCACTTTTCAAAAATCAATAAACTAGCTTCATGTACTCACCTTTTAACAAGAATTTTTTCCATCTATGCTTATCGTTATCTTCCGATCTAGCATAAAATCTCTCTCTCTAGTGATGTTGTTTCCTAGTTGCCGTGTTTTTTTTTAGAATTCTAGAAGGTTACAATTGTGACAACTGCTATGTTCCCATTTTTTCCACCCCATATATTCAACTACTTAACAATTTTTTGGACCACAAAGAAGCCCAAAATATTCACATTCTACTTCCCATAATATTTGTAAGAGAGAAAAAGAAACATTTGTTTATTAGAATAAAATTTCTTTACATAAGTCCAATAAGCTTAGTCTTGGCCCCAAAACCATTGTTTTCAATTTCAAGATTTACAAGTTACATAAAGAAATAAATTATACAAAAATTAATTTCACATGGCTTCATAAAATATCTAAAACAAAAGAACAAATAGACTGATTTTATAAAAATTGAGAGAGTGTGCTAACACTAAAGAAACTACATGAAACTCTCAAAATGAAATAAAAAACAAATGATTCACATATGTAAAGAAGAAAAGTGAATTAGACTTTTATATAGAATACCAATGTCCCATGGGTGTAAACATTTCATGTTAGTCTCAACCATTAACTTTCATATTTCAATGTTTAATATTTATAAGTGCATACAATATAGGGTCACATGGTGTCATTGAAGAAAATATGTTTCTTTTTCTAATAGATCCAAAGATCTATTGCCTCAATTACACCATGTGACCCTACATTCTACACACTTATAAATCATAAACATTGAAGCATAAATATTAAAGGTTAATAATAACATGACAAGTCTCGAGTGAAGTATGGAAGAGATTTTTGGTTTTCAAGTTCCTGTGGTTATTGTTTATTGAAGAGTTTTCCGGATTATCCACAGTATTATGAAACATTTGTCGACGTTTCGAATCCCAACAGGGATCCATCTTCAGGACAATTGGAATGAAGAATTTTAAGAAGAGCCATAATCCATTAATAGTGAAGAAGGTAGGAAAGGCAAAGGCTGACCAAAAAAGCTACTTATTATTTCAATTTTTATTTTTAATTTTTTTATTTTAATAATAATATAAAGCTTTAATGCTAAAAAATAATATAATAAACTTACTAAATTTATTTTATTAATAAGTTTACTATTTTCAAAGTTATATTATTAAAAATAATAAACTTATTAAATATATTTTATTAATAATTTTTATTATTTTCAAAGTTATATTATTATTAAAAATAATAAAATTATTAAATATATTTTATTAATAAGTTTATTATTTTCAAAATGTTGAAAAAATCCTATTACTAATAAATCAAAGGGGTATATATTTTATGAAAGACTTAAGGTTAATTTAATTTAATTAAGGGTAATTAACTTCACTAAAACTAAGGGCAATTAACTTTAATTTGGCTTATTATTTTTAATTTAATTTAAAATTAAAAATAACAAGATAAAAATATATATCAACTTAAATAATAATAATAATAAATTAATTAATTAATTAAAAAAAACAAATCAAGCTCTAAATTAATTAAGTA
Source organism: Pinus albicaulis (assembly GCA_034641835.2). Classification (NCBI taxonomy): domain Eukaryota; kingdom Viridiplantae; phylum Streptophyta; class Pinopsida; order Pinales; family Pinaceae; genus Pinus; species Pinus albicaulis. The sequence goes on from CM076570.1 coordinate 810,126,883, forward strand.
AACTAAGAATTTTCTAATGAGTATTAATATTTATTTATTTTTATTTTTAAAAATAAATACCTATTTAATACCCTAGAAAATTATTGGTCATAATCAAAATAGTTAAAGTTAAATATACTAACAAATGCTTAAAGTTTATTAATGTTTACTGATTAGTTAACTTTAATTATTACTGATTAGTTAATCTCTAATCTAATAAATATTAATTTAGAAAACTTAATAAAGAAGGGAAGAAAATAAGTAATTTCTAATTTAATAATTATTTATAAATTAATTAATTCTTATTATATGAAATAAAAATTAATTAATGTTAATAATTATTAAAAATGTTACTTATTTGTTTAAACCAAAACTTAAAGAAAGGAGACACACCTGAGACTAATATACCTACAAACTCATACCTGGAAGGAGTGGTTTTTTGGAGGAGCAGATTTGTCGAAGAAGAGGATGCCAGCTGTCGCTAATTTCATATCCCCCATCCCTATTGAGGTTTTCAGGATGTTTTTTGATCTCCCGGGCCTCTCTTACTTTTCTCCTGTAATAGTGATCTTCTCTTGCAATGATCTTTGCATCTTCAAGACGCACTTGGTGCTTAGTTTTTGAAGAGTTTTCCGCAAGGGCTGAAGTGCGAAGTCATTCATGCTTGATATCAGCTCCGTGCTCCTTGAGTCTCTTCTGGAGTGAACGTCTGGTTTCACCGATATAACTTCTCCTGCATGAACAATCAATCTTGTACACTCCTCTAAGTTTCCCTGGACTTATAGAATTTTTAACTGATCGCATTCTTTGTCTAATAGTTCTTGCTGCTGAAAATTGTGCGAAAATGTCGTTCTTTCTTAGAGCTTTGGTGATTTTATCAGTGACACCTTTAATGTATGGTAGAAAAACTCTCCCTCCTTTTTCTTGGGGTTCAAGCCATTTCTGGGGTAAGATTGCACCCTTAGCTCTTATTAGAGCCTTCCTGATATCTCTTTCTTTATAACCCAAACCCTTAAAAACAGATGATAAGTGTGTAACACCCCCAAGTTCTATGCTTTTCAAATGAGACATTTGAACATAAATCCAAAGGGGAGTGGACCCCAATGGATAATTATTGTGTGGATGTGGTTAACTATTTATTTATGAAAAGTAAATAAAATATTGTGTATGCACTATGACCAAATGAGATTATTGAGATCACATGCCTAATCCATGAGGTTATGGAAAAGGTAAAGACTTTCCCCAAAATCTTTCAAAAATCCTTGAAAGAAATTATTTCTAATTTAGATTTTTGAGGAAAAATCTAAATTCCCAATGATGAGGAAAGTAGTTGGGAAGAGGTAAAAAGCTAGAAAAGCTGGAAAAGCAGAAAGCAACTTTAAAATCCCTAAATAAGGGAAGCCTAGGCAAACATGAATAAAAGCATCCTGAAATTCTGGACGCAGAATTGGAAACAGGCTTTGGGGAGAGCATAGCTTAAATAAGCTACTCCAGAACAGATTGAGGTTAGTCTGTTCTTGGAGGATCTCAGCTCGGGGGTGAGTTCTGGAGATAAACGAACTCTAAGGTTGGGAGGACTGGTCATAGTAGCGGTATGCATGCATAATTTTGGAGATTATTTTATGACTGTATTAATTATATCTGTGTTAAGTATATCAAGATTATATGCATGATTCTGTTAGAACTTCTTATTTAAATTTCAGCTTTGAATGTTTGTTCAATACCTCATGCAATTCCAAGCTAAGTGTAGTAGCTGAAAATTCAGTAGGTTAATCTCAAGGAGGAAGTTAAATAAAAACCAAGGGGTTAGTTCTGGGGATTTGTACATTTCAGTAATAAAGGGTAAAGATAATAAATCAATCTGCATGTTTAAGCGAATAGAAAAATTCAAATGGTAGCTTGCTGTCTTTGGAATGAAAAACTTAGTTGATGTGATGTATAAACAGAACCTTTTAATAACGCTGTAACCAATAACAGCAAGTAGGAAACAAATAACTATGTGATAGCAGTATGGGGTTCAGTATATCAGCTGTATTACAATGGAAAGAATTGTAGAATTAAGAATTTAAATTTTTCTATTACATGTAAGTGTAAATATAGGAAAGCAGAAGTTGAATCTTAACTAAGTACGAAGATCTAAAACTAGGGATTCTAAAATATCAATTTCAGTATTCTCTACTTCCATTTGATTGAAGCAAGAGGATCTATATCCTAGTTTTCCAATGGAAGAGTTTAATCTGCACCAGAGTTTCAAATATGTTGAATACTTGTAACAATAACATAAGAGGAGAGTCCTATTGAAAATCTATTTGTGTGATAGAAAAAATGTGTCAGCACATTTAACAATACTAGGAAAAGAGCATCTATTACCTTCCATATAAACTGCTGGGAAAGTAGTTGTAGCAACGAAGGTTAACTGCATATAGATAGATGTATACGTGGATGCACACATCTATACTTTGATGCTGAAACCTTATAGAGCTGAAAATTCTATAAGGCTTGCAAACTGGAAAGTTTGAGGAAGGGTCTATTGATCAGCTAGAGTTGGTCAAAACTCTGAAAAACTGACCTGAGAAATACAAGCTAATATATATATAGATATATATAAGTTAACTAGATGGACTGAGAAGAGTGGAGATCAAGCCAAGAAAAAAAAAAAAAAAACTCTCATGGAAATTCTTGATAACAGTATGAATTTTGTAATTGATTCAATATTAATTTTTGAATGTTATCTGATGCATAAAGCAGAGTATATCTGAGTTTATGTTATATGGATAAGAAGTTGGGTCTGGGAGACGTGAAAAATGGTATCAGAGCACAAGTTAAGAAAACTGGGCAGGTTATGTGCTCACAAATAAATAATAAGCTGTTACAAATAAAAATCTTGCTGTTTAGTTGTTTGGTCTTGTTAGTGAGATTTGAGACCATAGAATTGTAACCCCAAAGCTTACAATTATGACCCACAGAAACTTTAAACCAAGGTCGGTTCAAATCTGAAGGTACCTAGTTCTCCATAGATGAGTAATTTCTAAATCGTTTCTAATATATCTATATAAATGATATTATGTGCTTATGAGTATGCACATATTTTGAGAAAATTCCATACTAAACAGAAATTCTGCTCTAAAAAAAAAAAAAAATTCTACAGCACTGATAGTTCAGATTTCTAACTTAAATCTGCTTCGAAAAACTTTAAATAGATATCATGGAAATAGATTCAAATGTAAGCATGTAGCATACAATGTATCGAGAGCACAATTAGATAGATCATTATAACAGTGATGGTAAAGGAGGGGTTGAGTGCAACCTGTGTAGTTGAGCTATATAAGTATTTCATTTCGATTATGGCTTATCTATACCCATTTAATTGATATTAGCGAAATCGGTTATATAATAGTTCTATTCCAACACATGTTCACCGGTCAAACCAACATAAAAAAAAAAAATTCTTGTCCTATTACGTTTGCTGTGGAATATTAAACGAAAGGGGAAATGAAACTATTAGAGTAAAATAAATAAAACAATACGTAACCTTTATTTCTCCGCTAACAGAATTATCATAACCAAATGAAAAATGGAAACTAATCGTGTGCATAAGACGCCTGTAAGTGTAACCGGTGCGGAAACATGCGTAGCCATGTCGGCGTAGCAATTAAACAATTTTTACTTGATTAACGCCGTAAGGACAGCCAGATCTCGCCAGAAACAGAAAACTATTGCTCATTATGTATAGCTATAAAATTTCTGTTGCATGCAATTGGAAATGGAAAGGTAGCCACGAATCTCCAGTCCCCGATTAAACAAAAACCGTGGCTGCCTGTAGTATTTAGAATCGCGGCCTGAAAAAAAAAAAAACAAAACCATTTCGGTGCATTCCAAAAATATGATACCGCATTCTAAGAATATGATGAGTCTTCAAATCCATTGTGAACGATGAAAATGCAATCTGAGCATGGTATCAGATCGATTAAATTTTTTTCAAGAGCAAAGATGGTCAATACAAATCAGGCAATTTGGGGTATACCAATAGTGCTCCATACTGTGTGGGTTCCTCCTTTCACCCTTACTGCTAGCATCATGCACTCTTCCATAGAATACTAAATGTTCTGCATTCAAGCTGGTGCAGATTGGATCTATCACATGATGTAGAGTATTTAATGCCATTAATCGGATGCTTATTGCTCACATATAGTTTTGCATAAATAAATTAATGAAAGTGTTGGAAATGAGCACTATACTTGGTGGCCCGAGTGTACACGACTGTAAACTCTTAACTATGGCGGCCCATGCATCGTTGATGTATTGTACACCACTTGTTTTGTCACCTCAGTGTTTGTCTAGAGAGACTTCTCTTATCTCTCAGTCATTTATTCTACACAACCCACTGCCAATGATTGCGAGGGAAGCTCTCGAAGGTTTGTACTTACTGCTAAAAGTTCATCAGAGTTGAGTAGATTAAAGTAGTATCCAATCATAGGCGTGATTAATCACACTGCTGCACAGTCCCCTTTGCTCTTTTTAAAGGTTTTTGCGTATATAGGGTTCAGGGGAAGTGACCCTTTCAGACCTCTAAACTCGAAAAATTCTATGAGTGCAAGGAAATTGAATATGGCTCCGGTTAAAAAAAAAAAAAAACCAGTTCATGGAAGACTAGAAGACGACAATAATATTTCATCTGCGAAGAAGAAATCGAAATTGAAAGATAGCAGCGTGGCAGCCATTGAGGTGAAGGTCGGAACTGTGAGCAAAGTCCAGCAAGGAAGAGTTAGGGAGTTGAAAGCTGGAACGGAGGTGGGAAATGTGGGGTAAGAAATTCAATAAACCTACAAGTTACAAGTACTCCCAATTATTCGAGTCAAGCTTCTCCAATCACAGCTTCTAGCAACACTAAAAATGTCCACGACGAAACAGGAAACAGCCGATCGCGGGAAAAGCTTCTAGAGGCTTTTGTGATAGCATCCAACCTACAAATGGTTCCATAATTAGAAAAAAAAGTACAAACGCAGATACTCATGGAAAAAAAAATAAAAATAAAAATAAAAAAATCTCAAAATCTTACATGCAAATACCGAGGGAGGGAAATAACTTGGATATAACACTACTATTTGAAACCTGTATACAGTGCGAAAGGTGGAAAAATATACGTTCAAGTTAAACCATATGACAGTGAAATCATATTCAGGAACGGTGCGCTCCAGTTAATTATATGACGGAGCAAAATATTTGAGAGATATTATACCCGGTTTTATGCATAGACCGTTCAGAGTAGTGGTATAGTTGGGTCGACGTAGATTCTATACGGTTATTTTCAAAACATTCCATAACAAAACGAACAAGTGAAGTGGGGTGATATGCCAAAGCGAACATAGGGCTGCATAATACGAGGAAAGCATGGCATATAAATCCCGGAGTAATTCGGTTACTCACAGCGTGACCTCTTCAGGCGGCACGCTTAGTTAAGACTGATACCGTATAAGTACCTGTGCAAATCGCAAGGAGAAAAGGCATGATTTAATTTTGTCTTCTGCTACGTTTGTCCAGCATGCGATGTAACACGCCAAGTCTAGCAAACATGGGTAAAATATAAACTTGGCAGAATTTCAAAGACTGAAGTAAATTTACAGAGATGTGTTACGTAGAGGTGAGTCCGGGATTATATCCCGAAGCATAGAAAGAAAGTAATGTATCTGCAACTAGAATACTCCAGAGATCCGGAAGATCGGGGATACGAATCGTTCGATGAATATATCAGTTGGGCTCCAAAACTAAAATTCCCATATGCAGGGTTATGGGTGATCAACGACATAATATTTCGTTTCATCATTAAACACAAGCAAGAAAAATGAGAACGAATAGAGAACGAGACATAAGGGAACCGGTTACAGGAGACCTGTTGTTATACTGAATTATCCCGGATAATAACGACAGACAGTGGAATAGCAGTACCCCTACCGATCCTTAAGCTAGGTTTCGCTACCACAGAAAAACTGAAACTCTAACGTGCGCACAGAGGTGAGATTCGGACGTTAGGACGAGTGCACACCGCAGAGACTCGGCCGAGAGCAACCTGCGTACCTGCACCAAAAGAAAACAAAACAACAACGATGCGTCAGACATAATAAGGAGCTGGGGGAGCAAACTTTACTCTAATACGAAATTCCAGAAAGGGGAAAAGCAACTGGAGCGAGAGAAATTTCTTATTCGAAGAGAGGAGCGTATACCCGCAAATAATTGGTTACCCGTCCGCAATAAACCACGCCTCGAGGTAGCCACCACTGGAAGACAATCCAGGAATGAACTAGCAGTCTGCAAAAGAACAAACCCTGAACTGTGTAGAGGAAACACAAAACAATTTCTGAGAGAGAGCAATACAAGCAGGTAGGAACCTGGGCGATGAAGGGGTAAAATAAGAAGCAGAACCCTAGACCAGAACCGGTACTCTGTCCGAAGAAATTCAAAGGGCAGAGCGGCGCATTAAAATTCCACACCCGTTACCCTTACGAAATCCCAAGGGGGATTGTGTTGAGCTGCACAGACCTGACAACGAGTCCTGCTAGGAAGAAGATTAATATTATTCTGCACACTCTAACGTACCTTGCCGTTCAGAATTTCGGCGAAGTATTAATTCAACCCGCCAAATTGACTTGCCCGCCGGCGTCTCCAGCCAAGGCGATCCGTGTCAATTGGTTACAGGCATGATTTCAATTGTGAAAAGTGGATGTCCTGAGGTATGAGTAAGGAACACACCATAAGAAATCAATCCAAGGAAAAAAAACCTGCCGCGCAGGAGAAGTGTACAAACACCTATCTGAAGAACGCGGTACAAGGCTGCGTGGCGACCCTTTAACCTCACGTACACGCAGGCTTCGCATTCAAACCAGAGCAAAGTTAACGTATAACAGGAATTCCCTATCAAACACCACGGGGTTCCCACACGAGAACATGGGCGCTTAACGTATCTCGGTGCGTGGAGAAAAAAAAAAACCCTAGAACCTCACATGTAACGTGGCGATAGTATCACGGTCACATGAGTCAAACCTAGAAAATGACTGCAATGGGTGCTATCGACCTACATGTTCACCATATCCGTTTTCATAATCACCATTTTCACCCGCAAAGGGAAGCGAGTTGTGCAATCATGATTACCAAAGGTAAACGACTCCCTTACATTTTTCTCTAGCGCAGATATTCTATGTGAGCCGCGCCGTCATTACACCAAGTAACGATGAAAACGGATAAAAATACATATAGAGTTGGGCCGAGTGAAATATTACCACTATATATATATCACGAGTTGTAACCAACTAAAATGTAGAGTTATAAGATAAAAGGGTTCGGTGCCAATATATATGGATAGCAATATATATATGATGATTATATATATATATAAGGTGCGGACATATATATATATTGTTAAATATATATGCACATTGGGCTAATAAATAAGGTTATACATATATATGGTTTTGGAATTTCATAACCATAGGTTACAAACATGGCATGTTTTGTGATAATGATTATAGAGGTATAGAATTCTCAAGTGGGTAAGTAAAACTTAAAAATTAACCTACAACTTTAATCTAGCTTGCATAGATTAAAAAGGATGGTTATCATTGCCCCACTCAAATGAATATTTTAACTTTAGGAGGACAAGAAGAAACACTTAGAAGTGTTACAGAAAAAAAAAAATTTGGGATGAAAATCATATATAATTATTATAATGGCTTTGAATTAACACATAATTTCATATGTGACATATGAAATTTAGATTTAGTATATATATGGAATGGTTGTTAAGGAATTTTAAAAGAAAAATTAATACACCTATAAACCCCATTAGAGTGTGGTGGAATATATATATCTATAGGGAAATTAACCTTCAGGATAAGGTTAAGGAATGGATATATGTAATTAAAAACGGAAGTTAAAAGTTGGGAGTGTTAAGACAACTAAATTAGAATTTTATTGATATTCATTATAACAATAAGTTGATTAGAAGCATGAAAAGATATAAATGAATCATTGTGGGGTGATATATGTTCCTAATATGTTATATAATACTAGGTGTTACCATAGTTATTGGAACAAAAGAAGAAGGAAAGCTTAAATTGGAACATATAGAGAAAGGTGGATAATAGGAAAATGACAAGTTATATTTAATAGAGGTATGTTAAATATAAATTGTAAATTCTTAAATTCCTATTAAAGATATATATATATATATATATATATATATAAATAAAATAATAATAATTATCATGAGAAATGATAGATTAAAATGAAACAAATTGCACGTGGGACATAAGTTAAATCTACAATTAACATTATAAATATAGGTGATCTTGTTATATGTTATAATGTTAACTTTGTTGAGTTGTATGAATATAATATCTTCATACATGATAGATTAAGGGAGAAGAAATAATTCACTGGGGAATATTAAAAGTGAATTCACCTTAAAAGCTGCAAGTAAAGTGGAAGGACATATTTTACTATATGGCCGAATATTATTACTCTAATTATGGTTAAAGAAGTAATAAACACTATTGTGGTAGATTAAGTGGTAAAAGTATAATGCGAAAAGAAAAAAAATGAGAAGGTACTGGAAGTACAGCTATGAACTGAGAAAGGGTAAGCATAATCATGCATATGATACAATTGTTTTCATTCATTTATGAGTACTAATGAAAAGTTGTAAAATTGTTTAGCCAAGTGTGTAACAGGAAATTGTACACTCTGGAAACAAGAAGGAAAAAGGTGAAGATAAATCACCTAGAAAATCAAGAAAAGCTGAACTGGACCAAGTTGAGTGAGGAAAGAATCTCACTGAAAAACAAGAAAGGAAAGTAGTGTACTAAAAGTGCACTAAACTATTATGAACCTGAACGGTTTGACTAATAACTGAATTTCTTAAGCTTATTGAAATGAAGAATGTTGTTGTGGATGATCAATTGTATGTACCTGACATTACTTACATTGGTATGAAGTGTGGAAAGAGAAAACAGAATAAAAGATTTTCTAGACAGACTTCTTGCAGATTTTCAACTGCATAAAGCAGGAAAGTACTCTGCTGGAAACTAAGCAAGAACGAAGAAGAAATCTTCGTCAAAGTTGAAAAGGTCAACGTTAAAGTGTAACACCGAGGAAGGTGTTGGAAAGGGGGAAACTAATGACTTATAAACTAGCCTTACCCTTGCATATTAAATTTCATGATGTGTTTCATATCTCCTTGTTAGAAAAATATAATTTTTGTACATGATGCTTCTCACATTATTGATTGAAATGTGGTCCAGGTGGAACCAGAAGAGGAATTCCTTCCAGAGCCGCTACAAATCTGAAAGCGGGAAGAAATGGAATTGCGAAATCGAACAGTAGCTAGAGTAAAGGTGCAGTGGAGCACTTTACTGCTGAAAAGCTACATCGAACAGTGAAGCTGAGATGATGGAAAAGCATTCATATTTATGTGCAAAATCAACTTAGTAGATAGTTGTCAACACCGAGGACGGTGTTTATTTGCAGAGGGGGAATATGTAACACCCCCAAGTTCTATGCTTTTCAAATGAGACATTTGAACATAAATCCAAAGGGGAGTGGACCCCAATGGATAATTATTGTGTGGATGTGGTTAACTATTTATTTATGAAAAGTAAATAAAATATTGTGTATGCACTATGACCAGATGAGAAAGTGAGATCACATGCCTAATCCATGAGGTGATGGAAAAAGTAAAGACTTTCCCCAAAATCTTTCAAAAATCCTTGAAAGAAATGATTTCTAATTTAGATTTTTGAGGAAAAATCTAAATTCCCCAATGATGAGGAAAGTAGTTGGGAAGAGGTAAAAAGCTGGAAAAGCTGGAAAAGCAGAAATCAGCTTTAAAGTCCCTAAATAAGGGAAGCCTAGGCAAACAGGAATAAAGCATCCTGAAATTCTGGACGCAGAATTAGAAACAGGCTTTAACATTATAAATATAGGTGATCTTGTTATATGTTATAATGTTAACTTTGTTGACGCATTGGAAGGATTGACCGAAGAGGAAACCGTGTCATTGGATGGATTAACGCAGAGTTTTACTGTTTTGGAACCCGAGGTATTGATGTTACAAGGATTGACCGAGTTGGAACTCGTAGTGACCGAGGTATCACTGCTACATCTGTTAATGGCTGTTTTGGAAATCCAGCCCAGTTTTTCCAATACAGTAGTATTTAAAATCGTGTTGTCTGCGTTGGAAATCAATTCATTACATCGATTAACACCGAGTTTGACCGAGGCATCGATGTTACAAGTATTAACACCGAGTTTTACCAAGTCGGAACTCGTGGTGACCAAGGTATCATTACTGCAGATGCTGATGGCTGTTTTGGAAATCCGGCCCAGCCTTTCTAAAACCGTAGTATTTAATTTAATGTTTTCTGCGTTTTCTTCATTGAGAAGTCTGGTTTTTCCGTTCATCACTGGTTTCATCGTAGCAGAGGACTCCATCATGCCAGCGTAGATCTCATTAGTTTTTAAAGTCAGAGACAATGATTCAGGGGCTGCGCTGTAATTTCTGAGAGAGAGAAGGTAATCGGTGCTGTAATGGATTGTCTTTTGTAGTTTGTAGATTTCTGTGGTGAGAGTTTAGAATTTCTGTTTTCGGAATCTCCACAGTGAACATTTTTAGTGACACTAAAAATGTTCACTGTGGAGATTCTGAAAACATAAATTCTAAATGGATTATCTTCTCTGACGGATCAGCCTGAAAGCCATAATTTTTAACCTTATTGCTGTCAGGAACGTGTCCACTGTTTGAACAGTCCCTGATCTGGGTTCTGCGTGAATAATTAACCCTCTCTGTTGTGTTCAGAAATTCATTATTTCCAGCGTTTTTTGAACAGTCTACGTTACCAACCATGTCACAATTGCTTTTAACACTACAAAGAACCGTATCCTTGCTGTCAACAGACTCAGAATTTATAAAATGAATCACTCTATCAACGTTGTTCTGTTCATTCCTCCAGATCAGATGGTTGACGGGGTAATCATTCTCAGAACAGATAGGAATCACATCATTATTTCCCAGTAACATATCTACGGAGTTAAATACTATCCCATCTGATAGTTCTAACCCATCAGAGGATGTGATGGTTCCGAATTATTTATTTTTATAGACACTGTTATTGAATTGGGACAATCTTCTCAGCTTTTCTAATTTCCTGTCATGCCTACTTTTAGCCAACAGACCCTCCCTTTCAGCTTTCAAAGCATCCCTTGCATCGATTATTTGCCATAATTTTTGAATTATTAGATTTGATAATTTCAAATGAAGAGAAAGCGCGGAATGCCCAATTTTATCCAGCAGTGCATGGTTCTTCTTGATTTCTCCACGAATTAGGTTAAAACTAAGTTTTAAAAAATATTTGTTATATCTGTTAAGATGCGGTTTAGGTTTAATCTGAGCGAAACGAGGAATGAGATTATTGTCACGACATTATTTTAGAAATTTTAGGTTTGCTGCCCTTCTTTCAATCTTCATTCTCGTTCTTTTGAGATAATAGATCTCTTCCCAAGATTCCCCTCTGTGTAGGGACAAAATTTTGGTTTTCCTCTCTTATCTTATCATGTCCTATCATATTATGTAAACATTGGTGGATTTTAAGGTTTTAAATACCCATGGTTTTTCCCATGGTATGATATTTTACTGTAGCCTATTTAAGGACATAAAATTATAATGAAAAATACCTTCTTTTTTAAAGAAATATTTAGCTCATGAGCAACAACTGGAATAGGGCTTTGTAAAACTAAAAGTATCATTGGATAGAAGAATTCAATATTATTGATTAATATTTTATTTTTTATGTTTGATTACCACGAGATTGCACTTTGTTAATGTACATTTTTACCAATGATACCATAAGTTATTGTAAGTAACCATAAGTGACCAAATGGAGGAAGGAGAATGTTACTTCATGTGAAGAGGTTGATGCTACCATTTACTGACAGCTAGCGAATTCATTGATGTATCTTGTGAAAACAAAACCATATATGTGTTATGCATTCAACGAGTTGAGCTAGGCTATGGTTAGGCTGACTGAATTGTATTGGAAGGAATCAAAGCATCTCTTACGGTACCTCAGACAAAGGATTTTCTCAAAAGGGAAGTACGAATTCCATAGGTGCAGGATAGGGGCGATTGAAAATCCCTTTTTTGCTAAAAAAGAGTGTTGCGAACTGTCACAAGAAAGTCTCAATTTAATTTTGGCTTGGCGAAATTGAGAAATTTCAAGTTTCCACATTACAAAACAACTTGGAGGTAGTTAATAGAGGTGGCATGTCTCTTGTCACTCAGTTAACTAAGTAAATTTATGTTAGATGGCTTGGATTTCATTTATGCATGTGTCATTGCTAATTTGTAGCAATTTAGTTCAGTTATTTCTAATTGTATTTGGTTAAACTACTTCTAACAATGGATAGAACTAGTTGGAGGTTAGCTGTGTAGTGGGACAACTATCTAACTCAGTGATCCTCTAGATAACCCACAATCAACCAAAAATAGCTAGTGCATGCAAATAATTTGAGTCCCCCAATTGTGGTAGAGATTCCAACGCATTGTAACATCACCTGCAGACTTTTCTTGAGTTTACAAGTGTTGCATGCAGTGAGAGATCCAGCCTTGGGAATTGTTCAATCAACTGGAGGAAAATTCCTAAAAAAATACAGGCATAATTCCTCGATATTCACACAAGGAAATAGGGGATCAAGATGAGGTAAAAATTGACTAAATCTGGGTTAGAGGTTCTCATTGAGCAGAGAGAAAGGTTATTCACTTGTAGGTTGAGCTCAAATTAAGAAATAATTTGTAATACATTCTCTATTCCCCATGATAATACTTAAGGGGTTTTTACTATTTTATCTTCCCATTATAAATCTATGTACTTGTACATTATTGATACATGTTTATGAATGGTTCTAAATTGTGAATTAATTTTTGTAGAGCATTAGAGTAGAATTGTGTCTCTTGATTTAGATTAATTTCTTGTGTTTCTGTGACTCTATCACCATATTTATACATGCATTCCTCGTATAATGTTTGTAGGTAAAGGACTTAGCATATTGAGTTGTTTCACATAACATAATGAATACAACCTAATCAACAAGGTAGAGAAGAACATAACTCTAATCGTTGTGGCAATATATTTGGAACCTAATATATATTTGTAAAATAGAATCCATGTATATAGTTGTTATTAATAAAAAGAGTATTAAATTGGGGTATATTAAAAATTTTGAATTTGGAAGGATAGGAAAAAAACTAGTCTTCAAAAACTAGATGAGAAAAAAAGGGAATTTAATCATGGATTGTGACTATTCGAAATAGGTGTGGCTAGATGTGGAGGACCTAATAAGATTGATTAATATATTAATTGGGGATTCTATTGGAGTATGTTTCTTAGGAAAAAAGCATTACTCCATTAACATTTGCAGCTGGGAATGGAATACTAGGTCATTTACCATAGGATATAGAAAATAACCCAGTAGGGGATGTGGCTATGAAATGAACTGTCAAGATATTTCCCTAGGATTTTTCAAATAGGGAATCCCAAAGGAATTTTATTGTATGTAGATGGGGCAAGATATTATTCTTAATCATATCTTAACTTTAAGGTAGGATTGAGAGAAAGATCAAATAATTATACAAAATTAATAAAAATAAAACTAATGTTGTTGTTAGAAAAATGAAAAAGTATGTGATTCTCACATTGTTTTTATATGCACAAAAAACAACTATTCCTTCTGAAAGTAATGAAAACAGAAACTAACCTACAACAGAGTGAATGTCTAGGCCTGCAGAACCAAATGATAATTACCTTAACCAAGATGGCATGTCAACTATTAACGGCCATGATAGAAAAAAAAAATAAAAGATAGTCCACTATACACCTTAGCATGCATAACAAAATTTATTTACGCTACACTTACTCATACAAAGAAAACTAGGAAAAATGTATTTCTCAAGAATGAAATCGAAAGCACTAGAAAATTGTGCATCTCTCTCTCTCTCTCTCTCTCTCTCTCTCTCTCTCTCTCTCTCTGTATATATATACCAAAAATTTGGAGTAAGACCATTTGGACACATCCGAGTATACAAGAAGAAGCCAAGTGAGACTTGGAAGAAAACAAATATAAATGCTATATTTTGCACAATATTGGTAATGAAAAATAACAGTAACTGAAAGTCCTTCTTGGATTCAACACAATAACAAATATTATGAGCAAGTTCATAAACACATTGTGGATATTGCCTTAATAACCCTTATGGTTTATGGATCATTTCTCCAGTCAAACAACCCACTGTCTAAAACATAAAAAAAATTATACATGGCATCAAGTCACAACAATACAATATGGCCTCAGACCCATTAAAACCCTTACAAATTTTATACAACATAGATGTATTAATCATTGCCAAATCCTAGAGGAGGTATTCATAACCCGAGAAAGAAAACCCCAACTGTCATGGTGAAATTGCCGCAATGGTGGTGAGTGATAGAAACAACCTGCAAGGACCAAGCACTGCTTGGTAAAAACGTAAAAATAAGCATTGAACCACAAGAATCAAATTGGGCATTAAATCCAGAGGCCTACCTGTTTTGTGATGGAGTGAATCTTGCGTTCGAGCAATGAAACCTCACAAAAATACCCTGAAAATATATCACAGCGAAAACAACGAAAAACAATAAGATAGGGTGCGATGAAGACATTACTTGATTTACAAAAAAAAAAAACTCTTTAAAAGAGAATTCAACCCTCGAGCAGCCGAGTGTGATACCTTTTGGTGGAGAAGAAAATATAATTCTCCATTGGAAAGTATTCGGCTACAGGAAGCACTAGTCAATTATGGAGGATGGAAAGTCATGATGGAGTCAAACCTGTTAACAACCGAAACTAAGAGAACCCCAGTTGAACCCTTCGACCAGTAGCGCAATGAACTCAGTTGTGCAAATGATAGCGGAATTCGAGAATGACTGTGGAAGTTAGAGTAAGAACCTCACCATTCAATCTTCACCGTCTGATGAGATGGACGGACATATAAACAATGCGTGTGCATCGAGATTGTGCTAGCAAATCTCTATCGTACCTTTTCCACCATTCGAGGAGGAAGAGTGAAGGGCTCAGATCATGCAGGATAGGCAACATCAAATTGATAAACAACGATAATGTTCCAGTTGTAAGCACCATTCACAGTAGTACCACACTACCTTAAAAGGAATTTAATAAGTTGTAGACAACACTGAATCGATATAAATGTACCTAAGTTTTATTTAAGCTCTAAAACTTAATGTATAGCTACGAGATGTTAATGTAATATCGGATGGAAAATATGTATAATTCCATTCATTTTATTCTGATTTAAATGTAAACCTAGCCCTATAATTCCTACGTTTAACAATGATCGTTTACATTATCTTTGCACATGTCTCATATTCTATGGAATACATTGTGCCAATAATGTCATGTGCTATGGATATATGTAGATATGATATACAAAACAAAAAATTGTTATGTAAACATGTTACATGTTCCCGAAAATGGAATACAATGTACCAATAATGTCATGTATTATGGATATATGTAGATATGAATATATAAAACAAAATATTGTTATATAACTAAGTCGTAGGTAAACATGTTACATGTTTTCGAAAACTATTAGGGATATTTACGAGAATTGAGAGATCCAGTGAAATATGTGAGGCGAGAAGTCTAAGGTTCAAATCTCCAAACCAGTAGAAGTAGACATGTCGTAGATACGGAAAGATTTACTAATAATATGTGTGAAAACAGACTCCTCAATTCGTGTGTAATACCTAACAAAAAAATATTAAAATATAATTAGAATTAAATATTTATATTAAATATTAAATATTATCAAGTATTCATATTAAATTTTCTTCTAGTATAATTTTATGAATGATTTGTTAAGATAAGTTTTTTATCTTGATAATACATTTATTTCAATAAATATTTTAAGAAGAAATTAATTAAAAGATTTATGATTTTCATAGTTATTTATATTATTCATATGGTAAGAAATTTCTATAAGAGAAAATAAACTTAAATTTCTCTGATTCTCATAAATTACCACTGAACTCGTGAGAAAATCAATAATCATACATAAAAGATGTAAAAATTCTATATCTTAAACACGTATAACTATAACTAGTACCTCCAAAATATAACAGAAAGCATTTAAACCTTATAATATAAAAAAGAAAATTAATGAAGAATGAACTTCATACAACGATCTATATAAAAGTGTATTTAAAATTGCTTTTAAAGAGTGACACATAAGTTATATGGATTGTTAAGCTACACATGTTTATACCATTAGCTTTAGCGAATTACAACCAGTCCATAAAGTATACTGGCCCTTCCATGTGCTTGCGTTTGCATTTAAGGAAACTTGTTTAAAAACAATTAAAAATTGAAATAAATAGATATGTATTTACAAATTGAAATAAATAGATAGGCATTTAAAGACTCCAAGAAAGAAAAACTCAAAAGACACCAGCATAATATTAAAAACAACGTACCATTACCGCAAACACGAAAGAATATGGCGCCCGATTATTCCATTGCAGAAACCTTTCTTATTAACCCTGACCAAAACCAAACCCAGATCCAGATAACAGCAGTCTAGTTGCCCTGATTTATAACGGAAAACATTTCAACCTTATTTAGACCATTTCGAAAACAATCACGACTATGAGATAAAAAGCAGTAATGATGACCCGAAGCCCTAAATAAAGAAAGAAATGTTGAAAAGACAGGTAAGTATAATATTAAAAGGAGCGTAGCATTACTGCAAACACAAAACAGTATGGCGCGCGATTATTTCATGGCAGAAACCGTAGCTGTAGCCAGATCTGGATTTTGATATTAGCCATAGCAAGATCTCGATAATAGTGGCCCTGACCGCCAGAACCAGAGCCGGAGCTAGATCCCGAACCCGGAGTGCTAGAGGAAGCGGAAGCCGAAGCGTTTCCATTGCCGGGAGAACCAGCGGAGCTGGGGGCATTACAATTTGCTGAGGCCGAGGAACCGCCTTTTGAAACGGATTGATGGCCACCAGAACCAGAGCCTGAGGAATTACAAGTAGCACTAGCACTAACTCCACCATTGCCAGTCCCTTTGCCGCGACCATGACCTTGACCTTGCAGGGAAAGCAAATGCTCTTCATTCAACAACTTTCCAACCCTGCAGTCAACACCGTTTAGAACACAGAGTGCGAAGAGAACCACAAAAGGAAACAGGAATGCCACAGATGAGATACGCGCCATGGTAATTTTGGAAGCACACAAGCAACTTGAGTCACTTAAATATCGTAGCAGCAACTTAAACACTGTGTATTGTGAAGGTAGCGAGGGCAGCTATTTTATAGCTTTGCAAGTAAAGATTGGCTGGTTAGAGATGATTTCCCTTTCCCATCGTCTTTGACCACGTTCCCTGACAAAATAATACTCGATTTTTATTTTTAGTGATTACTGTGACCACGTCACCTAAACAATTAGATTGGAATAATAAATTTGACTACATCATAGTATCATACACTGCCCGTCAATTACATAAATTTGACTACATAACATTGAAGAAAGGTTTAACTACATCACGTAAAATACCTCGAACAAATAATAGTGTCAAATCACTTGTTAAATAATTTAAAAAACGGTTGATTATTTTCTATTGGTTTGGTTCACACGAGGGTATGAATTTTTTTGAAATGGAAGGTCTGAGTTGTATTATTTGTGCGATTTTTGGGTATTTTAGATTTTTTTAAATGTACTCTTTTTCCTTATATACGTTAGTAAGTTCATATAAACAAAATAAATTACAATTTATTAAAGATTCTATTAATTATATTAATTAAACAATATCTAAAGGATATCAAATTCAAATATATTATAGTGTTAATATAACTATATATTTTTATAATATTTTTCCTAAAATTTTATTTAATAAAATTTCTATTAATAAAAAGCTATTTCAAATAAATCACATAAAATAAAATTTAATTATATTATATGGTTAAAAAAATTATATATTTTTATAATATTTTTTCTAAAATTTCTATCCATAAAAAACAACTATTTCAGATCAATCACATTCATAATTTTTAGATACTCACTTTTGGAACCACAAAATGTGGTGAATAATTTTTTAAATTGATTTTTAACATTTTATTTTATTAGATAAAAATATAACTAATTATATGAAATACACAGTAAAAAATGTGATAGCAATATAATAAATTTAACCATATTATTAATAATTTTATTTAAAAAAATTAATATGAAATTAAAAAAAAAACTGAAATTATATATCAATTGATAATTAATATTTGTTTTTTTTTATAAAATGGTGATGATATGTCAGTACATAATGAAGAAACAGGTTAACTTTGTCATTTCTTTGAGTTGACCCAAAAAAAAAATTTAATACTTTTATTTAAAAAAAATATTACTAAATTTGAAAGAGTCAATACTTTGTCATTTCCTTAACACAGCCAAAAAAAAAAAACTTTTTAATATTTTTATTTAAAAATTTTAGTATTAAATTTGAAAGAGTTAATTTTAATTATATATTCATAATTAATAACATTTTTTTTGGATTTAATTTTTCTAAACTATTGCATGAATTTATTGAAATCATAAGTTTGATAGGTAAATTTTGCAAAATCTAAGTTTATGACATTAAATAACACAAATCAAAATATCACCTGAAATTTTCCATGTGGTTTCTACTAGAAAATCAAGAAAAACTCCAAAAAGTATCATTAAAGACAACTCCATTATTTAAAACTTACACAATGGAATGAAAAAAATAAAATAAAACCTAAATTATAGTGTTAATCTGTGGTTTTGAAGTATTGTCTTAGTGTTTTTTTTGTAGTTTTTTATTTTTTTGTGTGGTTTTCAACAGTTTTTTGGGGGTTTCCTGTGGGTTTCATTGTGGTTTTCGTGGTTTATTTTTGTTCTTTTTGTGTGACTGGTTTTTATTTCAAATTAATCTATTTTATTTTGTAAGAAAATTGAATAAAAGGGACAAATGAATCGCAAACCTATCTTAGCTTGAGCCTGGACGTTGTCAGTGTTGCTGGGTAGTTGGGTTGAGGTCCTCCATCATCGAGATTTACTTGTTCGAGCATTAAAGCCTTAATTGATCTTGAAACCCTCAGTGAAGCTAGGAAGCCCTCGATCGGGCTCCTCCTCCCTTATAGCCTTCCTTAAATGAGATGCGTAGACCACAATGAGGTTTTTGAAAATTCTTAACGTCTGGATCGAGGTGTAGGGCTCAATCGAGCTCTATAGCTCGATCAATCACTAAAGCTTAATTTATACCTAACACTTGATCAAGCCTCTAGCTCATTTGAGGGTTTAATCATAGTTTGATTGAGAGTTTGTTTTAACCCTTGATTGAGCTATCTCTTAGCCCTCAGGAAGCTTGGCGGAGTACTGAAATTCGCTCAAATGAGATGCCTCTTGTTACCTAAATGTGCCCTCCCTTTTACAAAATGTTTTACCTATCTTCATGCACTCAACCTTTTACATCCATTTTTTTTCATCTATACTTATCTTTGTCTTTCCGTCTAGCATAACATCTCTCTCTAGTTATGTTGTTTCCTAGTTGCCATGTTTTGCATTGGAATTTTCGAGAATTTAGAAGGTTACAATTGTGATTACTGCAATTTTCCCCTTTTTTCCACCACTTGTATTCAACTACTTAACAAGTTCTCAAACTACAAAAAAGCCCAAAATATTCACCTTCTATTTCCCATAATATTTCCAAAAGAGAAAAAGAAACATTTAATTATTATAATAACATTTATTTACATAACTCCAATAAGCTTAGAATTGGCCCCACAACCATTGTTTTCAATTTAAAGATTTACAAGTAAAAATAAGTATTAAATTATAGAAACAACAATTTTGCTAGAGGCATTACAATCTGAAAACAAAAATAACAAATAGACTCATTTTATACAAATTGAGAGAGTATGTTAACACTAAAGAAACTACATGAAACTCTCAAAATGCAATAAAAAAAAAAATATTTCACATACATAAACAATAAAAGTGAATTACACTTTTATATAGAATATGAATGGCCCATGGTTATAAACATTTCATGTTAATCTCAACTTTTAACTTTCTAGTTTCAATGTTTATAATTTATAAGTGCATACAATATATGATCAAATGGTACAATTGATGAGAAAATGTTTCTATTTCTAATAGCTCCAAAGATATATTTCCTCAATAACACCATGTAACCTTACATTTTACACACTTATAAATACTAAACATTGAAGAATAATCTTAAAGGTTAAGACTAATATGACCGAGTTGGAACTCGTAGTGACCGAGGTATCACTGCTACATCTGTTAATGGCTGTTTTGGAAATCCAGCCCAGTTTTTCCAATACAGTAGTATTTAAAATCGTGTTGTCTGCGTTGGAAATCAATTCATTACATCGATTAACACCGAGTTTGACCGAGGCATCGATGTTACAATTATTAACACCGAGTTTTACCAAGTCGGAACTCGTGGTGACCAAGGTATCATTACTGCAGATGCTGATGGCTGTTTTGGAAATCCGGCCCAGCCTTTCTAAAACCGTAGTATTTAATTTAATGTTTTCTGCGTTTTCTTCATTGAGAAGTCTGGTTTTTCCGTTCATGCTTGGTTTTCATGTTATCAGAGGACTCCATCATGCGAGTGAGCGTAGATCTCATTGGTTTTTAAGTAGAACAATGATTCGGGGGTATGTTGTAATTCACGAGAGAAGGTGTCCGGTCTTTGTAATGGATTGTCTTTTGTAGTTTGTAGATTTCGGAGATTCTGTGGTGAGAGTTTGAAATTTATTTGTTTCGGAATCTCCACGAGTGAACATTTTTAGTGACCTTACTTAAAAATGTTCTTGTGGGGTCCCGAAAACATAAATTCAATGGATTATCTTCTCGGCGGATCAGCACGGCGTAATTTTTAACCTTATTCTTTGTCGAGAGCATTAATCCTTTGTTTGAGCAGATCCGCATATATAGAGTTATAGCATTGAATAATTAACCCTCTCTGTTGTGTTCAAAAATTCATTATTTCCAGCATTTTTTGAACAGTCTACGTTACCAACCATGTCACAATTGCTTTTAACACTACACAGAACCGTATCCTTGCTGTCAACAGACTCAGAATTTATAAAATGAATCACTCTATCAACGTTGTTCTGTTCATTCCTCCAAATCAGATGGTTGACGGGGTAATCATTCTCAGAACAGATAGGAATCACATCATTATTTCCCAGTAACATATCTACGGAGTTAAATACTATCCCATCTGATAGTTCTAACCCATCAGAGGATGTGATGGTTCCGAATTATTTATTTTTATAGACACTGTTATTGAATTGGGACAATCTTCTCAGCTTTTCTAATTTCCTGTCATGCCTACTTTTAGCCAACAGACCCTCCCTTTCAGCTTTCAAAGCATCCCTTGCATCGATTATTTGCCATAATTTTTGAATTATTAGATTTGATAATTTCAAATGAAGAGAAAGCGCGGAATGCCCAATTTTATCCAGCAGTGCATGGTTCTTCTTGATTTCTCCACGAATTAGGTTAAAACTAAGTTTTAAAAAATATTTGTTATATCTGTTAAGATGCGGTTTAGGTTTAATCTGAGCGAAACGAGGAATGAGATTATTGTCACGACATTATTTTAGAAATTTTAGGTTTGCTGCCCTTCTTTCAATCTTCATTCTCGTTCTTTTGAGATAATAGATCTCTTCCCAAGATTCCCCTCTGTGTAGGGACAAAATTTTGGTTTTCCTCTCTTATCTTATCATGTCCTATCATATTATGTAAACATTGGTGGATTTTAAGGTTTTAAATACCCATGGTTTTTCCCATGGTATGATATTTTACTGTAGCCTATTTAAGGACATAAAATTATAATGAAAAATACCTTCTTTTTTAAAGAAATATTTAGCTCATGAGCAACAACTGGAATAGGGCTTTGTAAAACTAAAAGTATCATTGGATAGAAGAATTCAATATTATTGATTAATATTTTATTTTTTATGTTTGATTACCACGAGATTGCACTTTGTTAATGTACATTTTTACCAATGATACCATAAGTTATTGTAAGTAACCATAAGTGACCAAATGGAGGAAGGAGAATGTTACTTCATGTGAAGAGGTTGATGCTACCATTTACTGACAGCTAGCGAATTCATTGATGTATCTTGTGAAAACAAAACCATATATGTGTTATGCATTCAACGAGTTGAGCTAGGCTATGGTTAGGCTGACTGAATTGTATTGGAAGGAATCAAAGCATCTCTTACGGTACCTCAGACAAAGGATTTTCTCAAAAGGGAAGTACGAATTCCATAGGTGCAGGATAGGGGCGATTGAAAATCCCTTTTTTGCTAAAAAAGAGTGTTGCGAACTGTCACAAGAAAGTCTCAATTTAATTTTGGCTTGGCGAAATTGAGAAATTTCAAGTTTCCACATTACAAAACAACTTGGAGGTAGTTAATAGAGGTGGCATGTCTCTTGTCACTCAGTTAACTAAGTAAATTTATGTTAGATGGCTTGGATTTCATTTATGCATGTGTCATTGCTAATTTGTAGCAATTTAGTTCAGTTATTTCTAATTGTATTTGGTTAAACTACTTCTAACAATGGATAGAACTAGTTGGAGGTTAGCTGTGTAGTGGGACAACTATCTAACTCAGTGATCCTCTAGATAACCCACAATCAACCAAAAATAGCTAGTGCATTCAAATAATTTGAGTCCCCCAATTGTGGTAGAGATTCCAACGCATTGTAACATCACCTGCAGACTTTTCTTGAGTTTACAAGTGTTGCATGCAGTGAGAGATCCAGCCTTGGGAATTGTTCAATCAACTGGAGGAAAATTCCTAAAAAAATACAGGCATAATTCCTCGATATTCACACAAGGAAATAGGGGATCAAGATGAGGTAAAAATTGACTAAATCTGGGTTAGAGGTTCTCATTGAGCAGAGAGAAAGGTTATTCACTTGTAGGTTGAGCTCAAATTAAGAAATAATTTGTAATACATTCTCTATTCCCCATGATAATACTTAAGGGGTTTTTACTATTTTATCTTCCCATTATAAATCTATGTACTTGTACATTTCTAGCCATGTATGCTAAGAATGGTTCTAAATTGTGAATTAATTTCCCATAGAAAGAGAGTAGAATTGTGTCTCTTGATTTTGATTTTTAATTTTCTTTTGTGGTTTCGTGACTTATCACCATATTTATACATGCATTCCTCGTATAATGTTTGTAGGTAAAGGACTTAGCATATTGAGTTACCACATAACATAATGAATACAACCTTAACCAACAAGGGTAGAGAAGAACATAACTCTAATCGTTGTGGCAATATATTTGGAACCTAATATATATTTGTAAAATAATCCATGTATATAGTTGTTATTAATAATAAAGGTTAACTGGGGTATATTAAAAATTTTGAATTTGGAAGGATAGGAAAAACTAGTCTTCAAAACTAGATGAGAAAAAAAGGAAATTTGATCATGGATTGTGACAATTCAAAATAGATGTGGCTAGACTTGGAGGATCTAATAAGACTGATAAATATATTAATATGGGATTTTATTGGAGTAGTTTTCTTAACAAAAATGAATTACTCCATTAACATTTGGATTTGGGAATGGAATACTAGGTCATTTACCATAGGGTATAGAAAATAACCCATTAGGGGATGTGGCTATAGAATGACCTAGTAAGACATTTCCCAAGGATTTTTCAAATAGGGCATCCCAAGGGAATTTTATTGTATGTAGATGTGGAAAGATATTATTCTTAATCATATATTAACTTTGAGATAGGATTGAGAGAAAGATAAAATAATTATACAAAATTAATAGAAATAAAACTAATATTATCTTTAGAAAATGAAAAAGGATGTGATTCTAGCATTGTTTAAGAGACAAAAAACAACTTTTCCTTCGAAAGTAATGAAAAGAGAACTAACCTACAACAGAGTGAATGTCTAAGTCTTCTAACCAAATGATAATTAATTTAACCAAGATAACACAACTAATAATCAGCCACATAGAAAAAAAATAAAAGATAGTCCACTATACACCTTAGCATGGCTAACAAAATTTATTTACGTCACATCATCTACATACAAAGAAAACTAGGGAAAATGTATTTTCAAGAATGAAACTGAAACACGAAAATTGTGCATTCTAATCTCTCTCTCTGTATATATATACCAAAAATTTGGAGTAAGACCATTTGGACACATCCGAGTATACATGAAGAAGCCAAGTGAGTCTTGGAAGAAAAAAAATATAAAGTCTATATTTTGGACAATATTGGTAATGAAAAATAACAGTAACTAAAATTCCTTTTTGGATTCAACACAATAAAAAATAGTATGAGCAAGTTCATAAACACATTGTGGATATTGCATCAATAACCCTTAGGGTTTTTGGATCATCGCTCTAGTCAAACAACCCACTGTCTAAAAAATAAAAAAATTTGTACATGGAATCAAGTCACAATAATATCATATGGCCTCAGACCCATTAAAACACTTACAAATGTTATACAACATAGATGTATTAATCATTGCCAAATCCTAGAGGCGGTATTCATAACCCAAGAAAGAAAACCCCAAATGTCATGGTGAAATGGCTGCAGGGGTGGTGAGTGACAGAAAAGACCTGTAAGGACCAAGCACTTCTTGGTAAAAAAAAAAAAAAAGCATTGAACCACAAGAATCAAATTGTGCATTAAATCCAGAAGCCTACCAGTTTTGTGATGGAGTGAATCTTGCGTTCGAGCAATGAAACCTCACGAAAATACCCTGAAAACATATCACAATGAAAACAAGGACAAACAATAAGATAGGGTGCAACGAAGACATACCTTGATTTAGAAAAAAAACAAAAAAAAAAAACAAGTTATTTTTAGAAGAGAATTCAACCCTCAGGCGATGGAGTGTGATACCTGTTGGTGGAGAAGAAAATATAATTATCCATTGGAAAGTATTCGGCTGCAGGAAGCACTAGTCAATTAAGGAGGATGGAAAGTTGTGATGGAGTCAAACCTGTTAACAACCGAAACTGAGAGAACCCCAACTGAACCCTTCGACTAGCAGCGCAATAAACGCGGTTGTGCAAACGATAAAGGAATTCTAGAATGAATGTGGAAGTTAGATTAAGAACCTCACCATTCAATCTTCACCATCCGATGAGATGGACGAACATCTAAAAAATGCATGTGCATCAATAATGTGTCAGCAAATCTCTATCATACCTTTTCCACCATTTGAGGACGATGAGTGAAGGGCTTAGATCACGTAGGATAGGCAACATAAAATGATAAACAACGATAATGTTCTAGTTGTAAGCACTATTCACAGTAGTACTACACCGCCTTAAAATGATTTTAATAAGTTTTAAACAACATTGAATCGATATAAATGTACCTAATTTGTATTTAAGCTCTAAACCTTAATGTATAAATACGAGCTGTTAATGTAGTATCAGATGGCGCATTGAATAATTCCATTCATTTAATTCTAGTTTAAATTTAAATATGAGCACTATAATTCCTACGCTTAAGAATGATTGTTTACATTATCTTCGCACATGTCTGATATTCTATGTAATACATTGTGCCAATAATCTCATGTATTATGGATATTTGTAGATATGAATATACAAAACAAAAAATTGTTATGTAAACATGTTACATGTTTCCGAAAATGGAATACAATGTGCCAATAATGTCATGTATTATGAATATATGTAGATATGAATATACAAAAGAAAAAATTGTTTATAACTAAGTCGTAGGTAAACATGTTACATGTTTTCGAAAACTATCAGGGATCGAGCTAATGTAAAATTTCTGAGAATTGAGAGATCTAAATGAAATATGTGAGAAGTGAGGGATCCAAGGTTCAAATCTCCAAACAGTAGAAGTAGACATGTCGTAGATCCCGAGAGACTTACTAATAATATGTGTGAAATGGACTCCTGAGTTCATTTGTAAAACGTAACAAAAAAATATTAAAATATAATTAAAATTGTTAAAGCAGGCATCAGTATTCATATTAAATATTCTTATAATATAATTTTATGAATGATTTGTTCAGATAAGTTTTTCATCTTGATAATACATTTAGTTCAATAAATCTTTTAAGAAGAAATTAATTAAAAGATTTATGATTTTCACAGTTATTCATGTTATTCATATGGTAAGAAATTTCCATAAGAGAAAATAAACTTAGATTTATCTAATTCTGATAAATTACAACTGAATTCTTGAGAAAATCAATAATCATAAATAAAACATGTAAAAATTCTATACCTTAAACACATATAATTATAACTAGTACCTCAAAAACTATAATAGACATTTAAACCTTATAATATAAAATTTACATCTGAACTCGTGATAAAATCAATAATCATCCTTACAACATGTAAAAATTCTATACCCTCAACATATATAACTAGCACCCAAAAATATATAACTAGCCCCCAAAAATATAGCAGAAAGCATTTAAACCTTACAATATAAAAAAGAAAACTAATGAAGAATGAACTTCACACAACGATGTATATAAAAGTGTATTTAAAATTACTTTTAAAGAATAACACATAAGTTATATGGATTGTTAAGCTACACATGTTTATACCATTAGCTTTAGCGAATTACAACCAGTCCATAAAGTATACTAGCCCTTCCATGTGCTTGCGTTTGCATTTAAGGAATCTTGTTTAACAACAATTAAAAACTGAAACAAATAGATATGTATTTACAAATTGAAATAAATAGGAGGCATTTAAAGACTTCAAGAAAGAAAAACTCAAAAGACACCAGCATAATATTAAAAACAACGTACCATTACCGCAAACACGGAAGAATATGGGGCCCGATTATTCCATTGTAGAAACCTTTTTTTATTAACCCTGACCAAAACCAAACCCAGATCCAGATAACGGAAACCATTTCAACCTTATTTAGACCATTTCGAAAACAATCACGACTATGAGATAAAAAATAGTAATGATGACCGGAAGCCCTAAATAAAGAAAGAAATGTTGAAAAGACAGGTAAGTATAATATTAAAAAGAGCGTAGCATTACTGCAAACACAAAACAGTATGGCGCGCGATTATTTCATGGCAGAAACATTTCATATTGATCGTAGCCGTAGCCAGATCTGGATTTTGATATTAGCCATAGCAAGATCTTGATAATAGTGGCCCTGACCGCCGCCAGAACCAGAGCCGGAGCTAGATCCCGAATCCGAAGTGCTAGAGGAAGCGGAAGCCGAAGCGTTTCCATTGCCAGGAGAAGCAGGTGAGCTGGAGGCATTACAATTTGCTGAGGCCGAGGAACCGCCTTTGGAAACGGATTGATGGCCACTAGAACCAGAGCCTGAGGAATTACAAGTAGCACTAGCACTAACTCCACCATTGCTAGTGCCTTTGCCGCGACCATGACCTTGACCTTGCAGGGAAAGCAAATGCTCTTCATTCAACAATTTTCCAACCCTGCAGTCAACACCGTTTAGAACACACAGTGCGAAGAGAACCACAAAATGGAACAGGAATGCCACAGATGATATACGCGCCATGGTAATTTTGGAAGCATACATGCAACTTGAGTCACTTAAACACCGTAGCAGCAACTTAAACACTGTGTATTGTGAAGGTAGCGAGGGCTGGCTCTGCAAGTAAACATTGGCTGGTTAGAGATGATTTCCCTTTCGCATCTTCTTTGACCACGTTACCTTACAAAATGATACTCGATTTTTATTTTTAGTGATTACTTTGACCACGTCACCTAAACAATTACATTGGAATAATAAATTTGACTACATAGTATCATACACTGTCCGTCGATTACATAAATTTGGCTACATAACATTGAAGAAAGGTTTAACAACATCACATAAAATACCTCCAACAAATAATAGTGTCAAATCACTTGTTAAATAATTTAAAAAACGGTGGATTATTTTTTATTCGTTTGGTTCACACGAGGGTATGATTTTTATTGAAATGGAAGGTCTGAGTTGTATTATTTGTGAGATTTTAGGGTATTCAGATTTTTTTAAATGTATTCTTTTTCCTTATATATGTTAGTAAGTTCATATAAACACAATAAATTACAATTTATTAAAGATTCTATTAATTATATTAATAAACAATATCTAAAGGATATCAAATTCAATTATATTATAGTGTTAATATAACTATATATTTTTATAATACTTTTCCTAAAATTTTATTTAATAAAATTTCTATTAATAAAAAACTATTTCAAATAAATCACATAAAATTTAATTATATTATATGGTTAATAGAATTATATATTTTTATAATATTTTTCAGATAGTCGCTTTTGGAACCACAAAATCTGGTGAATAATTTTTTAAATTGATTTTTGACATTTTTTTTTATTAGATAAAATTACAACTAATTATATGAGATATAGAGTAAAAAATGTGATAGCACTATAATAAATTTAACGATATTATTAATAATTTTATTATAAAAAATTAATATGAGATAAATAAATAAAATACTAAAATGATATATAAATTGATAATTAATATATATTTTTTAATATAGAATGGTGATGATATGTCAGTACATAATGAAGAAACAGGTTAACTTTGTCATTTCTTTGGCTTAGCCCAAAAAAAACTTCTTAATATTTTTATTTAAAAAA
Source organism: Pinus albicaulis (assembly GCA_034641835.2). NCBI lineage: Eukaryota > Viridiplantae > Streptophyta > Pinopsida > Pinales > Pinaceae > Pinus > Pinus albicaulis. Next base: position 810,155,661 of record CM076570.1, read on the forward strand.
TTTAGTATTAAATTTGAAAGAGTCGATACTTTGTCATTTCTTTCACTGAGCAAAAAGAAAAACTTTTTAATATTTTTATTTAAAAAATTTAGTATTAAATTTGAAAGAGTTAATTTTAATTATATTTTCATAATTAGTAACAATTTTTTTAGATTCAATTTTTTTAAATTATTGCACAAATTCATTGAAATTACAGATTTGATAGGTAAACTTTGCAGAATCTAAGTTTACCACTTTAAATAACACAAATCAAAATATCACCTCAAATGTTTCCACGGGATTCCGACTAGAAAATAAAAATAAAAATAAAACTCCAAAAAGTAGCATTAAAGACAACTCCATTATTTAAAACTTACACAATGGAATGAAAAAAAATAAAATAAACCTAAATTATAGTGTTTTTCTATGGTTTTGAAATGTTTTATTAGTGTTTATTTGTGTTTTTTTATGTTTCTTTGTGTGGTTTTCAAGGGTTTTTTTGGGGGTTTCCTGTGGGTTTCATGACAATTTTCGGGTTTTTTTTTGTTCTTTTTGTATGAAGGGTTTTTATTTCAAATTAATTTACTTTATTTTGTAAGAAAATTAAATAAAAGAGACAAATGAATCACAAACCTATCTTAGCTTGAGCCTTTGGGATGTTGGCAGGGTTAATGGGTAGTTCGGTTGAGGTCCTCCATCATCGAGATTTCCTTGTTTGAGCATTATAGCCTTAGTTGATCTTGAAACCCTCAGTCAAGCCAGGAGGCCCTAGATCGGGCTCCTTCTCCCTTATAGCCTGCGCTAAATGAGATACGTAGATCACAGTGAGGTTTTTGAAAATTCTTAACGTCTTGATCGAGCTATAGGGCTCAATTGAGAAATCGCTAAAGCTCAATTGATACCCGACACTTCATCAAGCCTCTAGCTCATTTGAGGGTTTAATCATAGTTTGATTGATTTTAAACCTTGATTGAGCTATCTCTTAGCCCTCAAGAAGCTTGGTGGAGCACTGAAATTGGCTCAATCGAGATCCCTTTTGTTACCTAAATGTGCCCTCCCTTTTCTAAAATGTTTTACCTATCTTCATATACTCACCCTTTAACATCCATTTTTTTCCATCTATACTTATTCTTACCTTTTTGTATAACATAACATCTCTTTCTAGTTATGTTGTTTACTAGTTGCAATGTTTTGAGTTGGTATTTTCGAGAATTCTAGAAGGTTACAATTGTGATGACTATTATGTTCTCCTTTTTTCCACCAGTTGTATTCAACTACTTAACGATTTTTCGGACCACAAAGAGGCCCAAAATATTCACCTTATGTTTCCCATAATATTTCAAAAAGAGAAAAAGAAACATTTGTTTATTATAATAACATTTATTTACATAAGTCCAATAAGCTTAGTCTTAGCCCCACAACCATTGTTTTCAATTTAAAGATTTACAGGTAACACATAGTATTAAATTATACAAACTACAATTTCGCTAGAGGCATTACAATCTCCAAACAAAAATAACAAATAGACCTATTTTATAAAAAATGAGAGAGTATGTTAACACTAAAGAAAGTACATGAAACTCTCAAAATGAAATAAAAAACAAATATTTCACACACATAAACAAGAAAAGTGAATTAAACTTTTATACAAAATATCAATGGCCCATGGTTGTAAATAGTTCATGTTAATCTCAACTTTTAACTTTTAGGTTTCAATGTTTATGATTTATAAGTACATACAATGTATGATATAATGGTGATATTGAAAAGAAATTTTTTCTATTTCTAATAGCTCCAAAGATATATTTCCTCAATAACACCATGTAACCCTACATTTTACACACTTATAAATACTAAACATTGAAGAATAATCTTAAATTTTAAGGCTAACATGACATGTCTCCTGCTCAGTATGGAAAAGATTTTTTCCTGTCGCAACTTGTTTTGTCTTATCCTCTTATGTAAAAATTAGGAAGTTTTAAGGTTTTAAATACTTTTTATAACTTATTGAAAGACATAAAATTCTATTCAAACTTTCCTTTTTAAATAAATATTTAGATCATAAGAAACAATTGCAAGAAAGGTTTGTAGAACTAAAACTATCATCGGATAGAATAATTCAATATTATTGATTGACATTTTTTTTTAATGTTTGATTACAACGAGATCCAACTCCATCGATGTACATTTTTACCAACGATCCCATAAGTGACTTAATAAAAAATATGAGTTAGTGCTCCCATTGAGTGAAAGTGAGGATTTCATAGGTTCATTTATTTTTGAATAATATCTACCACAAAAGACGTTGGCACTTCTGCCACTTATCGTGCTAGTGTTGACAACATTTTCTTTTTTTGTCTTTGCACATTTTCATTTCTATTAATGGGGTGTTTCTTTGTTATGTTTTTCTGGTAAGGTGTTCACCCGTAATAGGAGAAGTGAGAGTGAGGGCACATGTTTCAATAATAAGAGAAGTATTTCATGGATTTCATAATATATTTTTTTTTTTAGTTATTTAGGAAATACAAGGTTGGTTTCATGTAGTATAATGTATACTCTTTAAATTAATAATAGAAATTATTTTTATATTTTTTCGGATTATTTATGAATTTTGAGGTATTCCCCTAATGCAAGATTATTTTCAAGTTTTTTAAGTAGAATGTGCAGTGCAGTAACCTTTGAAAAATGAGCTTCATTAGTATCTTTTTAATTGATTTAAGAAATAAAAGGTTATTTTTAAATTTATTATAATATACTTTTTATATAGTTGGAGTGGGCATAATGGTAAAGAGCATGTGTTTTGTCCTAAGAGGTAACAGGTTCAAAATCAGAGGGGGGTAGAGTATGTATGCCTTTGTAGACTTAGTAGTCAAATCATTGCGCGGAGGTTGGTCTCTTGTCCCACAAACAAGGGGATCACATACACCAATTTGGTGTGTGGCTTGGTCGCGACCGTAAAATTGGATAATAATAATAATAATAAATTAATAGATACCATTTTCACATATTTTAGGATTAGGTGGGTCCCTTCTCCCATAAACAAGGGGGTCACATACATCAATTTGGTGTCTTGGCTTGGCCGTGACCTTAAAATTGGATAATAATAATAATAATAAATTAATATATACCATTTTCACATATTTTAGGATTATTTATCAATTTGAGGGAATTCCCATATTTAAGGGTTATTAACATATTTGAAAAATGTATTTGTAGTGTGGTGCCCTCTAAAATTTGAGTTTAATCACTGATGTCCCTCAGTAATTATATCTTATTAGTTTCATTTTAGGTTTTAGTGTTAAATTATTGTTGTTTTATATTCAAGGTGCGTTAAATTCCCAACATGTTTTAATTTTATTAATGGGAAAATTAACGATGACAAGAATATTGTGTAATATTGTCGTAAAGTAGTAAGTGCCAAATGTTTCATTAATTAGAAATATATTTTCTTAATGTGTTATCACTTAAGATATGACATATAAATTAATGCCAAACTTAAAATGATCAATTAAAAATGGTTGTATATATTTTAAAATGGTTAATTAAAAATGACCCTGTATACTTTAAACTGATTAATGAAAAGTTGTTTGTATTGATTTGAAAATTGCATAGGGGAGTGTTGACCCATTGTAATGTTTACAATGACTTTATTAATTTTATAGTTTCATAGGGTGGATTAAACCCATTGCAGTTCGACATATTCAGTATAATTTTTTAAGCTAATTTAAATAAAAAAAATGCTTGTGTCCAATTTAAGATGGGGAAGTCCAAGTTAGGGACGAAATAACCTTTTTCATCAAAATTTGATAGTATAAATTCACTCAAGAGTATCACCTTTTGTTGATTAAAATAATTTTTTGAATGTATAAACAGTTTCAACACGCTAGAAGACATTTAATCACTCAACTTTTGTTGATTAAAATACATTTTTGAATGTATAAAGATATTCAACACCTTGAAAGAGATTTGATAACTCTCTGCGCTTAGTAGATCCACAATTAATATGGGTTGAGGATGGTCTTAGATACTTCATATTGTGGGTGTTGCTCAACGCCACACTTATCTTGGAGTCTTACCCAATAGCACCATTAATTCTTTTGGTTTCTATAATTTTATTTAAATTTTCTTTTATATGTATATGAGGCGCTTAATGGATCGTTAATAAAGGAAAAGAGAACGAGGACCTTCAAAGGAGTTCAAGTCCGGTTGGATTTATATCTCTCCAATTTCTTCTCTATATATGATATCAGGGAAAATTTTAGGTGCTAATATTCATATGTGTGCTAATTTTCCATTATTTTTCCAAAAAATAGATTCACCAATTTCCATTTTTATGAAAATTGATTCGCCCAAATTTTATAGAATAAAATTATTTTACCCTAAAAATCGCCAATATTTTATATATACTAGTATAAAACAATTATAAATCTAAATACTTTTACAAAAATATGATAAAAAAATTACAATTACATATTGGGGACTATTACGATTCGCCAAGGTTTCTAAATTTTAAGATAAACTTCCATCCTTAAAATTTTCCTTGTATGATATATTATTATCTTTTGATTACATTATACCTTACCTAACTGATATTTGTGATATTTTTTATTTGTATTGTGATGCAACGAAAATGCTAGTTTTTTCTAAAACTCTTTCCCTTTATGAGGGTATGTTTATAAAATGGGTTAAAATATTTAAGAGTTCTACAAGAATCCAAATAATTATTTGAAACAATATTGGAATTAGCTTAGAGAAAAAATAGAAAAGAAACAAATATGTCAGAGTTATAGACTCTTATTATATAAAGGAGAAACTCTTTTAGTTAAATATTTTCTCAAATAAATTCTTGTATACTAGATATCTATGTTGTGGATTTCTATATGAATTCTTGAAAAGATTTTAAAGATAAGTTTTTGGTTTTGATGCTGATCATCAAGTGAGGAAAAAAATGATTCAATTTATATGATGGAAGAAACTAGTTGTATCAAAGTTGTTTGATAAATGTGTGATACAACACAACTACAAATTTACATAATGCGCGGAACTGTGGGTTATGGCCCAAAAAAATTTCCACAACGCACGGTGGATCGCAATACTCAGAACCAAGATAATGTCACAATTTTGCAGATTTAAACTTTAGCCTCATCGCACATCACACATGACATATATCGCAATATTTGCGATTTTGAAATTTGTGAATACCTTATTGCATGTCGCACATTTTAGCTCATGGAAATAAAAAGGTTGTTTTACCTGACTATGATATGTCATGACGTTATCGCATCGCAATATCACAACTTTAGGCTTCATCGCAAATCAACTAATATTACATTTCGCACATCGACGATTATACCATATCGCATTTTGGCACTTTGCAAGTTTCTCCCTATCGCACTTCGCCAATCTTCAATTCCTCTGATTGCTAGAATATCTTATCGCATGTGATGCACGATATTTATCTTATGGCCGAATGAGATGTAAATCAGTCCGCTCATCTCTTGCTTTCATTTCTACGACTTCATCACGACCATCCATTCCACCTACACATTGTTATCTATCGATAGAATCGTGTCTCAATAAACCTGTGTTTTTCCATACTTTGACCTACAATGAAAAGAATACATATATATAATGAAATAAAAATTAAATAAAACACACAGATACCACAAAATCTAGATTATTCCTAGATACATAAAAACACACGAATTCCATTATTGTCTCCAACTCGAATTATAGGCTAAGGCCACTATGGGCATGAAAAAAAAATTCTCCATGCAGTTACATTGTGTTTCCCCATCATACAACACAATATTTTCATTTTAAATAAATTACAAAAAGAGTGGATCATCTTAACATCCACGATCTCCTCTCAAAATCGCTTAACTAATCCCCGAGATCACTTTATTTTAATTCCATGGCAGATTTTTAAAACTAGTCATATCTTCTAGATGCATCAATTCCACCTTTGAGATAAAAATTTATCATTTTAACTAAATTTCCTACAAATTAGCCCCCTTTTCAAATTGTTGTCCATGTTTCTCCTTCTGCGGCATTGAATTTCAATATTTATTAAGGGTGGTCCGATGCTCCTCCGTCATTGTGTTATAAGAACATTTTCCTTTTACCAAAATATTTGGAAACTAAGAGTGTTTTTAGGGTTGTTCTAGGTGAAGAATTTTGTCAAGTGGTGATTTAAAAACATATTTTCCAAGACACATTTGAAGAGTGTACAAGGGGTGATTTTGAATCTAAACATAATATTTAAGTCAAATGGAAGATAATTGTTAAGGATTTTCCTCTGATAGATGGTGTCCTAGCTTTTAAGGTGGTTGAGGGGAATCTAGTTTAAATTGGGGACAAGACATGGGTTGGGAGTGGAGGAGAGTACCTATTACAATAAATGATTTAATGACTATGAGACAAAGTATTTTGGAATGTCTCGCACTTTTTATATCCACTTACAAATTTGACATGTTTGATAAAAAAACCAAGAATCATAAGAAATGAAAAAAACCTATAGAATGGTTTTATATCGTATTAAAAATTATTCATGTTTAAATCCCAAACAATAGGAAAATATAATATATTAGTTTCTACTCCTAATGTTTACATGCCTAGGATTGGATATATGTTTTTAAGTATAGATGAGGAAATAAAACGAATTCAATGGTGGTGTTGCTATTTTTTGAAGTTGAAATTTCGTTGTAAGGAAAATATATACATGTGTAGTTTAGTGATGAAAAATTTATAACAAATTATATTTAATAAGAATTGTGAAGGGCTTAACAAATGTTCTCATTGCAAAGTCAATGAGGAGACAAATAGTCATTTTATCATGGATTTCAACTATTTAAAATAACCTTCTTCATATCTGAGAACTCTAATAGGGTTTAAAAATGTTGAGAAATGTAATTCTATTTAAGTAAGATCGATGAATGGGATAAGGAATGAAAAAACAAAATATTTTAAGGTTCATGAATTAATAGTCACCTAGGAAATGGTTAACTAATAACCTTTCAGTTTTTGAAGAAAAATGGATTTTTGAGAAGTGTAGCAAGAAAGTATCAATTGGATTTTTCCTTGGTAAAATTGATAAAATTCAAATTTCCACATCAACAGAGAACTTGGAGGTAGTTAACTGAGATTTCATGGATCTTGTCACTGAGTTAGCTCAGAAAATTTGAGTTAGAGGGATTGGAGTTCAATTATACATGTGTGATTTCTAATTTGTAGCAATCTCATTCAGTTATTTCCAGTTTTATTCTATTAAACTACTTCTAATTATTGATAAAACTATTTGGTGGTCACTTTTGCAACGGGACAACATTCTAAGTCAATGATCATCCAATTAACTAATCAATCAACCAAAAATAATTTGTGCATGGAGAGAGTTCGAGTTCATAAGTTGTGGTGGAGATTCCAAGGAAGTGTAACATCAATTCTAGACTATTATTGAGTGTACTAGTGTTTCATGCAGTCAAAGATCCAACATTTGTAATTTCACAATCAATTGGAGGAAATTTGCTAAAAAATAGGGGCCTAATTCCTAAGGATTTTCGCAAGAAAATAGGGGCACAAGAAGAGGTGGAAATTGAGAGAGTCTAGGTTAGAGCTTCTCATTAATAAAAGAGAAAGGTTATTCACATGCAGATTGAGCTCAGAGAAAAAAATAAATTATAATACACTCTCTATTTGTATGATTAATGCTATAAGGGTTAAGGGGTTTTTACCATTTGGTTTCCCCTAGATAAATCTGTGTACTTTTGTACATGATTGATGCATGTTTGTGAATGTTGTTATAAATTGCAAATTAATTTCCACAAAACAGTATAGTAGAATTGTGTCTCTTGATTTATATTAAATATCTTGAGAAGTTGCGATTCTATCACCATATTTTAACATGGTATCATGGAAATTTTCACATGAGAACAATAATTTTGAATTTTTTTATCAAGAGGTTCGAATTTCGAGCTTTAGTGTAGTGTGATTTCTTCATATTTGGGAGAATGTCCTTCAATGGACTAAGATTATACTATGCATTAAAAGGAAGCTTTAATTCCATCTCTTGGAACGATCGCGTGAAGGTAGTTCTTGGTGACAATGGATTTCTAGAGTATGTCAAGACATATATTTGATAAACATGATCTAATGATACCCAGAACCCAGCCAAATGGAAGAAATATGTAACCAAGGCGAGGAGAATAATCTTGGAGGGTGTACGTAACCACATTGTCTCAAATATACATGGCAAAGAAAATCCTATCATAGTGTGGAAGGAACTCGCAAATCTATTCAAGAACATCAGTGACCATAAAAAGTTGGCCCTCAAATACAAATTTCGAAACATCAATATCCAGAATAATGATACTATTTCACAGCATCTCACCAGGTTTAAACAAGGTCAAGATGACCTTGAAGTGGTTGGTGTGAATGTTCTAGAAGATGACCTCATGACCCTAACTCTTTTAGGCCTTCCAAAAAGTTGGCATAGCTACTGGGACTCAGTGAATGGGAAGGACAAATTATCGAATTAGGAATTCTTATTGTCCAATTTGGTAGAAGAAGAGATCAAATGAAATACCAGAGATGTAAGTTAATCCAAGGGAGAGGACGGAAAAAAAATTCATTGGTTCGAAAGGGAGAGAAGGGAAAAGTGAATAAATATCAAACCAAACTAGAATCTAGCCAAAGAGGAAAAAATAAATAATTTTCCAAATTAAAATTCCTAAAGTGTTATGAATTTGGGCACTATGCAATAAAGTGTCGAGACAAAAAGTCTAGTAAGAAGAACTCAAGAGGAGCAACAAGTGAACCATTGGCTTCACAGTTCGAGCTAAGCTTCACCCTTAATGCACACATGCCTAGCACTCTGATGGGAAATGTGTGGTAGTTGGACTCAAGTTCCTGGTTTTGCATGATATTGAGGAGAAACATGTTTAGATGCATATTCAGCTTGGGGATGATGGAAGGTACAATGCTATCGGGATTGTTACAATAACCTTTTAGAGGGAGTTAGGATCCCCTCTTCGCCTCAAAGATGTCATGTTTTTTTTAGGATTAAAGAAGAAACCCATATCTATAGTATTTTTAGAAGAGAGAAGCCATGATCTAATCTTCAGTAAAGGTGAAGCCTTTTTTAGGCACAAACCTATTGGATATGTGACGTAGATCAGTGTTTGTGTCAAGAAAATGTATAAAATTGATGTAGAGGGTACTTTTGCATTGAAAATTAAGGTAAAGAAAGTGAAGAGGCATGATGTTGATGAGCTCTTTGATAGGATATTGGGCCATTTACACCCTGATACCTTAAACATTATGTAACAAATAAACACTAGTCTCGCTATAGGATTACTTGAGCAACATGATTGCAATGGTTGTACCTTAGGGAACTATATGAAATCCACATTCCATGATCAAGACAACAAAGTCGATGTAGTATTGGAGAGAGTCCACTTTGATCTGTGTGGAGCCTTCTCGACAACCTCCACTACGATACATAAGTACTATGTTATTTTTATTGATGATTTATCAAGGAAGCGTTGGATCTTCTTCATGCAGAAGAAGGTTGATACATTCTCAAATTTTATAGAATCCAAGGCATTGGTTGAGAAAGTGACCAATAATAAGGTGAATTCTCTGAGGAGAAACAATGGAGGTGAGTATTTTTTTTCATTAATTTAAGGATTTCTATGTGAAAGAAGGCATTTGAAGATATTTCATAGCACCCAAAAAACCACAAAAGAATGGGATAGATGAGAGGAGGAACTGGAGCGTTTTGAGAGATGTGAGAGCTATGGTACATGACCAAGACCTGCCATTGATTTTGTGGGTAGAGGCATGTAACACAATATTCTACTTGCAGAACCAGAATCCTCATCGGATTCTTGGTATGATTACACAAGACCAAGCTTTCTCAGGGAAAATTTTGGATTTGTCTCATTTCCAAATTTTTCGAGACTATATTTACTTACATGTATCCAAATATTTGAGGAGGGAAATTTAGCTAAAAGTAGAGTTGCGAGTTTTTTGAGTTTTTGTGGGTTACAATGAAACTCTGAACAACTATCGGATGTACTTTCCTTCCCCCAAAATGATAATTGTGCAAAGGGATGTAAATTTTAATAAGAAGAAAGCAATGAGATGCTCTCTTGAGTGGTATATTCAGCTCCAACCAGAAGAGGAGATTTTGGCTCCGAAGAAAGAGCCCCAAGAAGTTGTGGAGAAACCACAAATGGAGGATCAAAGAGGAGGTAGAGTGGATACATACACTCCAGTAAAACCATCCAGAGAAGGTAGAAAGAGAATGAGGGAAGCTGATAGATTGGCATAGGATACGAGGGAGAATGTGGGAGCTCCAAATTTGCACAAGAAAAATTGATCACCTGAGAGGTACATAAGCTACATGGATCTAATGACTGGGCTTGTAGATACTGAGCCATCCTCTTTTGACGAATCAATTTTCCAATTAGCTTGGGTTGATGCAATGGTGGAAGAATATGAATCCATCGTGAAGAAAAATGTTTGGGAAGTGGTTCTGATACCAGCAGATAAATCAGTTGTCTGTTCGAGAGGGATATTCAAGCTTAAACATCCATTAAATGAAAGAATATAGAAGTATAAGGATTCTCTCAAGTTGAGGGAATTGACTGTGAGGAAAAGTTTTCACTTGTACCAAGGTATTAATCCATTAGATCAATTATTACATTGGTTGTGTAGATGGGGTGGAAGATCCACTAGATGGATGTTAAAAATAACATTTCTCAATGGTGTTATTGAGGAGTAAGTGTTCATTGAAAAACTAAAATTCTTTGACACACTTTATCAGGAGTCGCATGTGTGGAGACTCACGCTAGCATTGCACAGTCTCAAACAGACATCTTAAGTTTGGTACACTAATGTCGACAATTATCTCATTGCATTCGGCTTCACAAAAAGTGAAGTAAATGAAAACCTCTATCATATTTTGGTAGAAGGTAAATTTCTTATGGTACATACAGACACAAGAAGTGAAGTTTTGTGGATTTATAGATGCGGATTAGGCAGGAAGCCCATCTGAGTGAAAGAGTACATTATGTGGAATGTTCAACATTTGGTCTGCGATAATTTCCTGGTACAAGGGGAAGCAGAGCTATTTGGTGCTCAACTTGGAAGAATCTAAATACATGGATGCAAGTCAAGCAACATGTGAGGGGATCCATATGAGAAATATACTTGTGGGACTATTTGGTGAGTATATTGATCCAAGTGTGATCCTTTTTTTATAATCAAAGTTGCATTAAGTTGTTTTAGAATACAATATTTCACGATCAATCCAAGTATATATATATATATATATATATATATATATACATATATATATATATATATGGTACCATATTCTACAGTATGTTGTGACATAGGAACAATATGGTGACATCTTGACAAAGTATTTTTTCAAGAGAGAAGTACGAATTCCTCAGGAAATCAATATTTTTTTTAGATGAATCAATTTTATTAGTACACAGTAAGTAATGAATATCAATATTAGTGATTTGGTCATTGAATTATGTTATGTTTTAATATATATACACATGAAATTTTTTTTCACAAAAAGTCAAATTACTCTATAATATTTGTATTTATTATAAACTATTAACCATTAAAAAATATAATTCAAAATAACCCTAAAATACTTATATTTATTTAATATTTAATGTTTCTTTGGCCACTATCATTAATGAATGTAATTTCAACTAAATTCTTCAAGAAAATTATAGACTACTGATTTTGTAAGAATTTGCTTTCCAATCACCAACTTATATCAATAATAAGTGCACCATGGTTAAAGAATATAACACAAACAATTTTATAAATTAAAGTTTTAAATTGAATTAATTGGAATTAAAATTTTGAATTATTGATCATTAGATTTAACAAAGAAATAGTATAAAATTAAAAAGATAGGACAAGATAGTCATTTAAACGTCATATAAATAATTCAATTAAATTTCTTTGCGATGATAATAGAAATATAAATAAATATTATTCATAAATTGAAATAATTTTATAGTTTTTAATAAATTTAAAATAATTATAGTTCAAGGATAATATAACAACGTCGAATATAATAATACATAAAGAAATGCAATTATTCTAAAAAATATATATATATAAAATAATATAATTATAACCTATATTATTATATTTATAATAGATAAAAATGAGGAATTGTTAATATATAAAGAAATGCAATTATTCTAAATAAAGAGTACATAAAATAATATGATTATAACATATATTATTATATTAGTCAGTACTTTGACCACGTCACCTAAACTTATAAAACTCAATTGGAATAATAAGTTTGACTCATCAATTAAATAAGTTGGACCATGTCACTACATAACATTCAAGAAAAGTTTTAATACATCAAGTAAAATACGTCGAACAAATAATTGTGTCAAATCACTTTTTAAATTTAAAAAACGGTGGATTATTTTTTATTGGTTTGGTTCACAACATGGTATGATTTTTTTTGAAATGGCAGGTCTGAGTTGTATAATTTGTGCGATTTTAGGCTATTTTAGATTTTTTTAAATGTATTTTTTTTCTAACGTTATATAAACACAACATATTAGAGATTCTATTAATGGCATTAATTAAACAATAGGTAAAAAAATTCAAATTCAATTATATCATACTATTAATATAAATATATATTTTTATCAGATTCTTTCTAAAATTTTATTTAACAAAAATTCTATTTATAAAAATTATTTCTGATAAATCACATTCATGACGTTCAGATAGTTGCCTTTGGAACCACAGAATGCGGTGCATAATTTTGTAAATTGATTTTTTACATTTTCTTTTATTATATAAAATTATAACTAATTATATTATATACAATATACCAATATACAATATACAGTTAGTAAAGAAAGTGATAGCCATTTAATAAATTCAACCATATTATTAATAATTTTATTTATAAATAATTTCAATATCAACTTAAAAAAAAATTTGAAATTATATATGAATTGAGCATTAATATTATTTTTATAGAATGGTGATGGTATGTGCCTACCATTAAGTACATAATGAATTTCCTTGACTCCACTCAAAAAATGAGACTTTTTAATATCTTTTGATAGTTTGGAATGAGTCCACTTTATGATCTATGATGTGATTTTCTTGAAAAAACCAGTTTACAGAACACAAATCAAGATATCAACTTAATTGTTTCCATGGGATTCTAGGGAGAAAATCAAGAATAAACTCCAAAAAACAACATTAAAGACAACTACATTATTTAGAACTTACACAATGGAATGGAAAAAAAATCAAAACCTGAATTATATTGTTTTTGTGTGGCTTTGAAGTGTTTTATTGGTGGTTTTTTTGTAGTTTTTTATATTTCTTTGTGTGGTTTTGAAGTGTTTTTTTTTAGGTTTATTTTGGGTTTCATGGTGGTTTTCGTGGTTTATTTTTGTTCTTTTTGTATGACTGGTTTTATTTCAAATTAATTTATTTTATTTTGTAAGAAAAAATAAATAAAAGAGACAAATGAATCACAAACCTATCTTTGCTTAAGCCTCTAGGACATTGGCAGGGTTTTTGGGTAGTAGGGTTGAGGTCTTCCATCATCGAGAATTCCTGGGTCGAGCATTAAATCCTTGATTAATCTTGAAACCCTCCGTCGAGCTAGGAAACCCTCAATCATAATCCTCCTCCCTTATAGCATGTGCTAGATGAGATGCATAAACCACGGTGATTTTTTTGAAAAGTCTTAACGTCTTGCTCTAGGTCTGAAACCAACTCAGTAGCTTTATCAAGCACTAAAGCGCAATTGATATCTAACACTTAATCAAGCCTAGAGCTCATTTGAGGGTTTAATGATAGTTTTATTGAGGGTTCGTTTTAACCCTTTATTGGGCTATCTCTTAGCCCTCAAGAATCTCGGTGGATTACTTAAACTGGCTCTATCGAGATCCATTTTGTTACCTAAATGTGTCTTCCCTTTTCTAAAAGGTGTAACCTAGCTTAATATACTCACCTTTTAACATGCATTTGTTTCCATCTATACTTATCCTTATCTTTCCATCTAGCATAACATCTCTCTCTAGTGATGTTGTTTCCTAGTTGTAGCGTTTTTTTCAATAATTCTAGAAGGTTGCAAGAACTTATATTGGCTCCATCAAGATCGATTTTGGTACCTAAATGTGCCCTTTCTTTTCCAAAAACAATAACCTATCTTCTTGTACTCACCTTTTAACAAGCATTTTTTTCCGTCTATGCTCATCCTTATCTTTCCATTTAGCATAGCATCTCCGTCTACTGAGGTTGTTTCCTAGTTGCAGTGATTTTTCAAGAATTCTAGAAGGTTACAATTGTGACGACTGTTATGTTCCCATTTATTCCACCCCTTGTATTCAACTGCTTAACAATTTTTTAGACCACAAAGAAGCCGAAAATATTCACATTCTATTTCCCATAATATTTATAAGAGAGAAAAAGAAACATTTCTTTTTTATAATAACATTTATTTACATAAGTCCAATAAGCTTATTCTTGGCCCCACAACCATTGTTTTCAATTTCAAGATTTACATGTTACATAAAGTATTAATTTACACAGAAAATAATTTTACATAGCTTATTAAAATCTTGAAAAGAAAAGAAAAAATAGACCCATTTTATAAAATTTGAGAGAGTGTGCTAACAGTAAAGAAACTACATGAAACTCTCAAAATAAAATAAAAAACAACTATTTCACATACGTAAACAAGAAAAGTGAGTTAGACTTTTATATAGAATACCAATGGCCCATGGGTGTAAACATTTCATGTTAGTCCCAACCTTTAACCTTCATATTTCAATGTTTATGATTTATAAGTGTGTACAATGTAGGATCACATCATGTCATTGTAGAAAATATGTTTCTTTTTATAATACCATCGTGTCATTGAAGAAAATATCTATTGCTTTAACCACACCATATGACCCTACATTCTACACACTTATAAATCATAAACAGTGAAGCATAAATATTCAAGGTTAATACTAATATGAAATGTCTCCAGTAAAGTATGTAAGAGATATTTTCATCTCTTATCTTATCATGTCCTACCATGTTATGTAAACATTGCTGGATTTTAAGGTTTTAAATACCCATGGTTTTTCACGTTGTATGATTTATTATTGTAGCCTATTTAAGGACATAAAATTATAATGAAAAATTCCTTCTTTCTTAAAAAAATATTTTTTTCGTGAGCAACAACTACAACAGGGGTTTGTAAAAATAAAAGTATCATTGGATAGAAGAATTCAATCTTATTGATTTTTTTATTTTTATTTTTATGTTTGATTACCACAAGATTCCACCCCGTCAATCTACATTTTTACCAACGATACCATAAGTGACTGTAAGTAACCATAAGTGACCAAATTAAGGAAGGAGGATGTTACTTCAGGTGAAGAGGTTCATGCTACCATTTATCGATGCCTAGTTGAATCATTGATGTATCTTGTGAAAACACAATGAGACATATTTGATGCAGTCAACGAGTTGAGCTAGGCTATGGTTAGGCTGAATAAAATTTATTGGAACGAATAAAAGCATCTCTTACGGTACCTCAGAGGCACTACCGAGTATGGATTATGCTACATACAGACACAATAAGTGAAACTATGTGGATTCATAGATGTCGATTAGACAGGGAGTGCATCTAACTGAAAGAGTACATAAGGTGGTATGTTCAATATTGGTTCCGGAAAAACTTCCTCATACAACTGGAAGTAGAGGTATTTGGATCTCAACTCGATAGAAGCTAAATACATGGATGCAAGTCAAGTAACATGTGAGGTGATGCAGATAAGAAATATACTTGTGGGACTATTTGGTGAGGATATGGATGAAACTGTGATATTTTTTATAATCAGAGTTGCATTAAGTTTTTTGAGAATCTAGTATTTCACAATTGATCCAAGGATATAGATATATGTTATCATCATTTATGAAACTGTGTGTAGAGGATGATAATGTTTCTACAATACATTTTGATATATGAATAAGATGTTCACATCTTGACAAAGGATTTTCTCAAAAGAGAAGTACGAATTCCATAGGTGCAGGATAGGGCGATTGAAAATCTTTTTTTGCTAAGAAAGAGCATTGAGAACTATCACAAGAAAGTCTCAATTTCACTTTGGCTTGGTGAAATTGAGAAATTTCAAGTTTCCACATTAGAAAACAACTTGGAGGTAGTTAATAGAGGTGACATGGTTCTTGTCACTCAGTTAACTCAATAAATTTGAGTTAGAGGGCTTGAAGTTCAATTATGCACGTGTGATTGCTAATTTGTAGCAATCCAGTTCAGTTATTTCTAGTTGTATTTAGTTGAACTAGTTCTAACAGTGGAGAGAACTAGTTGGAGGTGATTTGTGTAGTGGGACAACCGTCTAACTCAGTGATCCTCTAGATAACTCACAATCAACCAAAAACAGATAGTGCATGCACATAATTCGAGTTACCCAATTGTGGTAGAGATTCCAAGGCATTGTAACATCAATTGTACACTAGTCTTGAGTGTACAAGTGTTGCATGCAGTCAGAGATCCAACCTTGGGAATTGTTAAATCAATTGGAGGAAAATTCCTAAAAAAATAGGGGCATAATTCATCGAGATTCGCACAAGGAAATAGGGACTCAAGCAGAGGAAAAAATTGACTAAATCTGGGTCGAAACTTCTCATGGAGAAGAGACAAAGGTTATTCACTTGTAGGTTGAGCTCAAAGCAGGCAAGAAATGTAATACATTCTCTATTCATCTAATTAATGCCAGCACACTTAAAGGGTTTTTACTAGTTTATCTCCCCTTTATAAATTCGTGTACTTATGTATTTGATTCATGCATGTTTATGAATGTGGTTCTAAATTCTGAATTAATTTCCACAGAGAAGTAAAGTAGAATTGTGTCTCTTGATTTAGAATAATTTCTTGAGTTTTTGCAATTCTATCACCATATTTATACATGGTCTTTAAAAACTAGATAAGAAAAGAAGGAAATTTGATCATGGATCGTGACTATTCAAAATAGATGTGGCTAGACTTGGAGGATCTAATAAGATTGATAAATATATTAATAGGGGATTTTATTGGATTAGGTTTCTTAACAAAATCGAATTACTCCATTAACATTTGGATTTGGGAATGGAATACTAGGTCATTTACCATAGGGTATAGAAAAAAACCTAGTAGGGGATGTGGCTATAGAATGACCTAGTAAGAGATTTCCCGAGGATTTTTCAAATAGAATATCCCAAGGGAATTTTATTGTATGTAGATGGGGAAAGATATTATTCTTAATCATCTCTTAACTTTAAGTTAGGATTGAGAGAAAGATCAAATAATTATACAAAATTAATAGAAAGAAAACTAATATTATCTTTAGAAAATGAAAAAGGATGTGATTCTCGCATTGTTTTCATTGTTTTCATATGTGGAAAAAAGTGAACAAACATGTTAAAATATTTCTCTAGAATTTTCATTGGAGGAGGTCAAAGATTTGAGCCTATTTTTCAGCCATCGTACAATTCAATAAACATGTGTGTAGGTGTACAAGGAGAGAATATTGAAAGTGATAGTATAAGATGGAGCATGGCACTTGGATGATAAAAGAAAGAGGAGTTGAGAAAATTAGGAATATTATAACCTTTTTCTTATGAAGTAGTGATAGTAGTGTGAAATGCTCTTTTGTGATGTTTTTAAAAATTGTGATCTTATTATTCTTTCTATTTCTAAACATTAAAATATGATATATATAGACACAAAAATATATTCTCTATATAAATATAAATACAAATATAAATAGATAAAATTACAAATTATATCTATTTTTTTAATTAATTCAATATGTAAAAATATAATTTTATAATTTTAATAAATAAATTTATAATTCTCGAAAAAGGATTTGAAATAGAGCTATTACATAAGTTACTTCTAGAAATTGCAGACAGTCATATAAGGAAAAAAAATAGTCAAAGATTCTTATTTTAAAAGTATGACAAAATGTCTATCCATTAATAAAAATGTCAAATGTGTGACACTATGGTTGATTAGAATTCTATAACGTAAATTTGATGTAGATTTTCACAGCTGGATAGTGAAATATATTTTATTCATCCTTTAAATATAAAGAAAAATGCCTTTGTTTCATTATCTGAATTCAGATCCACGTGAAACCAGGAATCATTTGGGAATTTTAGAAAAGGATAGCACCTTCAGAGCTAAAGATGGAATCGTAAATTCAGCTTCTCAGCTCTAGAAAATATAATTGAGAAAGAAATATACTTCATCTGCATGGTGGGCACCATGCCCAGTGTTACCCTGGTTGGTGCTCTTTGTTAGAATGTAATTTCTACCCATAAACGTTAGAATATTTACCATATTTTTTTTTTTTACTATTTAATTTATAATTTTAATACGTTAATATAACTATTAAAAAATTTACTTTTGCATATACTTGGGTACTTTACAAATAACATTATAATCAAATCGATATCTTTCTTATTTAATGATATTTGATATGGTTGTCATGTCAACTAGCCACAACGGAAATCTTTGAGGCGATGAACTGTTGGTACATGCTTTTAATTGTTTTAAGATTTTTTACTCCCGCCTCAGATTAATGTTGTACATGAGGCATTCATGCAACAGACAGGTGGTCTTTTCTTAGCCCTTGGATCTTTGGCTAATCCATGGTTGAATATGGTTTAGAGGTGGTTAGTGTGTAACCCTACCCCCCCAACCTTAAATGTTTTTATTTTTCTCCTCGTGCTCTGTCGGCTTTGCACTGTCGTCTGATTCAGTTCGGCTTTATGGTATGCCGCACAATGTCGAGGTAATGATTTTTTTGTTGCATCCAGTCTTCCCAACTACGAAACACCTTGTTCTACACATCTTTATGGTGTTTCGTAATGGCTTTCCCTTAATTTTGAGGTTATTTACTTGATATTGCATCGATGTTGGCTTGGTGTGTGCCAGCGTAATACTCCAATTGTTCCTCCACGCATTCATTCCCATATTGTGGTCTTGTATGTTCTTGAGGAAACTGTTCGAATTCACTCAAGCCTACTTAGGTAAATCTCAATTTTTTTGCGGAGGTTTAATGGAGTCCTTTCTTGCGTATTTATTTTGTTCTAATTGTTTCTACAGTTCTTAAACTGGTTTCTTCTCCTTTCAGGGTTTATCATCTCACGTCTGCTTTATTTTATGATGTAAGACCTAACGCGAATTTCCGCATCTAAGTATTACTATCATCACATTATTTTTTGGAAAACTTTGAGAAGGTTTTGATGTAATGCATGCTGTCTAGGGTTGTGGCATGTAACATATTCCAAACCCTACCCTTTACAGCTCATCTAGCTTGGTCTCCACCAATATAAGTTGTTTTCCGCTTGCATGTCCAAGTAATCGACTCCTCTATTGTCTCTATCAAGACCATCCCAGTTATTTTTGAACTGTTATAGTTTTAGTATGAGGCTCTGTAATTTTAATCTCTCTATCGAATATATTTAAATTTTTATTGTAACTTCTAGGCGAGCATGGCTTATAGAGAAGAAAATTGTTTGTTTGACTATGAATTTTGGATATGGAGGGTTGAGAACCCGTTTTGGTTTCTCGGTTGACAATGTGATTTCCTATTTGGTTATTGTTGCATGTATTTTGATTTTCTGGCTCTACCCTCCATAATGTCAAATCTGTAATTTTAAATATTGACCCATGCAGTAACTTTGTTTATATCGAGTAATGAATTTAATGTTTATTGTGTCTATGTTGCAATGACTTATTAGCAGTGAATGTAAAATATTTATTGTTATTTTGTTGTGTATATACCATTGTATTATTATAGTCTCTCCTACAAAGGTAGTGAATTGTTTTTCCATATTCATGTGAATCTTGTTGACAAGATTTTCACCCTCAAGATTTTTATCTATATATTCTATTTGGTTCTGTTAATTTTTATTTTTCAAAGTTACATAGAAGGAACATAATCCAGAAGTGTATATAAATATATATCACAGTTTTTCATGTTCATATTTTCTTGCCATGTTGTTCCTTCAGGAAGGTTAATCTATATTTATTTACTTTCAATACAGGTTAAACTATAAGAGTTATATTCTTATTTGTGTTCTTGTTTTATATTATATGATATTGTGAATTTACTATCATAGTTTAATTTTTACATCCAACAAATTTCCTCTTTCTTTTCCTTTGTAATAAATCTTTGTTCCTAGGTGTCCGAACCATCTATAAATAAAGAGGGTTCCTTCCCAAACCCTATGTCCGCGTATATCTAGTCCACTTAAGGGTAGATTGTTATGTCTGGATTTTATTCTCTAGATGGAACCAATTTTTCTATCAGTTATTTCCTTTCCTTCATATTTTCCAAACTTAATAACTAAATTATTAGAATTCCATTATTAATACCTTCCCTTGCAGATTGGGGGTACAATTTTCTCTCACAAAAATACTCTAGTCTACAACAAGAGGGTTACAATTTATCATCAATTAGATAATTTATATCTAACTAGTAAATTGCTAATGATTAATTCATCATATAATTTATTTCATTCTAAACTTACACACACAGAAACTATTTCCAAAAATAAAGAACTTATAACAAACAAAGGAACACTTTATGATATTCCTTTCAAGTTCATAGTACATGCCTCAATAAAAAGAGTTGATGGTTTCCTCCCAACCATGAGAGATGCTATTACATCCTTTGCTCCCCCCGTGCTCCTCATCATACTATGAATGCTTAGCAATTTTCTTTGGGGAGAGAGACCTCAAGAACATTTTCCGATATCTTCTTCCATTTCAGGTTTTTATCAGAGTTCTACTAGCTCTAACCAACACTGGACACTCTCACCTTTTAGCTATCTTTTTTTCTTTTTCATTTTGGATAGAACACCTTTTCCTCATCATGGTTTTATTTTTATTCCAAGAGGAAAGGTAATTTTCAAGTAACTGATTTTAATCTAACCACTCTGGTAACATAGACACTTAGCCATCAACTTTTGGAGAATAATCCATAATTAATCTTTATATATATAAAAAAATTAAACTTATTCTCATAATTTTCTTAATACACACATTAAACCAGTTTAGATTTTAAAAAATCAAATGTATACATTTGAATAACATAAAAACTGAAATCCAAGTGTTACATATTCCCTCTCTAGAAGTAAACACCATCCTCGGTGTTAAACTCCATTTCAGTGAATAATTCTGGATAGGCCTCATGCATGAATCCTTCATCTTTTCAAGTAGCCTCCTCTGGGCCAAATTTCTTCCATTGGACTTTACACTGAACTTCTACCAGAAACTCATCGTCTGGTTCGACCTATATCAAGAAAAGTTTTGAATTATTAAAACTACTAATTATCTTCTCAAAACTCTTAGCTTTCAATTCAATCATGCCTGAATGTTTTGCTAATTTATTATATTATTGGCTCATGCATATATATTTTCAATAGGGACACATGAAACACACTTTGCACCTGAATTTTTCCTAGTAAAGCTAGCTGATAAACCACTAGTCCGACTCTTTCCAAGATTTTGAAAGGTTCACAAAACTTGGCCGCGACACTTGGCACAAGTAGTCCACCTTAGGGTGCTCTTCTTGGGTCTAATTCTCACATAAATATGACCACCCAATTCAAATTCTCGGTAGGTTCTCTTCTAATCTGCATACACTTTCTGTTGATCTGGGGCAGATTTTAGATTTTTCCTGATTTTCTTCACTTCCTGTTCCATCTCAGCCAACATTTTAGAGCTAAGAATTAACTTGGTCTCTAGGCTACTCCAGTTAATGGGTGTCTGAAATTTCCTGCCATAAAATTCTTCAAAGGGACTCATCCTAAGGGATTCTTGGTATTGATTATTGTAAGAAAATTCAATGAGGTGTAAATAATATTCCCACTTCGTAGGTTGTTGTATCACATACATCTATAACATGTCCTCAAACATTTGATTTACTCTTTGCATCTGACCATCTGCCTGTGGATGGTACATAGTACTGAATTTAATTTTTATTCCTAGGCCAGTGAACATGACCTTTCAAAAAGCGGAGGTGGATTTTACATCTCTGTCTGAGATGATTGTTTTTGGTATGCCATGTAATCTAAACACTTCTCTCATAAGGAATTCAACAAATTGAAAAGTTTTATAATTTGACAGTACTGGAATAAAGTGAGCTCCCTTTCTCAATCGATTGACTACCACCATTATTGAGTCATTGTGTCACTTTGTTTTTGGTAGGCCTATGATAAAGTCTAATGATATAACTTCCCACTTCCATTTTAACACAAGAATAGGTTGCAATAGCCCTGTTGGGTGTTAACGCTCTACCTTGACCTATTGACATTCCAAACATTTAGTCAAATATTTAGAAATATTTTTATGTATTCATGACCAAAAGTAGTCTTTCTTGTTTGTTGTTAACATTTTTTGATAACCAGGGTGTCGAGAATAAGAACTTTGATGATATTCATTTAAAATCAATTCCTTCAAACTCATTTTATTAGGAATTTAGACTTTCCCTCGAAATGTCAACAACTGCTCATTACTGATCTTGTACTCTATTTTCTTTACTCGTTCTTTTTTTTTTGTGTTTTCTTCCAGAGGAAATGATATTTTTCATCCTATTTTGCAACTTCCTTCAATTGTTTTCAGAACTTAAATTCTTCCTAGTTAAATTAGAGTTCATACCCATAGTGTATTTTTCTACTTAAATCATCAACGTCATGAATTTATTTTCCCTCAAAATGTTGAATTTCAAAATCAAATTTTCTTAAGAATGTACTCCACCTAGCTTGACAAACATTTAAATGAGTTTGTTTAAAATAGCTGGTCAAACTACTGTGATCAGTTTTTAATAAAAATATTTTTCCCAATAGGTAGTGCCTCCATACCTTTAATGCAGGCAATACTGTAGTCCACTTCCTAGACGTTCATGATCTTTCAACTTCCTAGAATCGCAAGCCACAAATTTTCGATGTTCTATCAATACATCTCCCACTCCTTATTTGCAAGCATGAGTGAAAATTTCAAATTCTTTGTTTGGATCGACGACCTTTAATATAAGGGCTTTGGTAAATAATGTTTTTAACCACTCAAATCTATTTTGGCACTCGCTGGTCAATTTAAACACTCATCCTTTACACTGTAATGAAGTTATAGGAAAAGAAATATTAGATAAACCCTCAATAAAACACTGATAATAGCCAACAAACCCCATGAAAGATCGTATGTCTGCTACATTCTTAGGCATTGCATTCTATGATAGTTCTTTTTTTTTTAGGACTTACTGTTATACCCTCAGCACAAATAAAATGGCCTATATATTGAATCTTCTCTTTATAAAAATCACACTTACAGAACTTGACATAAATTTTATGTTTGCTCAACATTATTAACACTATTCTTAAGTGTTCTTTATGCTCCCCCATATTTTTTGAGTAGATAAATATGTCGTCAATAAATATTAAAACAAACATATCCAAAAATTGATGAAATATGCCATGCAATATACTCATGAATGTTGTTGGTGCGTTGGTTAAACCAAATGGTAAGACCAAAAATTCATAGTTCCCATATCAGGTACAAAAATTTGTCTTATATATGTCTTCTTCATTTATTCGTATTTTATGGTACCCAAATCTTAGATTTATTTTTGAAAAACAATTGTTCCTTTCACCTGATCGAATAGATCGTCTATCTGAGGAAACAGGTATTTGTTCTTAACAGTTAGTTTCTTAAGTTGTCTATAATCCATACACATTTGCATAGTACCATCTTTCTTCCTCAAGAAAAGTACTGGTGCCCCCCAACGAGACACACTAGGATGGATATATCCCTTATCTAGCAATTATTGTAATTTCATTTTTATCTCAGTTAACTCAGGTACACTCATTCGATATGGTGCATGTGATATCGGTGCTTCCCCTAGCATTAATTTGATGGTGAAGTAAATGTCCCATTTTGGAGGTAAGCCCAATATATTTTCTAGAAACAAATCCATATAACCTTGTACCAAAAGTATGTTCTCCATCATAGGGGTCTTGTCTTTAGAATTAGAAAATCCCACCTACATGGCATAAATCTGACAACCTTTTCAGACGCATTTTCCCAATTAAGATGCAGTAATAGGACGTAGTTGAAGTGGTTTCTTAATCCCTTGCAATTCCTGGCGTGTTTCATCTTCTTATTTGTAATAAATGATTTTCTCCTTGCAGTTTATGAGAGACCAGTGAACTTCCAACCAATCCATTCCTAGTAAAATTTCATAAGAGCCTAAAGTTAGGATGTTCAATTCAACATTTATGTGATGACTTCCAACGTCTAGGGGATAGTTGGAAACTTTAGCATTAACTCTTATTTTTTCCCCTGTGTTCAATTGCACCAGCCAAGATTTTTTAAACTTTTGGTTGTGAAAATAACATTTTTCTACTATTCTGGTATTTACATAAATTAAACTGGCACCTGGATCAACCAAAATTGAAACAGTTTAAGAGTACTACTTACCTTCTAGCTCAATCATTGTTGGTTGATAATCTGCTTGCCGGTCCTCAAGCGCTGCATTAATTCTTGCTATATTTCATGCCACGTACCCTACTACAGATGGCTCTTGCAAGTTAGCATTAATATCGTTCTTCCCATGGTGAGGGCAGTTCTTATAGTAGTGTTCTTCACAGCATCCCCAACATTGTAACGATGGTTTCTGGTTCTATCCATGATCGGGTCTATTAGAAGCTTCTGTGGGTCGCTCATCAGCTAGACACTTGGTCTTTTGATGGATTCTTCCATGTTGTCTATTTGCTATATTTTTAGCAGTATTTTTATAATTTCCATATTTACTGCTCCTGAAATTGGAATTATTCTTCTGTACCTTCTTTGGTGGCCAATTCCTACTAGTTTCTCCTTTCACCTTGTACTGTTGGTAACACATAAATTCCTTTCGTATCATTTCGTCCATGGTTTTTGGATTTAAAAAATCAATTCTTTCCTTCATATGGGAAGGTAAGCTACTCAAGAATCGTTATACTTTTTCTTTTTAATCTTTCAGGTATGGTACATATCTTAATATGGAAGTAAATTTTGTAATGAATTCATCTATTGTCAGTTGTCCCAATCTCAAATCGTGAAATTCTAAAAAAAATTCATCGTAAAAGCGCTCAGTTAAATATTTATCCTTAAAATACTACTAGAATTCATCCCAAGTCACATTCTAGTCTTCTATTCCTTGTAATTTTTTTACTTCCTCCTACCATAATGTGGCTTTTTTCTACAGTTGATAGATAGCGAAGCGAGCTTTTAGTTTACTGTCATATTCATAGACCTGAAAGTATTTATTCATGTTAATTATCCATGCCTCCGCTACCCCTTCTGCCTCTGCGTCGAATGCAGGCAGTTTGATTTTTCAGAATTCACCTTGAAACTCCTCTTTCTATTTTTTCATCTCCTACTAATTTGAGACATTTCCTGACTCGGCTTCATTATAATTCTGGTTCTTATTACTCTGTTGGGTGTGGCTACTTTTTGGCTTATCATTAGTTTTTTGTCGTCATTCACCCTCTTCCCGAGTATTTCTTTCGAGACTGGGCTGAGTTGTTCCTTTATTTTGTCTATCTGAAAGAATTTTAAGAATTATTTCTTGTTCTTGCATCAACTCCTCACTGTCCCTCCTCACTCGAACCATCTCTTCTTGCAATTGTTGTACAATACTCATTAATATAGTGGTCTTTCGTTGTTGTTTTATGATTATTCTACTAGTTTGTTGATTTTTTTGGGAGCCTGATCTACTGAGCCTCTCCTCATTGTACCTTTTCAAATGATTCTTCTTACTTGTATGCACAATTTACACATGAATTTTTTATGTAGGTGACCCAACTAGGTCCCAGCGTGTGAACGCTGCTCTGATACCACATGTTATGTCTACCCATAAACGTTGGAATATTTACAATAAAAAAAAAGTCTCTTACTACTTAATTTATAATTCTAATACATGAATATAGTTACTATAAATATACTTGTAATATTTATTTAACTTTACATGTCAATTCAACAACTTACCTTTACCTTTTTAATCCTTGGGGACTAACTCCCTTGGTTGAGTTCCGCAAATCGATTCTACAAATCCCATGGTAGTCTATGCATACAAATACATTGTAATCTCATTAATCATATACTAAGGGTACCTTACACATAAAATTATAATAAAATCAATATCTTACTTATTTCATTAATTATTGGACTGATGATTTGGCAATTGATATTTAATATGGTTGTTGTGCCAACTAGCTGCTAAAAGAATCCTCAAGATGATGAACTGTTGGTACGTGTTTTTAATTTTTTAAAGATTTGTTATTCCCGCCTATGATTAATGTCGTACATGAGGCATTCATGGAAAAAAAAGGTGAGAGTCTCTCATCCCTTGGACCTTTGGCTAATCCACAATTAATTATGGTTCACAGGTGGTTAGGGTGTAACCCTACCCCCACAAACCCTAATTGTTTTCAATTTTATCCTCGTGCTATGCCGGCTCTGCACTGTACTCTAGTTCAATTTGGATTTTTTTACTGTCTTTGTCAAGTTATTTAAATTTTGACTATAACTTCTAGCCCACCATGGCTTACAGAGAAGAAAATTGTTTGTATGACTATGATTTTTTGATATGGAGGGATGATAACCCGTTTTGGTTTGTCAATTGACAGTACCATTTCCTATTTGGTTCTTGCTGTAGATATTTCATTTTCTCGCTCGCCCCTACGTAATGTCAAATCTATAATTTTAAATATTGACCCATGAAGTGACTCTGTTTATAGTGAATAATGAATTTAATGTTTATTGGGTTTGTGCTGCAATGAATTCTTTGCTCTGAATGTAAATTCTTTACTGTTACTTTACTGTGTACATACAATTGTATTATTATAGTCTCTCCTATGAAGGTAGTGAATGATTTTTCCAGATTCATGTGAAATTCTTGTGAAGCTTGTTGACAATATTTTCACGCTCTAGAGTTTTATCTATATATTCTATTTGGTTCCGTTAATTTTTATTTTGAAAATTTAGCATAGAAGGAAAATAATCCGGGAGTGTATATAAATATCTATCCCAGTTTTCCGTGTTCATATTTTCTTGCCATGTTGTTCCTTTAGGAAGGCTAATATATATTTATTTTCTTTCAATATAGGTTATACTCTAAGAGTTATATTCTTATTTATGTTCGTGTTTCATATTACATGATACTGTGAAGTTATTTTCATAGTTTAACTATTACATCCAACAATTTCCTCTTTCTTTCCTTTTATAATAAATCTTCCTTCCCAGGTGTGCATACCATCTATAAATAGAGGATTCTTTCCCAAACCCTCACTCTTTGTATATATAGTCCACTTAAGGGCAGATTGTTCTGTCTGGAGTTTATTCTCCAGATGGAACTAACTGTTCCATTGGTTATTTCCTTACTTTCATAATTTCCGAACTTAATAAAAAAATTATTCGAATTCCATTATTGAGACTTTCCCTTGCAGATTGGGGGCAGAGTTTTCTCTCACATATATACTCTAGTCTAGAGTAAGAAGGTTATATTTTATCATGAATTAGATCATTTATGTCTAACTAGTACATTGCTAATGATTAGTTCATCATAGAATTTATTTCATTCTAAAATTACACACATAGAAATTGTTTCCAGAAATAAAGTACTTATAACAAAAAAAGGAACACTTTATGCCATTCCTTTTAGGTTCATAGTACCTAGTTCAATAAACAGAGCTCATAGTTTCCTCCGAACTATGAGAGAGGCTATTATGTCCTCTTCTCCCCTGTGATCCTCGTCAGAGTATGATTGCTTATAAGTTTTCTCTGCAGAGAGAGAGAACTCAAGCCAATCGTCTAGTCTCTTATTCCATTTCAATTTTCTATCAAAGTTCCAATAGCTCTAACTAGCTATGGACACTCTCACCTTTCATCTATCTTATTGTCTTTTTCCTTTTTCACATATCCGTGTTTCCTCATCAAACCTTTAATTTAATTTCCAGAAGAAAGGTAACTGGCAGGTAACTGCTTTTAATTTAACCACTCTAGTAAGTTGGACACTTAACCATTAGTTTATGGGAACCATTACATACCTAATATTTATATATAAAATTTTATGGAAACAATTCCATAATTAATATTTCTGAATAAAATAATAAAATTATAGTTGTATTCATAATTTTTTTAATATACTCATTAAGCAAGTTTACCTTTAAACATCTATTTAAATAGAACTGAAATCCAACTGTTACATAGAATAACAAACTTTGGCTTTGAGCACATTGATTACATGTTTATGGGTTTCTTTATCGAGACCCCTCAGGGTTTGTCTCGCTAACAGAATAGTAACTAGTTCTTCCTAGGTTTCTTTCTTGAGAGTCCTCTATAAGCGTAAGCATGCCTCACGAAATTAATAATTTTTTAGATGAATCCATTTGTATTAATAGTCAGTAATGAATATGAATATTATTTATTTGGTCATTGAATTATGATATATCATATATATTTTTTTAGATGAATCCATTTGTATTAATGGTGAGTAATGAATATGAATATTATTTATTTGGTCATTGAATTATGATATATCATATATATATATATAATAAAACGAGAGTCAAAATATTTATTATTGAGTATTAACCATTAAAAATATATATTTCAAAATAGTTTTCAAATACTTATATTTATTTAATATTTAATGCTTTTTTTTAATTAGACTATTGATTTTGTACAAATTTATTTTCCAATCACCAATAATAATAAGTGCACCAAGGTTTAAAAAATAACATAATTTTTTTTTATAAATTTAGGTTTTAAATTCAATTAATCTGTATTTATATTTTTAATTGTTGATTATTAGATTTAATACATAAATATTGTAAAATTAAAAAGATTAGACAAGATAGTCATTTGAACGTCATATAAATAATTCAATTAAATTTGTGTTACATGATGATAAATATGTAAATACATATTATTTATATTTAAATAATTTTATAAATTTAGATTTTAAATTGAATTAATCTGTATTTATATTTTTAATTATTGATTATTAGATTTAATAAATAAATATTGTAAAATTAAAAATATTAGACAAGATAGTCATTTGAACATCATGATGATGATGATGGTGGTTAACGTTCACTGAGACTAATCTTTGGTCTATCAGACCTAAAGAAAAGAGTTATTTAGTTTTATTTAAGATTTTATTCCTATGCTCAAAAAGCTCTGAGAGAAGCCTCTCGAGCTCACTATAATTTTGACATATTAAAAGGCTAGGAAGGTCATTATTGCAACAAAGATTATGAAATTGAGCTCTAATGTGGTTGTACCTGGGAAATTCTAAGAGGAAGTGATTTTCATCCTCGATGTTCATATTCTCACAGAGATGGCAGATCCTTTCCATCCATGGTGTTTTAGGAACTGTCCAACAACCTGTTTCACTATGGAGCTCATGAGAGTTTGTTCTAATCTTGGCTATATTAATTTTCTTCTTTGAGCTAGTTAAAACAGATAGATACTTTTGATCTTCTAGGGTGGGGTTGATGACCTCCTTATAATATCTTAATTTTCTTTTAGCTACTAGATATTTCTCACACCACATTTTTTCTTTGAACTTAGAAGTAATTTTTTTTTTTAATGTTATTAATGTTTTGCAATGCAACATTCTCATCGATCTCCCAATGGTTTAACCAAGCCGTGGTGTCTTTATACCAACCTCGTTTAAGCCTTAGGTGGTTTTGTCTAGAATTTAAAGCTAGCTTAGGAAGTCTATGGTCTCCTATGCTATTGAGCTTGTGCTTGTACAACAGAAGCCTAGTCATAGCTAGGCTCTCGATAGGGGAAAGACCTACTTGTATAAGGAGAATAGGATATGGTGTATTTTTTTTAATTTTAAGCTTATAAGTTATAAAATGCTTCTGGATTTGCTCAATATTTCTCCAGCATTCTCTAGAGATGTTGCAACCTCAAACCTCACATCCATATAAGATAACAGGAGTGACTAAAGTTTCAAAGAGGAACTTTTTTCTATCCCACATTACAAGGTTTGCTGTTTTATAATTATTTTCAATTAAATTTGTGTTCCATGATGATAAATATGTAAATAAATATTATTCATAAATTGAAATAATTTTCTATAATTTATAAAAATTTACTTCCCAATCACCAATAATAATAAGTGCACTATGTTTAAAGAAAATAACATAAACAATTTTATAAATTTAGGATTTAAATTGAATTAATCTGTATTTATATTTTTTATTATTGATTATTAGATTTAATAAATAAATTTTGTAAAATTAAAAAGATTTGACAAGATAATCACATCATCTAAATAATTCAATTAAATTTGTGTTACATGATGACAAATGCGTAAAATATGTAAATAAATATTATTCATAAATTGAAATAATTTTCTAGATTTTAAGAAAATTAAGATAATTATGGTTAGGGTAATATAACAACATAAAATCCAATAATACATAAAGAAATGTAATTATTATTATTAAAGAGTACATAAAATAATGTAATTATACCATATATAATTATATTTTTTATAGATAAAAATGAGGATTAGTTTCTTAGGGAGGATGGATTATAAATTTTAAATTTTAATAAAAAAAAATTTATAATGTCAATGTTTCGGGTCTAGAACAAGACCCATCATCAGGACAAATTCTTTGAAAAAAGAGAGGAGAAAAGACATTATAAATACCCAACCACAGTCTGTGAAAAAAGAGAGGAGAAAAGACATTATAAATACCCAACCACAGTGTGAGATACAGGCCGACCCTCACCATAATTCAAAGATATAATTTAAGATTAATATAAAAATCGAGCTTGTTAAAAGGGTTCAGAAATGACGACGGTTTACATTATAGAGGATTACTTCAATAATACAAAAAACAAGGGAATGAAATAAATTCAAGAAAGGAAACACGAGGGGTTATAACACGTTCTACGAAATTTTTTTAAGGATAAGAATTTAAATATATAATATTACAAAGGCAATAAAATAATAAAAGACAAGATTATTATAAAGGGGAAGGATTATAAGAGGAAACCTACATAAGGAGACAAAATTTCTTTGTTGTCTCCTTATGTAGGTTTCTTCTTATAATCCTTCCCCTTTATAATAATCTTGTCTTTTATTATTTTATTGCCTTTGTAATATTATATATTTAAATTCTTATCCTTAAAAAATTTCGTAGAACGTGTTATAACCCCTCGTGTTTCCGTTCTTGAATTTATTTCATTCCCTTGTTTTTTGTATTATTGAAGTCATCCTCTATAATGTAAACCGTCGTCATTTCTGAACCTTTTTGGGAGGTTAACCAAGCTCAATAGGAATTGTTAGCATGGGACAGGTAAGTATTCTCATGGTTGGGAGGTTAACCAAGCTCAATAGGAATTGTTAGCGTGGGATAGGTAAGTATGGTTGAGAGGTTAACCAAGCTCACTGGGAATTCAGAATTGTTAGTGTGGGATAGGTAAGTATGAAAATTGTTGAAGTATTAAAACTAATATCAACCCTGAGGAGGAGGACGAAGAGTATAACAACAACATTTTTTTTATTTTTGGTTTTTATGCACACCGCCGTGCATTTAAGTGCCATCATCAAAGCCCGCAAAACCATTTCTTTATCATGGTCGTAGCCTATTTTTGTGATGAGGAGCCATGGTTCAATCACCATGCAACCATAGTCTTCAAACTCTCCATCCCGCCATTTAAACTTGCACCTCTCGCATTGAAACGACATTCCTTCCCTATGCT
The DNA here is from genome assembly GCA_034641835.2 of Pinus albicaulis. Lineage (NCBI taxonomy): Eukaryota > Viridiplantae > Streptophyta > Pinopsida > Pinales > Pinaceae > Pinus > Pinus albicaulis. Next base: position 810,187,498 of record CM076570.1, read on the forward strand.
CATTTGTTTTTGAATTGGGTCCATGTTTACAGTTGGGTGGCCCACCTAATCCACATCACCAACCACAAACCAATTAGGAGGTGATCACATAAGAATTGAGCTGATGTGGACAGGCTCAATTCGGACCCGATAAGAAATTATAAGCTCAATTAAATTTTATCGCGTGTCCGGAGGCTGACGTCAAACCATCCAATTTTGGATGTGATAAAAATTATGAAGACAGGTTTAATTTCATGTTTGAAATCCACGATAAAGCTTTATCACTTAGGTTTGTTTTATGATCTTTAGTGCCGCAACGCATTTTATTCCAAATTCATTTGACTTTAGGATTATATATATATATATATATATATATATATATATATATATATATATATATATATATATATATATATATATATATATATATATATATATATATATATATATATATATATATATATATATATATTATAAACTTCTAAAGTTTATAATATATATATAAAGCAATAGCTTGTTTCATAATAAAATGGATAAAGCAACAATAAAGTTGACTGTGTATTGTAATGAAAAAAAAGCCCGAAGGTAGTGTGAGACTTTGTATTAAAAAAAACAGAGAGAGCATTTATATGCAAGACTGTGTATTATTTTTTTTTGTTGCCTGAAGGCATAGTTGAAATAGAGGACAGAGAGCAGTTTAAGGAGAGAATAGCACTGCGTTTCAATAGCAATCAAACATAAATTTATTTTGTACTCCAGAACGATGAAGTTCTGAGGAAATCTCCATTTTGTAACAGCTTTTGATTTAATGAAATAGAAGTTTTTGTTTAAAGCATCTCTGTCCAACAATTTTTAATTGAATCTCTATGTTGGGAAGGGGAATTTTATTTCCTCTGTATGTGTTTGGAATCATTCAAAAATTCCAACATGGTATCAAAGCTAGTCCAGGCTCTTTGAAGTTTGTCAAAGAAGCTAAAGGAAGAAGGATTTCGTTGCATATTTTGACTAGCAGTGTAAAATTTCATCAAGCAAGGTATTTACCTCAAAATAGAGTTTTTTCCTTAGAGACAGTTTGTTTGAAATACGGTCAAGGTTTTTTTTGGCATAGTTCTGTAAGCTAGTGATTGCAGGAGCCAGCACAAGCACGAGTATAGGAAATACTCAACTCCCACGGTTTAATGAGAAGAAATATGGCTATTGGGAAATCACAATGAGAGTCCTGTTTGCCTCTCAAGATTTATGGGAGCTAGTTGAAGATGGTATAGAAGAACCAGCAGATGAAAATGCATTTGATGCATTAACACATGCATAGAAGGATTTGCTGAAGAGAAATAGGAAGAAGGACTCAAAATCCCTCCTCTATCTCTATCAAGCAGTGCATGAAAGTGTATTCCCATGGATAGCAGCAGCTAAGAGGTCCAAGGATGCATGGGATACCCTCCAGACAGCTTATCAAGGAATGGAGAAGGTAAAGACAATAAAGCTTCAATTAATGAAAATATATTTTAAAGTTATTTTCATGAAAGAATCTGATACAATAGACTCATTCTTTACTCTATTGATTGGGTTAGTTACCCAAATGAGATCTCATGGAGAGACACTAGAAGAGAGAAGAATAGTGGAGAAATTATTAAGGAGCTTACCCTCAAGGTTTGATGTGATATTCACAACCATTGAATAGACAAAGGACCTCTCAAAGTTTACTGTTGATAAGTTTCATGCATCATTGATGACACGTGAACAAAGTTTGGGTAGAACAACAAATTCATCTATGGAGGATTCCTTCAAGACCCAAATGTCCTTTGGAAGAGGAATAGGTCAAGGAAGAGGAAACTACAGAGGAAAGGGAAGAGGTAGAAGCCAGAACAGAGGAAGAAACAGCCCTACAAATACAAGTGGAAGGGGAAACAATCAAAATCAGAACCAAGGCAAAGGTAGCAGCCAACAAGGTGGAAAAAATCAAGCACATCGACAAAGGTATGATAAATCCCAAGGCCAATGTCATTACTGTAAGAAGTATGACCATTATGACAATGAATGTAGGAAGAAACAGAGTGACATGGGTAATAGACCTAGTGCTAATTTTACTAAATAAAATATCAGTCAATAGAAGTTGTTTTTAGCATGTAATATGGCCGAAGAAAAGAATAAAGATATATGGTTTCTAGATTCAGGATGTAGCAACCATATGACTGGAAACAGTTCCATGTTTTCCACGTTAGATGAAGATGTAAAGTCTCAAGTAACATTGGGGATAGACAGTAAGGTATTTGTCATGGGAAAAGACAGAGTAAGTGTTTTGACAAAGAAAGGAGAAGGAAGATCCATATCAAACGTATACTATGTGCCTGGTATGAAGTGTAACCTTTTGAGCATTGAACAACTCATTCAGAAGGGCTACAATTTTTTCTTTGAAGATGACATATGCACCATCATGGATAAACCACCAAACAAGAAATGCATTGCACAAATGAAGATGACAAGGAGCAGAATGTTCCCTTTGAAGATGAGAGAAAATTTGAAGAAAGGAGCTGAAATGGCAGCAGTGACACAAGAGACATTCCAAATAGAAGAAAAGGCTAAAAACTGGTTATGGCATTTGAGATTTGGACATATCAACTTTTGAGGTCTTAATTTTTTGCATAAGAAAGGAATGGTAAAGTGTTACCATTGATTGAGAATCCTAACAAGCTTTGTGAAGGCTGCATCTTGGGCAAACAACACAAAGAAAGATTTCCATTAGGAAAGAGCATAAGGGAAAAGGCACCCCTAGAAATTGTCTATTCATATTTGTGTGGACCAATGAAAACACCATAATTAGTAGGCAACCACTATATCATGACCGTCATTGATGATTTCACAGGAAAAACATGGGTTTATTTCTTGACATTTAAGAGTGAAGTGTTTGAGAAATTCTGCCACTTTAAGGCTCTTGTAGAGAAACAAAGTGGGCAAAATATTAAGGTCTTAAGAACAGACAGAGGAGGAGAATATATCTCAAAATATTTTTTGTATTTTTGCAAAGAAAATGGCATACAAAAGAAATTTACAGCAAGGTATACACCACAGAAAAATGGAGTTGTTGAAATGAAAAATAGAACCATCATGGACATGGTAAGAAGTATGCTGAAGGAAAAACATTTTCCAAATGAATATTGGGCTGAAATTGTATAATGGGTAGGATACGTATTGAATAGATTCCCAACCAAAGCTGTAATGAACAGAGTTCTAGAAGAAGCATGGAGTGGCATAAAGCAGCATGTCACCCACATGAGGTTTTTGGTTGTGTGGCTTATTCACACATTCTAGATCAGCTAAGGAAGAAGTTGGACAGTAAGGGGGAGAAGTGCATATTTATTGGATATAGTGAAGAATCAAAGGAATACAGATTGTATAATCCATCTACTAAGAAGTTTGTGATAAGCAGAGATGTGAAATTTATTGAAGAAGAAGCTTGGGATGGAAGCATTGAGAAAAAAGTTAATGTTAAAAGTTGTTTGTCTCATGATGATAATGAGGAAGAGATGGCTGAAATAAATCCCTCATTAGCAGCAACACCTCCACCAACATAAGGACATCAAGGAACCCCACAATCAGGTATCAGAACACCATTGAAAAGTGATGTCAGTGCTTCTCCAAGCACACCACAATGAGTAGATTTGAGTTCTTCTACAAACACAAATTCAACATGTGAAAGAGGAACTAGATTCAGAAGTTTGAATGAAATTTATGAGTAAGAGGTAGAAAATGAAGGTATGAACTCTTTATTTTCATTATACTGTCATGTATATGATCATATTCATTTTGAAGAAGTAGTGAAAGATAAGGAATGGATAGATGCTATGAATAAATAGATAAATGGCATAGAGAAAAATAATGCATGGGAATTAGTTGATCTCCCAAAAGGTAAGGAAGTTATTGGAGTGAAATGGGTTTATAAAACAAAAATAAATGATGAAGGTAATATTGAAAAGCACAAGGTGAAACTTGTTGTCAGGCTACAAGCAACAACAAGGAAGAGATTATGAAGAAAAATTTGCACCAGTTGCACGAATGGAAATAGTAAGAGCAGTGTTGTCCATAGCAGCACAACACAAGTGGAAGGTTTACCAAATGGATGTGAAAACAACATTCCTGAATGGTGTATTGATGGAAGAGGTTTATGTCTAACACCCTCTAGGCAATGAGAAAGAAGGACAAGAGCACAAAATATGTGTATTGAAGAAAGCTCTGTATGGGTTGAAACAAGCACCAAGAGCATGGTACAGTAGGACAGATGCCTATCTACTGGAAAATGGGTTTGAGAAATGTGAAGGAAAATCCACATTATACATCAAGGAGAAATATGGTAACATGCTCATTGTTGTTTTGTATGTTGATGATGTGATCTTTACAGGTAATGATGCTTAACTCAATGAGAATTTTAAATCAGTCATGAAGAATGAATTTGAGATGAATGATATGGGATTGCTGAAATACTTCTTAGGAATAGAATGTAGAGAAAAATGAAAATATATATTTTTTATCTCTCAAGCTAAATATGTAAATGAATTTTTGGCAAGATTTAACATGCAAGATTGCAAGGCAGCAATTACTTGTACAGTGATGGGATTGAAGTTAAGCAAAGAGGACAACAACAAGGGTTTTGATCCAAGTTTGTACAAGAGCATAGTTGGCAGCCTCATGTATTTGACTACAACTAGGCCAGATATTATGCATGCTATGATTTTAATTTCTAGATTTATGGAAACGCCAAAGGAGGCACATTGGAAAGCAATAAAAATAACTTTGAGGTATGTGAAAGGAACAAAGAGGTATGGAATTTTATACACCACTTCAGAAAATTATGAATTGATTGGATATACTGATAGTGATTGGGCTGGAAGTATAGATGATAGGAAAAGCACCTCTGGATATGTTTTTCATATGGGTTCAGGAGCCATTTCATGGGGTTCTAAGAAACAACCAGTTGTGGCTTTGTCTACAACAGAGGCAGAGTATGTGGCAGCTACAGCAGCAACATGTCAAGAAGTTTGGATGAGGAGAATGTTGAGAAGTTTGTGTCATGAACAGGTAAAAGGCACAACAATTTATTGTGATAATAGCTCAACAATAGCACTGTCAAAGAATTTAGTGTTTCATAAGAGATTGAAACACATTGATGCTAAATATCGCTACATCAGAGAGCTAGTGAGCAATGGTGAAATTGTTTTGAAACATTGTAGAACAGAGGAGAAGTTTCTTGAATTTTTTACAAAACCATTGGGGCAGAAAAGTGTTAATTATTTGAGAAAATTTCTGGGCATGTATGAAAGCAGCAATTTTGTTTAAGGGGGAGTGTTGATGTATTAAACCCAACAACAACCCTGTGTAGGAGGGGGAAGAGTACAACATCAATGTTTTCTTTTTGTTTTTGGTTTGGCTGCATGCCACCGTGCATTGAAGGATCATCATCAAAGCCTACAAAACCATTTTTTTATCATGGTCGTAACCTTTTTTTTTGATGAGGAGCAGTGGTTTAATCACCGCGCAACCACAATCTTCAAACTCTCCATCCCACCATTTAAACTTGCACCTACCGCATTGAAACCATAGTCCTTCCCCGCGCTCATTTGTTTTTGAATTGGGTCCATGTCAATAGTTGGGGAGCCCACCTAATCCACATCACCAACCACAAACCAATCAGGATGTGATCGCATAAGAATTGAGCTGATGTGGACAGACCCAATTCGGACCCAATAAAAAATTATAAGCTCAATTAACTTTTATCACATGTCCAGAGGCTGAAGTCACACCAGCTAGTTTTGGATGCGATAAAAATTATGAAGACGAGTTTAATTTCATGTTTGAAATTGACGATAAAGGTTTATGACTTAGGTTTGTTTTATGATCTTTAATTCCGCAACGCATTTTATTTCAAAGTCATTTGACTTTAGGATAATATATATATATATATATATATATATAAAGCAATAGTTTGTTTCATAAAAAAAATCAATAACGCATCAATAGAGTTGACTGTGTATTGTAATGAAAAAAAAGCCTGAAGGTAGTGTGAGACTCTGTATTAAAAAAAACAGAGATAGAATTTATATGCAAGACTGTGTATTATTATTTTTTGTTTCCTGAAGGAAGAATTGAAATAAAGGACAGAGAGCAGTTTAAGGAGAGAATAGCATTTCGTTTCAATAGCAGTCAAATAGAAATTTATTTTTTAATCCAGAACAATGAAGTTCTGAGGAAATCTCTATTCTGTAAGAGCTTTTGATTTAATGAAACAATTTTTTTTTTTTAAAGCATCTTTATCCAGCAATTTTTAATTGAATCTCTGTGTTGGGAAGAGGAATTTTATTTCCTCTGTATGTGTTTGGAATCATTCAAAAATTCCAACAGAAATGTGGTCCCTGCTATTTCTCTGTTTAAATTTCTTGACCAAGTAAAATGTGGACATATGATTGAATATAGACTATTAAACAAAAATAGTTGGTTAATTGAATTGAGAAATGTAACATATAGTTAAATATAGTTTCTGGTTTACATTCTCTTCCATCACAGAAAAGTGAACTAGTGGTCTAACTCTGTAGTAGGGTATTGATATAACGAGAGAAAAAAAACCCATGTTTTTCCATATGAGTTTTACTTAAAACCATGAAGACCACAGTATGTAAAATAATCCTGGCTTCAAAGAATTAGTGCATAGGTGAATACCAAGTTAACTGATAGGGGTAACCAGCATAGAAAGCATGATTAGTTGCAGTATTTGAACTACTTACCATAAGCTAAAATGACCTAAGGCCTTTACCCAGTAAAACAAGCGAAAGGAATGTAGTTAGTCGAAGTACACCATAATTGTGCTAGGCCCCATGGTACTCGAATAACTAGTTGAGGGGCTCAACTGTTCCTTCTAAAAGTAATGAAAACATAAAATAAACTAGAACAAAGTGAATGTCCAAGCCTGATAGTGATTCTTGTCAGAACCAAATGATAATTACTTTAGCCAAGATGGCATGTAAACTATTAACGACCATGGATAGAAAAGCAACAAAAGATAGGCCAGTGTATACCTTAGCATGCATAACATAATTTATTTATGCTACACTTAATCATACAAAGAAAACCAGGAAAAATGTATTTCTCAATAATGAAATGGAAAGCACTATAAAATTGTGCATATATATATATATATATATATATATATATATATATATATATATATATATATATATATATATATATAGATATATATATGTATAAACCATATTTACCAAACAGTTGGAGTAAGACCATTTGGACACACCCGAGTATACATGAAGAAGCCAAGTGAGACTTCGAAGACAACAAATATAAATGCTATATTTTGCAAAGTATTGGTAATGAAAAATAACAGTAACTGAAAGTCCTTTTTGGATTTAACACAATAGAAAATAGTATGAGAAAGTTCGTAAACACATTGTGGATATTTCCTCAATAACCCTTACGGTTTCTGGATCATCGCTTTAGTTAAACAGCAGAATGTATCTTAAAAAAAAATTATACATGGCATCAAGTCACAACAATTTCATATGGCCTCAGACCCATTAAAACACTTATAAATGTTATACAACACAGGTTTATTAATCATTTCCAAAGCCTAGAGGCTGTATTAATAACCCAAGAAATAAAACCTCAACTGTCCTGGTGAAATGGCTACAGGGGTGGAGAGTGATAGAAATGACCTGCAAGGACCAAGCACTGCTTGTTAAAAAAAATGAAATAAGCATTGAACCACATGAATAAAATTGGGCATTAAATCAATAAGCCTACCTGTTTTGTGACAGAGTGAATCTTGTTTCGAGCAATGAAACCTCACGAAAATACCCTGAAAACCTATCACAGTGAAAACAAGGACAAAAAATAAGATAGGGTGCGACGAAGACACAACTTGATTTAGAAAAAAAAAAATCTTTAGAAGAGAATGCAACCCTCTGACAGTCGAGTGTGATACCTGTTGGAGGAGAAGAAAATAAAATTCTCCATTGGAAAGTATTCGGCTGCAGGAAGCAGTAGTCAATTTTGGAGGAAGGAAAGTCATGATGGAGTCAAACCTGTTAACAGTGGAAACTGAGAGAACCCCAATTGAAACCTTCAACCAAAAGCCCAACGATTTTGGTTGTACAAACGATAGAGGAATTCTAGAATGATTGTGGAAGTTAGAGTAAGAACCTCACCATTCAATCTTCACCGTCCGATGAGATGGACAGATATATAAACGTGTGTGCATCGAGAATGTGCTAGCAAATCTCTATCATACCTTTTCCACCATTCGAGGAGGAAGAATGAAGGGCTCAGATCGCACAAGATAGGCAACATCAAATTGATAAACAACAATGATGTTCCGGTTATAAGAACCATTCACAGTAGTACCACACCGCCTTAAAAGGAATTTAATAAGTTTTAAACAACATTGAATCGATATAAATGTACCTAAGTTGTATTTAAGCTATAAACCTTAATGTATAGCTATAAGTTGTTGATGTAATATTAGGTGGTGCATAAGTATAATTCCATTCATTTAATTATGATTTAAATGTAAACCTGAGCTCTATAATTCCTAAGTTTAAGAATGAACATTTACATTATCTTCACAGATGTATGATATTCTATGGAATAGAATGTGCCAATAATGTCATGTATTATGGATATATGTAGATATGAATATACAAAAAAAAATTTGTTATATAACTAAGTCGTACGTAAAAATGTTACAAGTTCTTGGAAATGGAATAAAATGTGCCAATAATGTCATTTATGATGGATATATGTAGATATGAATATACAAAACAAGAAATGTTATATAACTAAGTTGTAGGTAAAAATGTTACATGTTTTTGGAAATCATCAGGGACCGAGGTAATGCGAAATCTCCGAGAACTAAGAGATCCAAGTGAAATATGTGAGAATTGAGAAATTCAAGGTTCAAATCCCCGAACCGTAGAAGTTGACATGTCGTAGACTCTGAGAGATTTACTAATAGTATGTGTGAAATGGACTGCCAAGTTCCTCTGTAATACCTAACAAAAAAGTATTAAAATATAATTAGAATTGTTAAAGAACACATTAGTATTCATATTAAATATTATTATAATATAAATCTATGAATGATTTGTTAAGATAAGTTTGTTATCTTGATTATATATTTAGTTCAATAAATATTTTAAGAGGAAATTAATTAAAAGATCTATGATTTTCATAGTTATTCATGTTATTCATATTGTAATAAATTCCCATAAGAGAAAATAAATTTATATTTAACTGATTTTGATAAAATACAACTGAACCGTTGAGAAAATCAATAATCATACATAAAACATGTAAAAATTATATACCTTAAACACATATAACTATAACTAGAACCTCAAAAAAATATACAGAAAGCATTTAAACCTTATAATATAAAAAATATGATAGAATCAATAATCATACTAAAACATGTAAAAATTCTATACCGTGAACACATATAACTAGGCCCCAAAAATATAGTAGAAAGCATTTAAAACTTATAATATAAAAGGAAAATTACTGAAAAATTAACTTCATACAATGATCTATATAAAATTGTATTTAAAATTACTTTTAAAGAGTAACACATAAGTTATATGGATTGTTATGCTACACATGTTTATACCATTAGCTTTAGCGAATTACAACAAGTGCATAAAGTATACTAGCCCTTCCATGTGCTTGCGTTTGCATTTAAGGAAACTTGTTTAAAGAAAATATAAAATTGAAATAAATAGATATGTATTTACAAATTGAAAGAAATATATAGGCATTTAAAGACGCGAGAAAATAAAAACTCAAAAAACTATAATATTAAAAACAACGTACCATTACCAGAAACACAAAAGGATATGACGCTCGATTATTCCATTGTAGAAACATTTCTTATTAACCCTCACCAAAACCAAACCCAGATCCAGATAACAAGAGTCTAGTTGCCCTGATCTACAACGGAAACCATTTGAACCTTACAACTATATATATAAAGAAGGAAAATTATTGTACTTCATACAACTATATATATATATATATATGTGTGTGTATTTAAAATTACTTTTAAGAGTGACACGTAAGTTAAATGGATTGTTATGCTACACATGTTTATACCATTACCTTTAGCGAATTACAATGAGTCCATAAAGTATACTAGCCCTTCTATGTGGTTGCCTTTGCATTTTAGGAAACTTGTTTAAAAAAACATAAAAACTGAAATAAATAGATATATATTTACAAATTGAAATAAATAGATAGACATTTAAGGACTCCACGAAAAAAAAACTCAAAAGACACAAGTATAATATTAAAACCAACGTACCAGTACCATTAACATTACCACAAACACAAAAGAATATGGCGCCGGATTAAAACATTTCTTATTAACCCTCACCAAAACCAAACCTAGATCCAGATAACAGTAGTCTAGTTGACCTGATTTACAACGGAAACCATTTAAACCTTACAACTATATATATAAAGAAGGAAAATGTTTGTACTTCATACAACTATATATATGTGTGTATTTAAAATTATTTGAAGCATAATGTATTGGTCATATGGATTTGTATACTAAACATGTTTATAATGTTCGTATTTAGTGAATATACCAAACCTTCTGTGTGTTTTTATTCAAGGAAACTTATTTAGACCAATTAGAAACAATTACACGATTTTGAAATAAAAAGCAGTAATGATGACAGAGAGCCCTAAATAACTATTTGAAACTTATTTAGACCATTATGAGATGAAAAACAGTAATGATGACGGGAAGCCCTAAGTAAGTATTTTAAAACTCAAAGAAAGAAACGCTGAAAAGACAGGTATGGCATACCATTACTGCAAACACAAAACAATATGGCGCGCACTTATTTCATGGCAGAAACATTTCATATTGATAGTAGCCCTATCCAGATAAGGATAATAGCAGTTTAGTGGCCCTGACCGCCGCCAAAACTAGAGCCAGAGCTAGATCCCGAACCCGAAGCGTCTGCAGAAGAAGCGGAAGCCGAAGCGTTTCCAATTCCGGGAGAACTAGGGGAGCTGGAGGCATTAAAATTTGCGGAGGCTGAGGAACCGCTTTTGAAACAGATTGATGACCACCAGAACTGGAGCCAAAGGAATTGCAAGTAGCACTAGCACAAACTCCACCATTTCCAGTCCCTTTGCCGCGACCAAGACCTTACAGAGAAAGCAAATGCTCTTCGTTCAACAATTTTCCAACCCTGTAGTCAACACCGTTTAGAACACACAGTGCGAAGAGAACCACAAAAAGAAACAGGAATGCCACAGATGATATACGCTCCATGGTAATTTTGGAAGCACTCAAGAAACTTGAACACTAGTAGCAACTTAAACACTATGTATTGTGAAGGTAGCGAGGGACCCTATTTTATAGCTTTGCAAGTAAACATTTGCGGCTTAGAGATGATTTACCTTTCTCATTGTTTTTTACCACGTTATCTCACCAAATAATACTCCATTTGTATTTTTAGTCATTACATTTACCACGTAACCTAAACTTATCAAACACAATTGGAATAGTAAGTATGACTACATCATAGTATCATACACTGTTCATCGATTAGATAACTTGGACCATGTAACTACATAACATGAATGTTTTAACTACATCATGTAGAATACCTCGAACAAATAATAGTGTCAAATCACTTGTTAAATTTAAAAAACGGTGGATTATTTTTAATTGGTTTTCTTCACAACATGGTATGATTTTTTTTTAAATCACAGGTCTGAGTTGTATTATTTGTGCGATTTTAGGGTATTTTAGATTGTTTTAAATGTACTATTTTTCCATAGATATTAGAAAGGTCATATAAACACAATAACTTACACTATATTAAAGATTTTATTAATTATATTAATTAAACAATGTCTAATAGATTTAAAATTCAATTATATCACATTGTTAATATAATTATATATTTTTATAATATTTATTCAAAAATTTTATTTAACAAAATTTCTATTAATAAAAAACTATTTCAGATAAATCACATTCATGATTTTCAGATAAATGCCTTTCGAATTTGTAAATTATTTTTTTACATTTTCTTTTTATATAAAATTACAAATAGCTATATAATAAATTTAACCATATTATTAATAATTTCACTTATAAATAATTTTAATATCAAATTTAAAAAAACTGAAATTATAATAATATTATTTCTATAGAATGGGGATGGTATGCCATTACTATTAAGTACATAATGAAGAAACATGTTAACTTTGCCATTTATGTGACCTCACCCTAAAAAAAATGATTTTTTAATATTTTTATTTAATATTTTTAGTATTAAATTTGAAAGAGTTAAATTTAATTACATATTCAAAATTAATAACAATTTGTTTGGATCTAATTTGTTTAAAATATTGCAGAAATGTATTGAAATCACAAGTTTTATGGGTAAACTTTGCACAATCTAAGTGCACTTGGGGTTTTTCATAGACAAAAAAATAACACAAATCAAGATATCACCCCAAATGTTTTCATCGAATTTAGGCTAGAAAATCAAGAATAAATTCCAAAAAATCACATTAAAGACAACTCCGTTATTTAAAACTTACACAATTGAATGAAAAAAAATAAAACCTAAATTATAGTGTTTTTGTGTGGTTTTGAAGTGTTTTTTTAGTGGTTTTTTTGTGGTTATTTATATTTCTTTGTGTGGCTTTCAGGGTTTTTTTTGGGGGGTTTCTTGTGCATTTCATGGTGGTTTTAGTGTTTTTTTTTGGTATGAAAAGCTTGGCAGGGTTGCTGGGTAGTTGGGTTGAGGTCCTCCATCATCGATAATTCCTTGGTCAAGCATTAAAACCTTAGTTGATCTTGAAACCCTCAATGGAGCTAGGAAATGCTCGATCAGGCTCCTTCTCCCTTATAGCCTGCCTTAAATGAGATGTCTAGACCACGGTGAGGTTTTTTAAAATTCTTAACGTCTTGATCAAGCTCTAGTTCTCAATCAAGATGTATAGCTCGATCAATCCCTAAAGCTCAATTAATCCCAAAACCTCAATTGATCCCAAACACTTGATCAAGCCTCTAGCTCATTTGAGGGTTTAATCATAGTTTTATTAAGGATTTGTTTTAACCCTTGATTGAGCTATCTCTTATCCCTCAAGAAGATTGGTGGAGCACTTAAATTGGCTCGATCAACATCCCTTCTGTTACCTAAATTTTCCCTCCCGTTTACAAAAAGTGTTACCTAGCTTCATGTACTCACCCTTTAACATGCATTTTTTTCCATCTATGCCTATCCTTATCTTTCCATCTAGCATAACATCTCTCTCTAGTTATGTTGTTTCCTAGTTGCAGTGTTTTGCACTAAAACTTTCGAGAATTCTAGAAGGTTACAATTGTGACGACTGCTATGTTCCTCTTATTTTCCACCGGTTGTATTCAAGGGCTTAACAATTTCTCAAACCAGAAAGAAGCCAAAAATATTCACATTATATTTCCCATAATATTTCCAAGAGAGAAAAAAAAACCTTTCTGAGACCAAAAAGAAGCCCAAAATATTCACATTCTATTTCCCATAATATTTCCAAGAGGAAAAAAGAAACATAAGTCCAATAACCTTAGTCTTCGCCCCACAACCATTGTTTTCAATTTCAAGTTTCATAAGTACCACAAAGTATTAAATTATACAAAAAAACTATTTCGCCAGGGGTTTTACAATCTCCAAAAAAACAAATATACCCATTTTATAAAATTGAGAGTATGCTACCACTAAAGAAACTACATGAAATTCTCAAAATAAAAAAGGAAACAACTATTTCACATTGGTAAAGAAGAAAAGTGAGTTATACTCTTATATATAATACTAATGGCCCATAGTTGTAAAACATTTGATGTTAGTCTGAACATTTAACCTTCAGGTTTCAATGTTTATAATTTTTAAGTGCGTACAATGTAGGATCACATGGTGTGATTGAAGAAAAAATGTTTCAATTTATAATAGCTCCAAAGATCCATTTCCTCAATCACACCATGTGACCCTACATTGTACAAGCTTATAAATACTAAATACTGAAGCATAAAGCTTAAATTTTAAGACTAACATGACATGTCTCCAAATGTTTTTTCTGTCCTATGTTGTCGTGTATTATCGTTTTATGTAAACATTAGTGACATTTAAAGTTTTAAATACCGATAATTTTTTTCATAGTATGATTTTATGATTTTTTATTGTAGTCTATTTAAAGACGTAAAATTTTAGTTCATAAAAAACAATTTTGTAAAACTAAAATTATCATTATATAGAAAAATTCAAACTTATTGATTTTTTATTGATTTTTTTTTGTTTTTGTTTTGTTTCATTACCACGACATTGCACTCCATCGATGTACATTTTTACCAACGATCCAATAAGTGACTTAATAAAAAAAAATGTTGGTTCTCCCATTGAGTGAAAGTGAGGATTTCATGGGTTTATTTATTTATGAATATTACCTACCACAAAAGAAAGATCTTGTGGCTTCTGCCACTTATCATGCCCGTATTGACAACTTTTTCTTTGGTTTTCTTTGCACATTTTCATTTCTCTTAATTCCATTTTTATGTCGGTTTTCTTTGTAATGTTTTTCTGGTAAGATGTTCACCCGTTCACCCTTAATAGGAGAAGTGAGGGCACATGTCTCGACAATATGCAAAGTATTTTGGGTTAGATACATGAAAGGTTGATTCCAGGTTGCATATTGTATATTATTTGAATTAATAATAGAAATCATTTTTATATGTTTTGGGACTATTTATCAATTTTGAGGTATTCCCATATTGCAAGGTTATTTTCAAATTTTTTTTAAGCACAATGTGTAGTGTTGGAAAAATTAGAGTTTAGTTAGTCTTTTTTTAGTTGATTTAGAAAATAAAAGTTCCTTTCCAAATTTCCCAAATTTAAATTAATATATACCATTTTCACATATTTTAGGATTATTTATGAATTTGGGGACATTTCCATATTTAAGAGTTATTTAGATATTTCCAAAATGTATATGTTGTGTTGGGCCCTTTGAAATCTAAGTTTAATTAGTGATATCTCTCTGTAATTGTATCTTATTAGTTTCATTTCACGTTTTATAGTTACATTATTATTATTTTATTCGTTTCATTTTACGTTTTAATGTTACATTATTGTTATTTTATATTCAAGGTGCATTCAATTCCCAACATCTGTAAATTTGATTAAGCGGAAAATTGACAGTGACAAGAAGGTTGTGTAATATTGTCGTAAAGTAGTAAGTGCCAAATCTTTTATTAATTAGAAATATATTTTTTTAATGTGTTATAACTTCATATATAACATATACATTAATTTGATTTAACTTCATATATAACATATACATTAATTTCAAACTTAAAATGATGAATTAAAAATGGTTGTATAGATTTTAAAATGACACAATGTAATGCTTACAAAGAATTTATTAATTTTTTAGCTCTATAGGGTGGGTTTAACTCATTGCAATTTGATATATTCAATAAAACTTTTTAAGCTAATTTAAATTAAAAAAATTGTATCCAATTTAAGATGATCAAAAATTGACAATATAAATTCACTCAAGAATGTCTCCTTTTGTTGATTAAAATACATTTTTGAATGTATAAATAGATTCAAGATCATAAAAGAGATTTGATCACTCTCTGAGCTTAGCAATCCACAATTAAGATGGATCTATTATAGTCTTAGATTCTTCATATTTTGGGTGTTGTTCAAAACCACACTTATCTTGGAGTCTTAGCCAATAGCTCTACAAACTCTTTCAGTTTCTATAATTTTATTTTAATTTTCTTTTATATGTATATGTATATATAGCTACAAGGAAATTTTTAAGTTCTCTTTTAAACATCTGAACTATAAAAATTAAACAACTTAAACCTATAATTATTACAACTCTTTATATAATTTTGAAAAAAAATGGAAAAAAATAAATGCCAAAAATATTATTCCATTTATTATTTAAATTAATATTACTATTAATATTAATAGGAGAATAGAAACTACTATATAATGAATATTATTATAGGATTATAATATATTGAATATTATTATGAGAGAAATTTATTAACACTTTATTTATGAGTGTAACTTTTATTATAGACATAATAATAATAAAAAAAAAACCTTATACTAACTCTATGATATTATTGAAATCATACAATTATAAAACCAACTTTTGAGCCCATATAATTAATTTGATACAAACCTTATAAAGGCTAGCTATTATTGCATGACCCAAGATGGAAACATTGTCTCTACATGCGCGACACTTGGAAACTTTAATCGAATTTATCTGAGTATAATTAATAATCATAACATACTCATAACCCATATTATTAGTGTTGGAGGATGATGTCATTACAGCCAATCGTTATAATGCTTGATTGAATTAATTTCCATGGTATATTAGGTCACGTTAGAGGGATGTGTCATAAATTTGATTTGTGGTACTGTACACGGATCTACAACTTCATAACTCATGTTGACATCTGTCTGGATTAGAGATTGTTGGATCCTGAAGCATTGGATCTACGATGGAGGCTAATGGGATACACGTTTAGGGTATTGACCTCGTAAACCCTAACTGTTTTCTTTCATTTCAATGTCAAGTTCTTCCACGTTGCTACTCTACAACTCTGTCGCGACCTAAACCATGTCGAATGGCATGCCTTTGCTCCAGTTCTGCTCGGCTAATCATGGCATAATACGTGAACATGTATTATCGATACCTTCACCTAGTTCTTACTTATCCTTTTTCATTAGGTTGGGGTTTTTCTCTCGGTAAGATATGCCTTTCATGATATTGTTTACACAGGGCTACAAGTGGCTCTATGCCATTAACCTTATGCTCATATTTTGCAAGCGTTATGGTTTTTAAATTGTGTTTTTGAATTTTTCCTTCAGGCTTTGGAAATTTACTTCTTTGCTAAATGTGCTCCACCACTCCTATCGAGTCCCCTGTCATTGTAGCAGGTGAGCCTAGGTTTTTGTTTAAGTTTTTTTTGCAAGTAAAGTAACTAATTTATAAACCCTCATCCAGTTGCGTGAACTGATTCGTCCATCGCTTTTCTGCAGTATTGCATTCGAGCTTGCAGAGGATTTTTTACAAAGGTAATAAGAGTTAACTCTATATTTTTGGTTTAAGGATATCCTTGGATTCACTAGCTTAGAAAACATGGTTTTTTACTGATGTTGTTCTTCTCTTAAACACATAACCGCAATTGATCGACTGTCAAGAATTGCCCCTTTAAGATTCCACTTCGTTTTTATAGTTTCCTAATTCTACCGCTTGCCCCAACAAGTACCAATTTTCACCTTAGGGTTTCTAAGATATTGGTCGAAGAGAACCTCTGTTCCAGTTTCTTGGGTGCTCACAGCATTGTGAACTATAGATTTGTCTTTATGGATGCTTTCCGTTGTGTAAGTTCCATTTAAATTCAAGGGATTTGCCCTGCTCGTGACTGTTGCCTGCATTTATAACAATGTTCTGAACTATAATTTATTCCTACATTTCACTGCATTTTTGGTCTAGTATTAAGAGGGGATAACACTTTAAACTCAGTAATTTTGTATATAATTTGATTCTATTGCCAGAAGGTACTTTGCGTCTATGCTTATGAGATATCATTTGATTTTTTTATGCATGCACATGTGTTAGTTCATTAAGCTCTGTGATATAGTTTTCTCGCTTCAGATTTATTTTCATAAATGGCAGAAACGTTTCCGGTTTCGCTTGTATATGTATAATTTGCGATTCTGGTTTTTATTTACGAGAACATTTATTTATTTTCCGATTTAGACTAGCTTAACACTTGTTTGAAGATAGTCCAAATTTCCTGCTTTCTATCTTAGCTTGTTACATAGATTACTTTCAATGTAATTTGTATTTACGATGGTGGTTTCAGTTCTAGGTGCATATCACACACGTAATCTCTGATATTTTGTTTATACCTATTTTTTTGCAGATAATTTTTTCATTCTTTTATATGGTGATAGAAACTAAATTTATTTCTTTCAATTTAATGGAGATGTCCAGACCATTCATATTCATGTCTGTGTATATCATAGGTTTACAGTTAATGACCAATTCGGGGTTCAGAGTCTCGACTCTCAACCCTAATTTAACGGTTTTCTGTTTTACATTCTTGTCAGAGGTTTTCTAATTAACTTCACTTTTTTATGTAAACACTATTTATTTTCTTGAAATACCATTTCAGAACTTTCATAAATGTAATTTCCTCACACAGTCGAAATATTTAATGGTATATCTAAATCTTCTAGTTACTCAAAGAAAAACACAGTTAATCACATATCTGAAACTTTCACTATGTAGAGGTCTTAATTTCATAAACAAAGATCAGTAAATGTATTAAAAAAATGTCGTTGACTAGACAACATCTCCAGTACTTAGTATTTCTTTAGTTTGTTTACTTATCTGGTTTTCATAATTAGCTAATGATGTCCACCCTACTATGAGAGAGGAGATTACGTCCTCATCTCCCCCTGTGCTCCACACCTGAGATGAGTAGGTTGAAAAAAATTCCTGAAGAGACCTCAGGACCCCAAGTATAGTACTCTTCATTTTCGAGGATTCAGGAACACTAAGTGTTTCCACTAGTCATGACCAGCTCAAGAATCGTCACTCTCTTCCTACCTCTCCTTTGCCACATAATTGAACCCCTTTTCCTCACCGAGATGTACTTTTATCTGCAGAGTAAAGGTAAATGTGTTGAAAGGTGTACTTTCAACACAAATATTTTTCCTAACAAGTAGTGCCTCGATACTTGGAGTGCATCCACCACTTCTATCAACTCTAAATCATAGGTTGAATATCGCTTCTCATGCTCTTTTAATTTTCTCAATTCATAGGCAAGAAATCTTCCCTCTTGCGGTAAAATTTCCCCAACTCCTTCCTTACAAGCATCGGTATAGACTTTGAATTCCTTTTTGGGATCAGCTACCCTCAACACCGAGGCAGTGGTCAGGAAATCTTTTAACTTCTCGAAATTATTCTGACAGTCACTCGTCCATTTAAATATTTTCCCCTTTCTCTGCAAAGAGGTAATTTGAAAAGGGATATTTGAAAATCCTTCAATGAACCATCGATAATATCTATCCAACCCCATAAAGGAACAAATATCTGCCACATTTTGGGGTACTCACCATTCTATAATAGTTTTAATTTTGTCTAGATCAACTGTTATTCCTTCAGCAGAAATTCCATGGCCTAGGTACTGGATCTGTTCTTTGAAAAAGTCACATTTGCTGAACTTGGCGTATAGTTGATGTCTTTGTAACATCTCCAATGCTATCCTTAAGTAATCCTTCTGCTCTTCCATGATTTTTGAATAAATTAAAATATCATCTATGAATATCAGAACAAATCTGTTCAAAAAGGGGTGAAATATTCCATGCATTAGCCTCATAAATGTTGTTGGTGCATTAGTCAAACCAAATATCAATACCACAAACTCGTAATTCCCATATCCGCTACGGAAGGTGGTCTTGTGGATATCCTCGTCTTTAATTCGGATCTGGTGATATCTAGATCTTAGGTCTATCTTTGAGAATACAGTTGCTCCTTTCACCTGATCAAATAGGTCGTCAATTCGTGGCAATTGATACTTAATTTTTACTGTCAATTTATTGAATTATCTATAGTCCATGCACATGCGCATGGTTCCATCCTTTTTCTTTACAAAAAACATCGGTGCTCCCCAAGGATACACAATTGGTCGAATGCACCCTTCGTCCAACAACTCTTGTATTTGCATCTTCAATTCCGTTAGCTTTGGTGCACTCATTTGATATGGTGCCCTTGAAATTGGTGATGCTCCTGGCATCAGCTCAATAGTGAAATCGATGTCCCTTCATGGAGGTAAACTTGGTACATCTTCTGGAAACGCGTCCATGAACTCTTGTACTACTGGTATGATCTCCAGCATAGGAGTCTTCTCCTTAGAATTAGAAAAACCCACCTGAATGGCATATAACTGACACCCTTTTCTAATACACTTACTCATTTGGGAGGCTGTAATAGGACGTAACTATGAGGGTTTCTTAATTCCTTATATTTATTCACGAGTTCCATCTTGCATTTTGTAATATATAATCTTCTCTTTACAATCTACTAGTGTCCAGTGTCTCTCCAACCAATCCATGCCCAATAATACATCATAGGACCCCAAAGGAAATACATTCAAATCCACATTTAATTGCTTTTTTCCAATTTCCAGTGTACAGTTTGGAATTTTGGCACAAATGTTTCTTTTTGCCCTAGTGGCTAGCTGCACCAGCTAAGGATTTTTGAATTTTTGACTTTGTAATTTACAAATTTATACTATTTTTGGGTTTACATAACTTAAACTGGCACCTGGATCAACCAAAATAGAAACAGGTTCTGAAAGTAAATTACCTTCCAGTTCTATTATCGTTGGTTGATAACGTGTCTATCAATCCTCCAAGGCTAAATTAATTCTGGCTATGTTCTGGGATACATCTCCCACTGTAGAGGCTTATTTTAAATTGGCTAATGTATCATTTCTTCCCTGCTCCAAGAAGTTCTTATAATAGTGAGCCTTACCACACCCTAGCACTGTAGAGGTGGTTTCTGATTTTTTCATTGCTCAGGTTTGCTGGAAGCCTCTGCGACCTTTTCTTCCATTGGCCAACGAGTTCTTTGATGGTTTCTTCCAAACTATTTTCTCACTGAATTCCTTGATGAATTATTAAAGTTATTAATCCTAGTATTTTTTAAATTTGAACTACTTTTCTGCCCTTTTCTTGGCTGCAATTTTTTCCTACTTCTCCTTTTGCCTTGGATTGTTGGAAACACATTCTTTCTTTTCGAATTTATTCATCCATGGTCCTTGGATTCACGAAATCAATTCGTTCTTTCATGTGGGTCGACAAAATACTTAATAACCACTGAAGCTTAGCCTTTTCATCCCTTAAATAAGGAATGTATCATAGTAGGGAAGTGAAATTTCTTATGTACTCATCCATCGTCGTTTGACCCAATCTCAAATTGTGGAATTGTATGGAATTTTCATCATTGAGAAATTCTGTTAGATACTTATCCTTGAAGTATTGCTGAAATATATCTCATGTCATGTCCTGATCTTCAATGATGCAAACATTCTTGACTTCTTCCCACCACAGGGTATAATCTTCTCTGAATTGATAGATGGCCAAATTGGCTTTAAGGTTGCTTCTGTACTCACAAACTTGAAATTATTTTTTCATATTAATCAACCAAGCTTCAACCACCTCCTTTGCTTCTTCATCAAATGTAGGTGATTTTATTTTTTGAAACTGACCTTGTAGTTGCACTTTTTGTTTCTTAATTTCTTGTTGTTTTGAGACATTACCAGACTCAACCTCATTATAGTTTCTCTTTTTGTTACTCAATTGTGAATGGATTCTTTCCATTATGTCATTATCTTGGTCCTTATCTTATCCTTCATTTTCTTCCTGCGTTTCTCTGTCAAGGCTAGGTTGTAACACTCCTTGATTATGTTTATCTGAAAGGCTCTTGAGTATCCTTTCATGCTCTGGCATCAGGCAATCATTGTCACTCCTAACCCAGACCATTTCTCCCTGTAACTTCTGCACAGTTCTTAGCAGTATACTAGTTTGATGCTGTTGTTCCTCGAGTCATCTACTAGTTTGCTGGTGTTGATCTACATTCAGCTAAATGAAAATTCCAGGGTTCATTTCTGGTTAAATGGATTGGGGTGTATGTTCTCCTGCATTCTGGGGTGTTTTTTTTGTCCATCCCCTCCTCATATCATTTTCTATTATGTTATTTATTTGTTGTGCATCATTTACACACACAATTTATCATGTTAGGTGACCCCTAGGGTCCCAGCATGTGAACGTTGCTATGATACCACTTGTAACATTTATCATAGTCATAATATTTTTTTTTTTAACTTTTCTATATTAAACCTTAACTCTATGATATTATTTCAATCATACAATTGT
Organism: Pinus albicaulis; assembly: GCA_034641835.2. Lineage (NCBI taxonomy): Eukaryota > Viridiplantae > Streptophyta > Pinopsida > Pinales > Pinaceae > Pinus > Pinus albicaulis. The sequence continues at coordinate 810,209,517 of CM076570.1, forward strand.
AAAACTAACTTTCGAGCTCATATAATTAATTTGATACAAACCTTATAAACCTTATTTGTCTCTAAATGCGTGGCACTTGGCAACTTTAATCGAATTTATTTGAGTATCATTAATACTCATAACGTATTTATAACCTGTACTATTAATGTTGGAGGACGATGTGATTATTTCCAATCATTATAATGCTTGATATTAATTTCCATTGTATATTAGGTCACGTCAGAGGTATGTGTCACAAATTTTATTTTTAGTACTGTACATGCATCTACAACTTCATAACTGATGTTGACATCTGTTTGGATTATACGTTGTTGGATCCGGAAGCATTGGATCTACGGTGGAGGCTAATAGGGTACCCATTTAGGGTATTGACCTCCTAAACCCTAACTGTCTTCTTTCATTTCACTGTCAAGTTCTATCGTGTTGTTACTTTGCAACCTCATTGTGGCTCGAACCCTTTTGACCGACATGTGTTTGCTGCATTTCCGCTCGGCTAATTATGGCATAATACATGAACAGGTATTCTTGATGCCTTCCCCTTGTTTTTACTTAGCCTTTTTCCTTAGGTTGGTGTTTGTCTCTCAGTAACATATGCCTTTCATGATATTGTTTTCACAGGGCTATCAGTGGCTCTACGACATTGACCTTACGCTCAAATTTTCCAAGATTTATGGTTTTTAAATTTTGTTTTCGAATTTTTCCTCCAGGCTCTAGAAATTTACTTCTTTTCTAAACATGCTCCAGCCCTCCTGCCGATTCCCCTCTCATCGTAGCAGGTGAGCTGATGTTTGTGTTTAATTTTTTTTTTCTAATACAGTAATTAATTTAGAAACCCTCATCCGATTGCATGAACTGATTCGTCCGTGGCCTTTTCGTAGAATTTCACTCGAGCTTGCGGAAGATGTTTTACACAGGTAATACGAGTTCACTCTCTCTTTTTGGTTGATGGATATCCTTGGCTTTGCTAGCTTATACTATAGGGTTTATTACTGATGTTATTCTTGTATTGTTTTTCTTAAATAGGCAACTGCAATTTCTTGACTATCAATAATTTCCCGTTTGAGATTCTGCTTCGTTTCTACAATTTCCTGATTCATCCGCTTGCCCCGATAGGTACAAATTTTCCCCTTAGGGTTTCTAAGATATTGGTTGAAGAGAATATTCATTCGAGTTTCAAGGGTTCTCATGGCATCATGAGCTCTAGATTTGGTTTTATGGCTACTTGCCATTGTGTTAGTTTTGTTTAAATTTGAGGGCTTCACCCTACTCGTGATTGTTGCGTGCATTTGGAACACTGCTATGAACTATAATTTATTCCTAGATTTAACAGTATTTTTGGTTCGGGCTTAAGAGGGAATAACCCTTTAAACTCAGTAATTTTGTATATAATTTGATTCTATTGTCGGAAGGTACTTTGCGTATATGATTATGAGATATCGTTTAGGTTTTCTTGCCTCCGGAAGTGTTAGTTCATTCAGCTCTGTGATATAGTTTTCTCCCTTTGAATTTGTTTTCAGAAATGATAGAAACATTTCTGGTTTCTTATATATGTATAATTTGCGATTCTGGTTTTTCTTTACGAGATCCATTTTTTATTTTCCGATTTGGACTAGCTTAACTCTTGTTTCAACAGAGTCTAAATTTCCTTCTTTCTATCTTAGCTTGGTACAAAGATTACTTTCAATGTAATTTGTATTTACGATGGTGGTTTCAGTTCTGGGTGTATATTACACATGTAATCTCTGAAATTTTCTTTATATCTATATATTGTTTTGCAGTCAGAGTTTTCATTCTTTTATATAGTGATAGAAACTGAATTTATTTCTTTCACTTTAATGGAGATGTCCGGACCATCCAGATTCTTGTCCATGTATATCATAGGTTTACAGTTATCGACCAATTCAGGGTTCGGAGTCTCGACTCTAAACCTTGAGTTAATAGTTTTCCTTTTTATATTCTTGTAGCATGTTTTCTAATTAACATCACCTGTTTTTGTAAACAACATTTATTTTCATGAAATACCATTCCAGAAGTTGCATAAATGTAATTTCCTCACACAGTGTAAATATTTAATGGCATATCTAAATCTTCTGGTTACTCAAAGAAAAACATAGATAATCACATATCTGAAACTTTCACTATGTAGAGGTCTTAATTTCATAAATAAAGATCAGTAAATGTATTAAAGAAATATTTCTGACTAGACCACATATCTAGTACTTATTATTCTGTAGTTTGTTTACTTATTTGGATTTCAAAATTAGCATATGATGTCGACCCTACCACAAGAGAGGAGATTACGTCCTCATCTCCCCCCGTGCTCCACACCTGAGATGAGTAGGTTGATAGAAATTCCTTAAGAGATCTCAAGAGCCTAAGTCTAGTACTCTTCTTTTTCCAGGATTCAGGAACGCTGAGTGTTTCCACTGTTCACCACCAGCCCCAGAATCATCACGCTCTTCCTACCTCTCCTTAGTCGTAGAGAAGAACCCCTTTTCCTCACTGGGATGTACTTTTATCCCCAGAAAAATGTAACTGTCTTTAACTGTTTTCTGTTCAATCACACTCAGTTCTTGGAATGCTTTGATAATCAGTATTTTAAGTTTTTTATGAAACCACTATTACATAATTAAATTTTATTTCAACAAATCATAATTAATTTATGTTTATCATCTAATCATTTTCTCAAAATAAAAATAAATAAACGTTTTAGTCTTTTTAAACAAATAAATACCATAAGAACTAGTTAGCACTTAAGTCATCACAATGAGTTAGTTTATTTCCTTGCAATGTAATTGTAATTACCAATTAGATAAATTTATTAACGCTTTGTTAATGAGTTATATTATTTTCGTTCAATGTATCTTAAATTTATAATCTTCTATCATAAAGAAAAGATAATATATCGAGATATACTTTATTCATATTATTTAATATTATAATTAAAACGATATAAATTTATCGTTTTTATATTATTTATATTAATATTGTTTTGACGTCGAATATAATATTAATCTCAATGTACTAATATAAACATGGATATTAATATATTATCATTTGTTATTTATTTTACTTTGAATTCTTATTTTTTCTCTGTAATTTTCTATTTAAATTGGTCGTGGCATTTTTTAATTTCGATGGTTGTTATTGAGAACGTTTGCACATGCTTTCTATATTTTACACTTTTATTTTCAAAAGTAGTTAGTTGATAGAAAGAAAAACATATTCATTAACAATTTTGATTCATTTGGTTTATTGGGCATAGAATAGATAAGATACTCCATAGTGAAAAGATCATTGGGAAAAATCATTTATGCTAATGAGCTTTTCTCGAGATGTTTTTTCCTAAGCGACATGTTAAGCATCATAGTCAGCTCAGGTCCCACATTAAGGATCACCTTCTATACTTGTTAAAATAATCCATATTAATATTAATCCTTTTTGATACTTAATAAATCATTAGTCTCATATTAATCCCTATCAATATTTAATAAATAATTAGCCTAACTAATAGACAACTGAAATGTCTAAGCCATTGGATCAAATGTTAGACGACTGAAATGTTTGAGGCCATTAGATCCATAAGTAAATAGTTTTATATATGTTTTTTATAATGTTCGTGTTTTTTTTTAATAAGTTAGATTGAATTTAGGTTTTGGTGACTTTGTCAACTACACAAAAATAAAAATTAAATTAAATTAAATAAAAAAATTGACATAATGTAATGAACATATTAACTAGGTCAACATACAACAAGAAAATAAAAATAATAAAATAAAATAATACTAAACTATAAAAACAACCCATGGTATTCATGTGGAATGTAGTTTATCTAAATGGGGAAATTAAGATGTCCTAACTCTGGATCTACCAAGATAGAGCTAAACTAATTATTTAATAAAATTATTTCTACATGCTTATAACCATTATTCCTTTAAAATTTTACTTAGTAAAATTTATCTAAAATTTCATGCATGCAAACATACATATTTTTTCTTGTTCTATATTATTTTTGTTACAACTATTTTATTATTCCAAAAATACATAAGTACATAATAGTTTGTAACTACATACATATTCTTTCGTATTTCTTTTGTAAATGAATATCAAATTTCTTCCGTTCAAAAAAATATATATACAACTATATACATATCTTTAATTACATAATCGTAGCTAAAAAATCTTACATGTTTTTTACTTTATAATCATAAGAAATTTTCATATTAAATGATGTCAAAATTTCTCTACCTTTTATTCTGAAATTTTAAACAAATTTTTTCACTACATAATTTTAACTTTTATAGTTTTCTATTTTTCATTTCCAAAAAAAACTTAGAAAAGAAAAAAAACAAAATTTTTCACTATATAATTTTAGCTTTTATAATTTTTTATTTTCAATTAAAAAGAAACTTACAAAAGAAAAAACCCACTTTTTCCTTACTGTAGATTATAGTTTTACAAAATTGACACTATGTGATTAACAATAGAGTAAGTTGAGACAACCCTAAGGCGTTTTTTGTACAAGTTTTATCATAACCTTTCCCTCCATCCAATATATAATGTAGAGTCTTCTGAAGAGAGTGTATATTCAAGTTAACTTGATCCACAATCAAATAAAATGCCCATAGATTTCACAAGTTATTCGTTTATAACTTGATCCACAATTAAAGAAATTGGCTAGGGATGTCAGAATTTATCATTCGCACAGTGATGTATTGACGTTATCAGTTGAAATGGATCCTATTAGATGCATGGTCCTAGAGACAATAAAAAATTCAAAAAATATATATGTTATGACATCCTTAATGTCTACAAAGCATCCAAATTTCCCATCTTATACAACAATTTCTAACAATAACCACTCAATTTACTCTCCAATTTTTGAAACCCCCACCCATGCTGGGGAGATCACACTGTGAAATCAAATGTTTCTCTGGCTATTTTAAACGGTTCATAAACAAAGCAGACAGAGCAGACAACAAGAAAGTCAATATTGTAGTCTAATAAATAATTTTTGAGTCATTGTGACAAAAAAAAATTCACATTAGCTCACCAAATATATCTAATGCTATAAGTATCTAAGATGATATCAACATTTTGAATCATGATAAGTAGGTGAAAACCAAAACTAAGTTGTGGCCACAAGCAAAAAATCACAGCAACTCACATAATATATCCAAGGTTGTAATGAACCCCATACATAGTGATGGACCTCATGGGAATTTCAATGGACATAGAACACCACCCAAAAATTCTATACTCTTGATCAATTTAGAATAGTCTAAGATGTGTAAAATATTTTAATAAGAAACCAGATTTGTAATTGTAACTTAAATTTGTGAATTTAATTTGTATTTTTTTTCTTATCCAAGTTTTGAATCATGATAACTAGGTGAAAACCAAAACTAAGCTGTAGCCACAAGAAAGAGAATCACAACAACTCACATAATATATCCAAGGTTGCAATGAACACCATACATAGTGATAGACCTCATGAGAATTTCAGTGGACATAGAACACCACTCTAAAATTTCTATACTCTTGATCAATTTAGAATAGCCTAAAATGTGTAAAATATTTTAATAAGAAACTAGATTTGTAACTATAACTTAAATTTGTGAATTTACTTTGTATTTTTTTTTCATTATGTATATAGAGAAAGACTAAAATAAGTTTGGAGTTAAGAAAACAAACCATAACATAAAGAAAGATATCTCCTTCCAAAAATGTCTGGATATTAAAATGACATTCACTTTATTGTATACCAAAACTAATTTTCTTCATATACAATTTCAGATAAGCATGCAATTAGCCCTAGAATATATAGATGAACTTGGAGTAAACTCTATTTTTGTTAATAAAAATTCACTTTATTTACATCTATGCTAGATAAATTGTACTCGAATGTATTTAAAATATTTTATTTGTATTACATGCTCATCTCATACTTGTTTAAGAGGATTATTAATCACCAAAAGATTTTCAATCCCAATTTCCTTTTTCAATATCTATAACAAACTTTTTATATATGTGAACATATTATGTTGGTTTACATATATGTTTTCACTCCCAATTGCCTATTTCAAAAATCTATAACAAAATGTTCCTTTCATTCCTTCATGATGGCTCCTTATCTGCAAGATATTATTTTTTCTAGGCTACTCTTTCCTATGGTATTGCCTTAAAATGTTTCTTTTGCAACATGTGGTGCAATTTCTAGTTAATATTGTTTTCAACTAATTATTTATTATAAATATGTATTTAAATTTTATTGTATCAAATTTAACATTAGAACTATTACATAAAAGTATTGAAAAAGGTTATTGATTATAAATGTGTAGTTAAATTTGACTCTATAAAATTAAGAAAAAAAAATAACAATTAAAAAAAGTATTAAAAACTAGTTTTTTGTGTGGTGGGTGGGGTCTCTCAAATGAAAAAATTAGCATGTTTCTTTACTATGTACTTGATGGTAGAGCTATACTATCACCATTTTATAAAAATGATATTAATTATCAATTTATATAGAATTCCAGTTTTATTAAATTTGATATTAAAAATATTTGAAAATGAAATTATTAATAGAATGGTAAGAATTTTGGTGATCCATACTGTAACTAAATATTTTAATGATATAATTAATATGAAAAACATTTATCTATAAAATATGGTAAAATTTATTATAAGTTTATTACTTTCATTATTGTGTTTTTAATATAATTAATTGTAATTTTATATAATAGAAGAAAATGTAAAAATTAATTCACAAAATGCATTTTGTCATTGCAAAGGGGAAGATTTGAAAATCATGAATATGATTTATCTAAAATAATTTTTTATTAATAAAAGTTTTGCTAAATAAAAATATATATTAACAATGTGATATAATTAAATTTGAAAACTTTTAAATTTTAATTTATTTTATTAATATGATTTATAGCACTCATTACAGGTTCAATTCTCTTTCTGGATCGGGGTGATGTATTTGGACATGTTAATGAAAATGAAGTAAAAAAAAAGAGAAAAAAATGAAAAATGAAATGAACTACCAAACTTCAAAAAAAAAATAAAAAAATCTAAACTAAACTAAAATCACACTAATCATAGAACTCGGACCTCCCATTTCAAAATAATTCATACCCTATTGTAGACGGAATCCATAAAAAAATTTCATAACCTGGTTAAAAAAAATAAATTTAACAAGTGATTTCACAATATTATTTGTTCGAGGTATTATCTGTGATGTAGTTAAACCTTTCTTCAATGTTATGTAGTTACATTGTCCAACTTATTTAATTGATGGACAGTGTATGATGTAGTCAAACTTATTATTGCAATTGAGTTTTATAAGTTTAGGTGACGTGGTCAAAGTAATGACTACAAATAAAAATCTAGTATTATTCCTTCAGGTAATGTGGTCAAACATGATGGGAAGGGGAAATCATCTTTAACCTGCAAACCTTAACTTGCAAAGCTATACAATAGGTGCCCTGGCTACCTTCACAATACACAGTGTTTAAGTTTCTGCTACATTGTGTAAGTGACTCAAGCTGTTTGTGTGCTTCAACATTACCATGGCGCGTATATCATCTGTGGCATTCCTGTTTCTTTTTGTGGTTCTTTTCGCACTGTGTGTTTTAAACGGTGTTGATTGCAGGGATGGAAAATTGTTGAACGAAGAGAGTTTGGTTTATCTGCAAGGTCATGGTCGCGGCAAAGTCACTGGCAACAGTGGAGCTAGTGCTAGTTGCAATCCGTCGGGCTCTGGTTCTGGTGGTCATCAATCCGTTTCAAAAGGCGGTTCTTCAGCCTCCGCAAATTGTAATGCCTCCAGCTCCCCTGGTTCTCCCGGCAATGGAAATGCTTTGGCTTCAGATTCTTCTAGCGCTTCGGGTTCGGGATCTAGCTCCGGCTCTGTTTTTGGCGGCGGGAAGGGCCACTAGACTGGTATTATCCTGATCTGGATAGGGCTACTATCAATATGAAATTTTTCTGCCATGAAATTATCGCGCGCCATACTGTTTTGTGTTTGGAGTAATCGTACGCTGTTTTTAAGATTATACTTACCTGTCTTTTCAGCATTTCTTTCTTTGTGTTTTAAAATAGTTATTCAGGGCTTCCCGTTAGGATTACTGTTTTTTATTTCATAATCGTGTAATTGTTTCTGTATGGTCTAAATATGTTTCCTTAAATACATTCCAGACACACAGAGGGTTTGGTATACTTATAGATTGGTTATAATCCACTAAAAGCGAACGTTATAAAAATGTGTAGTATAACAATCCATATAACCTATACATTACACTTCAAATAATTGTAAACACACATCTATATAGATCGTTGTATGAAATACAATTTTCATTCATTTTTCTTCCTTATATTATAAGGTGGAAATGGTTTCCGTTATAAATCAGGGCAAGTTGATTGAGGTTATCTGGATCTGGTTTTGGTGTTGGTTAGGGTCAATAAGAAATCTTTCTGCAATGTAATAATGGGGTGCCATACTGTTTTGTCTTTGCTGTAATGGTTTGTTGTTTTAAATTTTATACTTATGTAGTTTGAGTTCTTTCTTTCTTGGAGTCTTAAAAACCTATTTATTTATTTCAATGTGTAATTGTTTCTAAATGGTTTAAACAAGCTTCTTTAAATGCAAAGACAAACACACAGAAGGGCTATTATATTTTATGGAATGTTTGTAACTCCCCAAAGTTAACGGTATAAACATATGTAGCATAACAATAAATATGGCTTGTGTGTTACTCTTTAAAAATAATTTTAAATACATTTTATATAGATCGTTGTATGAAGTTCAATCTTCGTTACGTTTCCTTCTTTATATTGTAAGGTTTAAATGGTTTGCAATCGTTATATATGTTCGGAGTATAGAATTGTCAAATATTTTATGTATGATTATTGATTCCAGCTGGAGTCGAGTTGTTCGGAGTATTTATTTGTTAGATGTTTTATTTATGATTATTGATTCCATGAGGAGTCCAATTGTCCAGTTCTAATCGATAAGAATATGAGAATCTGTTAAACCTAGGTTGATTTCAAATTAATTATTTTTTCGCTAAAAGATTTATTGAACTAGTTAAGTGTTTTAGAGGAAGTTATCTTGACAAATTAATTATATAGTTATATTATAAGAATATTTAATATGAATATTAATGTTTTCTGAAATAATTTTAATTATATTATTCGAGGAATCTAATAGGAATTTAGGAGTCTTAACATATAATTATTAGTAAATTTTAGGGATCTATATTATGTTTATCACTTTTTAAATTAGGCAGGGGTTAAATTTGACGGGTCCTCTTACCCATAAATGAAATCTTTTATGACTTGTTTATTTTTAAAATGCTCATTTTATGACTTTTAATATATATTTTTAGGAGTTTTATATAATTTTTTCAAATTATATTCACTTTCTATTGTATGACTTTCAATATCTATTTTTATTTGTTTTATTTAACTTCAAATATATTCACCATATTTCTTTTATAGATGGAAGAATTAAGATGAATCTAGAATCTTGAATAAATAGAGAAATTTCCAATATTACAAAATATATTCAAACTTTAAACTATTAACTTATTAAAAAAAAATTAATCAAATTAAAACAATTCTATCTTATTTCAAAACTATAATAAAATTTTGTACAATTATCTAAATTTTAAATCATTTATTTTGAAATTTAAAATTAAGTTAAATTAAATATTATATTCAATAGAAATATTTAAAATTGTGTAAACTAGAAACTCAATAGCGATCTAATAGCAATAAGTAAATCTCACTACTATATGCATCTTGTTCTCTCACACACCTCTTTCCTCACCATCAACAAATAAACCTGAATTGAGACTTGAATTGGTGCTGCAAAATATTTTAAAATATAAAATATCAGCTAAATCCCTACGAGGAAAACACGAAAAACTTCAGATCTTCAATAATATTTTTCTCACTCATTTTGGTGACTCTCTTCACTCCATTTGCAACAAAAGAAGCATGACGTAGGCTTACGAAGGTTATTGAAATATTTGAGATTTAAACTTAGCTCATGAAACCTATTCAGATGCGTGGATAGTTGTCCCTCTCTATTATGTAACTTCTTAACAAAGGATCAGGATTGCAATCAAAGGCTATGCTAGGAATAGGTTAACGCCACTAGTGTTTCAAAAGATTAGCTCTAATATGAATATAAAAGTAATCCAACACTACTACAGTGGTTATCATCTTGCTTCATAATCCTTTGAAGGGAATTGTGCTTTATATAAATTTATCGTTATATATATATATATAAAAAATCAATTTTATTTAAATGAAATCATGTATTATAAAAGAGATCTATTCATATAAAAAAAAAATATGTGGTATAACTTTCTATTAAGCTCATTATAAGGCATTCATTGTAACATACTAGTTTTAATTTTATTTCGTATCAATATGAATCTCTACTTTAATTTATACCATTTAAAATATAACATATGCTTAATAATTCTTGTAATTCTTTAAGATATTATAGAGGTACACATTATTTAAGTTCACTCCTCTATGGGGGTTTTTATTTGGAGCAAGATCATAAAACAAAAGTGGATATTCAAAAATATGAAAAAATGTTGTTGATGTCCACATGGAAGGGGATGGAATCCATTGATGCATATTGATTTCAAACATTATTGTTTCTCCATTAAAATAAATAAATAAATAAATAAATAAATAATTGGGGTACTAGAGGCCATAGATACCATAGGTAATTTAACATATTTTCAATTGATTATAAGAATAATGCTTGTTGCAAAGCCTTTCAAAATGGACAAGTTCAGATTGTTTCAAAATGCACAAGTTCACATTTTTGATCAAATCTATAACCACCTGGATGCCAAGGAGTAAAATAAGATGCCTAGAGGGCAAAATGGTACATCCATTGATACCATAATATTCATGCATGAAAAAAGGTTATAAAACAAATCCATCCATACCATAATATTCATGCATGAAAAAAATTATAAAACGAATTCTACAGTTAAAACAATTATAAAACAAATTTTACTATGTTGATTGATTCTAATGGAGGATATTACAGGGTTGACCTTCTATAAATTATAGTTTTGTTTGAATGTCAATAAAATTTGAGACTAATAAATTATATTTATTTTTAATTTTTACCAAACTGATTAATTTTGATGCAACTAATGAGGAATATAGGAAGATATGTGCTAGTAAACTGTTGTTTCGAACAACATAATTTGTTTTTCAAGTTAAAAAATAAAGAAAAAAAATCATTAAAATGACTTAATAGATAATTTCACCTAAAAGCTACATTTCTCTTGGAACTGCTATATCTTATAGTATGGACAATGAAAAACTAAACTATTTATATACTATCGTTGAAACTGAAAGAAAATAAGCGGTAATGTGGTAACATAGAAAACCAAAAAAAAATTAGCAGAAGGAAATTAAATGAGAGGAGTTTACTTACAATTTCTAATTTGTGACTTCCTAAGTTTTTTCTTTTGCAAGCTTCGGGCTCCAGCAATATCCTGTATTCCCTCTAGGAAAGCTCCAGGATCGAGCATTCTGATGGGCATTGGGACTTCACTACACAATCTTGAGAAATCTTCTAGATTCCACAACAATGCCGGATACAATTTGAGTTTAAGAATTTTACGAGTCATATTTTCATAAATTCTTTGAACTCCATCATCAACCTCTTACCAAACCAATGCAAAATTACCAATGTTGTCTGAGTTAATGCGTTAAATATGTCACTGGCCAATAGGCCATCTAAATCGTTTTAACTCTATACCTAAATACCTTAATGATATTGAAATCTTGAAATATGGATCTCCTGCTCCATAAAAAAATGTATATGATGATGATCATGGGAGTCTTGGAGTGTGTACCTAACTTGAAATCTGGATCTGTTTCCCGAAAAAAATATGGATGGTATATGCTGAACTTTATTCTTGGTCGGTTCTACATACATTCCCCTTAACTTGGAACTTCAAGAAATACGGTACTGTGTGATAAGGAAAAGAGAACCATAACAATAGAGTGAACAAACCATTTTAATTTTTTTTTGCATTATTGGTAGTTTGTTCACACTTCAAAATGAAGTGGAACACATAGGAATCAATATGGGTATTCCTATATTAGGAATGGGATTCCTAAGTTGAAGTTATATATATATAAATTTAAAACTTGTCAATTTTTTATATGCCGGTGAATATGAATGTTTTAAAAATCATTGGCGAGTTAAGAATAACTTAAATATTTTAAAATAAATCAATTCTAAAAAATATGAAAACCTGCAAAAGAGCGTTAATTATAAAGTTTGGTCTTCCTGGAGATTTGAACCTGGGATCTCTCTACCAAATAAAACTAAGGCATACATTTTATAATTTAATTTACATTGATTTTATATAATTTATAGTGATTCTTAAAATTTAAAGTTTACATAATTTATTTTTACATAATAATTAATTTGTTTATATATACTTTTTCTTAAAAAATTTCATGATTATTAAAATATATATAAAATTATAAAAATAATTTACTAATATAAATTTTAAAAAATAGTTTATCTCTGCAAATACCCGTGTGAATAATGTAACTTTAATGAGATTTAGAATTTCATTTCCACGCTGTGTCATTTCAAACAGTGTGAATAATGTAACTTTAATGAGATTTAGAATTTCATTGAGTTATTTCAATCATTAAAACTGTAAATTATTTTTTAATTTAATTTTTAATTAAATTTATTAAATATTATTTTTTGTTTTTTTTTAAATAATATTATTATTATAATTATTCTGATTCTATATTATATTTTTATGATTTTGAATTTGTGACTTTAGGAGAAAATTCATATTTTTAATTATTTTTGGGTTAATAAAAGTTGTTATAAAATTTAAAATTTGTAAACCATTATTCATAAGAAAGTAATCTCTTTTCTTTATCTATAACAAAAATTACTTCGCAGACACATATACTCTACATACTCTATCTCTAAGCTATAACTTTTTAGGAAAAAACATATGCTTTTAAAAAATAAGCTATAAGCCATCATCCATAAAAATCTAATCCCTTATATTTATCTATAATAAATATGTTACTATAAGTTATCATTACTTTATTTTATATATTATTTACTCAAAATAATTACACTGTTTTATATATTATTATATTTGAAACAACAATTATCTAAAAAAAAATCAATTTATGGAAAAATAAACATCTAATAATAAATAAAAATATCATAAAATAATTTAAATTTTAAAAATTAATTATAATTAAAAATTTAATTTTTTAAAAATATATATTAATAAATTTTAACTTATCATAATTCAGTGACGGAATCAATACTATTGATAATCATTACTATCTACTCATATAGAGAATATCATAATTCAGTAACCAAATCAATATCATTGATAGTCATTACTATCTACCCATACATTTGGACTCCTATTAAAAAAAGAAGTTATTAATTTCTTGTGAAGGAGACTTAGGGCCACAGAGGACTCTGAAGAAAGAAACCTAGGAAGAGCTAGTTAGTATTCTCTGAGCCAGACATACGATGAGGGGTCTCAACCAAAACCCGCAAACAGGTGTTTAATGTCCTCAAAGCCAGACTTATTCTAAAAGAAAGTACCAACCAGGGTAGCTTCGGTGCCCACCGTGTAATGAGGTATATTCCTTGCTCAAGAGTATTTTCTCGGTTTGAGAACCTGAGTTTACCATTCCATTTTTAGCTCTGAAGGTGCTATCCTTTTCTAAAATGCCAACTGATTCCTTGTTTCATGTGGATCTCAATTCACATAAGAAAATAAATGCCTGCGTTATTTATCTTTAAACGTTTGGTAGTCAAATAAATGCCTTTGTCCAGCTGTGCAAATCTACATCAAATTCACGTTATGGAATTAGAATTATAATTATGCGATATATTTATAGCTATATATATTTTTGTTATATAATTGTGTGATTTTATCTATATATATATATATATATATATTTTGGTTATAGTTATACCTAATACAACTAGATATAATTTTAGATTATAATTTTATAATTATATAATTAGTTATAACAAAACATATAACAACAATATTTAACTATGTATAATTATATTTAACTTACAATATATCATAAATAATATATAGTTTAATATATATATTTGAATATATGCTTCTGTGATTTATAGTAATTTATCATATATGTTTTACTTATCATTATATTAGACAAAAAAATCGTGTATGCTTTTTGAATCAGTCAATGTTTTTCATCTTTTAAACTAGATGAGAGATCACACCCATTCATTAAGCTTATACGGATATATAGAAGACTCACTAGCTGTTGGAAAAATAGCTAGTTGAACTAAGAAGGAAAAATTAGTTTTTTTTCCAACACTTAGTTCGCCTTCTCTACATATATATAAGCTTAATGACTAGAGTGATCTCTCATCTATTCCTGAAGATAAATCACACTGATTAGTTCTAATCCACCATTTTCTATCAATTAACAACCAAAATATATATGATACATTAACATATATAGTTATGTTATATAATAATTTAACATATGTATAATTATGTTGACTCATTATATAACAATAATATGATTATATTTTCTATATAACTAAATATATATAATTATATATAATATAATATAATTATATATATAACAATGTTAAATATTTTGTTATAATTATACACTACTTAGGTTATATATAAACTATATTATTTGCTATTTGCAATAAGCATCTTTATATGGACCAATATGGATGTGCCCACATTGAATTTTTTTTTAACACATCTTTTTAATTTCTGGATGTCCATGATTAAGGCTAAGCTAATATGCTTCTTCTGAGTTCCAGATCTTCGGGGTTAAATTTGACGGGTCCCCCTACCCATTAGTGGACTTTTTTATGTTTTTTTTTTTAATTTTTAAACTATTTATCTTATGACTTTTAATATTTATTTTTAGGGATTTTATTTAACTTCTTCAAATTATAATCACTTTTTATTGTATGACTTTTAATATCTATTTTTAGGGATTTTATTTAAATTCTTCAAATTATATTTAGGAGTTTTCTTTTCCTTCAGCTTTCTTCAAATTATATTCTTTAAATCTTATTGCAAAACTATAATATCATTTTTATACAATTATCTAAATTTTAAATAATTTATTTTGAAATTTAAAATTAAATTAAATATTCAATAGAAGTATCCAAAATTGTAAAAAGTACAAGCTCACTACAGCAATGGGTAAATCTCACTAGGTAAACCTAAATTGAGACCTCAATCAATGCTACAAAATATTTTAAAATATAAAGTATTTGCTAAAACCCTACCAAGAAATCAACACTAAAACCTTAGATCTTCAATAACATTTTTCTAACTCATTTTGGTGATTCTCTTGACCCCATTTGCAAGCAGAGAAGTATGACTTAGGGTTACAAAGATTGTTGAAATTTTCGAGATCTCAACTTAGCTCAAGAAACCTATTCAAATATGTAGAAAGTTTTCTCTCTATATTATGTAACTTCAAGTGCAAGACCTTCTTTTTTTGTTTTCCCACAAAAATCCATTGGAAAATGACACCACAAGCTTCCCCACTTTCACTGGTAATCATAACTAAGCTTAAGCTTAAAATGATAGCATTAAACTTGGTGACTGTGTTAGTTAAAAAAGGATTAGGATTGCAATCAAGGACTATACTCACAATAGGATAACGTCAGTAGTTTTGGAAAGGATTAGCCACTAGTGTTCCAAAGGATTAGCTATAATATGAATATATAATTAGTGCAACTCTATTACAGTGGTTATCATTTTGCTTCACAAACTTGTGAAGGGAATTGTTATATATATATATATATATATATATCTTTGACTAAAACAATGTATTATAAATAATTACTTTAATTTTATTTTTTCAATTATGAACTCATATAAAAAACAATATGTGACATAACTTTCTATTAACTCATTATAAAATATTCATTGTAAAATACTCGTTTTATTTAATATTAATATGAATCTCTAATTTAATTTATACTATTTAAAATATAACATATTCTTAATAACTATATTAATTCTTTAACATCATTTAAGTTCACCCCTCTGTGGGGGGTATTTATTTAGAACACGATTAAAAAATAAGAGTGGATATTCAAAAAATGTGTAAAAATATGTTGATATGGGCATGGAAGGGGTGGAATCCATTGGTTCATATTGGTTTCAAATATTATTGTTTCTCTATTATAAATAAAAAAAATTTGTCCTAGAGACCATAGATACCACAGATAATTTAACATCTTTTTAATTGATTATAGTAATAATTTTTGCTGCAACACTTTTCAAAATGCACAAATGAATCTATAACAACAGAGATGCTTGGGAGTAAAATAGGATACCCATAGGTAAAAATAGTACAACCATCCATACCATAATATTCATTCATGAAGAAAACTATAAAGCAAAGCCATCCATACCATAATATTCATGCATGAAAAAAAATCATAAAAAAAACTTCTACTCTTAAAACAATTATAAAAGAAATTTTACTTTGTTGATTGATTTTAATTTCTACGAAACCTATTAATTTTGATGCAACTAATGAGGAATAAAGGAGGATATGTGCTGATGAATTGTTGTTTTGAACAAAAGAATTTGTTTTTGTACATAAAAAGAGGAAAGAACAAAAATCATTAAACCTATTAATTTTGATGCAAATAATGAGGAATAAAGGAGGATATGTGCTGATGAATTGTTGTTTTGAACAAAAGAATTTGTTTTTGTGCATAAAAAGAGGAAAGAACAAAAATCATTAAAGTGATTCAATAGATAATTTCACTTTAAAACTGCATTTCTCTTGAAAATTCTATATAGTATAATATGGATAATGAAAAACTGTTGACATACTATGGCTGAAACTGAAAGAAAATCAGAGGTATTGTGGTAACATAGAAAACCAAAATGGTAATATAGCAAACCAAAAAAAAAGAAAAATGAAATTACAGGAGAGGAGCTTACCTACAGTGACTGCGAATTTATGAGTTCCTAGGTTTTTTCTTTGGTAGACTTCAGGCTTCAACAATATCATGTATTCCCTCTAAAAAGCACTCTGTTGGGCATTGCAATCTTTCCAAATCTGCTAGGTTCCACAACAATGCTGCATACGATTTGAGATTATGATAAAATTTGGATCGAAGAAGATCGATATCATATGAAAAAAAAAAAAATTAAGAATTTTACAATATGAGTAAGTCATATTTTCATAAAATTTTGAACTCCGTCATCAACCTCTTCCTAAACCAACCTCTTCCTAAACCAATGCCAAATTACTAATTTTGTATGCATTAAATATTTCACTAGCCAATAGGCGAACTTCGTTGTTTTACCTATGTACCTAACTACCAGATAACCTCTTACCAAACCAATGCCAAATTACAAATGTTGTATACATTAAATATTTCACTGGCCAATAGAGGAACTCCGTCGTTTTCACTGTGTACCTAACTACCATAATGGTATTGAAATCTTGAAATCTTGCTGCCCGAGAAAAGGTCAATATGATAATGAGAGCATCCGATTCGGGAAATAAAGACTTAACCAACCCACTTAATGGATAAAAAATGATATATCCGGAAGTTTATTTTGGGGTCATACATTTCCCTTCACGTGTAACCTCACGAAATATTGTAGTGTGTGATAAAGAAAAGAAAACCCTACTAATAGTGTGAAACAACCATTTTAATTTTTGTTCGTAGTTTGTTCACACTTCAAAATGACCTGGAGCACCCAAGATTCATATTATATATATATATATATATATATATATATATATATAACTCGTCAATTTTTTTATATGTTAGTAAATATGATTATTTTAAAAATGATTAGTGAGTAAAAATAAAGTGAATATTTTGAAATAAACAGTATTTTAAGTTTAAAAAATGTGAAAACATGCATACAGACTTTATGTTTTTTAAAGACTGGTTTCACATGAAATTTGAACTTTGGATCTCTCTGCCAATTAAACCGAAAACATGAATTTTTATAATTTAATTTATATTATTTTATATAATTTATATTGATTTTTTAAAATTTTAAAATTGCATAATTAATTTGTTTAAATATAATTTTCTTAAAAAATAACTCATAATGATTTTTTAAATATAAAATTTTAAAAATAATTTAATAATATAAATTTTAGAAAATAGTTTATTTCTCCAAATACCCGTGGGAATAACGTAACTTTAACGGGATTTGGAATTTCATTTCCACGAGCTTTGTTATTTCAGTCATTAAAATTGTAAATTAGTTTTTAACTTACTTTTTAATTAAATTTACTAAACGTTATTTTTTGTTTCTCTAACAAATATTATTATTATTATAACTTTTCTGATTATATATTCCATTTTTATGATTTTGAACTTGTGATTTTTTAGGAGCAAAAACATTCGGTTAACTATTGTTTGGCTAACAAAACCTATTATACTACATAAAATTTGTAAGCCATCATCCATAAGAAAGTAATCTCTCATCTTTATTTATAATAAATATCACTTAGTAGACACACATACACACATACTCTACCCCTAACCTGTGACCTCTTAGGAGGAAACACATACTCTAGGAAGAGACACATACTCTTAAAGATTACACCATAATCCATCAACCATAAGAAACTAATCCCTCATCTTTATTAATAATAAATATGATACTATAAGTTATCATTACATTATTTTATTTATTATTTATTCACAATAATTACATTGCTTTATGTATTATTATATTAGTAGTTGTTATATTATCCTGAACAACAATTATCTGAAAAATAGTTTCAATTTATGGAAAAATAAGCATCCAATAATAATTATAAATATCATCAAATAATTTGGACTTTAAAAATTAATTATAATTAGAAATTCATTTTTTAAAAATATATATATTATTAAATTTTTCTATACAATAACAAAAAATGCAGTGACACATGAATACTATAATTCAGTAACCACATCAATACTATTGATAATTATTACTCTCTACTCATACAAAATACATCATAACTCAGTAACCAAATCAATATTATAAATACCCATTACTATCTACCCATACACCCATATAGTTTTAGTCCTATCAAAAAAATTATTAATTTCCTCTGAAGGAGACTTACAGTCACAAAGGACTCTGAAGAAAGAAACCTACGAAGAGCTATTTAGTATTCTCTAAGCCAGACATACGATGAGGGGTCTCAACAAGGAACCCGCAAACAGGTATTTAATGTCCTCAAAGCTAGACTTATTCTAACAGAGAGCACCAACCAAGGTAGCTTTGGTGTCCACCATGCAATGAAGTATATTCCTCGCATTAAAAATTCACAATGCAGATCTTTTTTACTATGTGGTGAGAAAAAGTTGATTGTCAACCTGTTGTTTCTCATCATGTTGTGTTGAAATATATTATGAACAATGCTTCAAAGGCAGAAAGAACTTATAAAATTTATCAGGATATGTTGAAAAGAGTTTCTTCTGGCAATGCATGTGATGCTCTTGCGTTGTCTGCATACATAAGGTTCCTTGTTGAAACACTTTTTGAGCATGATATTGGAGCACAAGAAAGTTTCCATATGTTGTTAATGTTGCATCTTGCTATTTGTAGCCATAAATTATTCCCTTTAAATGTTGGGAATTTTTTTATCAAAGGCTTATAGTACATTCTAATTACATTTCTTGTGGGAACAATATTTCCGAGAAACAACGCTCCATTTTTGGGCCCATCTGTGCCTGATTGCAATGGAAAGGTCATGGAGTTCTAATTTGAGGGTAGACATGAGCAATGGAAAGCACAAGATTCCCATGTTTTTGTTCATGGCTAGCCACATTTTTATGTTGGTCCTGATGGAGGCTCTAATGACTTTGAAAAATTTTGTTGGACAAAGATGTTGTTGTACAAGCCATTTCACGACATTACTTTGGTTATTACGCTCATAAGAGAAAAAATCATTGGGAACTGAAGGAATTTCAGATATAAGCCGGGACTTTATCTTTTCAAAAGGGGCATACTAGCCACACTAATAATAGGTCACAATACATGCCAAGTGGAATTGTGTGCCAAGTGCTAGTGTATGGCAATGGATTCAACCAAGGTGTTCCAGGGCATGCTAGGGAC
Source organism: Pinus albicaulis (assembly GCA_034641835.2). Classification (NCBI taxonomy): domain Eukaryota; kingdom Viridiplantae; phylum Streptophyta; class Pinopsida; order Pinales; family Pinaceae; genus Pinus; species Pinus albicaulis. The sequence continues at coordinate 810,229,691 of CM076570.1, forward strand.
TACATGCATGCCGACACATACTATGAGAGTTCTACGTTATTCTAGCACATGCCACCATGTGCTTGTGCGTCATTGTCATGACAAGATGTTCTAGGTACAGATACTTTCCAAGACATGTGAAGTGCTAGAAAATGTTAGTTTGTGCCAAACCATTAATTTAAGGTGTGCCCGGATTTTTGAGGAGTGTTAGGTATTTATCATTAATATAATTAATAGAGATTGATTATGTATTAGATAATATATTTCCTACATACACTAGTGGGACTTATCTGAAGGGAATTTTCTAGATAACAAACTTAATAGATATGAATCATATGTTGACTCATAGGAAAACTCTATTCGACTAGTCATTACTTGAGGGAAATGATACACACTAATTAATTCTTAAAAATCTGACTAACTCTAACCACTATGGCCTTAGATGTACTATAAAAAAGACTCCACAATAATGGTATTAAATCACTATATTTTGACAAAAAATATATTAAGCACATAACATCATCAAAAACTCATTGGAATGATCAATGATGATGAACATTTTTTGATCGTCACCAAAAGCAAAAAAAAGAGCATGAGTGAGGGTCATTAAAAGTTCGTCACTAGAAGTGTCACGAAAGGGAGAATTAGTGATGGTCCTTTAACGACCCTCACCAAAAGTGTCATTGAAAATGGCTTTGGTGACGGACCTTAAATGACCATCACTATATACACTTACAGTGACACTTTTTTAAGGACCGTCACCATATGTGACATTAGTGACATACCTTAAAGGTCCCTCACAAGCATGACCCTCACCAATGTCCTTTTTTATGGTAGTGTAAGGAGCACTAAACACCTAAACTGACACAAATTATGGGTTACCCTAATTTTATTTCCACCAAAAATTTATTAATACACCAAATATACCACCGATGTCATTAATTAAAAGACGATAGTATAGCTAACTAAAAAAAAATTAAAGTATGGGGAAAAAATTTAGGCTCTTAAAGGAAATGCCAACATCAATTGGAAACAATAAAACCAACTATGGGATAGGTAAAGTATAACTTTGATGGAGCATCCAAATGAAAAAAAGGACTAGATACTTTTGGAGAGGTATTCAAAAACCATGCGGGTAAAATAATAGGTATCATACTCCAATTCCTAGTCCAAAAGAGAAATGAAGAAAAAATTCTAGGATGGATGTGTAGGATTAGAGAAAGCATGTGACTTCCCTTAAAACATATTTTATTAATAGGAAATTAAAAATTCATTATTGACACTTTAAGTAGGAAATTTGAAGAGAAGCCTGTCAAGATCAGGAAATTTGAAGACCTAATAGTTAATCTTTGTGAAAGAAACATCGAGTCAAGCTTATTTTGGGTTATTATTTGGAGTATCTATGAAACATAATGTGATAGAGGACTTCAAAGCTTAATCAACGATGTAACAAGAAGGTTTGGAACAGGGAATTCGGAAAAGGGTATTCAAAACTTAGGAAATATAGAAACATCAGTATTTATACCAAGACCTAAGTACATTACGAACTTAGATTATGATGGATAAAGAAACATTTTTATATCAAAATTAGCCCATCATTTGTTCTTTTTTTCTCCTCTAGAGTCAATTTCCAACATTCCATGAAAGATGATGGTGTTACTCAGTTTTTGATTGATTTTATGCCTTCTTTGCATAAATGGATTGGTTGTGACCACTATTCAATGTAGAAACTCCTCTAACCATCCAGTGTGGGCTATCTTCCACTACTCTCATTTTTCTATTCATGGAGACTTGGATGGAGATTTATTTTAATGTGCGTATATTCAACGAAATCAAGTGCTAATTATGCTCTTACAAGGTGTGTATTTTGATGCTTCACCTCCACTCACTAGAAGGGATACTTTTGGAAAGCCACTCACTATTCATATGCAGTGAATATTATCATTTCTTTGGTTTGTTAATGATAAAAAAATAATATCTTATGTTTCTGATGTGATCCTTAGGTGGTCGAGAATAATATTTCTCTAAACATTATATATATTTCATAGTGTAGAATAGGAGTATTTCTATGTAAGTTCATGTTAAATATTAGTCTTCATATTTTCAAGTTAGAAGGAGGAATTGCTCAAAACTAGAATTTGGATTCAAATGTTACAAAAAACGATGTACACATTATTTCATGTAAAGCATTGCATTTTTTTTAATTTCTTAATTATTGGAGCCATATTTTCCATGGTATTCTATATTCCTCCATTCAATTCTACATTCCACACAGTTGAACAAGGGTTATGTTTTTTTCTTGAATATCTGATTTATACTATTGACGCGGAGGTAGTATTGGAAATAATTGGTTTATATTCCTAGTGATAGCACAAAGCACATATGTCCCAACCCATTTCCCTTGGAGGGATATCAAAAGCATCAGAACCTGAACAATCAAACTCTGTAAGAAAGAGAATATGATTTGAAATGAAAGGACCCCTCAGGAGGACCATCAACTTATCAATCCAAAAGGCACAAGAAAGCTACAAGTAGTGATCCTCCCAAGGATCAACAGGAAGGAGGGGACAAAGGAGTTGAGGCAAAACTAGAGGCTGGGCATAAGTGAAGAGAGGAAGAACTCAAGAAAGCCCAAAATGCCTTGGCTCAGCAACAAGAAGAAGAGAAACAAAAGAAACATGTTGAGGAACAACACAAGAAACGACAGAAATAAGAGTGGAAAAAGAAGAAATCAAAAGAGGCTCGCAAGGAGAAGGAAGAAGAGGAACGACACAAAAGGGAGGCCGAGAATGAGATGAAACAAGAGCAGGACAAGGAAGAAGCGAAGAAGAAGATAAAGGAAGTGGAAGCTCAGAAGCTACAGGAAGATATTTCCAAAAAGGCAGAGGGAAGTCGGTCACAACCCTAAAAAATCGGGAAGCAAACAAACCTGCCACACATTGGCGTGCCCTCGACAACTCCCATGACAGAAGGACACCTCCCACTCTTAAAACTCAGTATCCTAGAGGAGCATGAGGACGATGTACTAGATCTTACAAGACTATCTTACGGTTAGTACACTCAGAAAATCAGATAGGAAAAGGAGAAAATGCCTTGCACGGAATCCAGCCGAGCCTCTCATAGTCACCATGGAGAAAGACATAGTCTTGGACACCATGACTAACCCCATCATGATAGAATTGGTTGGAACCGTTTTTGTAGCTGCCACATAAGAGAGTGTTAGGAGGAAGAGTAGAGAAATCTTGTTTCTGCAGAGTAGACTCCAGGCATCCGATCAAAAGGAAACTCAAGCAGATGTGGAAAAGAAAGCCCTAAAAACTTAAAATCAAAGGCTCCAACTCACACTCACTCAGGCCAACGGACTATAGACTTCCATTCAGGGGGAATTGGACATATTAGGAAGCACCATGAAGCAGGTATATGAGTATGATAACTATAAAACAGACAATCACTCCTTTGCTAGGAGCCCAAGACAAAACTAGGAAGAGTGTTATGAAACTAAAGGAGGCCTCCACAACACTAGACAACATACTTGAATAGTCCGAACAGTACCCATAGGCTCCTGACACCTTGCCAAATAAGGACTGGATCCACACTCAGAACGATAAGACACAAATATGGATGAAGTTAGACTCCAGGGACAAGCTCATAAAGGATGTAGAGAGAGTGATGTCTGCCTATGAGCACCTTATCAGTGGCATATATTCAATGGAGGAAGTCCACCGCATCCCTCCCTTAGGGACACTTGCCAAGCAGAAGACGAGGGAAGAGGTGATGCAAGACATCAAAGCATTCTTAGGAATTATCAAACAGGAAACCACTTCACAGGACCTCCCAGCCTCCAAGGAGAACATCGACCAATATATGATTACACCGGTCTGAATCTGCACTAAGCTGACCTCTCTCTCCAACCATATCAATACAAAGAGGCGCACTTTAGTTTTGGATGCTCTGGAATGTTTTCATAGGCTAGGAGAAGACATTCCTCAAATCACTCCACTAGCTGTCGACTACCTATCCTGGTAGACCTATCTCAAAAAGCAACAATAGGTAGAGACCCTAGATCTCTCCATTACACAGTTGCATCCCTGAAAAGACTGATTTTACAAGTATCAGGCACACGTAGGCTGGAGGTTTCAAATAGTACCCAGTCCCAGGTCACAACCTCAGGCAGGTCGCAAGTCACAAACCCTCCCAAATCGCAAACCATGCCAATAGTCGGGAAGTTGAAAAGGCAAGGTAGCCCAAGGGTCATTTTTGATTCTATATGTACTCCCTCGGGAGATAATCTAAGGACCTTTTTTGGGCTCCACAAGAGGAGAGAGATAATTGTACAACATTGATTGGATGATTCTGGGAATGAATACAGATAACTTTTTTTGACTCCATTATTCGATCTGATGGAAACTCATGTGTGTTAACATTATGAATATTATGTCCTAATGTACTTGCTATCATTTGTGATTGATTAATCTGCGTTTTTTTTTCGTGCAACATTTATATGTTTAAGCTCTTTGGATGTATTAATGGTATGTGGATGTTTAGCACAGGGATACGTTAATAACTTAGTTGTTGATATTGCCTTAATATTTTGGAAACACGCTTAATGAATTGAATGTTTCTCGACCATAGTGAATTGTTTCTCTTCTTGTCAAAGAAGCCTCTGTATGAGCATGACCCTAATGATGTGTTGCTAACAATACTTCTTTCAGATGCATGCTTTAAATCTCGCTTTGCTTTTCATAATGTTCCATTTCCAGGAGAACTCGTCAACCATTCGTTTCATATCATTCAAGTAGATGTTCATTCTCTTGTTCCTGAAATATACCTCCATCTGAGAAAAAACATACATCTCACCAATTCAATGGTAGTCGGGCCTACATACTGGACGGGATCCCTATCACAAACGGTTTAGGGTCTTGTTGGGACTTTATACCAGGGAGATCTCCTTACTGTTGGCAAGGCATTTTCCCATCAATAGAATGGAATATTGGGTCGTCTACTATAGGATATAGAAGATAACCAAGTAAAAGATGTGGCTATAAACTAAATTGGTAAGAGAATTCCCATGGATTTTCTAAATGGGGCATCCCAAGGAGATTTTATTGTATGTAGATGGGAAAGATATTATTCTTAATTATTGTAACTGTATGATAGGATTAAGAGAAAGATCAAAAAATTATACAAAATTAATGGCACTAAGCTAACATATTTCATATGTAAAAAAAAACGAACAGACATGTTAAAATATAACTCTAGATTTTGCTTGGGAGGAGGTCAAAGGTTTGAGCCTATTTTTCAGCCATCGTACAATTCAACGTGTGTGTACGTGCACAAGTGAATATTTAAAGTGATGATATAATCGATGTTGAAAGTATGATGGAGCATGGTATTTGGATAATAAAAGAAAGAGGAGTTGAGAAAATTATGAATATTATAGGGCCTTTTTTTCAATGAAGCCGTGATATAAGTGTGAAATGTTTTTTTTTTTTTTAATGTTTTTAACAATTTTGATCCTATCATTTATTTTATTTCTAAATATGGTATATAGTTAGGAAAATATATCTCCTCAAAAAATATACAAATATACAAAAAATAAACAAATATAGATAAAACTGTTAGAATATATCTATTTTTTTGAATTAATTAAATATGTGATAATATAAATTTATAATTTCTATAAATAAATTTATAATTCTCGGAAAAGAACTTGAAACAAGGCTCTTACACAGGTTAGTTCTGGACCTCTTACACAGGTTAGTTCTGGAAATTACAGACAGTCATATAAGGGGAAAAATAATAGTCAAAGAGACTTATTTGAAAAGTATCACAAACTGTTTATCCATTAATAAAAGGTCAAACGTGTAACACTATGGCTGATTAAAATCCCATTACGTAAATTTGATGTAGATTTGCACCGCTGGACAGTGAAATATATTTTTACGAATAGTTTAAATATAAAGCAAGCGTGCATTTATTTCCTTATCTAAATTCAGATCCACATGAAACAAGGAATCAGTTGGGCATTTTAGAAAAGGGTAGCACCTTCAGAACTAAAAATGGAATCGTAGATTGAGTTTCTCAACACCAGAAAATAAAACTGAGAAAGGAATATACTTCATCGGCACGGTGGGCACCAAAGCTACCCTGGTTGGTGGTCTTTGTTAGAATAGGTGTGGCTTTGAGCACATTAATTACATGTTTGTGGGTTTCCTTATCGATACCCTTCAGCGTTTGTCTGGCTCAGAGAATACTAACTAGTTCTTTGTAGGTTTCTTTCTTGAGAGTCCTCTGTGAGCGTAAGCACGCCTTCGCAAATTAATAATTTTTTTAGATGAAACAATTTGTATTAATAGACAGTAATGAAGATCAATATTATTGATTTGGTCATTGAATTACGATAGGTTTATATATATATATATAAACAACTTTCACAAAAGTTAAAATTACTCTATAATATTTGTATTAATTAATTACTCTATAATATTTGTATTAATTATTGAGTATTATCTATTAAAAATAGAGTTCAAAATAACGCTAAAATAATTATATTTATTTAATATTTCTTTGGCCACGGCCATTAATGAATGTACTTTGAAGCAAACTTCTGATTGTGTATTAGTTTAATTTTCAATTACCAATTTATAGTAATAATAGGTACGCCACGGTTAAAGCAAATGACGTAAACAATTTTATAAATTTAAGTTTTAAATTAACTTTATCTTTTAATGAAATTTATTTTTTTATCTTTTTAATTATTGATCATTAAATTTAATAAAGAAATATTGTAAAATTAAAACGATCAGAGAAGATAGTCATTTGAACATCATAAATAATTCAATTAAACTTGTTTCATATGATGATAAAAATGTAGATAAATATTATGGAAATAATTTTTTAGTTTTAATAAAATTAAGATAATTATGGGTCAAGATAATATAACAAAATCAAATATAGTAATACATAAAGAAATGTAATTATTCTAAATAAAGAATACATAAAATAATGTTATTATAACATATATTATTATATTTATAATAGATAAAAATGAGGGATTAGTTTCTTAGGGAGGATGGCTTATAACTTTTAAATTTTAATAATAAATTATTGGAAAAAAATTGAAAAAAAAAACATTTGTATATTAAATTAAAAGATAAATTAAAAAATATTGACAATTTATATTTCAATGAAAAAAAAATAATCAAGATTTTGGAAATGAAATTTCAAAACCCATTAAACCTGCATTATTCACAAGGGAACTTGAATAAATAAACAATTTTGTAAAAAATATATTATTAAATAAGTTTTATAATTTTTTATAATTAAAAAAAATGATAAAAATGTATTTAACAATAATATATATAGAAATAAATATGTAAAAATCAATTTTTCAATTTTTATTTTATATGTACGATTATTTTTTTTAAATCAATAAAAGATAAAATAAAATTAATATAAATAAAATTAAAATATTTACGTTTTGGGAAATAATTTGGGATAGAAGAAATGTGAAATGTGGGAGAACTAAGAAATGTAAGTTAAATATGTTAAAATTGAGAGAGACTATTTACAAAGAGCCAGACATGTTGTAGATCCTAACAAAATGTATTAAAATATAATTAAAATTGGTTAAGCACACATTAGTATTCATATTAAATATTCCTATAATATAACTATACAAATGATTGGTTAAGATAATTTTTTGTCTTGATAATATACTCAGTTCAATAATTTTTTTAAAAGAAATTAATTAAAAGATCTAAGAAGAAAAAATAAACTTAAATTTAACTCATTCTTATAAAATACAACTAAACTCCTAATAAACTCAATAATCATACATAAAACATGTAAAAAATCTATACCCAAAATACATATATTTAACACTCGAAAAAATATAAAAATAACATTTAAACATTATATTTATAATATAGCAAAAAAAATTAATGAAGAATGAAGTTCATACAACTATCTATATAAAAAGTGTATTTAAAATTGTTTTTAAATAATAAAACATAATTTAGATGGATTGTTATGCTACAGATGTAGCTTTAGCGAATTACAACAAGTCCATAAAGTATACTAGCCCTTCTATGTGCTTGTGTTTAAATATACTAGCCCTTCTATGTGCGTGTGTTTGCATTTAAGGAAGCTTGTTTAAAAACATTACAAATTAAAAACAATTACAAATTCAAATAAATAGATATGTATTAACCAATTGAAATAAATAGATAGTTATTTAAAGACTCCATGAAAGAAAAACTCAAAAGACACAAGTATAATATTAAATCCAACGTACCATTACCGCAAACACAAAAGGTTATGGCGCCCAATTATTCCATTGCATAAACATTTCTTTTTGACCCTCGCCAAAACCAAACCAAACCAGATCCAGATAACAGCAGTCTAGTTGCCCTGATTTATAACATAAGCCATTTCAACCTTATAAGATAAAGAAGGAAAATTAATGAAATTTGTACTTAGTACAACTATAAATGTGTATTTAAAACTATTTGAAGCTTAATGTATAGGTCATATAGATTGTTATACTCCACATATTTATAACGTTCGCTTTTAGTGAATATACGAAACCTTCTGTGTGTTTTTGTTTAAGGAAACTTATTTAGACCATTTAGGAACAATTACACGATTTTTAAATAAAAAGCAGTGATGATCGACTGAAAGCCCTAAATAACTATTTTAAGGAAACTTATTTAGACCATTTCGAAAACAATCACGATTATGAGATAAAAAGCAGTAATGATGACCGGAAGCCCTAAATAAAGAAATAAATGTTGAAAAGATAGGTAAGTATAATATTAAAAAGAGCGTAGCGTTACTGCAAACACAAAACAGTATGGCGCGCGATTATTTCATGGCAGAAACATTTCATATTGATCGTAGCCGTAGCCAGATCTGGATTTTGATATTAGCCATAGCAAGATCTGGATAACAGTGGCCCTGACCGCCGCCGGAACCAGAGCCTGAGCTAGATCCGGAACCCGAAGTGCTAGAGGAAACGGAAGCCGAAGCATTTCCATTGCCGAGAGAACCAGGGGAGCTGTAGGCATTACAATTTGTTGAGGCCGAGGAACCGCCTTTTGAAACGGATTGATGGCCACCAGAACCAGAGCCTGAGGAATTAAAAGTAGCACTAGCACTAACTCCACCATTTCCAGTCCCTTTGCCGCGACCATTATAAAGTAAGTGTTGGATCTTCTTCATGGGGAAGAAGGTTGAGACATTCTAAAAGTTTATAGAATCCAAGGCACTGGTTGAGAAAGTGACTGACAAGAAGGTGAATTCTCTTATGAGAAACAATGGAGGTGAGTATTTTTTTGCATTACTTCAAGGATTTCTGGGTGAAAGAAGGAATTCAAGGAGATTTCACAGTGACCCCACAACCCACAGCAAAATGGGGTAGATGAGAGGAAGAACTGCAGCATTGTTGGTGCTATGAGAGATATGCTACATAACCAAGACCTGCCAGTGCTTTTGTGGGTAGATGGATGTAACACATTAGTCTACTTACATAACTGGAATCCTCATTAGATCTTGGTATGATTTCGCAGGAGGAAGCTTTCTCGGGAAAAAACGGATGTCTCATTTCCAAATTTTTAGAGCCTCTATTTACTTCCATGTATCCAAATATTCAAGGAGTAAAATTTAATCGAAAGCAAATTTGGGAGTTTTCGTGGGTTACAATGAAACTCCAAACAACTACAGGGTGTACTTTCCTTCTATCAGATGGACATTTTTGCGAAGGGATGTAAAGTTTTATAAGGAGAAATAAATGAGATGGTCTCTTGAGAGGGAGATTTAGTTCCAACTAGAAGAGGAGCTTTGAGCTCCAAAGGAGGAACGTTAGGAAGTTGTGGAGCAACCAAAAATGGAGGATCCGAGAGGAGGTAGAGAGGATACATCCACTCAATTAGAGCCATCCAGAGAATGTAGAAAGAGAATGAGGGAAGATGATAGATTGACGTAGGATGTGAGGGATAATGTGGGAACTCCTTCAAATTTTCACAGGAAAAGGAGGTCAGCGAAGAGGTACACTAGCTACCTGGATCTAATGCCTAGGCTTGTAGAGACTGAGCCATCCTCTTTCCTCTTTTAACAAAGCAGTTTTTCCAACCTGTTTGGGTTGATGCAATGGTGGAATAATATGAATCCACCGTGAAGAACAATGTTTGGGAAGTGGTCCCAAGACCAAGAAATAAATCAGTTTCATGTTATAGAGGGATATTCTAGCTTAAACATGCAATAGATGAAAGAATATGAAGTATAAGGATTCTCTCAAGTTGAGGGAATTGACTATGAGGAAATTTTTTATCCCGTACCAAGATATTCATCCATTAGATCAATTATTGGATTAGTTGTGTATATGGCATGGAAGATCCACCAGATGGATGTTAAAAATAACATTCCTCAATGGTGTTATTGACGAGGAAGTTTACATCGAGAAACCAAATGGTTTTCAGACATTTGATCGGGATTCTTATGTGTCAAGTCTCGAGCAAGCATTGTACGGTATCAAACAGGGACCTTGAGCTTGGTACACCAAGATCAACAATTATCTCACTGGATTTAACTTCAAAAAAAGTTAAGTGGATGTGAACCTCTATCATATTTTGGTAGAAGGTAAATTTCTTATCATTGTTTTATATGTTGATTATTTAATATTGAGAGGTGATGATCAGTTGATCAGCTCTTGCAAGGAGGAACTTTCAAGGGAATTTGAGATGAAAGACGTGGGTGTCATGCTCTACTTCCTTGGCTAGAAGAATGGCATGGTGATGGGGAATTCATTGTGTCTCAAGGAAATTATGCCACTAAGATACCACAGATATTTAACATGGAGAGCTGTATTCCCATGGAGACACCTCTATTGACCAAATGGAGGATGGAGAATGTGACTTCAGGTGAAGAGGTTGATGCTACCATTTACAAACATCTAGTGGATTCATTGATATATCTTGTGAATACACGACCAAACATGTGTTATGCATTCAACCAACTGAGTGACGATATGGTTAGGATGGCTAAATTGTATTGGAATGAATCAAATAGTGACTTACGATACCTCAGAGACACTACCCAGTATGGATTATGGTACATAAAGACAGAGGAAGTGAATCAATTTTGATTCACAGATGCAAATTAAGCGGGGAGTCCATCCGACTGAAAGAGTACATCAGGTGGAATGTTCAATATTGGTTGGGTCTGCAACAATTTCCTGGTACAACAAGAAGCAGAGGTATGTGGTGCTCAACTTGGCAGAAGTTGAATACATGGCTACAAGTGAAGCAAAAAGTGAGGCGATTCAGATGAGAAAGATACTTATGGGACTATTTAGTGAGGATATAGATCCAACTGTGATCTTTTTTTATAATCAGAGTTGCATTAAGTTTTTTGAGAATCCAATATTTCACGATAAATCCAACAATATATATATGTGGTATCATCATTTACGAAACTGTGTGAAAAGGATGATAATGTTTCTATAATACATTGTAAGATAGGAACAAGATGTTGACATTTTGAAAAAGTATTTTTCAAGAGGGAAGTACGAATTCCATTGGTGCATGAGAGTGGTGGTTGAAAATCCATTTTTTGCTAAGAGAGAGTGTTTAGAACTGTAGCAAGAAAGTCTCAACTTGGCTTTGGCTTGGTGAAATTGAGAAATTTCAAATTTCCACATAATCAGAAAACTTGGAGGTAGTTGACAAAGGTGACATGGCTCTTGTCACTCAATTAAGTTAGTAAATTTGAGATATAGGGCTTGTAATTTAGTTATGCATGTATGGATTCTAATTTGTAGCAATTCAGTTCAATTATTTCTAGTTGAATTTAGTTAAACTAGTTCTAATAGTTGATAGAACTAGTTCGACCTGAGTTGTGAAATAGGACAATAGTCTAACTCAGCGATCATCTAGTTAGCAGACCAATCAACCAAAAATAACTAGTGCATGCAAATAATTAAAGTTCCCTAGCTTTGGTGGAGATTCCAAGGCATTGTAACATTAGTTCTAGACTAGTCTTGAGTGTACAGGTGTTGCATGCACTTGGAGATCCAACCTTGGCAATTGTGAAATCAATTGGAGGAAAATTCCTAAAAAAATAGGTGCATAATTCCTTGAGATTTGGACAAGGGAATAGGGGCTCAAGAAGAGGCAAAAATTGACCAACTATGGGTTAGAAATTCTCATTGGGAAAAGAGGAAGGCTATTCACTTGCAAGTTGAGCTCAAAGCGAGAAATAAATTGTAATATATTCTATATTCATCTAATTAATCTAAGAATACTTAAGGGGTTTTTACCAGTTGATTTCCCCTTGATAAATCTGTGTACTCATGTATGTGATTGATGCAAGTTTGTGAATGTTGTTCTAAATTGCGAATTAATTTCTAGAGAGAAGTAGAGTAGAATTGTGTCTCTTGATTTAGATTAATTTCCTGAAATGTTTCCATTCTATCGCCATATTTCTACATTCATTCCTTGTATAATGTTTGTAACTAAAGGACTTATCATATTGAGTTGTTTCACATAACATAATGAAGAAAACTTAGTAAACAAAGTAGAGAATACCATAGCTCTAATGGTGGTGGCAGTATATTTGGAACCTAAAATACATTTGTAAAATAAAATCCATGTATGTAGTGGTTATTGATAAAAAAAATACTAAATTGGGATAGATTAAAAATGTTTAATTGGTAAGGATATCAAAAAACTTCTCTTTAAAAACTAAATGAGAAAAAATGGGAAGTTGAACATAAATTGTGACCATTCAAAATAGGTGTGGCTGGAAGTGGAAGCTCTAATAGGATTGATAAATATATTCATAGGGGATTTTATTGGAGTAGCTTTGAGGAATTGGATAGTGAATCCACAAACAAAGGATTCTAAGGAATTTTCCTTGATAATGGCACAAGAAATATGTATTTTAGTAATGTTTCTAATTGTAACATTTGCAGTTGGGAATGGAATACTAGGTCATTTACCATAAGATATAGAAGATAATCCACTAGGGATATGGCTAGAGAATGAATTGGTAACAGATTTCCCAAGAATTTTTCAAATAAGGCATCTAAAGGGAATTTTATTCTATGTAAATGGGGAAAAAATTATTCTTAATAATCTCTTAACATTTGTTAACTTTACGCTAGGATTTCTGGAAAAATAAAATAATTATGCAGAATTAATAACACTAAGGCTAATATTATTGTTAGAAAATGAAAAAGGATGCGATTCTCGCACTGTTTTCTTATGTGCAAAAAAATGAACAAACATATTAAAATAGGTCTCTAGATTTTGCATTAGAGGAAGTCAATGGTTTGAGGCCATTTTTCTGCCATTGTACAATTCAACATGTGTGTACCTGTACAAGGAGAGAATATTAAAAGTGATGGTATAATCAATGTTGAAAATTAAAAAAAAAGAGGAGTTAGTAAAATTATGAATATTATAACTTTTTTTTTTATGAAGCAGTGATAGAGGTGTGAAATACTCCTCTAGGATGTTTCTAACAATTTTGATTGTATTATTTTTTCCATATCTAAATATTGGTGTATATAGCTAGGAAAATATTTGTTTTTTATAAATAAAGAAATATAAATTAAACTATAAAAATATATCTATTTTTAAAATTAATTAAACATGTGAAAATCTAATTTTATAATTTCTGTAAATAAATTTATAATTGTCGGAAAAGGACTTGAAACAAGGATCTTACACAGGTTACTTCTAGAAATTAGAGACAGTCATACAAGGAAAAAAGAATAGTCAAAGAGACTTATTCGAAAAGATCACAAAATGTCTATCCATTAATAAAATGTCAAACGCGTAACACTACGGCTGATTAAAATTCTATAACGTAAATTTCATGTAGATTTGAACAGCTGGACAATGAAATATATTTTTACTAAAAAGTTTAAATATAAAGCAAACATGGCTTATATTTCCTTATCTGAATTCAGATCCACATGAAACAATGAATCAGTTGGCCATTCTAGAAAAAGCTAGCACCTTCAGGGCTAAAAATGGAATCGTAAATTCAGTTTTTCAACCCGAGAAAATTAAATTAAGAAAGGAATATACTTCATCTGCACAGTGGGCACTAAAGCTACCCTCGTTGGTGCTCTTTGTTAGAATAAGTATGGCTAAGAGCACATTCAAGATATGTTTGTGGGTTTCCTTATCGAGACGACTCAACGTAGGTCTGGCTTAGAAAATTCGAACTAGTTCTTCGTAGGTTTCTTTCTTGAGAATCCTCCGTGAGCGTAAGCCTAATATTTTTTGGGAGATGAAACATTTTGTACTAGTAGACAGTAATGAATATCAATAATTTGGTCATTGAATTATGATATGTTTTAATATATATTAAAAAAAAACAAATTTCACAAAAAGTCAACATTACTCTATAATATTTGTATTTATTATTGAGTATTAACCATTAAAAAATATAATTAAAAAAACCTTTAAAATAATTATACAATGTAATCTGAAAAAATCTTCAAGAAAATTATAGACTTCTCATTTTGTAAGAGTTTACTTTCCAATCACCAATTTATATTAATAACAAGTACACAACTCTCAAAGAAAATGGCATAAAGAATTTTATAAATTTAAGTTTTAAATTGAATTAATCTTTTCATGAAACATATATAAAGAAATATTGTAAAATTAAAAAGTTCAGACAAGATAATTATTTGAATATTATATAAATAACTCAATTCAACTTATTATAGAATTTTTTTGTTAATAATCACACACAATGCAATGGAATTTTGTCCACATCTACATTTTTCAAACCAACCAGAGTGGTTTATCATCAGGATGAATTGAGAGATCAGATTGAACCAACCAATGTAGTTCATTATCAAGACTAGGTGAGAGATCATACCAAGACATTGAGTTTAAATAGATGTAGAAATAGACTAGTCTAACGACTAGTTTGACTTTCAAAATTAAAACCATAAATAATGGCTAGTTTTATTTAATTAATTAATTAATTAATAGTTTTTTTAATTAATACTGATAATATATATATATATATATATTTAATTTAATTTATTTATTTTTATTTTTTAGTTTTAAGAGCGAGGTCCAAGGAAAAATGAAAACTATAACACAATAGACAAAAAAGAAACATAAACATAAAGGGAGCCTAAAAACTAAGGAAAAAAGATGAAGGGCAGAAACACAAGACAATTATGAATGTAGGGCAGGGATTCAACACCTGCTGATACTCCAGTTGTCATCTCTATTGAGATTAATGAGTATTTTTTCAATTTCTAAGGCCTCCCTTAACTTACAATCATAGCAATGACCTTACCCTCTTCGATGCAAATATGATGGTTAGTCTTTTCTGCATGCTCAACTAGGGTGGAGGAGCGTGATATTTAATGTTTAATCTCAATAGCATGTTCACAAATCCTTTGATTTATAGATCGACCAGTTTCACCAATGTAAGGTGTCCCACAACAACAAGGAATAATGTAGACATATTTCCCATACCTACTTGGTATACCGGATATTTAACCAGTTTGAAAGATGAAGAAGCCTTATGTTTCTTAAGGATCCTAGCAATCCTATCAGTGGTTCCTTAAATGAAAGGAATATGGACACTATAGAACCATTCACTAGGCTCTTTTTTATTTTTATTTTTAACTAAAGGACCTTTTTTTCTTTAAGAAAATATTTAAGGCCTTGCGACATACTATAACCATTTTTACAAAATACATCCAGGAGATGGGTATTTTCTCCCTCAAAGTGAGACTCATCAGATATTCTCAATGCCCTAGTGTATAAGGTGTTAAGGACGCCTAATATTTTAGCAGGGAAATGATGAGAACTGGCATGAAGATATTGATCACTATAGGTTTTCTTTCGAAAAAGTTGATGGGAGAAAGAACCATCATCCTTTCTAGAGATACGAACATCAAGGAAATGAAGGCTACCATCTACCTCATATTCCATGGTGAATTTTATGGACAAAGATTGACTGTTAAGATGAAGGAAAAAGTAATGTAACTTTTCTTTTCCATGAGGTTAGGCAACACAAATATCATCTACAAACATTGTCCAAAGCTTAGAGCTGAGAAAAGAGCCTTGCATTCAAATTCATCCATAAACAGATTAGCAACCATCGGGGAAAGGGGAGAACCCATGGAAACACGACATGTTTGCTCGTAGAATTCACCTCCAAAACTAATGCCAACTAAATAAGCCTCAGTAATGCAATTAATGACATCAATGGCCTCATTAATGGGGATATTGGTATAAAGAGAAACAACATCAAAACTAAAAAGTCTATTAGATAATGATAAAAATGTAAATAAATATTATTCATAAATTGAAGTAATTTTGTAGTTTTAATAGAATTAAGATAAATATAGTTCAGGATAATATAATTACATCAAATATAACAAGACATAACAAAAAATGTAACTATTTTAAAGAAATAATACATAAAATAATGTAATTATAGCATATATTATTATATTTATAATAGATAAAAATGAGGTTTTAGTTTTTTTTAAGAGAGGATGGGTTATAAATTTTAAATTATAATAATAATATATTGGAAAAAAATTGAAAAAAATTTAATTAAAAGGTAAATGAAAAAAAAATACTTTAATTGTTGAAAAAAGAAATAACGGAGAGGTTAGAAATGAAATTCCGAATCCCATGAAAGTTGCATTATTCACAAAGGTACTTGAATACTAAACTATTTTCTAAAATTTATATTATTAAATTAATTTCATAGTTTTTTATAATTTAAAAAAAAATTAATTATGAAAAAATGCATTTAATAAATATGTAAAAAATCAATTGTATATCTTTTATATGATTATATTTTTAAAAGAACCAATATAAAAAAAATAAAAATAATGTAAATTAAATTAAAAAAATTATTTCATGTGAAATGTGTAAGAATCAAGAAATCCAAAGTTTAAATTTCGCAAACACTATTTAAAATGATTTACAAAAACATCAACATATCATACACTCCCAAAGATTTTCTAATAGTAGTGTGTGAAGCAAACTGCTGAGTTCCTCTATAATACCTAACAAAAAAATTACTAAAATATAATTAGAATTGGTGCAAACAAACTGCTGAGTTCCTCTATAATACCTAACAAAAAAATTACTAAAATATAATTAGAATTGGTTAAGCGTATTCATATTAAATATTCTTATAATATAACTATATAAATGATTACTAAAATATAATTAGAATTGGTTAAGCGTATTCATATTAAATATTCTTGTAATATAACTATATAAATGATTTGTTAAGTTATTTATTTTCTATTTTCATAATTTATTTAGTTTAATAAATCTTTTAAGAAAAATATAATTAAACGATCTAGGATTTTAAGAAAAATATAATTAAACAATTTAAAAATTTTCAGTGTAAGAAATTTTAGAAAGAAAAAATAAACTGATTCTTATAAAATGCAACTTAACTCTAATGGAATCAATAATCATACCTCTAAAAATTCTATACCCTGAATACACATAACTAGCATCCCAAAAAATATATAGCAAAAAGCATTTAAACCTTATAATATAAAACGGAATATTAATGAAGTATGAACTTCATATAACGATCTATATAAAAGCGTGTTTAAAAATAATTTGAAAGAGTAACACATAATTTATATGGATTGTTATGCTACACATGTTTATACCGTTAGCTTTAGCGAATTACAACCAGTCCATAAAGTATACTAGCCCTTCTTCTGTGTGTTTGTGTTTGCATTTAAGGAAGCTTTTTGAAAAACAATTACAAATTGAAATAAATAGATATGTATTTACAAATTGAAATAAATATATAAGTATTTAACGACTCCAAAAAAGAAAATCTCAAAAGATACAAGTATAATAATAAAAACAACGTACCATTCCCAACCCTGAATAAAACGAAAACCAGATCCAGATAACAGCAGTCTAGTTGCCCTGGTTTATAACCGAAACCATTTCAACCTTACAAGATAAAGAGGGAAAATGAGTGAAAATTGTACTTCATACAACTATCTATATAAATGCGTATTTAAAATTATTGGAAGCGTAATGTATAGACAATATGGATTGTTATACTACACATGTTTATGACGTTCGCTTTTAGTGAATATACCAAACATTCTGTGTTTTTATTTCAGGAAACTTATTTAGACCATTTAGAAGCAATTACACGATTTTGAAATAAAAAGCAGTAATGATGACGGAAAGCCCTAAATAACTATTTCAAGGAAACTTATTTGGACCATTTAGAAAAAAATACATGATTATGAAATAAAAGGCAGTAATGATGACCGGAAGCCTAAATAACTATTTTAAAACTCAAAGAAAGAAATGCTGAAATGACAAGTATAATATTAAAAACCGCGTACCAGTAAACATTACTGCAAACAGAAAACAATATGCCGCGCGATTATTTGATAGCAACATTTCATATTGATAGTAGCCCTCAGGATAATAGCAGTCTAGTGGCCCTCCCCGCCGCCAGAACCAGAGCCGGAGCTAGATTCGGAACCCGAAGCGCTAGAAGAAGCGGAAGGCGTAGCGTTTCCATTGCCGTGAGAACCAGGGGAGCTGGAGGCATTCCAATTTGCGGAGGCTGAGGAACCGCCTTTTGAAACGGATTGATGGCCACCAGAACCAGAGCCCAAGGAATTACAACTAGCACTAACTCCACTATTGCCAGTGCCTTTGCCGCGGCCATGACCTAGCAGGGAAAGGAAATGCTCTTCGTTCAACAATTTTCCAACCCTGCAGTCAACACCGTTTAGAACACACAGTGCGACGAGAACCACAAAAAGAAACAGGAATGCCACAGATGATATACCTGCCATGGTAATTTTGGAACCACACAGGCAACTTCAGTCACTTAAACAACGTAGCAGCAACTTAAACACTGTGTATTGTGAAGGTAGGGAGCTCTCCTATTTTATAGCTCTGCAAGTAAAGGTTTGCAGGTTACTTCAGTCACTTAAACAACGTAGCAGCAACTTAAACAGTGTGTATTGTGAAGGTAGGGAGCTCACCTATTTTATAGCTCTGCAAGGAAATGCTCTTCGTTCAACAATTTTCCAACCCTGCAGTCAACACCGTTTAGAACACACAGTGCGACGAGAACCACAAAAAGAAACATGAATGCCACATATGATATACCCGCCATGGTAATTTTGGAACCACACAGGCAACTTCAGTCACTTAAACAACGTAGCAGCAACTTAAACACTGTGTATTGTGAAGGTAGGGAGCTCACCTATTTTATAGCTCTGCAAGTAAAGGTTTGCAGGTTAAAGATGATTTCCCTTTCCCATCATGTTTGATCGCATTACCTGAAAAAATAATACTTCATTTTTATTTTTAGTCATTACTTTGACCACGTCACCAAAACTTATAAAACTCAATTGGAATAATAAGTTTGAATACATCATACACTGTCCGTCAATTAAATAAGTTCAACCATGTCACAAAATAACAGTGAAGAAAAGTTTAACTACACAAGTAAAATACCTCGAACAAATAATAGTGTCAAATCACTTCTTAAATTTAAAAAAGGGTGGATTATTTTTTATTGGTTTGGTTCACAACATGGTATGATTTTTTTTTGAAATGGCAGGTCTGAGTTGTATAATTTGTGCGATTTTAGGGTATTTTAGATTTTTTTAAATGTATTTTTTTTCCTTATATTTATTAGTAAGGTTATATAAACACAATAAATTACAATATGTTAAAGATTCTATCAATTTTATTAGTTAAACAATATCTAAAAGATTTCCAATTCAATTATATCATACTGTTAATATAAATATACATTTTTATCATATTTTTTCTAAAATTTTATTTAACAATTTTTCTATTTATAAAATACTATTTGAGATAAATCACATTCATGATGTTTAGATAGTCGCCTTTGGAACCACAAAATGTGGTGCATAATTTTGTAAATTGTTTTTTTATATTTGTTTTTTATTATATAAAATTATAACAAATAATATTATATACAATACACAGTTAGTCAAGAAAGTGATAGGCATTTAATAAATTTAACCATATTATTAATAATTTACAAATAATTTTAATATCAAATTAAAAAAAAAAAAATTATATATAAATTGATAATTAATATTATTTTTATAAAATGGCGATGGTATGTGGCTACCATTAAATATATAATGAATTTTCTTGACTCCATCCAAAAAATGAGACTTTTAAATATTGTTTGATAGTTCCAAATGAGTCTACTCTATGATCTATGAAGTGATTTTCTAGAAAAATTTATTTGAAAATACATATTCATAGTTAATAACATTTTTTTTAGTTCTAATTTGTGTTAAATATTGTAGGAATTCATTGAAATCACAAGTTTGATGGGAAAAATTTGCACAATATAAGTGCAGTAGAGGTTTCTATGAATCTATATATGCACTCAAACAACCAGTTTAAATAACACAAATCAAGATATCACCTCAAATGTTTCCATGGGATTCTAGGGAGAAAATCAAGAAGAAACTCCAAAAAGTAGCATTAAAGACAACTACATTATTTAAAACTTACACAATGGAATGAAAAAAAAATTAAAACCTAAATTATAGTGTTTTTGTGTGGTTTTGAAGTGGTTTATTGATGGTTTTTTTGTGGTTTTTTATGTTTCTTTGTGTTATTTTGAAGGGTTTTTCATGGGGGTTTCTTGTGGGTTTCATGGTGGTTTTCGTGGTTTGTTTTTGTTATTTTTGTATGACTGGTTTTTATTTCAAATTAATTTATTTTATTTTGTAAGAAAAAATAAATAAAAGAGACAAATAAATCACAAAGCTATATTAGCTTTAGCCTATGGGACGTTAGTAGGGTTGTTGGGTAGTTGGGTTGAGGTCTTCCATCGTCTAGAATTTCTCGATCGAGAATTAAAGCCTTGATTAATCTTGAAACCCTCAGTCGAGCTAGGAAACCCTTGATCGTACTCCTCCCTTATACAATGTGCTAGATGAGATGCATAAACCATGGTGAGGTTTTTGAAAATTCTTAACGTCTTGATCAAGTTCTAGGTCGTAATCGAGCTCTATAGCTTAATCAAGCCCTAATGCTCAATTGATCTCTAACACTTGCTCAAGCCTCTAGCTCATTTGAGGGTTTAATCATAGTTTGATTGAGGGTTTGTTTTAACCTTTGATTGGGCTATCTCTTAGCGCTCAAGAATCTTGGTGGATTACATAACCTGGCTCGATCGAGATCCATTTTGTTACCTAAATGTGCTCTCCCTTTTCCAAAAGGTGTAACCTAGCTTAATGTACTCACATTTTAACATGCATTTCATTGCATCTATACTTATCCTTATCTTTCCATCTAGCATAAAATCTTTCTCTAGTGATGTTGTTTCCTAGTTGCAGTGTTTTTTTCAAGAATTCTAGAAGGCTACAAGCACTAAAACTGGCTTGATCGAGATCCATTTCGGTACCTAAATGTGCCCTCCCTTTTCCAAAAACAATAAACTAGCTTCATGTACTCACCTTTTAACAAGAATTTTTTCCATCTATGCTTATCCTTATCTTTTGATCTAGCATAAAATCTCTCTGTCTAGTGATGTTGTTTCCTAATTGCCGTGTTTTCTTCAAGAATTCTAGAAGGTTACAATTGTGACAACTGTTATGTTCCCATTTTTTCCACCCCTTATATTCAACTGCTTAACAATTTTTTGGACTACAAAGAAGCCCAAAATATTCACATTCTACTTCCCATAATATTTATAAGAGAGAAAAAGAAACATTTGTTTATTATAATAACATTTCTTTACATAAGTCCAATAAGCTTAGTCTTGGCCCCAAAATCATTGTTTTTAATTTCAAGTTTTACAAGTTACATAAAGAATTAAATTAAACAAAAATTAATTTCGCATGGCTTAATAAAATATCTAAAACAAAAGAACAAATTGACCCATTTTATAAAAATTGAGAGAGTGTCCTAACACTAAAGAAACTACATGAAACTCTCAAAATCAAATAAAAAACAAATCATGGAAAATTTTAGGGGCTAATATTCACAGCTGGGCTAATTTTCCATGCTTTTTCCAAAAAAAAGATTCGCCAATTTCCATTTATTTTCTGAAATGATTCGCCCAAATTTTATAGTAAACCATTATTTTATCTTAAAAATCGCTAAAATATTATATTGAATAATACAAAATCATTGGAAATATAAATATTTCAACAAAAATATCAGAAAAAATTACATTTTTCATATTAGAGAATAGTAAGATTCGCCAAGGTTTCTAAACTTTAAAATAAACTTCCATGCTTAAAATTTTCCCTGAAACAAATATTTCACATATGTAAGCAAGAAAAGTTAATTAGAATTTTATATAGAATACCAATGTCCCATGGGTGTAAACATTTCATGTTAGTCTCAACGTTTAACCTTAAGATTTCAATGTTTAAGATTTATAAGTGCATACAATGTAGGGTTGCATGGTGTCATTGAAGAAAAGATGTTTCTTTTTCTAATAGATCTAAAGAGATATTACCTCAATGACACCATGTGACCCCACAATCTACACACTTATAAATCACAAACATTGAAGAATAAATATTAAAGGTTAATAATAACATGACATGTCTCGAGTGAAGTATGGAAGAGATGTTTTCCTCTCTTATCTTAACATGTACTATTATGTTATGTAAACATTGGTGGATTTTAAGGTTTTAAATACCCATGGTTTTTCCCATGGTATGATTTTTTACTGCAGCCTATTTAAGGACATAAAATTATAATGAAAAATTATTTCTTTTTTAAAGAAATATTTAGCTCGTGAGAAACAACTAGAATAGGGGTTTGTAAAACTAAAAGTATCATTGGATAGAAGAATTCAATCTTATTGATTAATATTTTATTTTTTATGTTTGATTACCATGATATTGCACTATGTTGATGTACATTTTTACCAATGATATCGTAAGTTACTGTAAATAACCATAAGCGACCAAATGGAGGAAGGATAATGTTACTTCATGTGAAGAGGTTGATGCTACCATACCAACAGCTAGTGGATTCATTGATGTATCTTGTGAAAACACAACCATATATGTGTTATGCATTCAAGGAGTTGAGCTAGGCTATGGTTAGGCTGACTAAATTGTATTAGAAGGATCAAAGCATCTCTTATTGTACCTCAGACAAAGGCTTTTCTCAAAAGGGATGTATGAATTCCTAGCTGCAGGATAGGGGCAATTGAAAATATCTTTTTTTGCTAAGAGAGAGTGTTGCGAACTGTCACAAGAAAGTCTCAATTTTATTTTGGCTTGGAGAAATTGAGAAATTTCAAGTTTCCACATTAGAAAACAACTTGGAGGTAGTTAATAGAGGTGGCATGTCTCTTTTCACTTAGTTAACTCAGTAAATTTGAGTTAAAGGGCTTGGATTTCAGTTATGCATGTGTCATTGATAATTTGTAGCAATCCAGTTTAGTTATTTCTAATTGTATTTGGTTAAACTACTTATAACAATGGATAGAAATAGTTGGAGGTTAGTTGTGTAGTGGGACAACTGTCTAACTCAGTAATCCTTTCGATAAAGCACAATCAAACAAAAATAGTTAATGCATGAAAATAATTCGAGTTCCCCTATTGTGGTAGAGATTCCAACGCATTGTAACATCACCTGCAGAATTTTCTTGAGTGTACAAGTGTTGCATGCAGTGAGAGATCCACCTTTGGGAATTGTTCAATCAATTGGAGGAAAATTCCTAAAAAAATACGGGAATAATTCCTCAATATTCACACAAGGAAATAGGGGATCAAGCAGAGGTAAAAATTGACTAAATTTGGGCAAGAGCTTCTCATTGAGTAGAGAGAAAGGTTATTCACTTGTAGGTTGAGCTCAAATCGAACAAGCAATCGTAATACATTCTCTATTCCCCATGATAATACTTAAGGGGTTTTTACTATTTTATTTTCCCATTATAAATCTGTGTACTTGTGTATTTGATTGATGCATGTTTATGAATGTAGTTCTAAATTGTGAATTAATTTCCTCAGAGAAGTAGAGTAGAATTGTGTCTCTTGATTTAGATTAATTTCTTGAGTTTTTGCAACTCTATCACCATATTTATACATGCATTCCTTGTATAATGTTTGTAGCTAAAGGACTTAGCATATTGAGTTCTTTCACATAACATAATGAAGACAACCTACTCAACAAGGTATAGAAGAATATAACTCTAATGGAGGTGGCAATATATTTGGAACCTAATATATATTTGTAAAATAAAATCCATGTAAATAGTTGTTATTAATAAAAAGAGCATTAAATTGGGATATATTAAAAATTTTGAATTGGGAAGGATAGGAAAAAACTAGTCTTTAAAAACTAGATGAGAAAAAAAGGGAATTTAATCGTGGATTGTGACTATTCAAAATAGGTGTGGCTAGATGTGGAGGATCTAATATGATTGATAAATATATTAATAGGGGATTCTATTGGAGTATGTTTCTTAGGAAAAATGCATTACTCCATTAACAATTGCAGTTGGAAATGGAATACTAGGTCATTTACCATAGGATATATAAAATAACCCAGTAGGGGATGTGGCTATAAAATGAACTGGTAAGAGATTTCCCAAGGATTTTTCAAATAGGGCATCCTAAAGGAATTTTATTGTATGTAGATCGGGCAAGATATTATTCTTAATCATATCTTAACTTTAAGGCAGGATTGAGAGAAAGATGAAATAATTATACAAAATTAATAAAAATAAAACTAATATTGTTGTTAGAAAAATGAAAAAGGATGTGATTCTCACATTGTTTTCATATGCGCCAAAAACAACTATTCCTTCTGAAAGTAATGAAAACAAAAAATAACCTACAACAGAATGAATGTACAAGCCTGATAGTGATTCTTGGCAGAACCAAATGATAATTACCTTAACCGAGATGGCATGTCAACTATTAACGGCCATGATAGAAAAAAAATATAAAATATAGGCCACTGTACACCTTAGCATGCATAAAAAAATTCATTTGTGCTACACTTATACAAAGAAAACAAGGAAAAATGTATTGATCAACAATGAAATGGAAAGCACTAGAAAATTGTGCATATATATATATATACCAAACAGTTGGAGTAAGACCATTTGGATACACCCGAGTATACATGAACAAGCCAAGTGAGACTTGGAAGAAAAAAAATATAAATGCTATATTTTGCACAGTATTGGCAATGAAAAATAACAGTAACTGAAAGTCCTTGTTGAATCAAAGTCCTTCTTGGATTCAACACAATAACAAATAGTATGAGCAAGTTCATAAACGCATTGTGGATATTGACTCAATAACCCTTATGGTTTATGGATCATCGCTCTAGTCAAACAACCCACTGTCTAAAACATAAAAAAATTTATACATGGCATCAAGTCACAACAATATCATATGGCCTCAGACCCATTAAAACCCTTACAAATGTTATACAACATAGATGTATTAATCATTGCCAAATCCTAGAGGCGATATTCATAACCCAAGAAAGAAAACCCCAAATGTCATGGTGAAATGGCTGCAGGGGTGGTGAGTGACAGAAAAGACCTGTAAGGACCAAGCACTTCTTGGTAAAAAAAAAAAAAAAGCATTGAATGACAAGAATCAAATTGGGCATTAAATCGAGAAACCTACATGTTTTGTGACAAAGTGAATCTTGCATTCGAGCAATGAAACCTCACGAAAATACCCTAAAAATCTATCACAGCGAAAACAAGGACAAACAATAAGATAGGGTGTGACAAAGACATAACTTGATTTAGAAAAAAAAATAAAAAACAAAAAAAAAACTCTTTAGAAGAGAATTCAACCCTGGGGCAGCCGAGTGTCATACCTGTTGGTGGAGAAAAAAATATAATTCTCCATTGGAAAGTATTCGGCTACAGGAAGCACTAGTCAATTATGGAGGATGGAAAGTTGTGATGGAGTCAAACCTGTTAACAACCGAAACTGAGAGAACCCCACTTTAACCCTTCGACTAGCAGCGTAATGAACTCGGTTGTGCAAATGATAGAGGAATTCGAGAATGACTATGGAAGTTAGAGTAAGAACCTCACCGTTCAATCTTCATCGTCCGATGAGATGGACGGATAGATAAAAAAACGCGTGTGCATCGAGAATGTGCCAGCAAATATCTATCATACCTTTTCCACCATTCGAGGAGGAAGACTGAAGGGCTCACATCACATAGGACAGGCAACATAAAATTGATAAACAACGATAATGTTCCAGTTGTAAGCACCATTCACATTAGTACTACACCGCCTTAAAAGGAATCTAATAAGTTGTAAAGAACATTGAATCGATATAAATGTACCTAAGTTTTATTTAAGCTCTAAACCTTAATGTATAGCTACGATTTGTTACTGTAATATTAGATGGCGCATATGTATAATTCCATTCATTTAATTCTGATTTAAATGTAAACCTGAGCCCTATAATTCCTACGTTTAAGAATCATCGTTTACATTATCTTCGCACATGTCTAATATTCTAAGGAATACATTGTGCCAATAATGTCATGTATTATGGATATATGTAGATATGAATATACAAAACAAAAAATTCTTATGTAAACATGTGACATGTTCCCGAAAATGGAATACAATGTACCAATAATGTCATGTATTATAGATATATGTAGATATGAATATACAAAATAAAAAATTCTTATATAACTAAGTCGTAGGTAAACATGTTACATGTTTTCGAAAACTATCAGGGATGAGGTAATGTGAAACTTCTAAGAATCGAGAGATCCAAGTGAAATATATGAGAACTGAGAGATCCAAGGTTCAAATCTCCAAACAATAGAAGTAGACATGTGGTAGATCCCGAGAGATTTACTAATAATATGTGTGAAACGGACTCCTGAGTTTGTCTGTAATACCAAACAAAAAAAAATATTAAAATATAATTAGAATTGTTAAAGCACATATTAGTATTCATATTAAATATTCTTATAATATAATTTTATCAATAATTTGTTAAGATAAGTTTTTGATCTTGATAATACATTTAGTTCAATAAATCTTTTAAGAAGAAATTAATTAAAAGAGTTATGATTTTCATTATTCATATGGTAAGAAATTTCCATAAGAGAAAATAAACTTAGATTTATCTGATTCTAATAAAATACAACTGAACTCTTAAGAAAATCAATAATCATTCATAAAACATGTAAAAATTCTATGCCTTAAACACATATAACTATAACTAATACCTCAAAAAATATAATAAACATTTAAACCTTATAATATAAAATTTACATCTGAACTCGTGATAAAGTCAATAATCATACTTACAACATGTAAAAATTCTATACCCTCCCAACATATAACTAGCCCCCCAAAATATAGCGGAAATCATTTAAACCTTATAATATAAAAAAGAAAATTAATGAAGAATGAACTTCACACAACGATCTATATAAAAGTGTATTTAAAATTACTTTTAAAGAGTAACACATAACTTATATGGATTGTTAAGCTACACATTTTTATACCATTACCTTTAGCGAATTACAACCAGTCCATAAAGTATACTAGCCCTTCCATGGGCTTGCGTTTGCATTTAAGGAAACTTGTTTAAAAACAATTAAAAATTGAAATAAGTGGATATGTATTTACAAATTTAAATAAATAGATAGGCATTTAAAGACTCCAAGAAAGAAAAATTCAAAAAACACAAGCATAATATTAAAAACAACGTACCATTACCGCAAACACGAAAGAATATGGCGCCCGATTATTCCATTGCAGAAACCTTTCTTATTAACCCTGACCAAAACCAAACCCAGATCCAGATACCAGCTGTCTAGTTGCCCTGATTTATAACGGAAACCATTTCAACCTTATCTAGACCATTTCGAAAACCAATCACGACTATGAGATAAAAAGCAGTAGTGATGACCGGAAGCCCTAAATAAAGAAAGAAATGTTGAAAAGACAGGTAAGTATAATATTAAAAAGAGCGTAACATTACTGCAAACACAAAGCAGTATGGCGCACGATTATTTCATGGCGGAAACATTTCATATTAATCGTAGCCGTAGCCAGATCTGGATTTTGAAATTAGCCATAGCAAGATCTGGATAATAGTGGCCTTGGCCGCCGCCAGAACCAGAGCCGGAGCTAGATCTGGAACCCGAAGTGCTAGAGGAAGCGGAAGCCGAAGCGTTTCCATTGCCGGGAGAACCAAGGGAGCTGGAGGCATTACAATTTGCTGAGGCAGAGGAACCGCCTTTTGAAACGGATTGATGGCCACCAGAACCAGAGCCTGAGGAATTACAAGTAGCACTAGCACTAACTCCACCATTGCCAGTCCCTTTGCCGCGACCATGACCTTGACCATGCAGGGAAAGCAAATGCTCTTCATTCAACAATTTTCCAACCCTGCAGTCAACACCGTTTAGAACACACAGTGCGAAGAGAACCACAAAAAGAAACAGGAATGCCACAGATGATATACGCGCCATGGTAATTTTGGAAGCACACAAGCAACTTGAGTCACTTAAACACCGTATCAGCAACTTAAACACTGTGTATTGTGAAGGTAGCGAGGGCAGCTATTTTATAGCTTTGCAAGTAAACATTGGCTGGTTAGAGGAGATTTCCCTTTCCCATCGTCTTTGACCACGTTAGACCACGTTACCTGACGAAATAATACTCGATTTTTATTTTTAGTGATTACTTTGACCACGTCACCTAAACAATTACATTGGAATAATAAATTTGACTACATCATAGTATCATACACTGTCCGTCAATTACATAAATTTGACTACATAACATTGAAGAAAGGTTTAACTACATCGCGTAAAATACCTCGAACAAATAATAGTGTCTTGTTAAATAATTTAAAAAACGGTGGATTATTTTTTATTGGTTTGCTTCACACCAGGGTATGAATTTTTTTGAAATGGAAGGTCTAAGTTGTATTATTTGTGCGATTTTAGGGTATTTTAGAATTTTTTAAATGTATTATTTTTCCTTATATATATTAGTAATTTCATATAAACACAATAAATTACAATATATTAAAGATTCTATTAATTATATTAATTAAACAATATCTAAAGGATTTCAAATTCAATTATATTATATTGTTAAATTTCTATTAATAAAAAACTATTTCAAATAAATCACATAAAATTCAATTATATTATAGGGTTAATACAATTATATGGTTCAACAATTTTCCAACCCTACAGTCAACACCGTTTAGAACACACAGTGCGAAAAGAACCACAAAAAGAAACAGGAATGCCACAGATGATATACGCGCCATGGTAATTTTGGAAGCACACAAGCAACTTGAGTCACTTAAACACCGTAGAAGCAACTTAAACACTGTGTATTGTGAAGGTAGCGAGGGCAACTATTTTATAGCTTTGCAAGTAAACATTTGCTGGTTAGAGATGATTTCCCTTTCCAACCGTCTTTGACCACGTTACCTGACGAAATAATACTCGATTTTTATTTTTACTGATTACTTTGACCACGTCACCTAAACAATTACATTGGAATAATGAATTTGACTACATCATAGTATCATACACTGTCGGTCAATTACGTAAATTTGACTACATAACATTGAAGAAAGGTTTAACTACATCACGTAAAATACCTCGAATAAATAATAGTGTCAAAGCACGTGTTAAAAAATTTAAAAACGGTGGATTATTTTTTATTGGTTTGGTTCACACCAGTGTATGAATTTTTTTTGAAATGGAAGGTCTGAGTTGTAATGTTTGTGCGATTTTAGGGTATTTTAGATTTTTTTAAATGTATTATTTTTCCTTGTATATATTACTAAGTTCATATAAACACAATAAATTACATTTTCCTAAAGATTCTATTAATTATATTAATTAAACAATATCTAAAGGATATCAAATTCAATTATATTATAGTGTTAATATAACTATATATTTTTATAATATTTTTCTTAAAATTTTATTTAATAAAATTTCTATTAATAAAAAACTATTTTAAATAAATCACATAAAATTTAATTATATTATATGGTTAGTAGAATTATATATTTTTATAATATTTTTTCTAAATTTCTTTTTTCTAAAATTTCTATTAATAAAAAACTATTTCAGATCAATCATATTCATAATTTTCAGATAGTCGCTTTTGGAAGCGGTGAATAATTTTTTAAATTGATTTTTAACATTTTCTTTATTAGATAAACTTACAACTAATTATATGAGATATACAGTCAAAAATATGATAGCAATATAATAAATTTAACCATATTATTAATAATTTTACTTAAAAAAATTAATATGAAATTTAAAAAAGAATTGAAATTATATATGAATTGATAATTAATATTTTTTTTTATATAGAATGGTTATGATATGTCAGTACATAATGAAGAAACATATTAACTTTGTCATTTCTTTGAGTGAGAAAAAAAAACTTTTCAATATTTTTATTTAAAAATTTTAGTATTAAATTTGAAAGAGTTAATTTTAATTATATATTCATAATTAATAACAAATTTTTTGGATTTAATTTTTCGAAACTATTGCATGAATTCATTGAAATCACAAATTTGATAGGTAAACTTTGCAATCTAAGTTTACCACTTTAAATAACACAAATCAAAATATCACCTCAAATGTTTCCATGGGATTCCGACTAGAAAATTTAAAAAAAAAACTCCAAAAAGTAGCGTTAAAGAGAACTCCATTATTTAAAACTTACACAATGGAATGAAAAAAAATAAAATAAAACCTAAATTATAATGTTTTTATGTGGTTTTGAAGTGTTTTATTAGTGTTTTCTTTATAGCTTTTTATGTTTCTTTGTGTGGTTTTCAAGGGTTTTTTTAGGGGTTTTCTGTGGGTTTCATGACAGTTTTGGTGGTTTATTTTTGTTCTTTTTGTGTGAAGGGTTTTTATTTCAAATTGATTTACTTTATTTTGTAAGAAAATTAAATAAAAGAGACAAATGAATCACAAACCTATCTTAGGTTGAGCCTTTGGGACGTTGGCAGGGTTACTGGGTAGTTTGGTTGAGGTCCTCCATCATAGAGATTTCCTTGTTCGAGCATTAGAGCCTTAGTTGATCATGAAACCCTCAGCCAAGCCACGAAGCCCTCGATCGGGCTCCTTCTCCCTTATAGCCCGCACTAAATGAGATACGTATACGACAGTGAGGTTTTGAAAATTCTTAATGTCTTGATTGAGCTGTAGGGCTCAATCGAGCAATCGCTAAAGCTCATTTGATACCCAACACTTGATCAAGCCTCTAGCTCATTTGAGGGTTTAATCATAGTTTGATTGATTTTAACCCTTGATTGAGCTATCTCTTAGCCGTCAAGAAGCTTGGTGGAGCACTAAAATTGGCTCGATCGAGATCCCTTTTGTTACCTAAATGTGCCCTCCATTTTCTAAAATGTTTTACCTATCTTCATGTACTCACCCTTTAACATTCATTTTTTTCCATCTATACTTATCCTTACCTTTGTGTCTAGCATAACATCTCTCTCTAGTTATGTTGTTTCCTAGTTGCAATGTTTTGCGTTGGAATTTTCGAGAATTCTAGAAAGTTACAATTGTGATGACTTCTATGTTCCGCTTTGTTCCACCACTTGTATTCAACTACTTAACAATTTTTCGGACAACAAGGGGGCCCAAAATATTCACCTTCTATTTCCCATAATATTTCCAGAAGAGAAAAAGAAACATATGTTTATTATAATAACATTTATTTACATAAGTCCAATAAGCTTAGTCTTGGCCCCACAACCATTGTTTTCAATTTAAAGATTTACAAGTAATGCAAAGTATTAAATTATACAAGCTACAATTTCGCTAGAGGCATTACAATCTCCAAACAAAAATAACAAATAGACCTATTTTATAAAAATTGAGAGAGTATGTTAACACTAAAGAAAGTACATGAAACTCTCAAAATAAAATAAAAAACAACTATTTCACATACATAAACAAGGAAAGTGAATTAGACTTTTATATAGAATATCAATGACCCGTGGTTGTAAACATTTCATATTAATCTCAACTTTTAACCTTCAGGTTTCAACGTTTATCATTTATAAGTGCATACAATGTACGATCAAATGGTGCGATTAAAGAGAAATTGTTTCTATTTCCAATAACTCCAAAGATCTATTTCCTCAATAACACCATGTGACCCTACATTTTACACACTTATAAATACTAAACATCAAAAAATAAATCTTAACGGTTAAAACTAACATGACATGTCTCAGTATGGAAAAGATTTTTCCGCGTCCTAACTTGTTTTGTCCTATCTTATTATGTAAAAATTAGTAAGTTTTAAGGTTTTAAATACTTATAGTTTTTCCATGATATAAATTTTTATTATAACTTATTTAAAGACATAAAATTATATTGATTTTTTTTTTTAATATTTAATTCATAAAAAAAAATTACAATAAAAATTTGCAAAACTAAAACTATCATTGAATTAAAGAATTCAGTCTTATTGATTAAGATTTTTCTTTTTCATGTTTCATTACCACGATATTTAACTCCATCGATGTACATTTTTACCAACGATCCCATAGTGACTTAATAAAAAAATGTGTTAGTGCTCCCATTGAGTGAAAGTGAGGATTTCATAGGTTCATCTATTTATGAATAATACTTACCACAAAAGACCTTGTCGCCTGCCACTTATCATGCTAGTGTTGACAACATTTTCTTTTCTTTTCTTTGCACATTTTCATTTCTCTTAATGTGGTTTTCTTTGTTATTTTTTTCTGGTAAGATGTTCACGCTTGATAGGAGAAGTGAGGGCACATGTTTCAATAATAAGCAAAGTATTTCATGGATTTCATAGTCCATTATTTTATTTTATTTTTAGCTATTTAGGAAATACAAGGTTAGTTTCCTGTAGCATAAGGTATACAAATTATTTTGATATGTTGTGGGATTATTTATGAATTTTGAGGTATTCTCCTATTGCAGAATTATTTTCAATTTTTTAAATTAGAATGTGCAATGGAGTAATTTTAGAAAAATGAGTTTCATTAATATCTTTTTAGTTGGTTTAAGAAATAAAAGGTTATTTTCAAAGTTATTATTGTATACTTTTTATATAGTTGGAGTTTGTATAATGGTTAAGAGTATGTGTTTTGCCTTAAGAGGTCACAGGTTCAAAACCAGAGCAGGGTAGAGTATGTATGCCTTTGTAGATTTAGCAGTCAAATCGTTGCACGGAGGCGCGGAGGTGGGTCCCTTGTCCCACAAACAAGGGGGTCACATACACCAATTTGGTGTTTGGATTTGCTGTGACCTTAAAATTGGATAATAATAATAATAATAAAAAATTAATATATACCATTTTCACATATTTTAGGATTATTTATCAATTTGGGGGAGTTTCCATATTTAAGGGTTATTAACATATTTGCAAAATATATTTGTAGTGTGGTGCCCTTTGAAATTTCAGTTTAATCACTCATATCCCTCAATAATTGTATCTTATTGGTTTCATTTTAGGTTTTAGTGTTACATTATTGTTATTTTATATTAGGGACGAAATAAACTTTTTCATCAAAATTTGACAATATAAATGCACTAAGGAATATTACCTTTTTTTGATTAAAATAATTTTTTGAATGTATAAACAAACTCAACGCCCTGAAAAAGATTTAATTACTCACGTTTCGTTGATTAAAATACATTTTTGAATGTATAAAGATATTCAACACCTTAAAAAAAAATTGATCACTCTCTACACTTAATAGGTCCATAATTAAGATGGGTTGAGGATGGTCTTAAATGCTTCATATTGTGAGTGTTGCTCAACACCACACATAACTTGGAGTCTTAGCCAATAGCACCACTAGTTCTTTTGGTTTCTATAATTTTATTTAAATTTTCTTTTATATATATATGAGGGGCTTAATTGATCGTTAATCAAGGAAAAGAGAACGAGGATGTTCAAAGGAGTTCAAGCCTGGTTGGATTGATATCTCTCCCATTTCTTCTCTAGATATGATTTCGCTTTCCCATCGTCTTTGACCACGTTACATAACGAAATAATACTCGATTTTTATTTTTAGTGATTACTTTGATAACGTCACCTAAACAATTACATTGGAATAATAAGTTTGACTACATTATAGTATCATACACTGTCCGTCAATTAGATAAATTTGACTACATAACATTGAAGAAAGGTTTAACTACATCACGTAAAATACTTCGAACAAATAATAGTGTCAAATCACTTGTTAAATAATTTAAAAAACGGTGGATTATTTTTTATTTGTTTGGTTCACACCAGGGTATGAATTTTTTTGAAAAGGAAGCTCTGTGTTGTATTATTTGTGCGATTTTAGGGTATTTTAGAATTTTTTGAATGTATTATTTTTCCATATATATTAGTAAATTCATATAAACACGATAAATTACAATATATTAAAGTATCTATTAATTGATGGGTCCAACCCTCGTTATAACCCTTGGATTAACTATTTTTTTTTTTAAATAAGACTAAATCTATTAAGAAAACCCATATAGTACAATCAGATCTTTGCCAGAAAGCAAAGAAAAGTAACAGGGGAGCTGTAAATAATAGATATCAACCTCAGCTCCTATAAGCAATCTAGAACAAGCAGAAAGAAACAGGGGGAACGAGGGGAACTGAAAGCATAAAGCGAGACAAGGGGGTCTACCCAGATTGGGTAGGAACCTCCAAACGACATTTTTTCACTTTTTTTTTGCTGACTTTAACCCAGCCATTGGGATTTGACTGGACAAGAACCAATTGTTGACAATTTTGTTCTGAAGGAGAAGCCTCCTTATCTGAATCCGAGGAAGAGGGCGCTTGTGAGAGTTTCTGCGATATCTACAATGCCGAAAGATCCATAGGGCTGGCTGAGGGGGGGTCCTTTGCCAGCTCATCATTTTCTTCATTTGCATCTTTTCCCTCCTCGTCTGAGCTGAAGGAGTCAATGTCGTCCATGGGAGGTGGAACACATGGCTTCCAACTCTTTGATTTGGATTTCCCTTTTTTATTCTTCGTTTTGCCGAGGAATGTGGCACATGAGTTTTGGAGATGTCTCGTCTGATGGCAGTGACGACACCGAAAGGCTGTATTCTCATAGTCTAAGGTTTGGGTCCAATGGAAGTCCCCAATTTTGAGATTTATCTTGTCAGGAAGCCCATTACTGATATCTATTTCTGCACAAATTCTGCCATATGTGTATATTCCTTTCTCCCCCCTTGAGGCGTCTGTGGCCAGGAAGTGGCCTAGAGTGTTCCCAATTCGTTGGAAGACTGCGAAGTGCCAGAGGTGCGCCGGTAAATTTGGAAGCCTGACCCAAATGGGAAGTCTGGTGATGACAGCAGTGGAGGGGTCGAAATCTGGAAACCAAGGAGTAAGGAAGAGCCCTGCTGATCCCCAGAACCAGGGGCCTTCCGTTAAAGCCTTCTGATAGTTTTCACTGAAAGCAAAGCCCACAATGAAGAAGCCTTTCGAGCAAAAGAAAACCTTGCAATTGTTGGTCCAGTTGGAATGGATCCACTGATAGAGATCTGCAGTTCGAGGCCATAGGCCAATAAACCTGCAAATGATAGCCTTTTCTGCAAATGTCTGAAATTGGTCCCCCAAAGTTGGATGGGAGATCTCAATGGAAGGGGTTTCCTCCCTTTTGTCCACCAGGAAAGGCTTGGGAGCCTCAGCTGGTTGAGTGGCTCTCTTGGGTGGCTGCGAGTGAACCACATCCTTGTAGGAGAAGGAAGGAGCCGAGGAGGTTTTCCCAACAGCTCCTCCTCTCAAACGAAGGGAGAGCATAACTGTAGCATCTTTTTTTATATTGTAATGAGACAGGGGTAAAGAAACTTCAAGTTGTTTACCTCCGTGAAGTAGCCTCATGAGATTTGAGGGAATCCCCAATCTGAGTTCGAGATCTTGGAGAATGTCCTGCACCAGATTCGTGGCTTGCACCCAGAGCAGTTTTGTTCCTCCTGTTAAAAGAGAGATCTGGATCTGGTAAGCGGAAGCTGAATGATCTGAAATAGCTAGCTTCTGAACTGAGGAAATTCCTGGATTCCCCAAATCCAAAGGGCTTTTGGCTTTGAGAGCAACTGAATAAGGATTGTCGGCGCTTGGATCCAACAGAGCAGACTGTCCCAAGGCGGTTGTGGCCAGACAGGGGATGTGGCCAACACGCTGCCTTTCCTGTCCTTTCTTGCTGAAAATGGCAGCGCTTTGTTGCAAATCGATGTAGGTAGCATTTGCATCGGCAGCCGAAACAGAGATCTGACTCTTGTGAATCTGATTGAAGAAGTCTTGAGGCCCAATCAGGCTCTTCATGCAGCTGTTGACGGCTCCAATCTGGAGATTGGAGGGTGGTGCTGCTGTATCGTTTGCATTCCGCAGCAGGAATGGGATCTCCTGGCGAAGGTGGAGGATTTCTTGATACAGAGCATGGGGGGGCGCCGCTGCAACAGCCGCGGCCGCGGAAAACACAGTGACGGCTGGGGTTTTGGCGTAGGAAACCCTAAACTGCTCCATCGTCCTTGACTCACAGAGATTGCTCTCGCATTACCCTTGGATTAACTATTGATTGGATTGAAATATGAATTATTTGCTTGATGATGATTAAGGTAATTAAGCAGGTGACTAAGGTTTGATTTTTGTTTGATTACAATGATACGCGGAGATATTTTGTTGATTGGGTTTAATTGCTCGTACCACTGGTTAAGATGTATGAGACATCGGTCCCGGTCTCGTTGTGTGCTCCTCCCGCCTTAGGCAATGGTGCTTAACCCTAGTCACTTGGTAACTTCCGGCTCATTTCATTTTTGCTCCTGTTTGTGTCGACTGTCAAGGGTTGCTGTTGTGCATTCTTGCGTGTGATTCAATCTCTGATCTTGGCCTCTGGTTCAATGGTTGTTCCGGTCCGTGGGGTTAAACTCTGTCTCTTTGTGTTTTCACCAGGTCACGGCCAGCATGAGGTTCCTCACTCGGATTCAGCTACATTCGGCTTCCTTCAGATAAACTCTTGCTCTATGCTTCACTTTTACATTTTTTTGTCCTAATATATGAAGGGTTTTGCTCCTTCGTGAGTGGGGACCCTTGTTGGTGAGCGGCCCCATATTTCCTTCGCTAACTTGGTCTCTGCTTCTCAGGTAAGCTCCAATCCGTGGCTCTCTACAAGTTTCTTAGGTATGAATTGATGTTTCCTTTCCTCGTGAAACTGACTCTGCTGTGTGGTTTTGCAGGTGTCCTTCTGGGCGCTTCAAGGGCGGGCTTGCAACCTTGTCATGGCTGTCGTGGCTACCCCTGAACGGTTAGGGTCTACTCCTTTCTTTTGTTTTGTAGCTGGTTAGGGTTGAATGGGTGTGAGCCATGAGCTCTGTCCGTCGTATGGTCTCCTATATCGACTTGTTGGTCTGCTTGCATTACTGTAGGGTTTTATTGTTTGTGAACTCGGTCTCTATCTTTTTACAGTCAAGATTCTCTGTGACTTTTGTCAGGGTTTTAACTAGGGCTTCACCACACTGTGTGGTCTCTTAGTTTTGAATGTGGAACACGGTTCCTCCATCAGGAAATGTAATTTATATTTATGCATATACTATTTTGGGACTGTAATAAATATTACTCGATGTAGTGACATATTTATCCTTTGAATAAAAAAAATTACAGTTTGTATATTTAAGGAATACCTGGTATATGCTATGTTGCCGTGTTGTTATGAATGGGAAATGATGGTTGCCTGGAACCCTCTCTGGTTGCTCACTGTAATTTCGTTGGTTGACTGTAGATGTCTATATGCTCTAGCTTTTATTGTTGTTTCGTTTGTAATTTGATATGGTTGTGCCCTTCTGTTTGTATCTTTGTTGTTCGTATAATGCCTGTGAAAGGGAAAAGAAAACTTGTTGCCTCTCTGCAATTATTTTTTCACTTGTAGTCAATTGTTAAAACACATAGAATGAATTTACATAAGCTGCAAATGGACTCAGATGTTTTGAATCTCTTGTATGTAATATATTTCTCTGTTATGATGGAAAAAAATCAAACCCTACACAATGTTTTCTTTCTTCTTTTGTACTACTGTATGAAATTAATTCTAAATATTAGCTAAAAGAAACTTAAAATGAAATTACAAAATGTAAATGACTATTAGGCCCTAAATGATAGAAATTCTAGAAAAATAAAATAAACCCAGGTGCAATGACCTGTCAACCAATCAACATTTAACCTGTAAGACAAACACCTGTTTTTTGTTTACCCTGTGCTGCATGCTCCCGCATCATTAATTATATTAATTAAAAAATATCTAAAAGATATCAAATTCAACTATATTATATTGATAATATAACTATATATTTTTGTAATATTTTCCTAAAATTTTATCTAATAAAATTTCTATTAATAAAAAACCATTTCAAATAAATCACATAAAATTCAGTTATATTATATGGTTAATACAATTATATATTTTTATAATATTTTTTCTAAAATTTTATTTTGAAATTTCTGTTAATAAAAAACTATTTCAGATAAATCACATTCATGATTTAGTCGCTTTCGGAACCACAAAATGTGGTGAATAATTTTTTAAATTGATTTTTGACGTTTTCTTTTATTAGATAAAATTACAACTAATTATATTAAATACAGAGTCAAAAATGTGATAGCTATATAATGAATTGAACCATATTATTAATAATTTTATTTAAAAAAAAATTAATATCAAATTTTAAAAAAAAACTGAAATTATATATGAATTGATAATTAATAACGTTTTAATAGAATGGTGATGATATGTTAGTACATAATTAACAAACAGGTTAACTTAGTCCTTTCTTTCACTTAGCTAAAAAAAATAAATATCTTTTAATAGTTTTATTTAAAAAATTTAGTATTAAATTTGAAAGAGCCAATTTTAATTATATATTCATAATTAATAAGAAATTTTTTGGATTTAATTTTTCTAAACTATTGCACGAATTCATTGAAATCACAAGTTTGATAGGTAAATTTTGCAGAATCTAAGTTTATCACTTTAAATAACAAAAATCAAAATATCACTTGAAATTTTCCATGTGATTTCAACTAGAAAATCAAGAAAAACTCCAAAAAGTATCATTAAAGATAACTCCATTATTTAAAAATTACACAATGGAATGAAAAAAATAAAATAAAACCTAAATTATAGTGTTTTTATGTTATTTTGAAGAATTTTCTTAGTGTTTTTTTGTAGTTTTTTTTTTTTTTCTTTGTGTGGTTTTCAAGGGTTTTTTGGGGTGTTTCCTGTGGGTTTCATGGTGGTTTTTATGGTTTATTTTTGTTCTTTTTGTGTTATTGTTTTTTATTTCAAATTAATTTAATTTATTTTTTAAGAAAATTAAATAAAAGAGACAAATGAATCACAAACCTATCTTAGCTTGAGCCTCTGGGACGTTGGCAGGGTTGCTGGCTAGTTGGGTTGAGGTCCTCCATCATCAATATTTCCTTGTTCGAGCATTAAAGCCTTAGTTGATCTTGAAACCCTTAGTCAAGCTAGGAAGCCCTCGATAGGGCTCCTTCTCCCTTATAGCCTGCGCTAAATGAGATACGTAGACCACAATGAAGTTTTTGAAAATTCTTAACATATGGATCAAGCTGTAGGGATTAATCGAGCTCTATATCTCGATCAAACACTAAAGCTCAATTGATACCTAACACTTTATCAAGCCTATAGCTCAATTGAGGGTTTAATCATAGTTTGATTGAGGGTTTGTTTTAACCCTTGATTGAGCTATCTCTTAGCCCTCAAGAAGATTGGTGGAGTACTGAAATTCACTCGAACGAGATCCCTCTTGTTACCTAAATGTGCCCTCCCTTTTCCAAAATGTTTTACCTATCTTCATGCACTCAACCTTTAACATCCATTTTTTTCCATCTATACTTATCCTTATCTTTGTGTCTAGCATAACATTTCTCTCTAGTTATGTTGTTTCCTAGTTGCAATGTTTTACGTTGGAATTTTTGAGAATTTTAGAAGGTTGCAATTGTGATGACTGCTATGTTTCCCTTTTTTCCGCCACTTGTATTCAACTACTTAACAATTTCTCAGACTACAAAGAAGCCAAAAATATTCACCTTCTATTTCCCATAATATTTCCAAAAGAGAAAATAAACATTTGTTTATTATAATAACATTTATTTACATAAGTCCAATAAGCTTATTCTTGGCCCCACAACCATTATTTTCAGTTTAAATATTTACAAGTAACACATAGTATTAAATTATACAAACAACAATTTCGCTAGAGACATTACAATCTCCAAACAAAAATAACAAATAGACCCATTTTATACAAATTGAGAGAGTATAAACAATACATAAACAATAAAAGTGAATTAGACTTTTATATAGAATATCAATGGCCAGTGGTTATAAATATTTCATGTTAATCTAAACTTTTAACCTTCTCATCAGTGCGATTGATGAGAAAATTTTTCTATTTCTAATAGCTCCAAAGATCTATTTCCTCAATAACACCATGTGGCCCTACATTTTACAAACTTATAAATACTAAACATCGAAGAATAAATCTTAAAGGTTAAGACTAACATGACATGTCTCCCGCTCAGTATGGAAAAGATTTTTTTCTGTCATAACTTGTTTTTTCTTATCCTCTTATTTAAAAATTAGTAAGTTTTAAGGTTTTAAATACCTACATTTTTTTCCATAATATCAGTTTTTATTATAACTTATTTAAAGACATAAAATTCTATTGAAACTTTCCTTTTTTAAAGAAATATTTAGATCATAAGAAACAATTGCAATAAAGGTTTGTAAAACTAAAACTATCATTGGATACAAGAATTCAATCTTATTGATTAACATTTTTTCTTTTTAATGTTTGATTACCACGAGATTTAACTCCATCGATGTACATTTTTACCAACAATCCCATAAGTGACTTAATAAGAAAATGAGTTAGGCCTCCCATTGAGTGAAAGTGAGGATTTGATAGGTTCATTTATTTATGAATAATACCTACCACAAAAGACCTTGTCACTTCTGCCACTTATCATGCCAGTGTTGACAACATTTTCTTTTGTTTTCTTTGCACATTTTCATTTCTCTTGATGGGGTGTTTCTTTGTTATGTTTTTCTAGTAAGATGTTCACCCTTAATAGGAGAAGTGAGAGTGAGGGCACATGTTTCAACAATAAGCAAAGTATTTCATGGATTTCATAATCTATTATTTTATTTTAGCTATTTAGGAAATACAAGGTTGGTTTCATGTAGCATAATGTATACTCTTTAAATTAATAATAGAAATTATTTTTACATGTTTTGGGATTATTTGTGAATTTTGAGGTATTCTCCTAATGCAAGATTATTTTCAATTTTTTTAAGTAGAATGTGCAGTGCAGTAACCTTCGAAAAATGAGTTTCATTAGAATCCTTTTAATTGATTTAAGAAATAAAAGGTTATTTTCAAATTTATTATACTATACTTTCTATATAGCTGGGGTGGGCATAATGGTTAAGAGCTTGTTTTTTGTCCTAAGAGGTCACAAGTTCAAAACCAGAGGGGGGTAGAGTATGTATGCCTTCGTAGACTTAGTAGTCAAATCGCTGCGCGGTGGGTCCCACAAACAAGAGGGTCACATACACCAATTTGGTGTGTGACTTGGCCGTGACCTTAAAATTGGATAATAATAAATTAATATATACCATTTTCACATATTTTAGGATTAGGTGGGTCCCTTGTCCCACAAACAAGGGGGTCACATACACCAATTTGGTGTCTGGCTTGGCCGTGACGTTAAAATTATATCCCTCAGTAATTATATCTTATTAGTTTCATTTTAGGTTTTAGTGTTACATTATTGTTTTTTGATATTCAAGGTGCATTGAATTCCCAAGATGTTTTAATTTTATTAATGGGAAAATTAACGATCACAAGAAGGTTGTGTAATATTTTCGTAAATAGTAAGTGCCAAATGTTCCATTAATTAGAAATATATTTTCTTAATGTGTTATAACTTAAGATATGACATATAAATGAATGTCAAACTTAAAATGATCAATTAAAAACGGTTATATAGATTTTAAAATGATTAATTAAAAATGACCCAGTATACTTTAAACTGATTAATGAAAAGTTGTTTGTATTGATTTCAAAATTTCATAGGGGAGTGTTGACGCATTGCAATGTTTACAATGAATTTATTAATTTTATGGTTTCGTAGGGTGGATTAAACCCATTTCATTTCGACATATTCAGTATAATTTTTTAAGCTAATTTAATAAAAAAAATACTTGTATCTAATTAAGATGGGGTACTCTAAGTTAGGGACGAAATAACCCTTTTCATCAAAATTTTACAGTATAAATTCACTCAAGAGTATCACCTTTTGTTGATTAAAATAATTTTTTGAATGTATAAACAGATTCAACACCCTGAAAGAGATTTAATCACCCACCTTTTGGTTATTAAAATACATTTTTGAATGTATAAAGATATTCAACACCCTGAAAGAGATTTGATAACTCTCTGCGCTTAGTAGATCCACAATTAAGATGGGTTGAGGATGGTATTATATACTTCATATTGTGGGTGTTGCTCAACACCACACTTATCTTGGAGCCTTAGCCAATAGCACCACTAATTCTTTTGGTTTCTATAATTTTATTTAAATTTTCTTTTATATGTATATGAGGGTCTTAATGGATCGTTAATCAAGGAAAAGAGAATGAGGACCTTCAAACGAGTTCAAGTCTGGTTGGATTTATATCTCGCCCATTTCTTCTCTATATATGATATCAGGGAAAATTCTAGGGGCTAATATTCATAGGTTGGCTAATTTTCCATGATTTTTCCAAAAAAAGATTCACCAATTTCCATTTTTTTGAAAATCGATTCGCCCAAATTTTATAGACTAAAATTATTTTACCCTAGAAATCGCCAATATTTTATATATGCTAATATAAAATAATTATAAATGTAAATACTTTTACAAAAATATGATAAAAAAATTTACAATTACATATTGGGGACTAGTACGATTCGCCAAGGATTTCGATCCTTAAAATTTTCCTTGTATGATATATTATTATATTTTGATTACATTATACCTTACCTAACTGAGATTTGTGATATTTTTTATTTGTATTGTGATGCAATGAGAATGCTAGTTTTTTTCTAAAACTCTTTCCCTTTAGGAGGGTGTATTTATAAAATGGGCTAAAATATTTAAGAGTTCTACAAGAATCCAAATAATTATTTGAAATAAGATTGGAATTAGCTTACAGACAAACTAGAAAGGAAACCAATATTTTGGATTTATGGATTCTTGTTATATAAGGGAGAAACTCTTTTAGTTAAATATTTTCTCAAGTAAATTCTTGTATACGAGATATCTATGTTGTGGATTTCAAAATGAATCCTTGAAAATATTGTAAAGATAAGTTTTGGGTTTTTATGGTGCTCATCAAGTGAGGAACAAAATGATTCAATTTATATGATGGAAGAAACTAGTTGTATCAAAGTTGTTTGATAAATGTGTGATACAACACAACTGCAAATTTACACAATACACAGACATGTGGGTTATGGCCCACAAAAGTTTCCACAACGCACAGTGGATCGTAATATTCAGAACCAAGACAATGTCTCAATTTTGCATATTCAAACTTTAGCCTCATCGTGCATCGCGCATAACATATATTGCAATATTTGCAATTTTGAAATTTGTGAATACCTTGTTGCATGTCGCACATTTTATCTCATGGAAATAAAAAGGTTCTTTCACCTGACTATGATATGTGATGACGTTATCGCATCGCAATATCACAACTTTAGGCTTCATCGCAAATCAACTAATACAACCGCAATAGATCCTGTATCATACGAGTCCTTCTTCCAAAGCCAGTGTGACTGGTGTATTGATAATGGTGTGGGTGAATGCTTCCATATTCCTTGCCAAATGTTAGAGAACTCCATCCCATAGGAGAGTATTATATGGGAGATTCTCCAACCCTACAGTTGCATATGAGGACACATAACCAATGGTTAGTTATGACCAAAATCAAACACCAAATCATTCTTAATAAGCCCATGATTGTAAGAAGAATCTATACTAAAGCCTGGAATGATACTACTTATCAAAGGTATAGATTCCCCGGGATAAAAATTCTTGATGATCCTGCAGAAAGTAGTGCTAGTGGTTCTCGTGGACTCCACTAATCAAAATTTTCCACATTGTATTGTTTCCTAGTCACGGGATTTATGTGACTGGATTTTCCTGAGGGCTTTTCCCGGTTAAAAAGCATCGTCAGTGTAAATAATTATGATGGTTTCCTCGTGGGCCTTTGTACTAAAAGGTATCCACTGTGTACTCACACACTTTCACATGTTAGTGTCTGGATGAAGGAATCTTTGTGCAGATGTCACTTCAGTGTTACCCGAAAATAATGATTC
This sequence comes from Pinus albicaulis, assembly GCA_034641835.2. Classification (NCBI taxonomy): domain Eukaryota; kingdom Viridiplantae; phylum Streptophyta; class Pinopsida; order Pinales; family Pinaceae; genus Pinus; species Pinus albicaulis. The sequence goes on from CM076570.1 coordinate 810,274,156, forward strand.
CTCTTCCACGTCATTATCCTTAGCAGATCCGAATTGATTGTTTGTCCCCCGTCTCATCCTATATAAGGAGGGTAAGGCTCATTCTTTCGGCATCAGGTCTCAGATTCATTAGATTCTTGGTGTGTTTTGAGTCGGTTTCTGAGCTCTTCCTTCTCTACATCTGCGAGATTATTCTCGATCTGATTGCATCACGAAGATTAGATCCAAGTCCTAGAGTCTGATTTGAGAAGCCTGTGCATGAGGACTTATGAGCTTGGTGTGAACCTAAAGTGGCCGGATATATAAGAAGTCTATAGTTTTATATATCTCTGTGTGTTATATTATTTCATAGACAGAGCCTGCTATCAGCCAAGAAGCCTCCAGTAAGCTATATCATTTATTAAGAAGCCAAGTCTGGTAAATGCTGACGCAATCCATCTCTAGAATGAAATTCTAAGCCCACAAGATATATGTAATACATTTCTGGAAAAATTAATAAAGAGAAATAAGTTTTATGTTCTGCATTCTTGAGTACTTGTCACTCTAAGCTATATGAATGTCTATTAAGGTAGTGCTTGTCTCTCTCATATTTGCTTGAGGTTCTCCAGAGGTTTGCCAGAGGTTCGCCAAACCACCTAGGGATGCCAAGGCCGTTGAAGGCGAGGGAAGCCGTGTGTAGGCCGTTAGTGCGAGACAGTGGGAGTAGGTTCGTGTATGGGTTTGTGTAAAGAAGTCTGAGAGAGGAAAGACAAGGAAGAGACTTAACAAGGCCAGTCAGCCTGTAATTGTTGTTGTGGAGTCAGCCTGTTGATGCTGAGCAAGCTTTTGAAGCCTTTGTGTAAAAATTGGTATCAGAGCTAGAAAGAAGTCTCGTCCGAGAAAAAGGTCAATACTCAAATATCACAATCTCTTTATTGTAAACATAAAATGGACTCTTTCAAAAAATCAGTTTCTTTCATAGAAGTAGAATAAAGAGATAGGGCAGAACCAGATCCCCTTCGGGATATGTTTGCTAGTGCTTCCAATAAAGTTTTAAATTCATCGGAGTTGTTATATGAAGAAGCTGAACCATCTTCCAGATGGAAACTCCCCAAGATCCAAGCCTCTGAAGTATATTCTAATGTGTCTGCCTTTAACCTTAGAGCAACCACGGGATATCTATCAAGGATTCTATCAGCTCCATCCAAGAAAACTCTGATTGTGTACAGTCCATACCCCTTCTAGATCCAAAGCAACTTCAAGTAGAAGCCAAAAAGCTAGATACGAAATATCTACATTTGGGTTGCATAAGAGTAGGAATCAGTGCCCTTACACATCAAGGGCTAGACACATATGTTTTAGCCACTGTGCAAGATCTCACGCACAATAAATACACCGATTCAATAATTGGAGGAATTGTTGCACCATTGTCTAATGGCCCTGTTTGGTTTGATTGCTATCCAAACTTCCTGATTTATGTCTTTGATGAAACCATAGCTGACATCTTATAGCTACAAATCCAAACATCGGGATTTGATATGAAGAAGAAAAGAAATAACATATCCATACAGACCAGAGGTTGTTTCCGCCACACAAACACCCTCTATCCTGTTGTCCTCCATGCACCCAATAGAGATTCCAAAACAAGAATTTTTGTTCTAATTGATTCCAAAAATCAGAAAGTCGGACATCAAGCTATCAAGTGGGAAGATCTGAACTTCCTTAAGCATTGGGTTGTTCCAAACCCCAATCCCATCTCTGCCAGAGCCATTACTTCTGCTAACATCAGTGAGAATCAATCCTCAGCCACTTTGTCTTTTTCTAGAAGGTCAACCATACACAGACGTCGGATTGAAGAAGCTTGTAAAAGATCTCCCATGTACAGACACCCAGATCTTGTAGACACTACTAGTTCTAGTTCTAGTATTGTTTCTCGTTACTGTAAACATATTTCATTGTTTGAGTTTGCATAGTTGGTTAATTTCAATTCTCTTGAAGTATCCTGCCCAGAATGCAGAAACCTGGTTAACCTCAGCAGTCTTGCTTACCTAGTAATCCATGAGAATCATAATCCAAGGACAAGAGAAGCCCCAAATTCTACATCTGTAAACCCATGTCCTAATCCGAAGTGTTCTGACATCCCTTTTCCACATGAGTCAGATCATGTGCTTATGATTCATGGGTTGCCATCTTTTTAGAATGAAGACCCTAGGTTAAAAGAAATGTTTGATAAGATGAGACCAGCCAATATGCCCAGATATGGTCTTGGTTATATTGAACAGATGAATCATTTGATTCCTGATTGCAGATTCAAAGATCTGTCATCTGATATAAAAAAAAAATCAGTCAATGAAATGCATAAGTTTTTCACACTTATGGATGGATGTAAAAATCATCAAGTTGATACCCAGTGGATGAAAAAAATGTTGAACTGGGATCTTTATACACATCCTAAGGCAGATTCTTTTGGCCTCACACACAGTTGTGAAGAATAGATCAGACTGTCTAAAGAATGGAAAGAATATATGGATAGACATAACAGTTGGATTTCATTTTATTCATGGAAGAAGTTAAAAGAGTCTGACAATGTTTTGATGACTGATTCATCAACATCCTCACAGCATTCTTGGTCTGCACTTGATGGTAGTAGAATTGAGACATCTACTACATTTCCTCCTTTCAAAGGCATTGTGCTAGGAGAAGCACAAAATACAGCAAAAGCCATTCCTTTGGTTTTAAAACATGACAATGCACTTGGCATTGACGAAAGGATCCAAAAGGTTAGTGAGCAGCTGAATTGGACCAATACAGCTATTACTGGTCTAGACAAGAATGTTGCTAAAAAAGTTTTCGTGAAGGAGCAACTGGATAAAGTCCAAGTCTCAATAAATGATGTAAATAATGCTTTGAATTCTGTACAACATGATTCTTCATTAGTCAAATCATATTCCAAAGAATCCTTGACTAAGATTGTAGATATAGAAGATAAAATTATTTCTGAAGCTAGTTCCAACAAAGGACTCATTTCTGATTTGTCTAAAAAGTTTGAGAAGTTAAATCCTTCTATGTCAGACAAACCAGTTCCTACTTCATTCCTGCACAGAAGAAAGAGTGTCCATATCCAGAACGCTATCAGTTTTGTTGAAAAATTTCCACACCTCTTTCCTAAAGAAGTAGGACAGACTTCGTAGTCCTCCCAAGAGCCTTCAGAAAAAATCACCCTTGCCACTCTGTTTAAAGAAGCAAAGCTAGAGACACAAGTCCTCCCTATCTATGAGCCTCTAGAGTGTCAGTATACTAGATATTCTCCTGTAGATCTAAATGGTATGGGGAAACTTCCTGCAGCTCATATGTTCTATCCCAATAGTCACAAAGAATGGAACATTGATAACCTTACTATGGGACAGATCAGACAGGTGATCGATCATATGATGGCCGAATATAAGTTGATGTGTGTAGGAGGTAAATCAGAAGTAGAAGCCTGTAAAACCATCATACAGTACTTCACTGGCACATTAGCAAGGTGGTGGGAGCTAGAATCTTCTCCAGCTTTAACTAAAAAGATAGAAGAATAAATTCTTAAAGATGAAAATGGGGATATCATGTTTCATCCTGATGGTACCCCAATAAATAATATGATAGGAGTAGTGACTTCCATGATTATGGAACACTGGTGTGGTACAGAGACCATTGTCTCTGATAAAAATGAAATTGTTCTGATGAATTTGAAATGTATGAGAATAAGCCAGTATGAAGATTTTCACAGAGACTGGATGCAAAGAATTTATCTTGTCAAAGATCCTAAAAATCTTCTGTGGAAACAAGTCTACCTTGCAGCTTTGCCTTCAAAGCTTGTTGACATTATTAAGTTGCAAGAATCCTTTCAGTTGCCTTTTGAAGTATATACATGGGGTGAAATATATGCAACCATTACTAAGGTTTTAGTAACATTGTGTACCAATTCTAAGATGAATATATCAATTGATAAGATGCATAGATTGCCTGAGAGTAAATCTTTCTGCAACAAGTACGGCATCACCATTGATGATCCCCTTGTAAAAAGGAGAAAGTCAAAGAAAAAGGCAAAGAAGGCTTATAAGAAAGAGAAATTCATTAGTAAGAGCAATAAAAGGAGAATTTCCTCAAGGCCCTCGAGGCCCCGAAGAAAGGGATATTATAAATATGTCCCTAAGACTCATTATTACCAACCATCAGACATAGATCCAAGATCACAGAAAAAAGAAAGGATGAATCAACAACTTGTATGCTGGTTATGTGGCAAGCCAGGCCATAATGCTAATAGATGTCCTGATGGTGAGGAATATAAGAAAAATTGCGGCAAGAAATCCCAGCCGCCAAATAAAGGCAAGACAGTAGTGAAAACAGAAGAAAAATGTAGCAGATGTGGATCCACATTCCACAAAGAAGAAAAATGCCCACGCCTACTCATACAACAGGCCGAAGAGTATTAATCTTCAGATTCTGAAAGTGTCTCTTCTTCCAGTTCCTGTATAGAAGAGCTTCACGCTCATTTCTACTGTTTGTATTCTAACAATTGTAAATGTGGTTGTTCTTCTAGTGAAGAATCTAATTATTCATCTGACAGTTCTCTTGCAGAAGAATTCACTGAGAAAATCAAAGTCTTGATGGCTCAGTTAGATGAAGATGAGCTGAAGATATTTTCCCAAATTCATGAAATGGAGGAAGGTGACCTCAAAAACAGATTGTTGGAGACTTTCATGTCTCAAACATCTTCCAACAAAGGTGTGGGTAAGAAGCCGCTTTTTCTTGAAGCTTCTTACGAAAGAAACACAAAGGCCTATCAGAGAGACCAACATCAGAGCAAAGTTCGTGCACTCACTTTGGAGGAGTTGAGTAGAGAGATACATTTTCTTAAATCAGAAATTTCTACTTTAAAGTCTCAAGTTTCTAAGCTTGAAAAAGGGAAACAGGAAGCAACACCACTTGTTTCAGGCCATGTCACAAATTACACTCTACACAGACCTGCATTTGAAGATTCAGATGTTGAAATTTCAGAAGGAAGAAAAGATCCCTCTATGGGATTCAGAGAAATTAGGGTTAACATTCGCTTTTAGTGAATATACCAAACCTTCTGTGTGTTTTTATTTAAGGAAACTTATTTAGACCAATTAGAAACAATTACACTATTTTGAAATAAAAATAAGTAATGATGATGGAGAGCTCTAAATAACTATTTGAAACTTATTTAGACCATTTCGAAACAATTCCACAATTATGAAATAAAAAACTGTAACGATGACGGGAAGCCCTCAATAACTATTTTAAAATCACATGTAGAGAATTTTTGTCGACGCGTTTCGAACCAGCTAGTGTGGCTCATCATCAGGACAAGATGAGAAATCTGAACCAAAAAACTAGATTAAATAGACATGAATGCTCCAACTAGCCGTTAGTAATATAATGGCTACTTTGACTAATTTAATAAAATAAAATAAATTTATCAATAAAACTAAATCTTATTATGTATGATAAAATTATATTAAAAGTTTTTAATTTAAATTTAATTCAATATTAATGATTTCCAATAAATATAAAGTTAAAATAATTTTATTTTTATTTAAAAAATAAAAACATAAATAAATAAATAAATAAAAATAAATAAATAACCAAATAAATAAAAATAAAATGAAATAAATAAATAAAAATTAGATATATATATATATATATATATAATAGAATAAAAATAAATAAACATACATATATATATATATATATATATATAGAGGAATAAAAATAAAAATAAACTCTTTTTTTTTTATAAATAAAACTAAAATTAAAATTAAAAATAAACAAATAGATAAATAAATGAAAAATAAAATAAATAAATATATAAAAATAAAAATAAAACAAAAACAACAATTAAAAATCTAAAAGAGAAATAAATTTAATAAACCAAATTAAATAGAATAAGTAATAAACAAAAAAAGGAAAAGAAAAGAAAAGAAAAGAAATATAAAAATAAAAATAAAATATTAAATAATTTAATTTCATAGCTAAATAAATTCATACAGTAATAAGAAGGCGAAAAAGAAAAAGGAATATACACACACACACACATATATATATATAATAAAAAAGTTATATAAAAAAATAAAAATAAAATAAATAAATAAATAAATAAAAATAAATTTTTTTATCTATATAAATATGTATAAAGAAAAGGAAGCTAGAGGGAGAAAAAAAAAAAAAGCAACTAAGAGTGAAGAGCGGGAATCCAACATCTACTGGCACTCCACCCATCGTCCCTATTAAGGTTGACAGGCCTCTTTTCAATCTCCAAGGCTTCCCTCAATTTGCGATGGTGGAAATGGTCAATCTTTGCAATAACCTCAACATCCTCAATACAGATGTGATGATTTGTTTTATCGGCATGCTCTGCTAAGGCAGAGGACCGAGATCTACAATGTCTAAGGTCAGTGATATGTTCCTGAATCCTTTGATTAATGGATCGACCAGTTTCACCAATGTATGGCGTCCCACAAGAACACGGAATCAAGTAAACACCCTTACTATCTTTAGGGAAAATCAGGTCCTTAACCGACCTAAGCGAACTCCTGATGGTGTGAAGGGGCTTGAAGGTTGAGGAAACATTATGCTTTTTTAAGATCCTAGTGATCTTATTAGTAGTACCTTGGATGAACGGAAGGTGAACTCCAGAGGACCGATTACAATGCTCTTTCTTAACCTTAGGACCTTTTTCAGCTTTTTGAAAAGCTCTAACACACTGAACCTTGCTATAACCATTCTTGCTAAATACATTAAAAAGATGAGACTTTTCACTTTCAAAGTGGTGCTCATCTGAGATTCTAAAGGCTCTGGTAACTAGAGTGTTGAGAACCCCAAGCTTCTGAGCCAGAAAATGATTCATAAGGAAGGAGCCCCCTTGCGCCCCATTGTCAACACCATAGGTGGTCCAACCTATCTTCTTGCTAAATTCTCAGCCAGTAGGCTGAAACCTCTTATGGGTCTCACCAGCTCCTTTGTCAAAGACTCTTCTTCCTTTATCAATGAATTGAAGGACATTAGGTTGGATCCTGAAGATAGGTTTGTAAGTTTTGATGTTGTCTCATTATACACTTGCATTCCCATCAAGGAAGCCATCGATGTCATTTCTCGGGTCACTGATCCTGATATTGCCCATCTTGTTGAGATATGTCTAACTTCGACCTTCTTTAGTTTTGAAGGTGTTTTCTTCGAGCAAACTTGTGGGGTGGTCATGGGTTCCCCTCTCTCCCCTGTAATGGCTAATATTTTCATGGACGACTTTGAATCTAAGGCCCTTTCCTCATCCCTTTTTCAACCTAAGGTTTGGAAAAGGTTTGTTGATGACACCTGTGTGGTGTGGCCCCATCGAGAAGAAAAAATGGACCTTTTCTTCCAGCATCTTAATGATCAATCTGACTTCATTAAGTTCACCATGGAATTTGAGGTAGATGGTAGTCTTCCCTTCCTCGATGTCCTTCTTTCGAGGAAGGATGATGGTTCCTTCTCTCATCAATTCTTTAGAAAGAAGACTCATAATCAGCAGTATTTGCATGCTAATTCTCATCATTTTTTGGCTCAGAAGCTTGGGGTTCTCAACACTCTAGTTACCAGAGCCTTTAGAATCTCAGATGAGCACCACTTTGAAAGTGAAGAGTCTCATCTTTTTAATGTGTTTAGCAAGAATGGTTATAGCAAGGTGTAGTGTGTTAGAGCTTTTCAAAAAGATGAAAAAGGTCCTAAGGTTAAGAAAGAGCATTGTGATCGGTCCTGTGGAGTTCACCTTCTGTTCATCCAAGGTACTATCGATAAGATTGCTAGGATCTTAAAAAAGCATAATGTTTCCTCAACCTTCAAGCCCCTTCGCACCATCAGGAGTTCGGTTAGGTCATTTAAGGACCTGATTTTCCCTAAAGATAGTAAGGGTGTTTACTTGATTCTGTGTTCTTGTGGGACGCCATACATTGGTGAAACTGGTCGATTCATTAATCAAAGGATTCAGGAACATATTGCTGACCTGAGAGATTGTAGATCTCGGTCCTTTGCCTTAGCAGAGCATGCCGATAAAACAAATCATCACATCTGTATTGAGGATGCTGAGCTAGTTGCAAAGATTGACCATTTCCACCATCGCAAATTGAGGGAAGCCTTGGAGATCGAAAAGAGGCCTGTCAACCTTAATAGGGACGATGGGTGGAGTGTCAGTAGATGTTGGATTCCCGCTCTTCACTCTTAGTTGCTTTTTTTTTTCTCCCTCTAGCTTCCTTTTCTTTATACATATTTATATAGATAAAAAAATTTATTTTTATTTGTTTATTTATTTATTTATTTTTATTTTTATTTTTATTTCTATTTCTATTTTTTATTTTTTTATTTTTTTATTTTTTATTTTTTTTCGCCTCCTTATTACTGTATGAATTTATTTAGCTATGAAATTAAATTATTTAATATTTTATTTTTATTTTTGTATTTCTTTTCTTTTCTTTTCTTTTTTTTTCCTTTTTTTTTATTACTTATTCTATTTAATTTGGTTTATTAAATTTATTTCTCTTTTAGTTTTTTAATTGTTGTTTTTGTTTTATTTTTATTTTTATATATTTATTTATTTTATTTTTCATTTATTTATCTATTTATTTATTTATTTTTATTTTTATTTAAAAAATGAAGAGAGTTTATTTTTATTTTTATTCCTATATATTTATATATATATATATAATTTTATTTTTATTTTTATTCTATTCTATTCTATTCTATTTTATTTTTATTTATTTATTTATTTATTTATATTTATATTTTTTAAATAAAAATAAAATTATTTTAACTTTATATTTATTGGAAATCATTAATATTGAATTAAATTTAAATTAAAAACTTTTAATATAATTTTATCATATATAATAAGATTTAGATTTATTGATAAATTTAATTTATTTTATTAAATTAGTCAAACTAGCCGTTATATTACTAATGGCTAGTTGGAGCATTCATGTCTATTTAATCTGGTTTTTTGGTTCAGATTTCTCATATTGTCCAGATGATGAGCCACACTAGCTGGTTCGAAACGTGTCCACAAAAATTCTCTACATGTAATTTTCACCGAAAGAATTTTTTACACAATTTATGGATCACAGAAGCAAAATTCCCAAACTATTTTAAAACTCAAAGAAATAAATGCTGAAAAAACATGTAAAGATAATATTAAAAACGGCGTACCATTACTGCAAACACAAAACAGTATGGCGCGCACTTATTTCATGGCAGAAACATTTCATATTGATAGTAGCCCTATCCAGATCAGGATAGTAGCAGTCTAGTGGCCCTGACTGCCTCCAGAACCAGAGCCGGAGCTAGATCCCGAACCCGAAGCGCTAGAAGAAGCGGAAGCGGAAGCGTTTCCAATTCCGGGAGAACCAGGGGAGCTGGAAGCATCACAATTTGCTGAGGCTGAGGAACCGCCTTTTCAAATGGATTGATGACCACCAGAACCAGAGCCCGAAGAATTACAAGTAGCACTAACACTAACACCACTATTGCCAGTCCCGTTGCCACGACCATGACCTTGCAGAGAAAGCAAATGCTCTTCGTTCAACAATTTTCCAACCCTGCAGTCAACACCGTTTAGAACACACAGTGCGAAGAGAACCACAAAAAGAAACAAGAATGCCACAGATGATATACGCGCCATGATAATTTTGGAAGCACTCAAGCAACTTGAGTCACTTAAACAACGTAGCAGCAACTTAAACACTATGTACTGTGAAGGTAGCGAGGGACCCTATTTTATAGCTTTGCAAGTAAACATTTGCTGCTTAGAGATGATTTCCCTTTCTCATTGTGTTTGACCACGTTATCTCACGAAACAATACTCCATTTGTATTTTTAGTCATTACTTTGACCACGTAACCTAAACTTATCGAACTAAATTGGAATAATAGGTATGACTACATCATAGTATCATACACTGTTCATCGATTAGATAAGTTGGACGATGTAGCTACATAACATGAATGTTTTAACTACATCACGTAGAATACCTCCAGCATATAATAGTGTCAAATCACTTGTTAAATTTAAAAAACGGTGGATTATTGTTTATTGGTTTGCTTCACAACAGGGTATGAGTTTTTTTTAAATCGCAGGTCTGAGTTGTATTATTTGTGCGATTTTAGGGTATTTTAGATTGTTTTAAATGTACTATTTTTCCATATATATTAGAAAGGTCATATAAACACAATAACTTACACTATATTAAATATTTTAGTAATTATATTAATTAAATAATATCTAAAAGATTTAAAATTCAATTATATCTTATTGTGAAGATAATTATATATTTTTGTAATATTTATTCAAAATTTTTATTTAACAAAATTTCTATTAATAAAAAACTATTTCAGATAAATCACATTCATGATTTTCAATCGTCGCCTTTGGAACCACAAAATGTGGTGCATAATTTTGTAAATTATTTTTTTATACAACTAATTATATTAAATACAGAGTGAAGAAATTAATAACTATATAATAAATTTAACTATATTATTAATAATTTCACTTACAAATAATCTTAATATAAAATTTTAAAAACCTAAAATTATAATTAATATTATTTTTATAGAATGGGGATGGTATGTCGTTACCATTATGTACATAATGAAGAAACATGTTAACTTTTCTATTTAGGTGACCTCACTCCCAAAAAAAGATTTTTTAATATTTTTAGTATTAAATTTGAAAGAGTTAAATTTAATTACATATTTATAATTAATAACAATTTGTTTGGATCTAATTTGTTTAAAGTATTGCAGGAATTTATTGAAATCACAAATTGTATGGGTAAAATTTGCACAATCTAAGTGCAGTTGGGGTTTTTCACAGACAAAAAAATAACAGAAATCAAGATATCACCTCAAATGTTTTCATGGAATTTGAGCTAAAAAATCAAAAATAATTCCAAAAAGTCACATTAAAGACAACTCCATTATTTAAAAATTACACAATGGAATGAAAAAGAATTAAAACCTAAATTATATGTTTTTGTGTGGTTTTGAAGTGTTTTTTTGTGGTTATTTATGTTTCTTTGTGTGGTTTTGAAGGTTTTTTTGGGGGGGTTTCTTGTGCATTTCATGGTGGTTTTAGTGTTTTCTTTTTGGTATGACAAGTTTTTATCTCATATTAATTTATTTTGTTTGTTATGAAAAATTAAATAAAATAGACAAATGAATCACAAACCTATCTTAGCTTGAGCCTTTGGGACGTTGGCAGGGTTGCTCTGTAGTTGGGTTGAGGTCCTCCATCATCGATAATTCCTTGTTTGAGCATTAAAGCCTTAGTTGATCTTGAAACCCTCAGTCGAGCTAGGAAATGCTCGATCAAGCTCCTTCTCCCTTATCCTTATCCCTTATAGCCTACCCTAAATGTGATGCCTAGACCACAGTGAGGTTTTTTAAATTTCTTAACGTCTTGATCAAGCTCTAGTGCTCAATTGAGGTGTATAGCTCGATCAATCCCTAAATCTCAATTGATCCCAAAAGCTCAATTGATCCTTAACACTTGATCAAGCCTCTAGCTCATTTGAGGGTTTAATCATAGTTTTATTGAGGGTTTGTTTTAACCCTTGATTGAGCTATCTCTTAGCCCTAAAGAAGATTGGTGGAGCACTTAAATTGGCTCGATCGACATCCCTTTTCTTACCTAAATTTTCCCTCCGGTTTACAAAAGTGTTACCTAGCTTCATGTACTCACTCTTTAACATGCATTTGTTTCCATCTATGCCTATCATTATCTTTCCATCTAGCATAACATCTCTCTCTAGTTATGTTGTTTCCTAGTTGCAGTGCTTTGCACTTGAAATTTCGAGAATTCTAGAAGGTTACAATTGTGATGACTGTTATGTTCCTCTTAGTTTCCACCAGTTGTATTCAAGTGCTTAAAAATTTCAAAAACGAGAAATAAGTCAAAAATATTCACATTCTATTCCCCATAATATTTCCAAGAGAGAAAAAGAAACATTTCTGAGACCACAAAGAAGCCCAAAATATTCACATTCTATTTCCCATAATATTTCCAAGAGAAAAAAAGAAACATAGGTCCAATAACCTTAGTCTTGGCCCCACAGCCATTGTTTTCAATTTCAAGTTTCAGAAGTACCAAAAAGTATTAAATTATACAAAAAAAAAAAAAAAATCACCAGGGGTTTTACAATCTCAAAAAAAAACAAATAGACCCCTTTTATAAAATTGAGAGTATGCTAACACTAAAGAAACTACATGAAACTCTCAAAATAAAAAAAGAAACAATTATTTCACATTGGTAAAAATAAAAATGAGTTATACTCTTATATATAATGCCAATGGCCCATGGTTGTAAAACATTTCATGTTAGTCAAAACGTATAACTTTCAGGTTTAAATGTTTATAATTTATAAGTGCGTACAATGTAGAATCACATGGTGTGATTGAAGAAAAAATCTTTCAATTTATAATAGCTCCAAAGATATATTTCCTCAATCACACCATGTGACCCTACATTGTACAAACTTATAAATACTAAACATTGAAGCATAAAGCTTAAATTTTAAGACTAACATGATATGTCTCCAACGAAATATGGAAAAGGTGTTTTTTCTGTACTATGTTGTCATGTATTATTGTCTTATGTAAAAATTAGTGGAATTTAAGATTTTAAATACCCATGATTTTTCTCATAGCATGATTTTATGATTTTTTATTGTCGTCTATTTAAAGACATAAAATTCTATTTAATTTTTCTTTTCTGTTTTAATATTTAGTTCATGAAAACCATTTTGTAAAACTAAAATTATCATTATATAGAAAAATTCAATCTTATTGATTTTTTAATAGAAAAATTCAATCTTATTGATTTTTTATTGATATTTTTTTTATTTTTTTTTATTCCATTACCACGACATTGCACTCCATCGATGTACATTTTTACCAACGATCCCATAAGTGACTTAATAAAAAAAAATGTTGGTTCTCCCATTGAGTGAAAGTGTGAGGATTTCATGGGTTTATTTATTTATGAATATTACCTACCACAAAAGAAAGACCTTGTGGCTTCTGCCACTTATCATGCCCGTATTGACAAATTTTTCTTTGGTTTTCTTTGCACATTTTCATTTCTCTTAATTCCATTTTTATTTCGTTTTTCTTTGTAATGTTTTTCTAATAAGATGTTCACCCTTAATAGGACAAGCGAGGGCACATGTCTGGACAATATGCAAAGTATTTTGGGTTAGATACAGAAAAGGTTGATTACAGGTTGCATATTGTATATTTATTTAAATTAATAATAGAAATCATTTTTATGTTTTGGGACTATGAATTTTGAGGTATTTCCATATTGGAAGGTTATTTTCAAATTTTTAAGAAGAATGTACAGTGAAGTCATTTTGGAAAAATTAGAATTTAATTAATATCATTTTAGTTGGTTTAGGAAATAAAATTTTCTTTTCAAAATTCTCAAATTTAAATTAATATATACCATTTTCACATATTTTAGGATATTTATGAATTTGGAGGCATTTCCATATTTAAGATTTATTTAGATATTTCCAACATGTATTTGTAGTGCTGGGCCCTTTGAATTTTGAGTTTCTTTTGAAATATGAGTTTCATCAGTGATATCCCTCTCTAATTGTATCTTACTAGTTTCATTTTACGTTTTAGTGTTACATTATTATTACTTTATTAGTTTTATTTTAAGTTTTAATGTTACATTATTGTTATTTTATATTCAATGTGCATTCACTTCCCAACATGTCTCAATTTGATTAATGGGAAAATTGACAATGACAAGAAGGTTGTGTAATATCGTCCTAAAGTAGTAAGTCACAATTTTTTATTAGATAAAATATGCACAAAATTGAAAAGAAGGAGTTGTAGCTCACAGGTGAGTACTGCACCTAGAGACTACACTCAAACTGAGAGATCACTCTCCGTTCACTCTACATTCATGAATGAGAAATTACATTATTAAGTACATCACTAGAAATCAGGAAGTTGCAAACAAACTCCTAAACTCTAGGAACAAATCCTAAACTAGGGAGATACGTTACAACTTGTGTAACCTTTTCTCCATTAATACAAAATAATATAATTATTTTCAACTCCCCCCCTTAATGGAGAAAGGATTATCCTTAACTCCTAGCATCCTTCTAAACAATTCAAACTTCACACGTGCAACAGGCTTAGTAAAAATATCAGCCACATTGTCACAAGTTTTACAATATTCAACAATAATTTATTTTGACTGTAGTGTTTCTCTAACAAAATGGAACTGAGTGTCTATATGTTTGGTGTATTTACGAAACACTGGATTTTATTCTAATTTAATAGTGCTCTGGTTGTTGCTTTTGATGGAAGTAGAGTTCTTCTGTTCTTCTCCTGCATCATTGAGAAGCCTTCTCAACCAGATCGCTTCACACGTTGCTGCACACAATGCTTGGTACTCAGCTTCACATGAAGACAATGCTACAATACTTTTATTTTTGCTGCTCCATGCTATGACCTCAGATCCTATGCTAAATGCGTAACCTATGATAGACCTTCGATCATCAAGGTTACCTGCCTAGTCTGAATCTAAAAAACCTGCTAGAATAACATCAGATGTGTCAGTGTATAAAATGCCATAATTAACAGTACCACAAAGATACCTCAACACGCTTTTTGCTGCTACCCAGTGACTTTCAAGTGGTTTTATCATGAATTGGCTCAACACACTAACAGAGTATTCCAAGTATGGTCTGGTTGTTGTGAGATATATCAAACTCCCAACCAGTTGTCTGTACATAGTGGCATCCACCTCCTTAGTGCCATCGTCACTGCACAACTTCAAATTCTGCTGCGATGGTGTCGCTGCTAACCTACACTAATCCATGCCAAACTTTTCCAGCAGACTTCTGGCATACTTTCCTTGGGTAAGAAATTTTTGCCCAGTATCTCTCCATACTTCTAATCCCAGACAGTAATGGAGACTTCCGAGATCTTTCATTTCAAACACTTGTGCCATCAGGATTTTGATTTCTTTGATTAAATTATCTGCATTTCCTGTTATAATCATGTCATCTACATACAAAGAAATCAGAATAATTTGCCCCTGCTTATTGTACTTGGTATACAAATTTGGGTCATTCAAACTCATATGAAAACCATGCTCTAAAAAGAAAGAATCAATATTTTCGTACCAATACCTGGGTGCTTGCTTTAAGCCATATAGTGCCTTTCTCAATCTACAAACAAGATGTTCCTTCCCCTGCTTTACAAACCCTTCTGGTTGTACTAAGTAAATTTCTTCTTGTAATTCACCATTTAAAAATATAGATTTGACATCAAGCTGGTGTAGCTCCCAATTATGTTTAGTTGCTAGAGAAATAAGCATTCTGATAGTATTTAACTTTGCTACATGTGCAAAGGTATCATCAAAGTCTATACCTTCCTGCTGTGAATACCCCTTTGCAACCAGCCTAGCTTTTAATTTTTCTATACTTCCATCTGCATTCATTTTTGGTTTAAACAGCCATTTACATCCTATGGGTGTTTTATTCTTAGGCAGTTCAACTAAGTCCCAAGTGCAATTTCTAAGAATAGATTCTATCTCTTCATTCATTGCAGCCCTCCATGCCTCAAATTGACTAGCTTCTTTATAATTAGTGGGCTCTACAATGTTCAAAATATTTGACATCAAAGCATAGTCTTTCAATCTAGCTGGTTTTTGAGTCTTCCTACCTGATCTCCTTGGTAGGGGACTTACCTCAAATTTGTTTTCAGATCTATTTGCGCTTGCATTATCACCTTCTTCATGTTCTTATTTCTGCTCTTCTTTTTTCTCCTGTTTCTGTTCCTGCTCTCGTTCATCCTCTCTGCTTTCATCCATCAACAATGGAATGTGCCAATCGTCACCAATGTCATCTTTCCCTTCTTGAACCTGTTCATGAAACACTACATCCCTGCTTGCAAATATCTTATGAGACTCAGGATTGAACAACTTATATGCTTTAAATTCTGTGCCATAACCAAAAAAATGCATTTAACAGCTTTAGGGTCTAATTTCTTCCTATAAGATTTGGGTATATGGGAAAATGCTTTTGACCCAAATACTCTTAGATGATTTACTGCTGGTTTGAGTCCATATAAAGCTTCAAAAGGATTTTCGAAGCCAAGATATTTAGTAGGACTTCTATTCTTTAAATATACAGCAGTATTAATAGCCTCTGCCCAAAAACTATTAGATAGACCCTTACCTTGTAACATGCTCCTTGTGCACTCCATTAAGGTTCTGTTCTTGCGCCTACCACTCCATTCTGCTGTGGTGTGTGTGGCACTGTAAACTGCTGAACAATCCCATGAGATTTGCAGAATTTCATGAATTCCCCTAACTTGTATTCTCCCCCTTGATCAGATCGGAGAATTTTTATACTTTTTCTAAACTTTTTTTCCACCAAGGTTTTAAATTCTATAAAATACTAGAAAGTCTGACTCTTTTTACTCATAAAACAAACCCATGAATATCTAGTGCAGTCATCAGTAAATAACAGAAAGTAATATGTTCCACCTAGCGACCTCGTTTGCATAGGTTTGCATATGTCAGTGTGCACTAGTTCTAGAATGTCTCTTTCCTTCCTTCTATCATGCACAGGAAGCTATTCTCTATGCATTTTACCTAAGGCACATCCATCACAATTTAACTGTGTATTATGAAAGACAGGGAGTCCCTCGACCGTACCTTTTCTCTACAATAACATGAGGTCCTGCAAATTCAGATGACCGAATCTCTGATGCCAGAGTTGTTCGGCTGTCGATCCACCTACAACCATGGCTCGCTGTGGTATACTCTTTACATCCAGACTATATAGACTTCCTACACGCACGCCTGTTGCAACAATTTCTTTCCTGCAATCCTTTATGACACAATGAGTCTTGAAGAATTCGACTTGCATATCTTGATCAATTATCATGGATACAAATGTCAATTTTTTCTTAATTCCAGGTTCATATAAAACATTTTTAAGACGACTGATTTCACCATTTGGTAACTTTACTGGAATATCTCCATAGCCTTTAATCTCGTATCCACTATCATCTCCTAAATAAATTTTTGATCCATATGTACTTTCTTCAAGATTTTCAAAACATTCCTTTTTACCTGTCATGTGAGAGGATGCACCAGAATTGACATACTAGATGTCGTCCTCATTGGATGCTGAAAGGGCACAGTCAACTGTGAACAGTCGAAATTCATGACTGACATCTTCATCCTCTTCAACAAAATATCCTCTGTGCTTCACCATCGCCAACTTCTTCTTTGCATCGTCTGCTTGCTTCTTAAGGCATTCCATCTATATATGACCCTTCTTTCCACAATAATAACATCTTTTTATAGGATGATTTACATACATACCTTTATACGGACTCTTCTACGATGAACCTCCTCTCTGCAGTAGTTGCGATTTTGATTGCTGCTGTGGCTGCTTCCCTCTGAATGATCTTCATTTCGCCATCAGTGCAAGATCATCGCTCTAGGGTTTCAAATTCTGCCGCCGCTCTTCCTCTTATAGCAAGATCCCTATCAGATCTTCAAATGTAGGCACTTTCTCCCTTGCCGCCAATCCAGTGATGAACATTCGATATTCATCTCTCATCCCATTCAGCATGATTGTGATAAGATCAGGGTTAGACACCTTCTCTCCGATGTCTCCCAATCCGTCTTTCACATCTTTGACTCGCACGATGAATGCAGCAGCAGTCTCACTTTCGTCCATCTTCATTGAAAACAACTTACTTTTTATTGCCATAATTCGACTTGTATTTTGGGTCTGATATAAACTTTTAATGGTCATCTAGATCTCCGCGGACATTTTACAATCTCTGATATGTGGGATAATGTTGTCCTTGACGGAAATATTCAGCAAAACTTTTGCCTTGTTTTCTCGCTTATCCCATTCTTTCTCCTGTGTATTCGCCCCTGTGCTTGAATTCGACCTTTGCTCATCACCTGTAACTATCGACCATGCATTCGCACCCTCAAGCAAGGTCTGAATCTTAAACTTCTAGTTCGTGAAGTTAGATCCATCGAGTTTGCCAGACTCGTGGAGATAAGATTCCATAGTATTACTCATTCTGAACTGATCTACAAATAAATGAATCTACCCAACTGATTCAGAAAAAAAAAAAAATGAATACCTGTCAGATCTTGAAAACTGATCTGCCACTGCTCTGCTAGTTCTCCTGATCCACCCACTATACCTTTGATTCAGATCCAGTAATATCTGGAAAATCTGCAAAATAATCTTGCTCCAATGAGCAAATCTGCTGTTTTCCAATACAGCCACAAAATTGATTCTATCTGCCTCTCTCGGACAGATCTGCAACTTCTCGAATCTGCAACTCCCACAAATTGTCCAGCGAAGGTGAGGCTTCCCGCGGATCTTCCCCTGAAGGTGAGGTGGCGCCTTGCCGAGCGAAAAATCCACGCCCAGATGAAATCGATGCAAGGAAAAATATTTGGCGCGAGTTTTCCGTTGGCCTCCAAGCCAATCCCGTGATTTGGCGCATTGGCGTGGTTATGGGCCAAACAGACGCGCCAATTGCGCTTCTTGTCACGACTGTCAGCACAGAAAGCGCGCCAACCCCCTTCTGCTTAGAAATAAAAAAAATCTGAGTCCGTGAGCCAGGTGTTACTGCAGTCCACCTGCTCGGTTGAGCACAAAGCTCTGTGAGAACACAACTCTCGTATACACACGGCTACAAAAACACTTTTAGCCACGAAGGCGATTCTGCCACAAAGGCAAATTGGCCACAAAGGTGATTCAGCCACAAAGGTAATAAAAGATCAGGCTCACCCACTCTGAGCTCTGATACCAAGATAAAATATGCACAGAATTGAAAAGAAGGAGTTGTAGCTCACAGGTGAGTACTGCACCTGGAGACTACACTCAAACTGAGAGATCACTCTCTATTCACTCTACATTCATGAATGAGAAATTACATCATTAAGTACATCACCGGAAATCAGGAAGTTGCAAACCAACTCCTAAACTCTAGGAACAAATCCTAAACTAGGGAGATACGTTACAACTTGCGTAACCTTTTCTCCATTAATACACAATAATATAACTATTTTCAACTTTATTAATTGGAAAAATATATTTTTTTAATGTGTTACAACTTAATATATAACATATACATTAATTTCAAACTTAAAATGATCAATTAAAAATGGTTGTATAGATTTTAAAATGATTAATTAAAAATTCCCCTATCTATTTTAAAGTGATTAATTAAATTTTTTTTTATATTGATTTCAAAATTGCATAGGCAAGTGTTGACACAATGTAATGTTTACAAGGACTTTATTAAATTATAGCTTTATAGGGTGGGTTTAACCCATTGCAATGTGACATATTCAATATAACTTTTTCAGCTAATTTAAATAATAAAAATAATTGTATCCAATTTAAGATGGTAAAAATTTGACAATATAAATTCACAAAAGAATGTCACTTTTTGTTGATTAAAATACATTTTTGAATGTATAAACAGATTCAACATCATAAAAGAGATTATCACTCTCTGAGCTTAGCAAACCACAATTAAGATGGATCTAGGACCACAAACTTTTTTGGTTTCTATAATTTTATTTTAATTTTCTTTTATATGTATATGCATATATAGATACAGGGAAATTTTTAAGTTCTCATTCTAATTGACACTTTGAAAAATTAGGTAACTATCATCAATGATATGCATAT